>JAESUZ010005202.1:0-1200000 GCA_017311185.1 Proteles cristata cristata
AGAAAGAAAGAAAGAAGGAAAGAAAGAAAGAAAGAAAGAAAGAAAGAGAGAGAGAGAAAGAAGGAAGGAAGGAAAGAAAGAAAGAAGAAGAAAGAAAGAAAGAAAGAAAGAAAGAAAGAAAGAAAGAAAGAAAGAAAGAAAGGGAAGGAAGGAAGGAAGGAAGGAAAGGAAGAAAGGAAAGAAAGAGAACTCTAGAAATAGAGTGGATTTTGTCAGGTTTAATAAACCGTTGCAGAGAAATAAAGTCAGCCATCATCAGAGTCAGTTAACATTCAGCTTCAGGATCTCTTTGATCCCATTCTCACTCCTTGCCCTACTCCCTAATGTGCTAAGAACACCAGACCGAAATAAAAGTCTTTATCTTATAATTCCCTCAAAACTTACAGACTTCTGGAATACAAACACTTTCTAAAGGACAGATGGACATCAACTCTGTTGATGTTTATGTGTGAAATAAGTCAGATGAAAGTTGTGAGAAATTTTTAGAACTATGACTTTGCAGGTAGAGAAAACTTTCCTTCTGCATTCTTTGCTGGTCTCATGATTAAATTGACATAAGCAGATTAACAAGAGAAAAACAAATTTGATTTTGTACATGTGGGAACCTGTACAAATATGAGATTCAAAGAAATAACCAAAGAAGTCAGCTTTTAAACCTTTCAAACAAAGAAACAATAGATTGTGAAGAATTGAAAGACAAAGAATTTTGGTCTTGGAGTAATAAATTAGAGACAAAGTAACAAGGTTTGTTTATATAGTCTTCTTGGCCTTGAATTCCCTATCTCTGGTGACAAGGATGTCTTCTACCCACCTGTCACAGGGAGGGTACCTTTCAAATGGTGAGATATATTTTCTATCTTCAAGGAGACAAAGGATGGTCAGAGTATCACAGTTGCACTGGCTGTTTCTTAAGGAACTTTAATTCAAAATGGCATATTTTGCTCCCCTTCAACTCTTACTTTAACTTTTTTAAAGCAATTAAATCTTAATTCTAGATATTTTTATTTCATTTCTTTTTTATTATTTATCCATCTAGTCATCCATCTATGATGTGGGCACATACTAGGTTCTATGAGTATAGAACTATACAGCATAATATTCATTTGTTAAACATGTACACCCCTTAAAACACAAGATCTGTGAATGACATGATTCCCAACCTCAGGAAGTGGTGAAGATTGTCAAGGGTGTGGACAGTAAATATCCTGATAGAGATATGCCAAAGATCTGCCATAGCACATGGTAGTTGGGGAAGGGAGTACCTAACACAGACAGGGTTGGGGAAGTAGGGCACCCTTTAGAGAGATTTCCTGGAGGAATAAATTAACTACACAAAAACCATCACTACAGTTTTGCTCAGTATGTGTGTTTTACATTTTGCTCTGTTTGCCTCTTTCCTTTGCTAGCTTGGTGTCATGATTAAATTGACATATAGTTGGAGACTAACCATAATTTTAAACAGGGTGTAGGTGGCTAGGCTCAATCACAGAGTTGCTTTTCTGTTTAGCCAGCTGCATGCCCAGTCTTTAAAAAGAAGATTGTTATATTTTGTCATCAGCTCCTTCAGCCTATTTCTCTACATCTCAGAAACCTATTCATATGTTGCCCCCCAGGAGTTCCATTAGTGCAGCTGTGGTTAAGTCTGCCTGCATATCCACCATGGCTTGGGAGACATCCTGCCATGCTCAGCATGATGGATGGCCCTGCATCAAGGGCAACTGCGGTGGATGAAAGCAGTGGAGGAGCTCAGATCTTCCAGTCCTCTGTTTAGCCTACAAGTCAAAGTCCACGTTGGAATTGTAGCTGTTTTCTTCCATGTATCTGGTTGACATATGGAAAAGGGCAGACTATAACCCAGAGTGCTCACAAAGTTTTCCTACCCTCTGTGGCTTTTCTCTCCAATGTGATTGCTCATTATAGGATTTTTTGTTTTCTGGGTCCATGAACCCCCATTTTTAATCTGGATGGCTTTCTATCCATTAGAATCAAAGAGCTTTGACCAAAACAAATACTCAAAACACCAATTTATGCATCTTTTTATCCAACCAGCAATCCAATTGCTTAATTCTCCAAGGTAAATTTTTATTTCTGAAGTTTCATTTAATTGAGGCTTATAGAAGACATTTTCTGTGCTTGGCTCAGATAATATTGAGTCACTAAGGGAAAGAGTGAATAAAACTAACCAAGGTAAATGATCTCTCTGGATTCCTTTGCCCTTGATATCATTGAGGAACTTTTATTTCCAGTTGGAAATCAGCATCTCTCTTATTCATTAAGTGAATGTATAACTAGCAACTGCTATGTTCCAAGTATGGTTTATAGATGCTAGGAATGTGAAGATAAATAAAGACATGAACCTTGCCCTCCAGGAGCTCACAGTTTAGTGGGAGAGACTGACAAATGAACCAGTGATTACAATATTATAAATGCTATTTAAGGGGAACACTGGGTGCTGTAGCAACACACAGGTGCAGCATCTGATCAGCCTTTAGGGGAACTCTGGGAGGCAGTTAAGGAAGGCTTCTTGTAGGAGCTGACAACTGAAATGAGTCTTGAAGGATCAGTGTGAATTAGCCAGAGAAAGAAGCTGAAGGAGGGCATAGTGTGTGCATGGTGTAACATGAGCAAAAATAGGAAAAGAGAAGAATCTAATTCTTTCACGCCACATTATAAAGTTTTCATGTAAAGTTTTGTTCCCATAAATTCTTTCAGAATAAAGACAGTTGCCATATATTCAGGTCTTAAAAACCCTTTTATATTATAGGCATTATTTTAAATTACATTTTTTTTTTATTTTTTATTTATTTTTTTTTTTTAGAGAGAGAGAGAGTGCAAGTGAGGGAAGGACAGAGGAAGAGAAGGTGAGAATTTTAGGTCCCATGCCCAGCATGGAGCCTAATGAGGGGCTTGATCTCAGGACCATGAGGTTATGACCTGACATAAATCAGGAGTTGGACGCTTAACTGACTGAGCCATCCGGGAGCTTTTAATTACATCATTTTGAACCGGAAACATTAGTTTAGGAACGACACAGTAGCTTGGAATTACCTCTGTCACTGCTGGTTTGTGTGCTTATAGAAGTCATCTGACAAAAGAAGCAAAGAAATTCAATATAGATTTAGTTTAAGTATGGGACAGGGTGGGAAATGACTTCACAACTGCAAGACTTACGTATAATTATAAATAAACGTTTTAAAGATCACTTTAAAATGAAATAGAATTAGTGGTTACTTTGTGGAGATCATAAATATATACCCACAGGATGAATGGAAAAAATAAAACTCTTCTTGCTGTAAGCAAATGGACATTTGTGGCTTGAGGTAAAATTTCCAGTGATAACATCATCTACAGATGAAAAAAATTTTCCATTTTCAAGATAGTAAAGCCATTTTCACTTCTTTCTCCTTTTTCAAATCCCCTAAAAAATGAAGAGAACAAGAAACAGAAATTCAGACTTCATCTTTGATGAAGGTAGGTGTGTATAACCCTGAACTAGAATTTATGAAGACCAAAAAGTAGCAGAGGAATGGTAAGAAAACAGAAAAGTCATATCTAAGTTCTTGGCATGCAGGTATTCAAAGAACCCCTGAAAAGCTCAGAAATAAAGGCATCAGGGACCACAGGAGGTAAGGGCTGGGTTGGGAGATCAAGAAGAAGACTTTTAGGAGAAAGACTGTCCAAGGAGTAGTTGTTCCCCACTCCTATCCCACACAGACAGGTAACCAGGCCTCCTCTACGCCCAATAAAATCAGTTTATTCTCTAGGAAGTCAAAGGACCATTAGACGCTGCGATATCAGGCACAGAGTAGGTAGGGGTAAGAAACCCTAATTTGTGCACTTGACAGTGAATACCAGCAGCCTGGATATACCAGGTAAGGGGTTGGTGGATTCATTCCTAGAGGAAAGGAACTTTCTTGGAGAAAAACCTAGAGATACTGACAGTTGAGAGTCCCCTTTTACTAGTAGACCCCTCCCAAGTTTTAGCAAGGAACGTGGCTACCTAGAGACTACATTTCCCAGGCACCTTTGCAATGACTGTGATTACTAACTAAATTCTTTTTTTAATATTTTTTTATTTAAAAAATTTTCAAGGTTTATTTTAGTTTTTAGAGAGAGAGTGTGTGTGTGATTGGGGAAGAGGGAGAGAGAGGGAGACACAGAATCTGAAGCAGGCCCCAGGCTCTGAGCTGTCAGCACAGAACCTGATGTGGACCTCAAACCCATGAGCTATGAAATCATGACCTCAGCCAAAGTGAGACGCTTAACCTACTCAGCCGCTCAGGTGCCCCACCACTAAGTAAACAAATTCTTATCTACAGTGTGAGCAGTTCTTCAGCTCTCTTAAAAGAAATTTTCTTGTCCTCCCCTTTCTCTCAGTCCTCTCAGTTCTCAGGTAGGATGTGGATGTGCTGGTGAGGCAGCCCCAGCCTTGTGAACAAGGAAGAGCCTCTGGGGGTCAGTTGAGCAGCAAGATAGAACAGAAAGAGTAGCAGCTTGTCTAGTACTACCCATCAACTATGGAATGTTGAAAGAGAAAGAAATGAACTCCTGACTTGTGTGAGCCACTGTATTTGGGGGACCTGTTTGTTGTAGCAACTTAGCCTGTAACCTAACTAATACACTTTGTATATTAAAAACAACAAAAAAGACCAACCTGTCCTTTTGCCCAAATACTCTATAGAGAAGTCTACCAGTTCATATCATGTGCCAGCTTCAAAGCAGGTTTTTAGTGCTTCATTATTAAATATGAATGGACAGCTAAGAATCACTAGACATTCAATTAAAGCAACCAGCATGAAAGGCAGAAACCATAGTGAAGAAACAGGAAGAGGGAATTCAAAGGAATCAGAAGCAATGCAAGGAGCCAAAGAAAACTTCAAAGAAAACATAGTTAAAACCTCAGGGAGATAAGAGAAAGATACTGCCTACATGGAAATAGAGTAGGATGCTGTTTGTTTGGAAAATAAGAACAAACACTTGGAAATTAATCATTTAAGAAGCAGACAGTTCAATAAAAGTGTTGGAAGATGAAACTGTAGATATTTCCTGGAACGTAAAATTAAAAAAACAAGAGGGGCAATGGTGAGAAAAAAATAAGAAAAATGGACTTTATTCCATTAAGTCCAACATATTGCTAATATGTTTTAGAAAGATTGAGAAAAGAAAAAAGTGAAGGGGTCTATCAAAGAAATTATCAAAAGCAGTTTATTATTTATTTATAAAATGTCCACTTTGAAATATAGTATTTTCAAATTAACATATTTAACTAAATATATGCATAATTAAATTAATATAATATTTTAAGAACACATTTGACTATATTTCACCTATAACCCTAAAATATTATACATGTAAATGGACCGGGAAGTCTTACAAAACTCTTTGGCTAGAGACAGGAAGGTAGTCTTACTGGGAAAATGGAAACATGCCTGAGATTCAGAACTATGTTGAATTTGATATGTTCTGGAAACCGTAGAAGGTTCTGAGGGCAAAAAACTTGAGTGTGAAAGGGAGAGATCACCCTGGATCCTATCAAAATTCACACAGTGATGGTTCCCCAAAAGTAGGACAAGGGGTCATATGCTGGCAGTGATGTTCTAGACCTGATAATGATTGCCAGATTTCCAGCATCGATACCTGAGTAGCTAATGGTGCCATTTCCTGAAGTAATCAGTCATAAGATGTTACACATTTAGGAAAGAATATAATTATTTTTGTTTTAGGAGTGCTGAGTTTGAGGTATCTTTGGGGCATCCAAATAGAGAGCCATCCTACAGATCTGAAAAACAAAAGCTTTTATTAGCTTTTTACTTTTTTGAAATTATTATTACTCCCTTAGACAGAACTGGTATTCAACTAGTATACATTGGTGTAGCTGTATTGGTTGCTAAAATTTTGAAATACATTGTACTCATTTGGGAAACATCACTTCTCCTAAAACCCCAAATGCCGCCCTTCCCTACATTCTAGCTGTTCTTTCCCATTCAATCACGTTTGCACGTTACTGTCCCGCAGTTCAGCAACTAAAGGATTAACTCCTGGCCTAGAAGTGCATCTCCAAGATCCTGTTCTAGTCCTGCAGCTGCCCTGCCTGCTCTAATTGTTAAAGTTTTTTTTTCCTTAACTTTTTTAATGTTTTATTTATTTTTGAGAGAGAGACAGACAGGTAGACAGACAGTATGAGCAGGGGAGGGTCAGAGAGAGAAGGAGACACAGAATCTGAAACAGGCTCCAGGCTCTGAGCTGGCTGGCTGTCAGCACAGAGCCCGATGCGGGGCTCAAACCCACGAACCGTGAGATCATGACCTGAGCCGAAGTTGGACATTTAACCGACTGAGCCACTCAGGCGCCCTCTAATTGTTAAAGCTTTTAATTGAACTCCTGCTCACAGCTCCTGAAGGCTGAGCACATTTCCCGCATATCTACGTGTCTAGTCTGTGTCATGAGCTTCCACCAATCTGGTCCCCATGTCTGGTGGCACCGCTCTGAAGTCTCCCCCACTCTTGGTGGTCTCAGCTGCTCACCGCTCCTTGATTCCCTACATTTTCTCACCTTCATTTCTTTGTGTTCATCACTCAGAAAACCTTTGATTTTTGAACATTCCATGTTTTGTTCATCCTTCAAGGCTAGTTCATATTTCCCTTCTACCAGAAAGACTTCTTCATTTGGCAATGATAATTCTCTCCTCAAAATAACCATCCCTTTCCCATGGAACATATCCCTTCCCCTCTTACATTAGGGATATCTTAGTCCTTTTTGTAAAGTCTTTTTTTTTTAATCATGTAAAGGCAATAATAAATGTTGAGTAAAGGAGAGTGTAAATTCAAATTAAACAACTCCCTGCCAGTTGTCATTGGTATATAGTTGCTGGTGGTTTCACCATCTCTTCAGAATGTCTGTGTGGCATAATCTCACACTCCCCCCAATCTCCCTGAGTCTGTTTCCTATAACATAGTATTTGATTACATGCCAAAAAACAAAACCAGCAACAACGAAAAGCAAACAAACGTGCAGAAATGTGCTCGTTTTCTGAAGTAAAGTTGTTAGTACATTCAAGTTGTGTTTTGGTCGTCTCTCTCTAATGTAAAATTGTGAAAGTAAAGTTCCATTTTCTGCACTTAATTTAATTAATCTTTCAGAAATGCTAGAGCAGAGCTTTTCTAAGGAGTGTTGCACTGTTTGCTGCAGCAAATCAAGTTCCTATTGTGACACTGGCAGCAAAGGATGAGTCATTGCTCTGGCTGGGACGAAGTGTTTCCTGAAGTCAGACACAAGACCAGAATACCTAATGGCACCTTGCTACCTATAATCTCTCTCCAACATTCTCTCTCCTATTGCCCTTCACGGAAGTCAGGGAAAAAGCAAACTTCCAGTGTTTAGTTGAGGTGGCAAATAATTTGCAGTTGAGATCATTGGTAAATGGGCAAATTTTATTTTCCCAGTATACATCTAATTCATTTTTTCTTTCCTATTCTAAGTAAGATTCAAGTAAAATATAAGCAATGAAGTGTTCCTCATGTGATGCCTCCGTCTGTTTTACCCAGGAATGGTGTCTGGCATTGCCCTGTGTGGATATTTGATGGAGAGGAGGATGGGCAGGGGGCATTAGCCATGACCTACAGAGTATTTAAGGCTGTGCTTGCCAGTCCCAACCTGGTGGCCCAGGCACTGAGCCAGATCTCACATCTGCAATGCAGCTTTCAGCAAATCTTTATTTTTTTCAGATATAGGGGAAGTAGAACTTCTTTGAGATGCCATTTTCCTATCCTTTGAAGCTAGAGAATGCTGAATGGGACTAAAGCAGCTAATCTCTCTCATCTCCCTTACTTTTTCATTGATACCTTGTAACGAGAAGATTATATATCTTCAGCTAGGGCCATGTGTAAGAAGTGAATGTAAATGAAATTAGCCGACATACAGATAACGTCAGGGTCAAGAAGGAAAGCATGTGCAATAGCATGGAGGGCAGTCCGCTGTTCCACACATGTTTCTCAGATCAACTGTCAGGGTCAGAATCCTGAGTTGAATACTCCATTGGCCGTTTTCTCCTTACTGAAATTAGAATTATACTGTCAGGGTCAGAATCCTGAGTTGAATACTCCATTGGCCGTTTTCTCCTTACTGAAATTAGAATTATACCAAAAGCCAACTCAACGGTACCTGTCCCTAACCTGAATCATACTGTTGAAGTTTTTATCATAACAAATGCCCTAGTGGGCCATGCATCCCCCCATATTGGAGTGTTTCTGACTGGGATAATTTACCAGATAAAAGAATCCCATATGTTTGATCGGGAAACTTTAGGTTTTAGTCAGCCCAGAAGGTAAGTGTGTGGAATATGAAGAAAAGACCCTGGACTTGTTCTAAAATTGGGAAATGTCAAGGGGAGGCAACGTTAGCTTTAATGCTCTCAGAATATAACCTCCAGCTTTTTACCTCTGTGGCAGCAGCAACTTTATACTGTATTTTCCAAGCACTCTTATTATTAGTGAGGTACCTAAGTTTTCAAAAACATTACAGTGCACTCAGAATTAGCACTAGGTAGATAACTCCCGCTTATCTACATTTTTAATGTTTTTTTTAAATTTTTAATGTTTATTCTTGAGAGAAAGAGACAGATTGCAAGTGGGGGAAGGGTAGAGAGAGAGAAAGAGAGAGAGACAGAATCCAAAACAGGCTTCAGGCTCTGAGCTGTCAGCACAGAGCCCAATGCAGGGCCCTAACTCACTAACGGCGAGATCATGAACTCAGCCAAAGGTGGATGCTCGACCAGCCAAGCTACCCAGGCACCTCTTAATGTTTGTTTGTTTGTTTTGAGAGAGAGCACGAGCAGAGAAGGGGCAGAGAGAGGGGATCCAAAGCCGACTCTGTGCTTTGTCAGCACAGAGCCCTGCACGGGGCTCAATTCCACGACCATAAGATCATGACCTGAGCTGAAATCAGAAGTCAGCCACTTAACCGACTGAGCCACCCTAGAGCCCCCCACACCTACCTACATTTTAATAAGCTTTGTTGAATGTGAGCAGAAGAGATGCATTATTGCCAGGACAAAGGAGTTTTACATAGTCTTAGCTCTGTGCTCTGCTGCCATCATCTCTCATGGTGGTTGTAGGAAAAGTGAGGCTAAAAATCACTGGCATGAGCCCCTTTGGGAACTATGTCCTCTCTTTCCTCCTTGTAAGAGTTGGGGCCTAGATGTAGTCAGTATCTTTTGAAGCTCTTAATTCTCTGGCAACATCCATCTTATTTGATGAAGCTCTGTACCCCTGATAGCCTTTTCTTACCTGCTTATTTCTGTCTTGTGAGTGATTGATAATATTGCAGCCACTTTTTCAGCTGTGTGATCTGGCTGCTGTTGACTGTCCACTGACAGTAATTCAAAAATATGAAGAAAAACTCATTTTTAGAGTTACATGAGGGATCTCATTTCCTTTCCTCTCTCCCCATAGCTGGAAGACTTCTGGTTAAGAACTGAGAGAGGAACCCTCACTGGAGAGTTGTATTGTGGTGCTTGGGAGAGGTTTTGCATGGGATGCTTCATACTTCCAGCGTTTGACAGCATTTTAAAAGAGTAAATTATGCAAGGCTGAGGATAATTCTATCCACAGTAAATAACTAACACCAGAATCACAGCAATACCAGAATGTAGAATTAATCTTTCAAGTGGCAGGGGTGTGGGGTCCATTAGAGAATACTCAGCTTATCATCCTTATGCAGGCTCTGTTGCAGACAGACCAGGAGCATGATTTGTTTCCCACTGAAAAGTTGGGAGCATCGTGGAGGGTGTCATGGTGCAATTAGTTTTCAGAGAACTTTCTTCATTCAAGTTATTGGAAAATATTTCTTGAAATAACTTGTCCTAAGTTAGAGCTGGCATCTTACTAGGAAAAATGCACATTTGAGGGACCCAGTTTTGCTCCTACATGAAAGATTCTGTGTTTTAAGCTTTTGGCAATTAATGTGCTCGCTTTGGATGAGCTAGAACTACAGCTCAGCCAGAAGTATTTATTAGGCTTCTTCGCTCCCACCACAATTAGGTAGGTCATGTAAGGATGCATGGAAGCAGAGGACACTGTCCTCCTGGAGCTTACAGTCTGCTGACTGAAATAGCATAAGCATGGGTTTAAAAAAATTGAGATACAATTAGGACTCATTGCATTATTTAGAAGCCCTACATCTCACTAAAACACTATGCACTACCTGGACAGCTGTCTTTCAAGGCCTGCCAAAGCCTCCACCTCAACAAAGTCCTCCTGGATCATGTTAGAGGAAGGAAGATTCCTCTCTTGAAATGTGTCTGTTCGTTCTTTACCCCAGACGCCTGTAGGAGACCTATAGAGGCTAGTGACATTATCAGGATATAGGTTGGTTTCTAGCCTCCCTGCCCCAGAAAAAAAGGAGAATGCCTCATATCATGGTTCTTTGGACTCTAATTTTATTTTTCTAACTTTTTAAAAAGTTTGTTTATTTTGAGAGAGAGAGACTGTGCATGAGCTAGGGAGGGGAAGAGAGAGAGGGAGTGAGAGAGAATTCCAAACAGGCTCTGTACTGTCAGTGCGGAAGCCTGATGTGGGGCTCAAACCCATGAACCATGAGATCATGATCTGACCTGAAACCAAGAGCTGAACCCTTAACTGACTGAGCTACCCAGGTGCCCCAAACTCTAATTTTAAAAAATATATATGCCTATTACTGTCTGTGTACCTGATATATTACAAATATCACTTATTTATGTGTTTGTCTAGAATTGTAGGCAGTGTAAAAGAGGGTTAACATTATTTTCTTGCTGTCTAGAATACTGTTACATGCCAGTGAGATTTACTTGTCTAGGGATTGGTGTACAACAGGTAAAGAAACTTGTTTTACATCTTCTGAATAAACCTGAATTACTCTGAAAAATATCTAAAGCTCTTTAACTTTCTATTACATACTTCCTTACACTCTTTTTTTCCTCAGCCAACTTTCTCCCATTTTGCCTCCATACTTCCCATTCTGCTGTCCCCTGTCCTCTTCCTAATCTCTTTTTCATAACTAAGAAATGCCACATAAAGGTCAAGACATGCCCATTCATTAATTCAATGAATTTCTTAATACTAATCAGCACTGTAATAACTAACATTTACTAACCAGCACTATAATAACTAATGTTTTTTGAGTGCTTACTATATGCTAGGTACTCTGCCAATGCTTTATATGCAGTATCTCATTTAATGAGTAAGCTGTGTATTATTATTTTCTCTATCTTATAAGACAAGAAAGCAGAGAATTAAGAGATTATGGAACTTGCCCAAAGTCTCATAGCTAGCAAGTAAGTGAATTGAGACCCAAACACTTCAGAGGTCATATGCATCATACAAGTGAGCTCTCAGTCAAGTTGTGTCTCCAAGATGCACTTTGGAATGCACTTTTGGAAAGAATGATTAAGAGCAGGGTATTTGGAATTAGACTCTGTTTGAATTTCAGCATGGCCACATATTAGCCATATTAACATGACCAAATAATTTTACCTTCTGAGCCTTAGTTTCCTCACCTTACAAATGTGGAAAATAATAACTTACAGAGTGGTTGTGAAATACCACATGTGAAAACTTTGGCCTGCCATATAGCCAAAGTTTACTAGAATTATTATTTATGGAAAAAATAGCACCTGTCCCTTCTGCTATCCACTTCATTTAATTACAAACATATTTTGAAATATTTTTCAGTGGCCTCAGTAACCATTGGGAATTTATCATTAACGAATGTGTATAAAGATTTCTTTAATCTATTCATGTTTTCATCATGCGCAGCTCTTTTTTGTTTGCTTTTATTTAAATTCCAGTTAGTTAACATACAGTGTAAAATAGTTTCAAGTATATAATATAGTGATTCAACAGTTCTGTACAATACCTGGTGCTCATTATGACAAGTGCACTCCTTAATCACCATCACCTATTTCATCTGTCCCCTCCCCATCTTCCCTCTGTTTGTTTTCTAAACCATCAGTTTGTTGTCTCTAAGTTAGAATCTGTTTCTTGGTTTGCCCCCCCCCTTTTTTCCCCTTTGCTCATTTGTTTTATTAAATTTCACATAGGACTGAGACCATATGGTATTTCTCTCACTGACTTATTTTACTTAACATTATACACTCTAGCTCCATCTGTGTCATTGCAAATGTTAAGATGTCATTCTTTATTATGGCTGAATAATAGTCCATTGTGTGTGTGTGTGTGTGTGTGTGTGTGTGTACACACATCTTATCTATTCATCTGTCAATAGACATTTAGGCTGCTTCCATAATTTGGCTGTTGTAAATAATGCTACTGTAAACATAGAGGTGCATGTATTTCTTTGAACATCCTGTGCGGTTCTCGAGGTTGGTCACAAGTTCTAAAATTTCCCACGTGTTGTGTAAAGGAACATAATATAGTACTTCCATCTTATGATTCCAGAATGATCTTCAGTCTTCTGCCTCATACACTCTGCTTCATCAGTACTTTGGATATTGGTCTAGGAAAGGAATCCCTGAAACATTCTGCAACAGTTTGTCTTCTAACCTGAGTGCCTGTCTGGCCACATGGCTGGAGATCAGGTTCAGAATGTAGAGACTTGGTTTCTTTACTCTTGGCATTTGACCTTGTTGAGCTAACTTAGCTTCTCCAGTCTGACGTGGAAAGCAGGCAGCGACTTCACCGTCACTCCCAGCTCCTTTCATTGTTATATGAAAGACACTTGAAAAATATTAAGTAATATGATTCAGCAGAAATGAATCTGGTGCGTACAGATTTTATTTCCTGCATGAAATTTCATATTGAAGGAATTTTGTGTCAAAGGTAAGGCATAGTACTTTTTTAAAGTTATGCCCCAAATTACAGTTTTAAATTTATGCCCCAAAGCAAGCTCAGCAAGCACAGAACCTAAAGTTTAATAAAGCTTTCTTCTTTAATTAAGAAGTATGAGGCTTTGTTCAACTCCAAGAAAGTTTTGGTACTTAAGAAACAAAATGATCAAAGCCATCAAAGCCAAAGTAGAGATTTCAGCAGCATGTACATGAGCTCTGGCTTTGGCAATGTCAGGGAACTTATTTAACAGCTTTGGTAACTCTCAGCTTGTTCTTGCAGGCAGCATTTTCTCATCTCCTTTAGCCAAGGTGAGTGCCACATATGCAATGGCTTGCACTGACAAATGGTTGTTGACTCTTGCATCTAAATGTCTAACTTACTGGGAGGTGTGGCAGTTTTTCTTGATTAGCATTTCTCAAGTAGTTTTGACATGATCTAGAGCAAGAAATATGTTTTATATCAGAACATATGTGTGTATAAAGTTGTGTATACAGACACTTATATGCACACCTACATAAACTAGAAACGAGTTTCATGAAATAGAGCTCACTCTGTTTTGTATTCAACATTATTCTCTCCTTTTCTACTTAGTTTTAGAGGACTTTTGGTACAGCCCGCTAAACTGATCAGACCATCTCCTAAATGGGCTTTTGCCCATTACTTGAAAGACACCAGCCTGAGGATTCCCCTTAGTCCAGACCTCCCTGGGCTTCACATGCCCTCAGCAGAAGACTTTACATCTTCTTCAGCTTGTCCCCAGTACACACACATACCACCTTCATGGTCACCAACACTACCTGTGGATCATCAGGTAGAGAGAGGCCCGTTAGCTGCTACCAGGGGATTTTCTCCTAGTAACACTCCACAAATCTTTCTCATAGGAGGCCTGAATGTTGAAAATTTTGTAAATTAAAAAGAAAAAAACTTACTCTCCTCCTAAATTTTGAGTATTAGCAGGTGTCAGGAACTCAATAATTCCTGTGATATGTCAGGGCTAGTTCAGTGCTTTATACACAGTAGGATGGTAGTAAATATTTGTTTATCAGTCATAGTCTTGGATCTGCACTAAACACAGTGGAAAACAGGGTTCTTGTATAGATAGCACTGACTTGTGTTGGACAAAATAGTGCTGCTTCTTCATAGATGGGCTGACTTTTCTAGACAGGATGTGAAGTTATAAGGTTACTAGATGGAGTAAGAATCCAGGTGGAGCATACATTCCTGAATATACAAGACATCAAGAAAATCAGATAGCTACTGCTCAGATTTGAGGCTCACACAGTAGTTACCTTTCTTAGAAAACTTCACTGAGTCAGACAATGAGGATGGCAATGAGGGATTTGGGATCTAAATTCTAGGTTCCTTCTTCATCAGCATTGCCATTCCTAGGAATAGGGACCTGGACACTGACACAAAGAGACAGAATGATTTGGTTCTCTTACCAACTTTCAGACTATGTTATTATTGCCTCTCCTAAGAACCAGAGGTCCTTAATTTTACTAAGTAGACATTGTGGTAACAAAACCAGCATCATTTTCAGACAAAATAGGAATAGAGAAAACATAATGAATGTAAGTAATAGATAATTTACGAAAAGAGTTACAAGTTTTATGAACTAGAATATTTTCCAAACTTGCCTTGCTTTTTAAGGAAACAGTTCATAGAATTTTAGAATTAGGAACCTTAGGTGGTATATAGGTTAATCACCTCATTTTATAGATGTGGAAATTGAGGTCCCAAGAAACTAGCAAATGGTAAAGGTGACTAAGTAAACCCAGATCTTCAAGACTTTTGGGTCAATTTCCCCATAATCACATAACCTCTTGAAATGAAGAGCATTTTTCCTTGTTGCTAAGGAACAGCAAACAAAAAGTCATAGTTGTAGCCACTGTTGGACTTGGTGATGCCAGAACAGACAAACAAACAAGAAGTAGCAATATTTGCCCAGAAGGGCCACATTTAGCCACAGTGTTTATACTTTAGTAGTAACCTTTGAAAGATTTCCTGGTGTTAGTTGTGGAGCTCCTGTGACTCCTTCAAGTGACTTACTTCTGAGAGTGAGTTGTGTGACAAATGTTTGCATTTCTAAGACACTTGTCACTACAAAACCTAGATTACCCTTAGAAACGTGATTCCCAACCATGAAGGGACAAGAACAGCTACTTCCGTATCACACAGACCAGTGGTTACTGGTTAGAGAGGTATCACATCCAAGGTACAGGTGGAAAATTAAATCACTGACCCTTAGAATCTCAGAATTGGATTGCCATTTATTCCACCAGTGTCTAGTGCACGAGTTAATGGAAGAGTTCTACAAAACTGCTAGAGTGGTTGTATTTTTGTTGTTATTGTGTTTCTCCCTAGAATGGTACAGTTCCAGAGTGAATCTGTTATCTGTCTGAGTTGTTGTCCAAGATTTAGTCTGGGAATGAGAAACCCGGGGGGAGGTCAGTGATCCTGAAAGAATGGCACCAGCCCTGCCTAGAGCTCTCCAGTGAGAACAGAATAAGGTGCGAAAGAAATAAACTTAGTATCAAGGAGAAGAGAATGGGATTCAGATCAAGAAAGATAGCCTGAGAGGACTGTCTGACATATTCTGGAATCCTGAAATAGGCTAGATTTTTTTTTAATCTTTGCAAACTGGTTTTTTCCCCCCTATTCTCAGAAATGGTATCCAGGTAGCTCTTACCATAGGTAGACACAGAGGACTGGGGAGTTCTTATTTCTGTTCCATCTGAACACTCATAGTTTCATTCTGCTCCCAGGAGGGTCTGTATTCCATAGGCCATCTACACAAGCAACAAGCACTTTGCCTGATGCATCTAAGGCATGTCAATGTCACGACCTTCGTCCACTTGCCACTGGTGTCATCAGGAATTTCAACTAAATATATTAAGAACTGATGTTCACATAATAGAACTAGTGACTTCTATTCTTTCTAAGAACTTTTATGTGTGTAAGCATAGTTTGAGAAATTGACCTCAAACTCCCCTTCTATCCAACAGGAACTAAGATTGCACTGCTCCTAGGTCTAAAAAAATTATTAGTGAATCAAATTATTCTGAAATCTGTAACTAAATAATTATTTCATTAACCTTTATTGAGTCTCTGTATTAATAATTATGACAATTTTTGTCATGATTTCTAGCTGTCTAACCACTTAGCTTATTTCCAGTTAAACCCAAGCTTACCCACCCAAGTTACTAAATGTCCTCTATTCAACTAATGTTACATTCTTCAGGGCTTATTTCTGGTTTATCAGTGCCACCCAGCTCTCAGTTTAATGAACGTATTAATGTAAAGACACCCAGACTTTAAAATTGTTACTAGTTCAAGAGTACCAAACTGAGATACTGAATCTTTTAAAAATCAGCTTGTTTTTCAAAGAAGTCACTGACACATAATATCACAAAGACTAAAAGTTTGCCAACATGGTGATGGGACCTGCTAAGCAGGAGGTAGAAGTTACACTAGACAGAGAATGGGAAATTCCCCACTGAAATTTTAGGGGTCCAATAGCCTGGAGCGTGTTGTGAATCCCCTTCTACACTGAAGGATGAGTTGTTGCATCTTGCCCATCCTACCACCAGAGAGAAGCCAACACCTAGTAGGCCTCTGTGGATTTTGGAGGCAGCATACTCCTCTTTTGTGTGTGCTACTCTGGCCTATTTACTGAGTGACTGTAAATCTGCTAGTTTTGAGTAATGCCCAGAACACAAGAAGGTTCTGTAACAGGTACAGGCTGCCATTGGCAATGGCAAACTGCTCTGCCATTGGGGTCATTTGAAACAGCAGATCCAGTGGTGTTTGAGTGCCACTGACCCAGAGTGATACTGTTTGGAGCTGTTGGCAGGCACCGTAGGTGAATCACAGCAAATACTCAGGATTTTGGAGCAAAACCCTGCTTTCCTCCGCAGATATCTATGTATCTTTGAGACACAGCTTTTGGCTCGCTAATGTTAGGCCGCTTTTGGCTTAGTAGACACTGAACGCTTCACCATGCACCACCAAGTTATCATGTGACTTGAGCTGCCCATGATGAACTGGGTGTTGTCTAACCACCCAGCCATAAAACTGGGTGTGCACAGTATTCCGTTATCAAAAGGAAGTTTAGTATATACAAGATCAGTTTTGAACAGGCCCAGAAGGCACAAGTAAGTTACATGAAGTGGCCCATGGTCCCCGTTGCTGCTACAATACCTCTCTCTCCCATCCTGTGCCTATGGCCTCACGGGGAGATCTCTATGCCCAGTTAACCGAGGAAAAGAAAATTTAGGCCTGGTTTATGGATAGTTTTGCATGATACTGAAATACCACTCAGAAGCCATAATGCTATAGCCCCATTCTGGGACAGCCCCAAAGGACAACAATGAAGGGAAATCCTCTAAGTGGACAGAACTTCCACCAGTGCTTCTGGTTGTTCCTTTTACTTATAAGGAAAAATGGCCAGAAGTACAAGTCTATAACAGTTCCTAGGTAGTAGCCAATGGTTTAGATGGTTGGGGACTTGGAAAGAATAAGGTTGGAAAATTGGTGACAAAGAGGTCTGTAGAAGAGGTATGTGGGTAGGCCTCTCTGAATAGGCACAGAATTTGAGTATTCATGTCCCATGTGATTGCTAACTAAAGGATGACTTCAAAAGGATTTTAATAATCAAGTGCATAGAATAACACATTCTGTGGGTACCTATCAGTCTTTCTTTCCCCATCTACTTGTCAATGGGCCTGTGAATACAGTAGTGTCAGGGATGGAAGTTATGCATGAGCTTGGCAACACTGACTTTCACCAGCCAAGGCCAAAAGAGACCAACACTTGAGTTCCCAATATGGGACCATGCCCTGGGATAAACAGCTACCTACCTGGTACAGACTTATTACACTGGACCACTTTCATCATGGGAGGAGTAGCACTTTGTTCTTTCTAGAACAGACACTCAGGATACAGATTTGCCTTTTTTGCATGCAATGCTTCTGCCAAAACTGTCATCTGTGTACTTACGGAATACCTTGTCTGCTGTAATGGTATTTGACACAGACATCATTTCTTTTTTTTTCTTAATATATATTTATTTATTTCAAGAGAGAGAGTGTGAGCAGGGGAAGGGCAGAGGAGAGACAGAGAGAGAGAGAGAGAAAGAGAGAGAATCCCAAGCAGGCTCCATGCTGTCAGGCACAGCCCCATGCAGGTCTTAGTCTCACATTGTGAGATCATGACCTGAACCAAAATCAAGAGTCAGACACTTAACCAACTGAGCCACCCAGGCATCCCAACATAGACATCAGTCCTGATCAAGGAACTTGATAGGCTTGTGCTCATGGATTTCACTGGTCTCACCACGTTCCCATCATTCTGAAGCAGCTGGCTTGGTAGAATGGTAGGATGGACTTTAGAAGACTCAGGTATAGTGCCAGCTAGGTGGTAATACTAGGGCTGGGAATGTGTCCTCTACAATTGTGGTGTAAGTCAGTATCCAGTATATGGGACTGTTTCTCTCAAAGCAGGCTTCACGGGCCCAGGAATAAAGGGCTAAATTAGAAATGATCACTTTTACCCCTAGTAACCCTCCTAGGAAGAATTTTGCTTCCCAGCCCCTTGTTTAGGTTTTACTTGTCTAGACTTCTTAGTTCCAGTGGGTCAGGAGTGCTTCCACAAGGAGACACAACAGTGATTCCATTGAACTGGTAATTGAGACTATCACTCAACCTCTGTGCTTCTCATGTCTGTCAGTGAACAAGTAGAGAAGGGGTAACTGTACTGGCCAGAGTGACTGAGACTGACTATCAAGGGAAAGTTGGGCTGCTGCTATACAATAGAGGTAAGGAAGAGCATGTGTGGAATATAGGAGATCTTTCTTTTATGGCATCTCCTAGTTAACTCCCAGGTCCTGTGGAGTAATAGGAAACTATAACAACCCCATTCAGGACAGCTAATGGCCTGGGTTCTTCAGGTATGTAGGTTTGTGTCCCCTCACCAGGCACCTGAGGTCCTTGTCAAGGACAAAAGGAATGTGGAATGTGGAAAGGAATAAGATAACTACAGAGATTACATATACATATAAAGACTGTATACACACATTCATGTAAATATATGTATAAAGAAAGCTATGACCACATGACTAGTTGCTAAAACAAGGACTCATAGTTATGGGTATTTCTTTCTTATTTTTTAACGAATATGGTTGTATATATATTAACCAAATATTTTTGTTTTCTGCCCTCTCCTTTCCATAGTATAAGATACATTAATAATAAGGTTATACCTCAATATGTAAGTTATAGGAAAAGTGTGAATACTACTTAAGGACTTTGCATCCTCTTCTGGGGAGTGGGCCAGTGTTTTTTCATATGTATGTGGGTTATTTGTATCATGTTAGTGGAAGTATGACTTTCTTGTTGACTTTATTTGGAGATTAAGTATGGTATACAGAGTTGTATATGGGTGCCAGGCTGACAAAGGATGGAGTCTGATGATCATTTTGATGTGTCAACTTGGCTAGACTACAGTGCCCAGCTATTTAATCAAATAAAAATAATGTATAGTTGAACTGTTTCTGGGAAGGTATCTTGTAGATGTAATGAAAGTCCATAATCTGTTTAAGTAAGGGAAATTATTCAAAATAATCTAAGTGGGCCTGAATCAATAAATTGTAAGGCCTTAAAAGTAGGACTGAGGCTTCCCTAAGAGAAGACATTCCATCTGTGAAATGTAGCTTCAGTTGGTGCTCATGAGTTCCAGTCTGCCCTTCTTGAGGACCCGCCCTGTGGGTTTCAGACTGACTTAGCCAGCCACTGCCTGGTGGAAGCCAATTCCTCGCAGTAAATCTTTTAATATCTCTTATACACACACACACACACACACACACACACACACACACACACACACACACACACATGCACGCAATTCTGCCTCTATCTGCTACTGGTTCTGCTTCACAGATTAAACCCTGATCAATACAGCCTCAGATGTCCTTAAAGCTTTTGTCCTACTGCACTAAATATGCAGGGAAATATAGCAGGAAGTGCCCCATGCCAATATTTTCCCTTCAAAGTCAGCCTGATTTTTTACTCACAGCACCTTCTGAAACTCAAGTGGAAACATTTGGCAGTGAAAAGAACCAGCACCCACACATCTTCTAGCATGTGGGAGAAATGTGGCCAGACACTGAAACTTCACATTAGAAATCATATCTGCCTCTGTTACTATTTCTAGGTATTATTTGATTTTGCTTGTGAATTGTTGCAAGAAGTGTAAAAGGGAATTCTGAGACAGACAGACCAAAGGGAAAAAAAGAAAAATTAAAAATGATGTAGTTTTGAGAAATAACAAGTCCGAGAGACCTGCCAAGCCATTGTGATTTAATTGTGTCAGGCATCACGATGGGTGATGTAGATGAAGAATAAATAAGGTGTAGTTCCCCCTATCCAGGGAACTTGCAGTCTAGGAGCTAGAGCATGCTATGTGGTATTACAGTAGATTTCTGTACATGCACAAATGGAGAACAGAGGAGGGAGTCATTTTCCCTTCAAGGATGCCTTTCCAGCATACAAAACACCTGGAATGTGTTTGAGGGAACAGTTCGGAGTTCTCTAGACAAAGGCAGAAAGGTATTTCAGGTAGAAAAAGTACATGTGTGAAGGTGTGAAAGCACAGAGTCATAGAAGATCTCCAGTGACCACTTTAATATCATACAACATGGTGTTTGCTAGGACTGCATAGCCAAGCACTACAGAATGGGTAACTTAAACTACAGTTTATTTTCTCAATTTTGGAGGCTAGTAGTCTAAAATTAAGGTGTCATTGCTGTTGGTTTAGGCTTCTTTCCTTGGCTTGTAAATGACCATCTTTACCTTGTGTCCTCCTGTGGTCCTCCCTCTATGTGTGTCTGTGTCCTAATCTCTTTTTATAAGCACTCCAGTCATATTGGATTAGGGCCCACCTAATGACCTCATTTTACCTTGATTAGCTCTTTGAAGACTTTGTCTCCAGGGGATCTGGGTGGCTTAGTTGGTTAAGCATCTGTCCTCAGCACAGGTCACGATCTCACAGTTCATGAGTTTGAGCCTTGCATCAGGCTCTAGGCTGACAAGTTGGAGCCTGTAACCTGCTTTGGATTCTGTGTCTTCCTCTTTCTCTGCCCCTCCCCAACTTGTGTTCTCTTTCTCAATCTTTATTTATTAAAAAATAAGCATTTTTGGGGCGCCTGGGTGGCTTAGTCAGTTAAGTGTTCGACTATCGCTTGGGTCATGATCTCGCGGTTCGTGGGTTCGAGCCCCGCGTCGGGCTCTGTGCTGACTGCCAGCTCAGAGCCTGGAGCCTGTTTCAGTCTGTGACTCCCTCTCTCCCTGACCCTCCCCTGCTCACGCTGTCTCTCTCTCTCTCCTAGAAATAAATAAAACATTAAAAAAAAAAAAACCTTTAAAAAAATAAATAAGCAATTTTTAAAAAGACTCTGTCTCCAAATACATATTCTGAGGTACTTGGGTTTAGGACTTTAAGATATGAATTTTGAGTGGACCCAGTTCAGTTCGTAAAATATGGTGTGGCTCAAAAGATGTGTGACTAAAGCACACCGAAGCCAGAGGAAGGTGTGGTCAGTTATCACTGAGCTTGGGAAAAGCTTCAAGGATATAGGTCTTGAAGGATGAATAGAATTTCATCATGTCGAGAAGGAAGAAGATGACATTTCTTGCTGCGGAAGCAATAATTCCAAGCTCTAGGCCTGGCTCAGAGTTCCACAACATATGCTATAGCCCATCCACCTAAGTGCCCAGGACCTGCTATTCCCTGATAAAGGCTGGTCACTGCCTTCTCTGCCTTTGACCCCTGACTTGTGAAAGCCACACTCACTACTATCCCTGGGCCTCTCATCATTTGTTCCAGGGACCCCTACCCTCTTCAAAATGTATTATTGATCCTGTCTCTTCATATTCTGAATCCACGTAATAGCAAATATCTGCCTCTCTCTGTGCTTCCCCAGAAAAAGAGACAACTCTTCCGTCTTCCCTCATGTAACTTGACAGCCGCCATGATACCCGTTCCCTCCTCTCTGAAATAGAATCTCAGTCCACAGTCTTCTCATGACTGGCACAAGAGCACTCCTACCTGACATGCTGCCAACTCCTTCATCTTAGTTGAAATGTATTGGGATTATAGGGGCGCCTGGGTGGCTTAGTCGGTTAAGCGTCCGGCTTTCGCTTGGGTCATGATCTCGCGGTTCGTGGGTTCGAGCCCCGCGTCGGGCTCTGTGCTGACTGCCAGCTCAGAGCCTGGAGCCTGTTTCAGTCTGTGACTCCCTCTCTCTCTGACCCTCCCCTGCTCACACTGTCTCTCTCTCTCTCCTAAAAATAAATAAAAATATTAAAAAAAAAAAAGAAATGTATTGGGATTACTGGGTCTGATAAAAATGCGATAGCTACCAAGTGCTTGTGTACCACTGTACTTCTGGTCATCTTTTTTAACAGAACAGTTTCTTCTCAAAAGTATCCTGATGTTCCAGAGCTAATAACCCTTAAATTAGGAAAATTATTTCAGAGAGTTGCTGTGTACTATGTCCTAATGTACTCTATTTACCTACATGCTTGAAATCAGAACTTTACCTAAAACATTAGGTTTATTTAACCAAAACGTTTCAGTCAACCCACTTGTGTTTACTGAGCAGTGTACTCTGGAGTGTATGGGAGGTTTGTGTATGAAATACATGGTGCCTAAAAAAAAAATAAAATATTTTTGAAAGGGGGGCACCTGGCTAGTTCAGTCGCTAGAGCATGCAACTCTCGATCTCGGATTGTAGGTTCAAGCCCCTCATGTAGAGATTACTTAAAAGTAAAATTAAAAATTTTTTGAAAGAAGTCATGAAGACAAGTGATTACCGGGCTATGTTCAGAGGAACACTAGTCACAACAGAGACCAGGAAGTCAACTTTGGGAAGCACTGCATATACTCTGCTTTTTGGAAAGCAGTAATGATATCAGCATATTAAAGACTCTGAAAAGCTTCATAGTAAAGAAACATATTTAACTTTATTTTACCTGTATTCTCAAATGTACTGGTCTTTGAATAAGAAGCTGATACCAACCATAGAGCACATTCTGAGAAACGTCAGACCAAGATATTTATGATGCTTAAAATGGACTATGATAAAAAAAAATCTGGGGGTACCTGGGTGACTCAGTCTGTTGAACATCCAACTCTGACTTCGGCTCGGGTCATGATCCCAGGGTTGTGGAACTGAGCCCCCATGCTTAGTGTGGAGCCTACTTGAGACTCTGTCTCTCTCTCCCTGTGCCCCTCTCCCCTGCTTGTACACCCTCTCCCTCTAAAAATACATTTTTTTAAATTCTGTTTCTCATCTGGAAGTTTACCATATAAATCCAATGCAGATAAATTGTATGCTTTTATTATTTTAGGTTTAGAAATGAAAATGTAAGAATTGCATCCTGATAACAAATGGAAAATGAATCAGATTTGCTTGACTTGCTCAGTGATTTTTAATTTTTAGAAGCTTCTATATAAACTAGCAATTATGATGCTGCAGCCATCAAATGGCATGTAATTATATCTATGAAATAATGGACAATATGTACTCTTTTAAATGAAAAAAATCCCTAAAGTAATTATTAGATGATGAAAATAAATTAATTCAGTTCAGTACTTAAAGAATGAAAATTACTGTGATCCCTGAAGCAGTCTACATGCGTATATAGGTTCTTTCATGTGAAAAATTGCAAGAAAATTGTGGAAATATTAAGAAAATGTGGCACCCACTGCCTTTTCTACTGTAAATTCAATCTTAGAACTTAAGATGGTAAATTTCCAGAGAGGCTGGTAAGCAGATGTTTCGTAGCTAGTAAGAGATGGGGTCAGGATCTGAGCCAAGTACACTCTCTCTGGGGCCCATATATTTAACTCCTAACTAGAGCTGTAGCCAGTAAAAAAAAAAAAAAATCAAAAAAACAAATTTAGTGGGAATAACATTTCTTCCTTCTCCCTCCCCTCTTCTCATTGTCCCAAGCACCCAACAAAAGTACATTTATGTTATAAAATCCAAAAATGCTGTCTTAAATATGCTAATGTTGGAGAATACTTTGATAAACTATATATACTTCTAATGTATGACAGTTGTATTTTGGAATACTTCACATTAGCATTGCAGAAGTGTTCTGTTTTACTACATAATTAGAATTGCTTTGATCTTTTAGACCCCCATCTGTACAAAAATAGTCACAGGAAGAGTTGGTGTTATCTGTGAAGAAAATAGCTGCTGGTAATGCCATGCACTTAACAGTTGAGTCTGTGGAGACAGTGCAGCCCCCAAGTCATAAACTGATCGTAAAATAGTTTATTTAATGGGTATTTATAGGCACATGCTCAGGTTTTCATAATGGTTGTTATGCCATAGAATTGAAAATGTTTCATAAAATTTAGCTACTTGCTTTATTCATGTGAGAGATCTTATGCCAGACTTTGAGAGTCAGGTGGGGAACCAAGTCTAACTCCAGCTCTGATTTATAAAATTTCATTTCCTATTAATGTTGCTTGGTTATGGTTTACTGTCTGAATGGAGTGTTGGCCTAAATGTCATTCCTGAATCTTTTCATAAAATTAATCCTGGAAAACTAATTAATTGCCCCAATCAATAGCAAAATAACCATAAAAACAAATATTTAAATTTTATTTCAGATGTAAAGATGTTTGTGACAGGAAATGTATTTTGGAAATGAGGTGGAAATTTATTTTTTATAACTGAGATGTGACCAGACACTAAGATTTTGGAGCATACTTGTAAGCTTCTGTGTTCTGACTCCTCTTCCAAAGAGAGGTTGCTGTTCTTAGGACTTACAGTCTCTTTTTCTCGTGGTAAGAAGGATTGGTTGTTGGATGGATAGTTCAGGTAGGTTGTACTGTTCTCTCACCTCGTGATAATAACTAAGGCATTGCCAAAATAGCTTTTCCTGAGTAACTCTCAAGAAGTGCATTGACATTTGGACTTTGACACGTCTTCCAGGATATTTGTGTACTCATACCAAGTGATTGCCCATATAATGTGCAGTGCAGAGTGCCAGAGTGCCTGGTTCACAAGCAGTCCTTAAACAGAGCCAACTCTACAGACAGATCGCCAAAAGGAGGCCATGCTGTGCTTGCACGAAGCCCACCAGGTTCTCCCCAGCTAAGGTTTCTGTATCCTGGTGTCCTCCCCAGAGCGTCTTTATCCTGTCCTTGACTTTGTATTCAGCTTCTTCCACGTTCTGTTCACTCTTCCCCAACAATATGACCAGTGCAGACCAACTTTATATGGTGGCTGACACCATTCTGGGAATGAAGCAATACAAAGGACCATATAATCCTTTCTTGGCTGACTGTATACAGCAAGTCACCCATTATTTTAATACACAATTAACCTGTTGTTATTCTAAGAAACTGTAATTTACTTCATCTTTCATTATGGTTAACTCCGTTGTTTCCAGCTCAACTGAACACCACCAAATCTATCTTGACTTTACAGCAAGTGATGATTTTTTTCCCCTACCCGTAAATTCTGACATAACCTAAAGTTGTCTGCTTAGCTTAAAAGCTAGATTTGTGGGTCCAGACTGAGGATAAGGATGTAATAACTGATACTTTTAGAATTTGCTGTGGTCTTTTCGCAGCAACTTCTTACTTGACACATCCCCAAAAGCAAGGGAATCAAGAGCAAAAATAAATGATTGGGACCTCCTCAAGATTAAAAGCTTCTGCACAGCCAAGGAAACAACGCAGAAAATTAATAGGCAACCAACGGAATGGGAAAAGATAGTTGCAAATGACATATCAGATAAAGGGTAAATATCCAGAATCTATAAGGAACTCACCAAACTATACGCCCGAAAAACAAACAACCCAGTGAAGAAATGGGCAGAAGATATGAACAGACACTTCTCCAAAGAGGACATCCAGATGGCCAACAGACACATGAAACGATGCTCAGCATCCCTCCTCATCAGGGAAATACAAATCAAAACCACACTGAGATACCACCTCACGCCAGTCAGAGTGGCTAAAATGAGCCAATCAGAGAACTCGAGATGCTAGCGAGGATGTGGAGAAACGGGCACCCTCCTACACTGTTGGTGGGAATGTAAACTGGTACAGCCCCTCTGGAAACAGTGTGGAGGTTCCTCAGGAAACTAACAATAAAACTCCCCTATGACCCAGCAATAGCACTGCTAGGAATTTACCCAAGGGATACAGAAATACTGAGGCATAGGAGCACATGTACCCCAATGTTCATAGCAGCACTCTCCACGATAGCTAAAACCTGGAAAGAGCCTAAGTGTCCATCAACAGATGAATGGATCAAGAAGATGTGGTTTATCTATACCATGGAATACTACATGGCAATGAGAAACAATGAAATCTGGCCATGTGTAGCAACATGGATGGACCTTGAGGGTGTTATGCTGAGCGAAATAAGTCAGGCAGAGGAGGACAAATATCATATGTGTGCACGTATAGGAGGATTAGGAGGAACTTAACAGAGGACCAAAGGGGGAGAAGAAGGGCGGAAATGGTGGGGGAAAGGGAGAGAGGCAAACCATGAGAGACTCTTGAATGCTGACAAAAACTGAGGACTGTGGATGTGGGGGGGAGGGGGATGGGCATGGAGGAGGACACTTGTGGGGATGAGCACTGAGTGTTATGTGGAAACTAATTTGGCAATAAACTATTTGTAAAAAAATAAAAAATAAAAAAAATAAATGAAGGCATGTCAAAGAAAAAAAAAGAATTTGCTGTGGTCTTTTAGAATGTTTTTTTTCTTTTTCTTTTTTGAGAGACAGAGAGAGCATGAGCAGGGGAGGGGCAGAGGGAAAGGGAGAAAAAGAATCATACACATACTCAGTGTAGAGCCCAATGCTGGGAGAGATCATGACCTAAGCTGAAATCAAGAGTTGGAAGGAAGTTTAACTAAGCCACCCAGACGCCACTAGAATATTTCTGATTAGAGAATTAGGGGTTAAATCTTTCTGTAGTGGGAAAAAGACAGTCAATATAAAAGGAAAAAGAAAGAGTTTCACCTCAGAAATAAGTGAAATGTAGCACAAATTACCATGTGACCATTTATAATAATGCTACAAATCTAGAAATCATGTGTCATTTACATTTTTTGAGCTTGAGACAGTCGTAGAGAAAATATTTATTTCATCAGTCCAGTTATATAATGATACCTGTAGCATCTTTCAGAATGTTTTAAATTTAAATTTCTTAATTGACTCATTTTATATAAGATCAATTCTTTTAATACTTGCTTGATGTTCTTTGATGGTCTTCAAAAATTACTGATTGTAATGTTTTAAAATTATCCATTGATGGGAACCAGAATCAGGTGTCATGAAAATCTCTGGCTCATACTACTGAATTGATAACCACTGAAAACATACAAACATTCTGAAATCAAACCCTCCAGTTTGTTTTGTTTGTCTTTACCATTTTTTTAATGTTCTCATTATTTTTATTTTTATTTTTTTTTACAAATAGTTTATTGTCAAATTAGTTTCCACATAACACTCAGTGCTCATCCCCACAAGTGTCCTCCTCCATGTCCATCCCTCCTCCCCCCCACATCCATCAGTCCTCAGTTTTTGTCAGCATTCAGGAGTCTCTCATGGTTTGCCTCTCTCCCTTTCCCCCACCATTTCCGCCCTTCTTCTCCCCCTTGTTCCTCCGTCAAGTTCCTCCTAATCCTCCTATATGTGCAAACATATGGTATTTGTCCTTCTCTGTCTGACTTATTTCGCTCAGCATAACACCCTCAAGGTCCATCCATGGCAATGAGAAACAATGAAATCTGGCCATGTGTAGCAACATGTCTTTACCATTTTTAAGTGTTATGATCTCAATTGTATTGCACACACTTTCTTGGCTTTTAAATAATACTCAGTGAAAAAAATTAAACTCTCTTTTGAGGACTATATGCTTATCACAAAGCCTTATGGATGGGAGGCATCTGATATAACAAGTCTCCTTTCCTTTTAAACATGGTATTGTTATTTCAGGGACACTGAAGTTTGAAGGCATTGCACCTATATTAAGGCTCCCAGACTGTTTTTGACCTTTTGTGATTGGTAACTATTCTCTCTACTATCTCAGTGTCTTAGGTAACAGCTTAGGGGAAAGTGGTTTAAGCCACTTTTTCCTCACTTCAGACTTTCTTTCAGAAAGACCAGAACTAAAGATCACCAGAAGAAAGGACATGCTTACCTTACCTTGCACATCTTTAACCTCATTTTTTGCACAAATTTCTCTGTAGACTCTGGCCTGCAGAGATCCTGATACTTAGATGGGGACTCATACCTATGCATTTTGTGCAGGTATTTTTTTATACACATTGTGAGCTTTCGTCTTTTCTTTTCCCTCAGAGCTCCTGACTCCAGCTTAAGATATATTTCCCATGACTCAGACAAGTCATTTCATCTCTCTGTACCTCAGGCTCCTCATCTGTAAAGTGGGGATGTTTATAGTATCTGCCTTATAGGGTCACTGTGAAGATTAACGGAATTAATTTAGAAAGTTCTTAAAGCAGTGATGCATAATAAGGATTAAGTAACTTAAAAAAGATTGACCACTGCGTAAGTGGCTCTTTAAGCTTCTTAAAGAAAAGGAAAGATCTGAAAAGATGCTTCTTCTGGTATGAGGTGATATACACTTTTTTTTCCCGAGGTTGGAGTGGAGTGATGATGAATTTGTAACTGAAGGAGCAAAACTTGAAAGATATTACATAAAATATCTGTCAGAAATGCTGGCACTAAGCCTGGGTCCTGAATGAATGAAGTAATATATGGAAAGATGTTCATAGCAACTCCTTTGGGGCTCTTCATAGTAGATTCTGAGAGGAGACAGGAGAAACAAATTGGAAATATATAGGGATGGAGGGAATTTGGCGCAAAGCTTATGCCAAGAGTTAGCAGTTATCTTCTGTCTCTAAACAAAAGCTAAAACTGGGTGATTCTCAGTGGAGAGAGAGAGAGAGAGAGAGAGAGAGTGTGTGTGTGTGTGTGTGTATACATACACATAAATAGAAACATATATAAAGGTATACAAAAATTTTAAAGCACCTTTTTGACTTACATGTGTTTGCAGCTTCTTCTGTGGAGAAGGGCACTGGCCATCTGCTTTGTTTTTTTGTTTTTAATTATTATTTTTTTTTAATCTTTAGAAAGAGAGTGCGTGGGGGAGGGGTAGAGAGAGGGAGAGGAAGAGAATCCCAAGCAGGCTCCTTGCTCACCATGGAGCCCAACCTGGGGCTCCATCTCATGGCTATGAGATCACCACCTGAGCAAGAGTCAGATGCTTAACCAACTGAGCCTCTCAGGAGCCCCTGGCCATGTGCTTTGTTAAAGAAAGCAGGTACCACCATTGTGGGGCATGTGCAAGGGGGTGCTGTGTGGCCACTATGAGGCTTGGAACCCCTCCCATGTCGTCCCAGGTGCTTCTTGGGAGCCCAGTGACAGACTTATTGTGCCCTTGGCTTGCCTCTGCCTGGCTGAGCCTGGACTGGGGCTGGCCGTGTCATTCCTGGCACAGGGCTTGGTCGCTCATTCACTCTGATGGCTGCCCTTTGCCCCATTTCCCTTGGCCAGAGTCAGCTCAATTGTAATTTGCTCTCAGACTCAGAAGTGCAGCCCTGTCAACCTGCAGCGTGTGTTTATCTTATAATCCACAGACAAGAAGAAAGGAGGTAAATTCCAGCCTTTTAAGAAGTTGTTTGTTAAGAGGAAAAAGAAAGACACTTTATTGTCCCAGGAGGCATCAGCAAGGAATAAGAGTCACTCTGCCCGGAGTGTCAGCAATGGGACCTTCTCTTCAGATGAGGAGACCCTGGAAGACAATCTAAGGTAATGATTCATGCTTTTTCTCCCCCCAGATTTTGGCCGAGTCCCAAGGTGGGGAATGGGATTCCAGAAGAGGCAAGGGTGGAGTCACAGACAGATGTGTTGCATCTCTGGGAATATGAAAGTCTTGGGGGTACTTTGTGCATTCTGTTTGGAGATGTCACTGTGTGGAATTGGCAATGAGTCTGGCCTCATCTTCCGGGAAAGTACAGGAAGCTGTGCCTTCATTTTGCTACCCTCACTGGTGGTAAAGGCAGCACCCCACTGGTTGTTTGGCCTAATAAGTTAACCTGGGTAGAAGGAGACTACGTTCCCATGTCCTGTTGATAGACAAAGAGACAGGGTGGTTACAGATTAGATTGTACATCCATGTTGAGAACATAGACTGCTCAGGCACAGAGTGGTCACCCTTCCTACCTCTGGCAATCTCTAGCAACTTTTGGAGCCTGTATATCGTGGTGGAGCTTTTAAGTTCTGCTCTTTGTTTACTATGTTTCTCTTTCCATCTTTCCCCCACCTCTCCCTGCCCCTCCCCTTTCTCTTTCTCTCCCTCCTTCTTTTTTTCACACCACCCCGCCTCCACCCCCTGCTTCCTTTCCTTTTCGGAGCATAGGCACTAAATCTGGCCATGACAGTGTCAAGAATTCAGAAAAGCAGGGTCAGAAAGTACTTTCTCACTTGAGTGCTGGGAATTGAAGTTAGAGTCAGAGATGATTAAACTCTGCTACCGACAGCTTAGAAGTCAGCTCCTCTGAGAAGCCTTTTCCCACTCCCTGATCTGATTTGTTTGCCCTTGCCGGCATTCCCCGAGCATCACGCACCTGGCTCCAGCAAAGAACTTGTCACTTTCTATGGAAATTATTGATTTGCTTGTCTGTTTCTCTCATTTGACTGCCAGTTCCATGAAGTCAGGGACCAGGTTTTATTCAGCTTCGTATTAGGTGCTCAAAAACTGTTGCCTATGAATGCCTGGTACTGTACAACTTGCCCCAATACATGTGGAAGGAATAGACAATGCAATTTGTGATATTTCTACTGTGACTCAAGGACAAGAACAAAAACATCCTCTGTGATTTTTATCAGTATGTAGATTCTAATAGACACTCCAGTTGAGCCCAACTTACATGCAGAATTCTTACGCAACTAGGAGCACATTAAGCTGTGCAGTGCTCAACGACAGCATCAACTAATACTGACTCTCTTCTTTGACAGGCCTGTTTTTTGTTTTCCATTATCTTTAGTAAGAATACTATGGAATCTAACTGTAGGAAATTATTTCACTGGAAGGAGAACACAAGTAGCCCTGAGCTCATGCAATTGTTGGAATGTCAGTATGTACTGAGATATGCTTCAGTATTGTTGAGTATAAATGTTTTATGATTTTACTTCAGTTTCTTCAGTGAAAAATTGGAATGTGAACCTTTTCTGCCTCACAGTATCAGAATGAGGTACAGATACTAAAATGTGACCAACTAAAAAAAATTAAGTAAAATAAAATAAAATGTGACCAACAAGAAGTTTAATGCAAAATGAGGTTGAGTCCAGAAGGTTCTCCTGTAGAAGGACTGTTCTGTAAAAACACAGCCTGTCTTTTTTGTGGTTTTGCCAAGTCCCTGATTTCTTTTTTTTTTTTTTTAATGTTTTATTTATTTCTAGGAGAGATATAGAGAGAGACAGTGTGAGCAGGGGAGAGTCAGAGAGAGAGGGAGTCACAGACTGAAACAGGCTCCAGGCTCTGAGCTGGCAGTCAGCACAGAGCCCGACGCGGGTCTCGAGCCCACGAACCGCGAGATCATGACCTAAGCGAAAGTCGGATGCCCAACCGACTAAGCCACCCAGGCACCCCGCCAAGTCCCTGATTTCTTGCTGAAAGATTTTGAACTCTTAGAAGAGCCTGGATCCTGGTGGTTCTCTTTCCATATAAGTTCCATTCCACCTACCCCCTTGGAGTTTTCCTTAGGTTTTAAGTTATACAAAGCCTTGGAATTTCATATTGGTTCAAACAGCTGTGCTTTTATAAAATAAAGGTAATGCCACCTGTTCTTATTATTGGCTTTTGTTAATAAACCTCTATTTATGAGACATATACTATATTTTAATTATTTAGCATTTGTTTTTATAATAAAGGAGGCTGGAGGGATACGCTTTGGATGAAGAAATTTTTTAAATGTCTCTTTAAATATTTTTTAAATTAAAAAGACAAGAAAACAGGAATTATTTAAAATATGCATTCCCCTTTTCTTCACAGAAATTGGCAATTGCAAAATAATTCCACCTACAAAGTAAATACTATATCCATTGCTTACAGTATAGCTGAATTTCTGAATATTTGCCCTATTTACAGATGGAAAAAATGAAAGATGTTGTTTCCAACACTTCTTTTTTTTATGGAAGTATAATTGACATATTTCCTATAATTTTTTATTTTTAGTTTCCTGCTCAATTAATAATCATGTTACTTTAGACTGTGTAATGATTCACAAAATTTCTGTGCATTTTATTTGCTGTCTCCAAAGTGGACAGCTCTCACTAAAACACAGAACTCAAAATTTGGTTAGCGTGGTCATGGGTGAAGGTTCCAAGGAGGCAGATTTCAGCCCAGTGTGAGGGAGAATTTCTTAAATACTAGAGCAGCCTAAAACTGGGGAGGCTGGGTATGCGCCAGAGGAGTTTGGACTGTTGGAGGGGAAATTCTGCACTGGGTGGGAATTTAAAGGAGCTGAACTTTAACATGCTGTCAAACTCCAAGAATCTGTAATTCTAGAAAAGTCTCCATGGCCAAAAATAGCTCATTATTGATCTGTTCCTTCTGCCTGAAATTTCTCATTTCCTTTGGGCTTTTAAAGCATACTATTCTTTCTCTGGGTTAGAAGCCTTTATTTCTCCTAGGCTGCTGCTTTTAAATTATACATGCTTGTGGGGAAAGCAAAATAGTAAAACATGTTCAGTTTTTAACAATTTAATGTGACTTCCTTTATTAATTAAATACAACTAAAGTTGTGTTTCCCAAAATGTGTTAAATTGAAAAAGGGGGAGAAGGTCAGCTTGGAAAAAAAATAGGTTGGGGAAATTCTGGGCCAAAACAAGTAGGATCCTTTACATTGAGCTTTTTAGAGCTTTTACTATGCTAATGTGCCCTGGGAATCTCTGAGAAGGGGGATGTATTATGGAACATTTCCAAGAGTCCTTTAACCACAGACCATTTTTTCACAGAAAATATCCAATGGCATATATTAAAGCTACCACTTATTTAACTTAATGCAATGTGTTTTAGCATAATTGAATTCATATAATGTTCACCCACTCTGAGGTTGACATTATTATCCCGGGACATTTCTTATTTTTGAAAATTGATATATAATTGACATATACCGTATTAGCTTCAGGTGTACAACATAATGATTCAGTATTTGTATATACTGCAGAATAGGTCTGGTTACCATCTGTCACCATACAAAGGTATAAAAAATTTTTTTTCTTGTGATGAGAACTTTTAAGATTTATCCGCTTAGGAACTTTAAAATATAAATAATATATATAATGCAATATTTAGGACAATATATTCAGTACAAATAATAGTATTATTAGCCATAGTCACCATGCTGTACTTTTCATCCCTATGATTTATTTTATAACTGGAAATTTGTACCTGTTGACCCCTTTCACCCATTTCACCAACTGTTTAACCTCCTCCCCTTTGGCAACCATCAGTCTGTTCTGTATTTATCAGTTTTGTTTTACATGTTCATTTGTTTCAGTTTTTAGATTCCACTTATAAGTGGGATCATACAGTATTTGCCTTTCTCTGTCTGACCTAGCATAATGCCGTCAAGGTTCATCCATGTATCACAAATGGCAAGGTTTCATTCTTTTATATGAGTGATTGTATTCCTGTGTGTGTGTGTGTGTGCGTGCGTGTGTGTATAACCTCTTTATTCATTCATCCATTGATGAACACTTAGGTTGTTTCCATATTTTGGCTATTGTAAACAATGCTTCAGTGAACAAGGGGTACATATATCTTTTAAATTAGTGTTTTGTTTTCTTCAGATAAATACCAGTAGTTGAATGGCTAATTACATGGTAGTTCTATGTTTACATTTTTCAGGAACCTCCATACTGTTTTCCATAGTGGCTACACTAGTTTATATTTTGACCAACAGTGCACAAGGGGTCCCCTTCCTCCATATCCTTGCCAATACTTGTTATTTCTTGCCTTTTTGGTGATGGCCATTCTAACAGTTGTGAGGTGATACCTCACTGTGGTTTTCATTTGCATTTCCCTGATGAGAGTTGGTGAGCATATTTTTATGTGCCTCATGGGCATCAGCATGTCTTTTTTGGAAAAATATTCTGATCCTCTGCCTATTTTTCTGTCAGACTGTTTTTATTTTTGGGTTGTATGAACTCTTTATATATTTTGGGTATTAACCCTTGTCAGATATATGATTTGCAGATATCTTCTCCCATTAGGAGGTTGCCTTTTCATATTGTTGATGGTTTCCATTGCTGCGCAGAAGCTTTTTAGTTTGATAGAGTCCCACTTGTTTATTTTTGCTTTTCTTGCCCTTGCCTTTGGAGTCAGATCTAAAAACTCGTCATCAAACCTGATGTCAGTGAGCTTATTGCCAATGTCTTCTTCTAGTTTTATGGTTTCAAGTTTTCCATTCAAGTCTTTAATCCATTTTGAGTTATTTTTGTATATGGTGTAAATTAGTGGTCTTATTTCATCCACTGCATATGGCCGTCCAGTTTTCCCTGCACCATTTATTGAAGAGAATGTCCTTCCCCCATTGTATAGTCTTGCCTCCTTTGTTGTAAATTAAGTGACCATTTATGTAGGTGTTTATTTCTGGGCTTTCTATTCTGTACCATTGATCCATGTGTCTCTTTTTTATGCTGGTGCCATACATCCCAAAACATGCCATGTTTTGATTACTGTTGCTTTATAGTGTAGTTTGAAATCAAGGATTGTGTTACCTCCAATTTTGTTCTTGTTTCTCAGGATTGCTTTGGCTCTTCAGGTTCTTTTGTGGCTCCGTACAATTTTTAGGAATGTTTGTTCTATTTCTGTGAAAAATGCCATTGGAATTTTGAAAGGCATTGCATTGAATCTGTAGGTTTGGGTAGTACGGACTTTTAACAACAACATTTTAACAGTTCTTCCAATCCATGTGCATAGAATACCTTTCTATTTGTGTCTTCTTCAGTTTCTTTTATCAATTTCTTAAAATTTTCAGTGTGCGGGTCTTTTGCTTCCTTGGTTAAATTTACTCCTGGCTATTTTTTTAATGCAATTGTAAATGGGATTATTTTCTGAATTCTCTTTCTGATAGTTCACTGTTAGTGTATAAAAATGCAACAGACTTTGGTGTATTGATTTTGTATCCTGAAACTTTACTGAATTAATTTATTCTAACAATTTTTTGGTGGAATCTCTAGGGTTTTCCATATATAAAGTCATGTCCCAAATAGTGACAGTTTTACTTATTCCTTTCCAATATGAATGCCTTTTATTTCTTTTCCTTGCCTAATTGCTCTAGCTGGGGCTTTCAGCTATGTTGAATAAAAGTGGTGAGCATGGACATTCTTGTCTTGTTCCTGACACTACCCCCACTTCAAAGAGAAGAAAACTAAGGCTAGAGAGTAACTTGCTGGTAAGTCGCTGAGCCAGCATTTAAGCAGGGAAGAGTGAATTCTTAACCTTCCACTATTCTGACTCTGAAGAGGCTGTAGCCTTACCAGGGAGCTAGTCAGATGGCCCTGAGTTCTACTGGTTCTGGGTCACCAGGCTCAGGTGTCTTCCTGCCTTTAGCTGCCTTACTGAGGCTCTGCTGCTGCTAGGGTTCCTCTCTATTTGTCCTGTTTCCAGTTCTACCTTACACCCAACATTTACTATTTCATCTCAGCTATAGCTCCTTATAGGAAGTGTCAGCTGTAGGCACATTGAGAACCGAAGAGGCTTTAGGGAGGATGGTGGGCTCACTCTGAGACTGAAGCAGTCAAGAAAGGGTTCAGGAATGAGGAGGCCTCCAACTGGCTCCAAATGATGGGCAGGACTCAGAATGGCTGATGGGCAAGGCATAAACTTTCAGATCTAGAATGGCGTGAGCAGACGTACATGTAAGAATGGTGGCAAATAGAGTAGGAGGGACCTTTCCAAGTCATTCTCTGCGGCCAGTGTTACCCTAATACAACAGTTGGCATAAGCATCACAAAAAAGGAAACTACAGACCAGTTTCCCTTATGAATATAGACATAAAAATCCTTAACAAATACTAGCAAACTGAATCCAGCAACATACAAAAAGGATTATACACCATGACCAAGCAGGATTTATCCCAAAAGTACAAGGTTAGTTAATCATACAAAATCAATCAATATAATATACCATATTAATAAAAATAAAGGACAACGACCACATGATCATTTCAATAGATGCAGAAAAAGCATTTGACAAAATCCAACACTCAAAACTAGAGCTAAAATGGAACTTCTTTAACTTGAAGGACATCTACAAAAATATCTCAGCTCATATCATACTCAGTGGTGAAAGAATGGTTGTGTTTCTCATTAAAGTTGGAAACAAGACAAGGATATCCTTTCAATACTGTACTATAAATTATAGCTAGGACAGTTAGGCAAGAAAAATAAGTAAAAGGCATTGGTATTAGAAAGGAAGAAGAAAAACTATTATTTGCAGATGTCATGGTCTTGTATATAGAAAAACCCAAGGAATCCACAAGAAACCTATTAGACTAGTAAACAAGGTTGAACAAGGCTGCAGAATACAAGACTGGAGTTTTCAGTATGCTAGCAATGAACAATCTGAACTTAGGAAAACAGTTCCATTTACAGTACCATTAAAATGAATAAAATGCTTAGGAATCAATTTAATAAAAGAAATACAAGGGGTGCCTGGCTGGCTCAGTCAGAAGAGCATGCAATTCTTGATCTCAGGGTTGTGAGTTTGAGCCCTGCATTGGGTGTAGAGATTACTAAAAAGAAAATAAAATTAAAAATCAAAATAAATAAATAAATAGGGACACCTGGGTGGCTCACTTGTTCAAATGTCTGACCAGCTTAGGTCATGATCTCATGGTTCGTGAGTTCAAGCCCTGCACCAGGCTCTGTGCTTGACAGTGCAGAGCCGGCTTTAGATCCTCTGCCTCCCTTCCTCCCTGCCCCTCCCTCATTCTTTCTCTTTCTCTCTCTCTCAAAAATAAATAAACATTAAAAATAAGATAAAAAATAAAAGAAACAAAAGACTTGTACACTGAAAAAGACAACATACCATCGAAAGAATTTGAAAAGATCTAAATAGATGGAAACGCATCACCATTCATGGATTGGAAAACTTAATACTGTTAAGATGGCCAAATTGATCTACAGATTCAGTACAATTCCTATCAAATTCCCAGCTGACTTTTTTTGCAGAAATTGGCAAGCAGGTCCTAAAATTTATATGAGAATACAAGGGATCCAGAATAACCAAAACAGTCTTGGAGGACTCACACTTCTCAAATCTATCTATCTATTTATTTATTTATTTTAACGTTTTATTTCTTTTTAAAAAAAAAATGTTTTTATTAATGTTTTATTTACTTCTGAAAGAGAGAGAGAGGCAGCATGAGTAGGAGAGAGAGACATTGTGAGCAGGGGAGGGTCAGAGAGGGAGACACTGAATCTGAAACAGGCTCCAGGCTCTGAGCTAGCTGTCAGCACAGAGCCTGACACGGGGCTTGAACCCACGAACCGTGAGATCATGACCTGAGCCGAAGCCAGATGCTTAGCCAACTGAGCCACCCAGGCGACCCATTTTATTTATTTCTGAGAGAGAGAGAGTGTGAGAAGGGGAGGGCCAGAAAGAGAGAGGGAGACACAGAATCTGAAACAGGCTCCAGGCTCTGAGCTAGCTGCCAGCACAGAGTCTGATGTGGGGCTCAAACCCACGAACTGTGAGATCATTGACTTGAGCCGAAGTCGGCTGCCCAACTGACTGAGCCACCCAAGAACCCCACACTTTTCAAATTTAAAACTTACTGCAGAGCAGCCCAGATGTTCATCAACTGATGAATGGATAAAGAAGATGTATATATATACACACACACACACACACAATGGAATATTACTTCATGATAAAAAAAAAAATGAAATCTTGCCATTCGCAGCAACATGGATGGGACTAGAGTATATTATGCTAAGCAGGATAAGTCAGAGAAAGACAAATATCACATGATTTCACTCATGTGGAATTTAAGAAACAGCAGATGAACATAGGGGAAGGGAAGGAAAAATAAGATAAAAACACAGAGGGAGACCAACCATAAGAGATTCTTTAATACAGAGAACAAACTGAGGGTTGCTGGAGGGGAGGTGGGTGGGGGATAGGCTAAATGGGTAATGGGGATTAAGGAGGGCACTTGTTGGGATGAGTACTGGGTGTTATATGTAAGTGATGAATCACTAAATTCTACTCCTGAAACCATTATTGCACTATATGTTAACTAGGATTTAAATAAAATTTAAAAATTAAAAAAAAAAAAAAAACTTACTACAAAGCTACAGTAACCTAAATAGTGTGGTACTGGCATAAGGATAGATATAAATTAATGGAATTTAAATGAGAGTACAAATATAAACCCTCACATTTATAGTCAACTGATTGTCACCATGTATGCCAAACAATTCAACTGGTAAAGAATAGTCTTTTCCTACAAATGGTGCTGGAACAGTTGAATAACCACATGCCAAAGAATGAAGTTGGACTCCTTTCTATTTTTTTATTTTTTAAAAACGTTTATTCATTTTTGAGGGACAGAGAGTGAGCAGGGGAGGGACAGAGAGAGAGGGAGACACAGAATCTGAAACAGGCTCCAATCTCTGAGCTGTCAGCACAGAGCCCAATGCAGGGGTCGAAACCACTAACCACGAGATCATGACCTGAGCTGAAGTCAGACCCTCAACTCACTTCAACCCAGTTGCCCCAGACCCCTTTCTTACACTATTCACAAGTTTATTCAAAGTGGATTACAAACCTAAATGTAAAAGTTAAAACTGTAAAATTCTTAGATAAAAACAAAGAAGTAAATCTTCATGATTAGATAATGATTTCTTAGGGGCACCTGGGTGGCTCAGTCAGTTAAGCTTCTGACTTCTGCTCAGGTCATGATCTCAACAGTTCGTGGGTTCAAGCCCCGTGTCGGGCTCTGTGCTGACAGCTCAGAGGCTGGAGCCTGTTTCAGATTCTGTGTCTCCCTCTCTCTCTGACCCTCCCCTGCTCATGCTGTCTCTCTCTCTCAGAAATAAAATTTAAAAAACATTAAAAAAAATTGTTTAATAAAAAAGATAATGATTTCTTAGGTACTGAAAGCACGGGTGACAAAAGAAAAAATTGGTAAAATGGACTTCATCAAAATTAACTTTTTCGCTACAAATAATACCATGAAGAAAATGAAAAGACAGAATGGAAAAAAGTATTTGCAAATCACACATCTGATAAGGGACTTATATTCAGAATAGGTAACGAACTCATAACTCAGTAATAAGATGACCAAAAATTTTTAAATGGATAAACTATTTGAATAGACATGTCTCCAAAGAAGATATTACAAAGTTCATTATGTTAACATACTTACTCCCTGATAACGTCATTAGTTATCAGGAAAATGCAAATCAAAACCACAATGACATAGAACTTCATGGCCATTAGGAAGGCTATAAAAAAGTAATAAAAAAGACAATAACATGTGTTTGTGAGAATGTAGAGAAATTTGGACCCTAATACATAGGTGATGGTAATGTAAAGTGGTACAGCCATAGTTTGATGGTTCCTCAAAATGTTAAACATAGAGTTACCATATGACCCAGCAGTTCCAATCCCAAGTATATACCCAAGAGAAATGAAAACACATGTCTACACAAAAACCTGTACACAAATGTTCATAGAAGAATTATTCATAAGAGCCAAAAAGTTGAAAGAGTCCAAAAGTCTATCAAAAAAATGAATGGATAGGGTGCCTGTCTGACTTAGTCTAGAGTATGTGACTTTTGATCTTGGGGTTGTGAGTTCAAGTACCATGTTGGGCATGGAGCCTGCTTTGAAAAAGAAGGATGGATAAATACAATGTGTTATATATCCATGCAATGGAATATTATTTGGGAATAAAAAAAGAATGAAATACTGATACATGGTATGACATGATAAACTTTGAGAACATTATGCTAAGTGAAAGAAGGAAGTTAGAAAAACCGCCTATTGTATGATTACATTTATATGAATGTCTCAAATAGGCAAATTCATAGAGACAGAAAGATTCGTGGGTGCCAGGCAGGTGGCTGTTAATAAGTATGGAGTTTCTTTTTGGGATGATAAAATCTAAACTTAGGTGGTGGTCATAGTTGCCCAATTCTTTGAATATACTAAAAATCATTGAAATATACCCTTTGTGGGGTGCCTGGGTGGCTCAGTCGGTTAAGCATCCGACTTCAGCTCAGGTCATGATCTCACAGTTCATGGGTTCAAGCCCTGTGTCGGGCTCTGTGTTGGCAGCTAGCTCAGAGCCTGGAGCCTGTCTTCAGATTATGTGTCCCCCTCTCTCTCTGACCCTCCCCTGCTTACGCTGTCTTTATCTCTCTCTCAAAAATAAATAAAACATTAAAAATTTAAAAAAAAATAAATGTACCCTTTGAATGAATGAAACTTTAAGGTATATGAATTGTATCTCAGTAACTATTTTTTTTTAAGTAATGAATATGGCATTGATGAGGTCATACCTGGCTGAGGTGATAAATTCATATAGGCAGGAGAAATTCAGGACTTATTCTCCTCTCCTAAATCCCTAAAATAGGTAGAAATTCGGGGCAGAACAGAAAGGGATAATTTTGAAGTAGGACGTCACTTCAGGGTAGAGCAGGCTGACTTGGAAGGAGAAGCAACTACACACATTTGCTTGAGGGTGTTGAGCCCCCTGCATTGAGAGAAGCTATCAGCTTGAAGCGAGAGAGGACTGGGGGGGTGGGGGGAGGAGGAAGGAAATACAGGTCATGTCTGAGACTGCCTGTTTAAAATAGTTGCCTGTGATGGGGCGCCTGGGTGGCTTAGTTGGTTAAGCGTCCGACTTTCGCTTAGGTCATGATCTCGCGGTTCGTGGGTTCGAGCCCTGCATCGGGCTCTGTGCTGACTGCCAGCTCAGAGCCTGGAGCCTGTTCAGTCTGTGACTCCCTCTCTCTCTGACCCTCCCCTGCTCACGCTGTCTCTCTCTCTCCTAGAAATAAATAAAAAACATAAAATAAAATAAAATAAAATAAAATAGTTGCCTGTGCCTTTTAGGAAACCAATTGTTCTTTGGCCACATACATGTGTATCTACAAGAAAAGTGTTACTGTAGACATCAAGGGACTGGGCACTGTCAAAAGGCAATGCCCCACAAATGTTACTATGACAAGGCTGGAAGGGCTATAATATTACCCAGAATACTGTAGGTCCTGTTGCACAAGATTCTTGCCAAGAGAATTTATGTGTATATATTGAGCATAGTAAGCACTCTAAGAACCAAGATAGCTCCTAGAAACGTGTGAGGGAAAATGAACAGAAAAAGAAGGAAGCAAAAGAGAAAGAGAAAGGTACTTGGATTCAGTGCCAGCCTGCTCCACGCAGAGAAGTATGCTTTGTTAGAGCCAGTGGAGAGGAGCCTGAGCTGCTGGAATCCGTTTGTATGAATTCATGGGAGATAGGTATTTTTTTTTTAAAATACATCCGGACTCTAAAAAGAAAAAATTGCCTATTGGTTGACCCCGTGCAGCCCCCCTCACACATACGCACAAAAGGAAATATAAATCCTACTCTACTTGTATGATACCCTTATTCAGTACGCACATGCACATGTGCGCACACACACACACCATTGTTAAAATCTGAGGTAATTTTTTAGTCCTGATCCAATACCTTCACTTTAGAAATGGGGACACTGAGGCTTAAAGAGATCACAATACAGTGCTGTTCGTGTGAGAGATGTGGTTAGAATCCCAGTCAGCTGATTTTGCACATAGTAATCCTTCCCTCTGGATCAACCCCACCTCATCTCCACATTAACTTCATCCAGCTAATTCCTCTTTTATCCTTCACTTTCCTGCACAAATGTGCCTTCCTTGGGGAGTAAGCTTACTCTGAACCCCTCAGCCGAGATTAGGCCTCTCTGCCATTGTTCTCAGTTCTCTTTACCTTTCCACAAGGGTAGGCATGTCGGGGTACTCATGTATTTCCAGACTCTTGAACTGTGCCTGACCCATAGCAGGCATTCAGATTATTCATTTACTAAATGTACAAATACTGCTCTTTTTTGCCATGCTGACTCTTCCCACTGTACTAGTCAGCGTTCAGCTAATTCATCCTTCAGTTTGCCACCATGGTAAAGAATATCACTGTACAGCGATAGTTTAGTGAGACACATTACCAGTGAAATTACAGTGGAGTTCAGGCTCCCTGACTGCCCATGTTGTCCTTAGATCACTTGGCCTTGCTGCTTTTCAGAAGGTCAAGTCAGAAAAGACCTAGACTGGGGCGCCTGGGTGGCTTAGTCGGTTAAGCGTCCGACTTTCGCTTAGGTCATGATCTCGCGGTTCGTGGGTTCGAGCCCCGCATCGGGCTCTGTGCTGACTTCCAGCTCAGAGCCTGGAGCCTGTTTCAGTCTGTGACTCCCTCTCTCTCTGACCCTCCCCTGCTCACGCTGTCTCTCTCTCTCCTAGAAATAAATAAAACATTAAAAAAGAAAAGAAAAGAAAAGACTTAGACTACTTGATCATTTATCCTCTACCCACAGGAACCTGCGATCTGCTGATTGAATAGGGATTAGAAAAGATGTACCAAACCATTCACTGAAATTTAGGGACTAAGGCGGAAAACTAATGGAGCTGGGCTGAGTAAGTAAGTCTAGAGAGGAAGGTTGATGATGATACACTGTGTGGGAAAGCAACAGATCAGGAGCCAGGGTCTGTTATGCATGCAGTTGCTTTCACTTGTGAGTTGTGTGATCTGACCCAAGCCACCCCTTACATCTGTTAAATGTAATAGATATGCTCTTTCCCTGGCTTATTATGAGGACCAAAAACATGCATGTGACATTACACTATCTGCTATAAAATAACACTTTACAAATGCATGGTAATATTATTACTGAGATAAAAGGATGTTGATAACTAGTTTTCTATTTCCAGAGCATAGACCAAGACTAAATTGATTCAGATGATGAATCTTTGTCCAGTTGGAGCAACTGAGGAGTGGAACAGACAGCATGCAAACCCATGGAGTCCTTGCAGAATTCTCTAGGCAGGCTAGACAGTTGCTCGTCCTATGTGATGGAGACACAGGACTGAGCTTAGGGCCTAGAGTAAATGATCTTTGATTTCCAGTGCTAAAAGTTTGTGTGTTTAAGATCCCCAAATTCCCTCCTCTTCCTTGAATTTTTTTGCCCTGTCCTGTTTCTGTTGTAATTATTAGGTGATTTGTAATTATCAGGCTCCATAGCCTATTGGGCACCATAGATTTTCATAGAATACCAAAGTCTGGGATGAGCTTCCAGGATGCCACTCAAAATGTAATCTGACTCCAGTCTCTTCCAGCAACTCTAGTTTGTTTGATGAGGATACTTAATTGCTCTTTAGCATTTCGTTTGAATGAGACTCACGGATCTGTTTAGGAGAAAACTGCTGATCAATTGCAATTGCCCCTGTTGTCATAGAAACAAGCTGCAATGGGACTATAATTATTTTCCTTATTCCTGAAGTGAATCCCTAATCATTGCTATAGTAATTACCCAATATCTGTGGTCCCAAATTACATGATAGTTGTCCAAAAAAGACAAAGGATAGGAGTAGGAGGGCTGGCCTGAGACATGTGTTAACTGTGCAGCTGCAGAAAGCCCTCTCCTTTTGTGTGTGGGGAGAATTTCCCTCTGTGGGCTCATACTCCGAGGTTAGATGATGTCAGTGGCATCTTAGAATGTGCCTGGTGTGTAGAGTAGTGGCTAGAAGGCTGTACAGGTTAGGAAGATTTCAGCTGTAACAAAAAACACAACTAGTATCTTCAACTGTAATGAAATTATATTATCTCATATACCTGAAAGTCTGGAGGACTTGTTAAGTTTCAAAGTCTATTAATGAAGTAGCTCAGCAAAGGCATCAAGAACTAGTCTGATTCCTTTTTTGCTCTTCCTCAGGGAGTGGGCTCTTGTCCTCAGGTTTGTCCCTTCATAGCTCTCAAATGGCTGCCAGGTGTCACATGTAGTTCCAGATGTTATATGCAGACAACAAAGGCCAGGGACAGAAAGGGGACCTTCCTTGTCTTCTGTCATGTTTTGTGAATGAGAAGAGCTTTCCTAGAAACACCTCCTCTGGGATATTTTCCCTCACTTTTCATTGTTCCTTCCACACCAGACCCTGCTACAGACAGTAGTTCCAGTCAACAGAACTTAAAATGGAGGTGACCCCTTCCTGACTCCTGCCCAGGATCCTCAGCACAAAGTACATATGGTTGAGGGGTGGAATAGCATGACCACAGGGCTAACTTTGTTTTGCTTTCCTTCTCACCTCTCTCTCTACTGTGACTTTACTTCTGGTGCCCTGAGTTCCAGGCCACAGTCCCATCATGTACCCTCTGTCTGAGCTCTACCACTTCTGCTGAGAAGCTTGGGCACAGGGCACTGGACCTGGGCTTGGGCATCCCAGTGGCATGGGGAACAGCATCCTCGGCTCCCAGGCACAGCACACACCACCGAGAAAGAAAAGTCAGCCTCTTGCAAGAAAAGCATAATCAAAATACCAGGGTGCTTTTCAGAAAAGTTGTCCATCCAGGTAGGCTAGGGTGGAAAGGAGAATCAAGACACAGAATGAGCAGTGTGGTGTGGTGGCTGGTTTTGGTACTTAGCTGTCAGCATCTAGTTTCCCTTCCCAAAAGGTTTTGCCTGTTTTGTCCCCTAAGTCGTCAAGTTTGCCTCTCTGTGTATACCTCTGATAGGACATAGTGCCTGCCTCTATGACAGAAGCCAAAAGGGCCAGATCCTCCACTTTCCCCCAGCTGCAGTCTGGCATGAGCATGGACACACCCCCTCCCCCCATCCCCCATACCTCCCCGGCCCGTTGACCTTTTTTCCTAGGCTTGGACGTGGCAGGTGCTCGAGGATGGAAGGGGCACAACCCTGGCGGCAGCCCATAACCAAGCTCTTCCTGCGGCATGGCAGCTGCTGTGGTTCCTGATGCCCACACCACTGCAGTTGTAACTCCTCTTTTTCCAAGCTTTGGCCCCAGCTTCCTTCATTCTTTGAGCCTCCACTGTTCTTCTAGTACATTTTCTTTTGGTTGAGTAAATTTTCAAGGTTAGTTTCTGTGTGACAGACACAGATGAAACCAGGAAAACTAGGGGGGGGGAGGGGTTGACATAGAAAGTGGAAAGCAAAGCCTGGAACACTTCCCCAGTTTGAACTGAAGAGAAGTCTCCAGAAGAAGCCTTTAAAGATGCTGAACATTCTCCTGACTTACCCACCAACTGGCTTCTCAGAGTTCCCCACAATGGCCTCCTGCATAGGCCTACCATACCTGATAAATGTGCGTGGTCTGAAAATATTCCCCCTCCTCCCATAAAAACATTTGTCTCGGGCTCTCCATTCCCTCAGTGACCTCTCCATGGAAAACCCTTCTGATTAACTATTCTACGGTATTAATCATTTACTCTTCCATTGAAAACCTTTACTCACATATTTTATTGGACAAAGCACTGTGGGAGAAACAAAGGTAGCAGCCGTGATCTCTGCCCTCATGCAGAACCAAGGACTGTGGTGGACATAAGATGGTCCCATTAGTGCTGGAAGCATATCTGTGTAGCACTTTATAATATGCACAGAACTTTTTTTTTCTGTCTTATTTAAGGCCTGATTATAGGAACCATAACAAAACAGTAAGAGATATGTGTATCGGCCTTTCTTCCAGGAAGCAAGAGAAGCTGTGTGTGGGGAGTTGATAAGATTTGAGCTGGACTGTGAAGGATGAGTAGGGCCTGGACCAAGAGATTGGCATTGGGCAGTCTGTGGAGAGGAAGAGCCTATGCAATGATAGAGCCCAGAGAGGATATTTAGGGAACTGAGTGGTTTGTCTTGGAGGATGCTGGAAGTAGGGTAACATTTGATAGTAATGGGTAACACTTATGTAAGTGCTTGCACTGTTCTCAGTGCTTTACATACTATAACTCATTTAATCATAACAGTAGCTTTGTGAGGGGGGTCCTGTTATCATCCCCATTTACAGATAGGGAGACAGACACGTAGAGTGACTTGCTGAAGGTCACGCAGCTGGTAAGTGGGAGAACTGGGTTTCAGTGGTAGGCAGACTCACACACTGAGTCTAAGCACAGACTCCCTCCACCACACACCCTCCATGATTGAGCCAGAGTAGTTTGAGGCTCTGTCATGCAGAACTTTGCGGGCCAGTAACCATTGCAGCTTCATCTCATAAGATTTTAGCAAAAGGGAACCGCTGGAAGTTTCTGAGCTGGCAGATTAAGTACTTTAAGGTTACTGTGGGGTTTGAGAGGAAGCGGAATTGCAGAGTACTTCAATTGGAGACCATTTATAGATGTCAGTCATATTACAACAGGGTGGAGGTAAAACCAGGGTAACGGTAACAATTAGACACTCAATGGCCCTTAACCTACTCTTAGCGGTTCTTCCACTTGCTTCTGAATGTCTCCGGTGCACATCTTTTTATGTGTCTAAGAACGAAGCCTCTGAGCCTCCACTGTCCAGCTGGGTTGGGGTGAGAGCACCATGCCAACAACTTGCCTCTAGGGGTCCGGAAAAACAAAAGTTCTTCATACCACATTTGCAGTGATTTTTAGAAGTAGTTTTAAAATTAAAAATAATAAAAATAAAGCTTCTCCTGGGCAAAGGTTAAGTGTGTGAACTTTACATTGTTTTTGTCATGGTTACTAGCATAATAATCCAGTGCTGTGTACTATAGCAGAGTGGGGTTATAATGCATCCAGGCCTCAGCTGAGCTTTCTGAAATCTTTTATAACTACAAGCACAGAAATGAGCCCTTCAAAACACCTCTATATTTTGGTCAGTGTGCTGCCAAAGTACACCCAGGAGTATTATATTATTTAATCTTAAATGCCGTTTAGAGCTTCTAGGTAGAATTATGACAGTCAGTACAGCTGACTCTGGGTAAATGAAAGAGAAGGAGTGGAGTTGGGGAAGAATAGCAGTGTCTTTCTTCCTCTCTTTCCAAACCCATAATGACTTAGATCAAAGGTCTTTAAATATAATAAGATGTAGATAGGAGAAGACCCCCTAAGCCACTCCCAAATTTGTCTCAGTGCTAACAGTCACACCTTCTCTTAGAATTGACTCAACCTATTAGAAGTCTCTGGTCTCCAGTCAGTAGTCCTGTTCATGGTGTTTCAACCTCCTGGGGTGAACCTAGGGGCTGTTGCTCTGTGACTCAGATACTACCATCAGCTTTTCAAGCACTTCACCTCCAAATTTCCCATGATTTTAGGTAAATGTCGAGAAGTTCTCTCTTCTTCCTCCCTCTTCTCTTCCTCCTCATTTTTTTTCTTCTTTTGTCCTATAAAGTCTTTACTAATCTTTACAGAGAGTGACTGTTTAATTTGGGTAGAGGATATGAAAGTGATGTCAAGTCTTTAGTGTGAAATGAGAACATAGGACATACCTACTTATCTTTCAGCCAGTCTACACATAGTTAGGAGTCATGATGCTATATTCATACATTTTTTAAACATCTTAAGGGGTACCTTGGTAGCTTAGCTGATTGAGCATCCAACTCTTGATTTTGGCTCAGGTCATGATCTCACAGTTTGGTGAGTTCGAACTCCTTGTTGGGCTCTGCACTGACAGTGAGGAGCCTGCTTGGGATTCTCTCTCTCCCTCTCTCTCTGCCCATCCCCCACTCATACTGTCTCTGTCTCTCTCAATTAAATAAATAAACTTAAAAAAAAAATCTTGATTAATACCACTGTTCATAGCAGTATTAAGTCACATTGGCCAGAAGGGAAAAACAAAATGTTTATACACAGATGAATGGGTAAACAAAATGTGATATATTATAAATGTAGTTGAATATTATTCAGCCTTTAACAATGGCGAAATTCTAAAAAAAAAAAAAATGATGAAGTTCTGACACATGCTACATGGATAATCCTTAAAGACATCATGCTAAGTGAAATAAGCCAGACACAAAAGGACAAATGTATGGTTCCACTTATAGGAGGTACCTGGAATAAATAGTCCAATTCATAGACATAGAAAAGAGGATAATGGTTACCAGGGGCCAGGAGAAGGGGCGTTGGATAGTTATTGTTGAATGGGTATAGAGTGTCATTTTGGGATGATGAAAAGTTCTAGATGGGTTCTTGTGAATGTACTCAATGCTACTGAACTGTACATTTAAAAATGGCTAAAATAACATTTTAAGTATATTTTACTATAACAAAAAATCTTGGCCAATATTATGTAAATACAAAAAAATTCGCAGATGCTGGGATCTCATTTGGTGTTGACAGAGTTGGTATTTAAGCAGTAAAACTGATCCACCTTCTTTTGTATAAGATTTGCAGTCATGAATGAACTGGGAGTCTCTTAACACTATGTTCTTATCATGGGCGAGCAGCTGTTCGTGTAGCCTCTTTATTCCCAAAGAAATCCAAATATCTATAAAACATCGAGAGTTAAGATGGAAAGCTCTGTCAGCTGTGACTCAGGAGCGTTAGTTCTGGTTTCGATTCTGTGTTGCTCAAGTCTCTCTCGCTTTCTGGCACCTCAGCTCCTGTTGTCGTGGACTCACACCGTCATCACAGAAAGCCCCGCGAGCAGGGACTGTTGACTTTACAAGGACTGCTAACTGTCACAGTGGACGGTGTCCCGGAGTAGCAGCACCCCCTCCAGCTGCTGGCTTCCGTGTAGAAACTCACTGGAGCTGTGGCAAGCAGCGGCCCGGGCCTCCGAGCACGAGAGAGGAGTGTGGGCAGGCAGAATGGAGTGTAGTCTTGGAGTGGGTCTCACAGCTTGGGGTCTTCAGTCTTACCCCATGATTTCTACATTGCTTTTGGAGGAATCTGAATCAAAAGGACAGATGATGTAATTCATTAAGGTCCAGTGCCCTATAGGAGCTATAGCTCTCCCCTAACCTGGACTTGACCTCTCATAAAATCATACGGCACAGAGCCTGAGGGATGACAGTAACAAAGAAATGGGAAAGATGGGAGTTCTGTGGGAAACACTGATGACTTTAATTTCACTGATGATACTGAGTTTGTTGACAGTGGGACAGCCAGGTAGCCAGGTTCACTATGTGGCTAGAGACATATGGGGAGAGGAACGTATAGTATTAGAGACACATAGACAGTTTTTTAAAGTGATTGTTAAAACCAGAAGAGTACAGCAGGTCATTCTATCATCTGTGCCTTTCAAAAGATAACCATAGGAGTCGGTGAAGAGTTAAAGGGAAACCCAAAAGCTGATGTCTGTTGGCTGACCGGACACCTCTGATTAGAATTTTGAAATCTGAACCTCTCCACCAATAACAATAACACCAATGGCAACAGCAGCAAAGCCAGGACAGATACAGAAATGAGAGTTATGACATCTCAGCCATGCTTTCTGTCCCCAGGGCCCCAGGAACTTCTGCTGCCTGGACCTCCAAGTCCAAAGGGACCATTTTTCTAGCTTTTCTGAGGAGTGGCTGTGATTCTTCCCTGAACTAATGAAGACTGTTCCTCAGGGATCAGTGTTGTTATGAATTTCCCAAGTGGGCCTTTCTTCTCTCCTTCTGGAGTTTGCTTTTACTACGTGTGCTTTGCATTTGACTTCAGATCTTGTTTAAAATTAAAGGACTGTTCAGTGTATTGGCAATCCTTCAGTTAGAAGTTAAAAATCTGGGAAATTTTAGAGGTCTTTATACATCACTTTTCAAGATCAAGAGGCTGCTCTGTGTTCTCAGCATCTGAAGAGAAGGTTCCCACACAGAAAGCCCCATTTTTTCCATTTGAGAACATAAAGCCTGAGGGAAAGTTGCAGCTTTGAGGCTCCTGCCTCTAGGCTCACTCATTATAAAAGAAAGGGGGAGGGCTGGACTGCTTTGCAATCAATTGTGAAAGATCTTTAAATGTCAAGAATAAAGAAGTCCCGATGAACTCTGCTAAGGTACAATTTGTGTTAAATTGCCCCTCTACCTCCCAATCATGTAATTCCTAGTTCCCAGCTGTTAAGGACAATGATTCTACCATTGCTTTTTGTTCATAAGAACATAGTTTCAAGCTGAGATCTCCACACGTGGCCTATTCAGTTTGAATTCCAGCCCTGCCTCAAATTCTGGAACTTTGGGCAGGGCTTTTACCTACTCTTTGTCTCAGCTTCCCCTTCAGAGAAAAGGAAATAATCTACCTCGTAGAGTTGTTTGGAGCCAGAACTGGTAATCATGATTACCAAAGATTTTAAATTTTACAAATTATCAAGGATTTAATGTTGATTTGCATTATGTGTACTGAAATATTTAGAAGAGTGTGTTCATTCATGTAACTAATAAACCAGTTACCATTCTCCTTTACTGTTTCTTCTCAGAGCTTTAAAATAGGACAAAAACCAGGTATAAAAAGAAAAAGAAATGTTTTTGGTCACTTTGAAAAGTAATCCCCTCAAGAGTAAAGACCATATAAATAAGGAGGTTCTGACAAATGTAGAAACGTAATAGATATTAAAGTTATTTAATCATTTCTACTTCTGGCTGTAATGAAGTAGCTTATAGCAAATCAGAACTTCCACCAAGAACAACTAGAAATACAGATAGAATATTAAAACAAAGACATCTGTTTATAGACATCAGATTGCTTCTAGTGCACCAGACTTGAACAATGAGATCTTGGAGAGAATGAATGCTCACTCAGTTGAGCCCAATTGTCTGAATATTGCTTCTCTCCTGTGAGCACTGACTCTTAGTAGAGAGCAAGAGACCAAGAAGCCAGAGGGTGGCTGCCAAGAGGAGGGAGGAGAAGGCAGTGGAGCTGTAGACTCCTGGAGCCTGGAATACAAAAATTGGAGTTTGAGGCTGCCAAGATAGCCAGGACTTAAGGGACTGAAACCCCCAAGGGAAGAGAAATTCAGAAGAATGTATCTAAATCTAGGCAACAGTTTTCCTTTTGACAAATCTGTTGATAAAGCTGCACAAGAACAGAGGCTGAAAGGTAGGACATTCTGTGGTGTTGGAAAGATGAAAATTGGGATTTAGGGACTGTCAAGGAGAGGGACCTTAGGAAGCAATCCAGGCTGTCAGTTGGGACAGAAGTGGGGAAAAGCAGAAGTAGTCTGAGCCTTACAAAGATTGCTTACTAGCCATGATCAGTTCAGTCCCTGATTGGGTTCCGGTGATCTGCTCCTCTGCTGATGGCTGAAGGAGTGGGTGAATCCTCTCTGGAAAGAGAGAACCCAGCCTCTGCAGTGTTTCATTCAGGATATATAGAATTTAATCAAAAAATTACCCGGAAGCTGAGAAACAGACTATGAGAAAAACAAAATAATAGAAGTAGACCCAAAGATGATAAAGATATTGGAGATTCAGATAGAGATACTTAAATAATTGTGATTAATATATTCAGTAGAATAGTTGACAAGATAGAGAATTTTACCAGACAACTAGAATCTATTAAAAAGAATCAAATGGAGATCTAGATAATGAAAAATGCTACTGAAATTAAGCACTCAATAGATAATTTTAACAGCAGATTTGACACAGAGAGAGAATTAATGACCTGAAGGCGAGTTCTGTAGAAAAATCCAGACTGAACCATATTGAGTAAAAAGAATGACAGGTACAGAAAATAGCATTAGGACATATGGCTTATGGGGAAGCATTCTAGCATTAGAGAATCAGGGGGTGGGGAAATAAAGGAAGAAGGGGTAGAAGCAATATTGAAGGAATAGTAGCTTAGAATTTTCCAAAACTGATGAAAGATACCAGGCAATGAAGTATTATGTATCCCCAGCTGGATAAAGTAAAGGAAATCCATACCTGGCCTCAGCAGAATAAAACTACTATACACCAAGGTAAAGAGAAAGACCTAATATCAGCTATAAATAAAGGATATTTTTTTGAGGAACCTCCATACTGTGTTCCAGGGTGGCTGCACCATTTCGCATTCCCACCAGCAGTGCAAAAGTGTTCCCTTCTACATCCTCACCAACATCTGTTGTTGCCTGAGTTGTTAATTTTAGCCATTCTGACAGGTGTGAGACAGTATCTTCTTGTGGCTTTGATTTGTATTTCTCTGATGATGAATAATGTTGAATATCATTTCATGTGTCTGTTAACCATCTAGATGTCTTTGGAAACGTGTCTATCCATGTCTTCGGCCCATTTCTTCACTGGATTCTTTGTTTCTTGGGTGTTGAGTTTGATAAATTCTTTATAGGTTTTGGATACTAACCCTTTATCTGATATGTCATTTGCAATTATCTTCTCCCATTCCATCCATTGCCTTTTAGTTTTGTTGATTGTTTCATTTGTTGTACAGAAGCTTTTTATCTTGATGAGGTCCCAATAGTTCATTTTTGGTTTTGTTTCCCATGCATCCAGATACATTTCTCTTAAGAAGCTGTTGTGGCCAAGGCCAAATAGGTTGTCGCCTGTTTTTTCCTCTAGGATTTTGATGGTTTCCTGCTTCACATTTAAGTCTTTCATCCATTTTTAATTCATTTTTGTGTGTGGTGTAAGAAAGTGGTCCAAGTTCATTCTTCTGCATGTCACTGTCCAGTTTTCCCAGCACCATTTGCTGAAGAGACTTTTTTCCATTGGGTACTTTTTCCTGCTTTGTTGAAGATTAGTTGGCCATATATTTGTGGGTCCATTTCTGGATTTTCTATTCTGTTCCGTTGATCCATGTGTCTGTTTTTGTGCCAGTACCATACTGTCTTGAAGTACCTTACTACCCAGCAATTGCACTACTAGGTTTTTATCCACATGATACAAAAATGGTGATTTCAAGGGGCACATGCACCCCAATGTCTATAGCAACACTATCCACAATTGCCAAATTATGAAAGAATCCAAACATCCATTGACTGATGAATGGATAAAGAGGATGTGCTATATATGTGTGTGTGTGTGTGTGTATACACACACACACACACACACACACACACACACACACACACATACATACATACAGTGGAATCCTGCTCGGTGATGAAAAAGAATGAAATCTTGCCATTTGCAATAATGTGGATGGAACTAGAATGTATTATACTAAGCGAAATAACTCAGGCAGAGAAAGACAAATATTATATGATTTCATTCATACGTTGAGTTAAAGAAACACAACAGATGAACATAGGGGAAGGGAAAGAAAAATAAGATAAAAACAGAGAGGGAAGCAAACCATAAGAGACTCTTAACTACAGAGAACAAACTGGGGGTTTTTAGAGGGGAGGTAGGTGAGGGGATGGGTTAAATGGATGATGGGAATTAAGGAGGGCACTTGTTGAGATGAGCACTGGGTATTGTATGTAAGTGATGAATCACTGGGTTCTACTCCTGAAACCAATACTACACTCTATGTTAACTAACTTGAATTTAAATTAAAAAATTTAAAATAAAAAAGATGATAGATTGCCTGTCTTTTCAAAGAAGCAGTAATATAACCTACAAAAATTTATAGGTAAGAGCATAACATAATGGTAAAATATTGAATACATTTTTGCTTAGTTTGAAAGCATCACGACCTCTGTTCAACTTTGTTTGAAGTTCCTAGCTAATGCACTGTGACCAATAATAATAATAATAATAATAATAATGAAATAAGGGGAACCTGGGCCGCTCAATCAGTTGGGCATCCAACTCTTGGTTTCTGCTTGGGTCGTGGTCTCACAGTCATGGGATCCAGCCCCATGTTGGGCTCTGTACTGAGTGTGGGGCCTGTTTGGGCTTCTTTCTCTTCCTGTTTCTCTGACTCTACCCTGTTTGCATGCATATAGTCTCTCCCTCAGAATAAATAAGGAATCCTAAAAAATAATAAAATAATGAAATAAAACTGCCTTTTGTCACAGGCAACTTGCTTGTATTCATAGAAAATCCAAAAGAATCAAGTCATATTATTATAAATAATAAATTTAGCTAAGCCTAGTTTTAAGAACAATATACAAAGATCAATTGTATTTTAATTTGCTACCAATAAACCATTAGAAAATGAAAATTTTAACCTATATACGCTACTTATAGTCAGTTCAGAAACATCAAATATGTAGGAATAAATCTATGAAAATGTGTATAAGACCTCTACACACAGAACTACAACACATTATTGACAGAAAGTAAGAGGGATCTAAACAAAGGGGTATCTGATCTGTTCGTAGCTTAAAAGATCAAAAACTATACAGATGTTAGTTATCCCAGAATTTATCTGTAGATCTAATGACTTCATGAAAGTAATTCTAGGAGTGTGTTGGACTCTGTGTGTTTGTGTGTGTGTGTGTGTGTGTGTGTGTGTGTAAATTTATGTAGAAATACAGAGATAAGAATCACCATCTTGAAAAAAAAATCAAAGCTGGAGAAATTGAACTACTAGGATACTGAGACTCATTAAAAAGCTATACTAATTAAGACAGTATGGGATTACTGCTGTAAGAATAGACAACTTGATCAATGGAAACAAGGCCAGAAACTGATCCACATATATAGTCACTTAATTTATAGTAAATCACTTCCTGTCTTCACACCTCAGTTTCTTCATCTGTAATTAAGCTTAATAATAGTGACCACCACGTAAGGTTTAAATATTATATATCAAAAGGACTTAGGGGCACCTTGGTGGCTCAGTTGGTTAAGCATCCTACTCTTGACCTTGGCTCAGGTCATGATCTCACAGTTTGTGAGTTTGAGCCCCGTGTCAGGCTCTTTGCTGACAGTAAGGAGCCTTAGAATTCTCTCTCTCTCTTTCTCTCTCTCTCTGCCCCTCCCCCACTCATGCTCGTTCTCTCTCTCAAAATAAATAAATAAACTTAAAGAAAAAAGACTTAGATGTTCTACTAAAGAGGTTAGCACATATGCAAGGGACATAGCAAGAAGGGCTTGATAAAATTTAGCCAGTATTAATATTACAGTTGTGACTACCTCTCTTACTATAATTACTACTACTTATTGTTACTGCTCATTTTCTCAGTTTTTCAGAACGATTATCTGGAAGTAGGAATGGGTGGACATTAAAGTGTGGTGGGCAACAAGCAACATTTGGGGCAACACAGAAAAGTAGGAGAGTGTCACTGCTCAGCCTACTTGGAAAAGCAGTGGGATCAGGAAGATGAAGTTCCCAACCCTGATTGAATCAGGGTTGATTTAGAAACTAGAATGGGACTTGGTCTAACACCAAGATCATGTTGGCCACGCAAACGTGGGTCATTGGTAAACATTTATGAAGCTTCTAAAATGGACTTGTGTATAGATGTTTTGTAAGGGTGTTTGAAAGCATGGGTATGTATATAAGCCATCTGTAAAGACACTAAGTAGGAATGAAATCGGTTACCTCTTCTCCCACCTGGATCATAGCCAGGGATCTGAAAGAGAAGTTTAAATAGAATACTAAAAGAATTGATTTTTAAATGGAAAATTTATTTCGTAGCTTCTTTAGGTAAACCTGGATGTTCATTTTCAAACACAGGTCACAGAGTCTCTGAAGACAGGGAGATAATGATCTATTTAATTCTTTCCATATTCATATCCTAAACAGTGCCTCATATTTCACAAAGTGGGTTCCTGTTTTATAGTATGTGGTGTTATTTAGCTGAAAGCTTACCCACTCTTCTGGCTGTTTACCATCGCTAATCCTCCCGTATTCCAGCCCACATGGCATTTGCATCCTGTCTTTCTCTCCCATTGGCCCACTCACACCCCATTTCACTCATGGGAGGAGAGAAGGCGCTGAGACCTTCCACTGCTTTAAGACACTTAAGCTGGCTGATGAAGGACTGTACTCAGCAGCTCTGAATCCATTTCCTCAGTCTACTACTTCTGTTTGGATGACTGGAAATAAGATGATTTACCCCCTGAGTTTCATCTGCCAACAAGGGATCGGTGTTGAAATAATGAAAGCGAAGCTCTTGGCAGTTTTTCACCAAGGTGAGAGTTGGTCTTGGCTATTATGATTATTATTATTGACAAAGATCACATAGCCAGGAGGCTCACACCCAAGTGTTTTGTTTCTAAACCTCATATGCTTTTTTACCATGCTGCCTGTAATTTGGCAAATCAGAAGATACGATTTGGTACCCAGTCTTTCCAGCTCAGTCTAGATTTGTTCAGGACCCTGCCCACTCCATTTCTGTAATTCAGTTTAAGAGTACCAGCTGGAGGCACCTTTCTCCCAGTGCTGGCACTTGGTCACTTGATAAAACCTCCAGCTGGGACCTCTTCTTGAGGAGGGAAAGGGGGAAGTGCCTTCTCACTCCTGAGAGTCTACCCATGGGCCTGGAATCATGGAAATGTACCTGCCTTGCCCTACAGAGAGTGTGTGATTCTGCCTGGGAAGTCCGGACTTGTCAAAGTGTAACCCTTCAACTGGAAAGTGTTTATCGTTGGGTAGCTGCCACTTATAAGCTGCTCAGTGTCCATGAAGCTCACCAAATTACCCTAAGATACCTTTCTCTTAAAGAGGCTAGCCGGAGAAACTATCTGTGTAGTCTCTATCAGCAATTTTAATCTTTGTCAAGTCTTCATTTTAGATGTATGTATTTTTCTAACAGTTTGATTATAATCCAAAAGAAGGAATCTCTTGCCTTTGACTTCTAGATCTCCACATTACTTAAATAGTGCTAGTTGACAGGACTTACTGGGGGAAAACTGGTAGTGACAGCTCACAAGGACATAGGCTCCTCCAGTTAAACCCGCAATGCCTTCTGTCCTGGGTCCTCTACAAGTAAATAGGTGTCTTTGAGTTCTCTCACTGAGTGGCTCTAAAACATTGTGTTGGAGACATGTTTCCTTATTACTATGAGATCCTTTCGTCCACCCAGGCTACTTGGCTGATCCTTAGAAAAGGACACAGTGCTGGAAGTGCATTCTGAATGAGACAGGGGTTATGGGTGGAGTCCCGTAAATCAGGAGGAAGAGGAAACTGAATTGCCAAAAGAAATATTATCATCCTAATAAAACGAAGCACATGATTTGCATTCCAGGTCCTTCAACTATTCTATGGGAACCCGGGCATTTTCCCATGACAGTATTTTTATCCCTGATGGGGGAGCAGAAAGTGAGCAGACAGTTCGAGCAATGTCACAGGACAACATCCTGGGCAAAGTCAGAACTCTTCAGGTAAGACAGCTTGAGATTGGAGAGGCAGAGCCATAGGAGGGGCCCCAGCTATGGCGGGAAGTGGGAGAATCCCCAGAGTGGCCTTGAATAATGGATCGGGAGGACCAGGGGTAGTTTCCAGTGAAAATTTTTGCTTTCTCAAACCTGATTCTGTTCTTGGGAAGCCTTCCATCCAGCTGTGAGAGGTACATTGTCACGTGTACCCACCTGTACACCACCCTCTCTCCTTTTCTCTGAGGCTGTTCCTTCACTTTTAACTTCATATCGTGAGGATAGGTACCCAGGAGAAGCTGTAGGACTTGGGGGGAGGGTAGAGTTGGGAAATCAACCATTAAATGTTGGCCATAATCCTGAGCACAGGGTTGACTGTGAGCTGAGGGCATGCACAGCAGGTCTCCATCCTTGGACAGTGAATGGTGAGACTATTATTTACTGTACTTGTAAATCTGGCTCCCTCTCAGCCACTGTGTCTTGGAGGAATGCCAAGAAGCTCTTAAACCTCCCTCCTGGTCACACTGCCGAGTCCAGCAACTTTTTCTACATAAAATTGACTCAGGTGGTCACTTCTTAATAATGAAAATATAGTAAAATAATTATTCACTAAATGTGATTGAGATCATGGGAAATCTAGGAGAAGCAAGGGGAGCAGACACCCGGGATCTAACCATGCAGGTTTGCCTGATAGCTTGGTAGCATCCACTCCCCTGACAGACACGCCTAAGCAAGCACTTCTCTGAGATGGGAGAGCCTGGAGGCGATCCAGATTATGAACAGGGGACTGGGGTTTGCTGTTTTCCATCTGTCTGTAGGTCTACGATAACAAATGTATAAATGAATGAAAGAGCAAAACAAAGGAACAGCTAGCTTGAATAGCTGCCAATACAATGAAGCATTATACTCAAAGGAAATTTTCTATTTTCTTGAAATGTTCTTGTTTCTACTGAACATTAGCTATGTGTTTTGTGACCTGTGTTTGATTACATATCCACACACACTCAGCTGAACACAGCATATGGCAGGCAGAGAAATAGCCCACACCCTGGAACCACACCCAGCCTTGTGTAGATCTTTATACCTACTGCCAACCATTGCCCAAGGCTGTCATCTTGTCCTCAGAGCTAACCTAGGTGCTTCCTTCAGTTTCCAGCATTTCCAAACCAGTTTCCGTTGTCAGTTCTTGCTGGCTATGCTGCTCCATGTTTTATAGACTCAGAAGAAAAAAGAAGCTGTCACTTCGCACAGGTTGGAGAAGAGAAAGGGGTGGTGATTACCAAAGAAGCCCTTGATGCCACCTCCTTTACCTTTCCTTCTTGAAGTCTTTTGGTTCCTGGAATATTATTCTTAAGAAGTTCCTAACCCCTGCCTCATAATATCCCCTTTCCAAGAGGAGTGACTTACAGGGTTCAGTCCATGAAACAGGTGTACTTTATAAGGACTTTTGAGGGGTTCTTTAAAAATTTGATGATAATGTGTTGTCTTAAATGATGTCTGTTCTAACATCACACCGCGTGCCACTGCCACTCCAGGAAGTGGATTTGGAGTTGTAAAAAATATACACTTCTGCACTACTGAAACTCAATAAAAAAGTATGTGAGTGCCTCTTATTCCTGTTAACACTGTGAGGCACAAGTTTAAAGAATCTGATCTCGCAGTTAAAATGTAAAACAACCAACTTCCCTAAAGCAACAGTTCTTTTAACAACAGGAAGAAAAGTGTGAGTAAAGCAGAATAACTAATCGGAGTGCGTTCCTTTGGACAATATCTGCTCCTACGAGGTCTGGCTAATTTTGCTTCTGCTGTATGGGTTCACAATCTGCCCTACAGCTCAATGGTTATATTTTTAAAACATTAAGAGGCTTTGCTCTTTGAGGAGGGAAATGGGGACCGTTATCATAGAAAATGTGATTTTTGGAGTGACATAAGATTTAATTGTATCACCCCCAAAAGACTGTGCTTTATTTTTCAGTCGACTAAGCAGTATGTTCCTGGTAAGTCATAGAAATAGTAGTTGACTTTATTAACTTGCATGAATGCTTTGCATTTTTCCATGACAACGTTATGCTGGTATTGATGCTTAGTAAGCAGCATAAGACACCACCCCCTCCTAGACTCCAGCATGGAATGAGGGTGTTTAGTTATGTCAGAGGCATGTATGTTTTTTATGTCTGAAATTGTCTTTGTGTATGTACGTATGTTTATGAAAAACAGAGAAGAGTTATGGATAACACCTTTTTGACAGTAGATGTCCTGGCAAGCTGATTAGCCACCATTATCAGGACATTCTTTTAAAGTGAGATTTCTCTTGGAATGTCACTTAGAATAAAAAGAGAAAAAGCCATTTTTCTCTGGCCTAAGAAACTTCCCGGCCCTTGGAAACCCACGAACCGTGCCTGCACTGACTGTTTGGAAAGGTTGCCCTCTAGTGTCCACACGCAGTCATCCCAGCTAGGCTGCCCTGTGTTGCACCGTGGTGGTTTGTATCTCTCTGTTGAGTACAGAAGGACTGAATGCAGCGGAAAATTAGCCTGCACTTTTCTGAATAAAGTGAATCTATCACCTGCCAAAATTTCTGTAGCAAATGACTGAACCTTTAAGAGAAAAATTACTCTTTTGAGTATAAAAGTTAATACATGTTTGTAGGGAGAACAAATTCTAATACACAGAACAGTTATAGGGACCAAAACAACAGTGGTGCCCTTTTTGAAGACCCTACACATAACAGTCAGCTGTCCCATGGCCAATGGGTGAAATGAAAAGCCTGTGCCAAGCCTCCACCACCACCTAGCTGTGTGGCCTGCAGTGAAGTCATTTAACCTCTCTGAGCCACATTTTCCCCATCTGAAAAATAAGGGGATGACGATGCTGAATGATCTGGCCCCTCCATTTCTTAAAATTTGCCATCTATACGAAGTCACTGCTTACCTGCTATCGCATGAAGTGGTTTGCTAAGCTTCACACTTCATTGAATTTGGAACGCAATGACCTTGACATTCCTTACAGCTGTCCAGAGCACGGATCAGGGAGGTTTCTGTTTATTTCAGATCAGACCAGGCTATGAAATGTCTAACAACTGATGATAAAACTTGGGTAGGAGCATCATACTCTAAGCCTGCAGGCAATTTTTAGACTTATACCACACCTTTGTAAGAAAATGCTAGTAATTCTCTTAGCCCATGGACTATTTATTTAGCCCAGGAGGGAAAACCTCCATTTTCAGTAGCTGCTGTCTCCTGCTGAGCTGGATTTCACTTTAAAAACACCTAAGTGTCATATGTTTGAGGATTTTAACACCTTATGCAGCTGTCAAGGACACAAAGAATAAATACCTGCTCTTAGCCATGTCTGCGTAGAGCAGATGTCTTTAAATCTATATTCTTTCTTCTTTTGCCTCTTTTAAAAAATTGATTTTAACTATGGGTGAATCTGTAGTTCACTCAAGGAGACAGCAACTTATTTCTTCCTCTGCCTTTGTCCTCACAGACACGGTCTGAAGGCTGGCTGTGAAAAATCTGGGGGAATCTAAATACTGGCAGTGTGAGAGCTGCAGAATATGATGTGCTTGGAATTTCCACACCATAGGAAAAAGCCTCATAAATATGGATGTGCATTCCTATAACATCATCCTCTGACATTCCATATTACAACTAAATGGCCCAATTTGAATGAATAAAATATAGACCCTTTCAGCTCACATTCCAGTCCTAACAGTCACCCCATTCACAGCCACAAGCAGCATGGATGTTAGGATAGGCAGAGCATTCTCTCTTCCCTGGTTGTAATTGTAGTGCATATAAAGAGCCCGTGGGTGTTAGACAAAGGTGGAGGGGAGTGGTAGTAGTTTATAAGGGCAAGCTCCATCAGCACAGTCTGGTTTTCAGTGACTGCTTCTATCAAAGTTTCTCTCATGACAATGCCTGAATAATGGGCAGAGTTAAAGTCACAAAAAAGTCACATTGATCCCTATAGTCCAGCCACATGACACCCAAGATTGCCAAGTAGGTTTTAGCAGTCACCTTTTAATTGTCAATAAATCACACAGTGTCTCAACGGCCCTGTCTCCTTTGAGTCCGCTGAAGGAAGCATTTGGAGCAGGAACTGCAGGGAAGGGAAAGCATGCAGGTGCAAGAGTCTCAGCCTTGAGAACCTGAGGATCAGTCACCATGGCCTTGGACCCTAAGTCTTACCCTGGCCTTGCTCTATGGTCTCATCCCTGACAGCTGCAATGGTGTCTATGAAGACAGTCCTTTGTCTGGGCAGAGAGGCTACAGCCGTGTCCCTAAATGTAGCCAGCATTTCTTTGATGACCTGGGTCCTCCCCACCTCCATCCCCCTAAGCTCCCAGCCACCAGTCTGAATTTATTTTTTCTAGAAGGATTTTAAATCAGCAGCTTCACAGAAATGCACACCGTTATTCTCAAAAGCAACAGCATTGTGTTTCTTTTGCCAGGATGAACATATTTGTGACATAAATCATTGTCATTGCCTCCCTCCCTCTCTCCTTCCCTCCCTTCCTCCCCACCCTCAGCACTTGTACCTGCAGCCAGGTCCACACCCCTCCTCTCTATGCGATTCCTCTGCACTTGCACCTTCCTCTCAGTCGGCCTCTTGTATTTCATTCTCTCCTTCATTTCTTAACATCGCTCTCTTGGTTTCTCAGCCTTGTCCCATGTGCCTTATTTCTCCTGTTCTTTTTCCATCTATTTCCTGTTTTCATTTTCTTGTAGCTTTTTCACTGGTTACCATAATAGCCATCCCATCTTTGGAATTTACTTCCATCAAGACTGCAGTTACATGTTGTCATGCTTGTTTGTTTTATAAGCGTCAGGGTGGACCAACATCAGTATCTTAAAAAGTGCCCTTATGAAGAAAAATATCAGCATATTCTTTTTTTGTGTGTGATGGTGGCAAAATAATCCTAGCTAATTGGCATTAGAGTGTTAGGCCAGGTTCTCCTTGGAAGCCCATTCAAGAATTATTCTTTCTGTTATAACTAGAAGAAATAACGTCATTGTTCAAGAGCATTGAGAGATGGTAGACCCTGACAACGGGAGGTCTCAGTCTAAGGGATTTTACAACACTTTCTAGCTCCTGGCCAGCACTCCTAGAGAAGGGATAACTGGTAAACCAAAGGCTGGGCTGGGCATCCCAGAGGGAACTCCTGCTGAAGCTTTCACTAGGACCCAGGAACCATGCCACCTCTTCCGTCCAGGTCCCTATCCCTCTCCCAAAGGTCAGCAGAGTAAGCCGGGCCTGTGACTTTGTTATACTGTGTTTTCTTGTCTAACTCCATCGGCTGCTCTAACCATGCCTGCTGATTGATCTGCTTAGAGAGTAGATACTAACTGCCGCTTCCTGCTAAACTTGTTTTGAGAAGACACCCTTCTTTCAGCTTTTCTCCTCCCTGAAACCCGTTTAGGCTGCTCAAGCTGTTCTTCACTGGCTGAATTCAGGCTTTTGATGTGTGCTCCTTCTCTGTGGTGCCCGGGGGGTCTAGGCTCAGGCTGAAATACCGGCAGATCAAATACAAGTCCTTTGTCTTTCTGTGCTCCTGATTTGGCATGCCAGGGTGCCCTGGGGGTGCGGGGAGGGGAGTCGTGGGCTCACCTCTTCCATGTCTCTGCAACCTCACCGTCCACCATGCAAGGCTGAGGGGCAGCTGGGCACGAGTGAGTGGATTTGGTACCCTTGAGTTCAGAGGACAAAGGGGGAGTTCGCTCATGGGATTCCCCTGCCAGGGAACTTCAACAAGGTATTAAGAATGCTGTGTCCACTTTATTTCTGCCCCTACAAGAAAGAAGCATGATGTCAAATTTGTGAGAACCTGTGGAGTGCAATGCAAATAATGCCGAATATGGTTTTAGAAGATCTAGATTCAAATCCCTTTTGGGCCACTCATTCTTTCCATAAGCTTGGGCCAGTCACCTCTCCCCACTGGGTCTCTGACAGTTTTTGTCAAATGAGGGGTTTGGACTATGGGATTGCTAATGCTCTTGGCAGCTCTATGGGATTAAATATTAGCCAAATTAAAGATAAATATAAAATAATGCATTTTTCTTCATTTCTTTTCTTTCTTTTTCTTTTCTTTTTCCTTTTTGAGGCATAACAGGACTATGAAACCCAAGTCCCTAGATGTAGAGCCGTAGCTCTCAGCCAGAGGCAATTTTACCCACCTCTGGAGACATTTTTGGATGTCTTGACAGGGAAGGGATCGCTACAGGCATCTAGTGTCCAGAGGCCAGGGTACTGCTAAACATTTTACGATGCACAGGCTGAGCTCCCCACACAAAAATCATCTGGCTTATAATGTCAGTAGTGCCAAGGTTGAGAAACCTGCTGGAGATGAAGGCAAGAGTTTCCACAGTATATTAAATCCAGTAGTCTCTCAGGTGGCCACGGCATGCCCTTTCTTCTTCCTGAATGTCGTTCATTGTTTTCTGCTGCAGCCCATTAAATAGTTTGCCCTTTCTTAAACTGTTATATTTATACTTCTTTCTTCAGGGAGTATATTTTCTAATCTGGCTTTTCTTTAATTCTGCATACTATTTATCGTCCCCATTTCCATCGCCTGTCCCTTCCCTCCCCCTGCCAAACACACACACCCCCATCTATCTACCTGCCACCAGTAACGAATCTGTCCGTGGCCCTTTCCTTCTTACTACTTCTCTGTCCTTTCCCCATTGGGCTCCTTCTGCCCCACAGTTCACAGAGCCTAGCTGCAGCAAGGCAAAAAGAAGTCCTAGTGGCAGGGCAGGACTATTCCTGTGCCTCCCATGACTTTGGCATTGATCATGGAAAGGCTTGCCGACGTTGGGACCTTCTTCGCCCTGGTGCCCACTGTGACCAGAACATGATGTTCAAGCGAGGGGCTGATGAGGAAGGTGGCTGATGCATAAACATTCAACAGGAATTGTCCGAGAGAGGCTGGAGGGTTCCCTTGCTGCAGCAACCACAAGAGTCTTGATTCCCTCACTGGTTACTACATTTCACGTAATTATATTCTATATGATTTTTATATGTTTAAAAGACTTCCTTTAGAAATAAATTTATAGGTTAATCAAAAAACTTTTGTCATAACATATATCCCAACTTTTGGTTCAGAAATAATGGGCCCTCTACGCCCTGGATAATGTTGGCATCTCCATGAAAGAGGTGGCTGGATGAAAAAGCTCATGGCTTGAAAATGGGGAAAGAAAAGAAAAGAAACTGGAAAACAAATCACTTATTACAGGACTGCATCATGGCTTACTGGCATGGTATTTAGTCTAGAAACGTTGTGCACAGAATATGCCTCACTGCCTACTAGATATGCTGGGGTATCTGGTTGTACTTATTGTGACCTGCTTCACTGCTTCAGAATGTCTTTCTTTTGTTTTTCTCCAGCGACAGTTGAGCAAAAACATCAAGTTTGGGCGGCCACCACCCAATGCCATTCCCATGAAGAAGGCAGACAGTGGCGAGGCTAGCTTAGAAGAGGATCTGTTCCTGACCAGTCCCATGGAAATTGTGACCCAGGAGGACATCATCCTGTCAGACACCGAGAACAAAGTAAGGCCCCTCCTGGGAATGACTTGTTGCTAACACATGTGGGGAGGAAGTCAGGCAGTGAACTGGGGCGTCCGAGAACTCTCGGGTCTGCGGTACAGGGAGTATGCAGCAGAAGCTTTTCTGATGAGTCGCCCAGGGCTGCAGGGCACTTCCTGGTCAGGTGCCGTGATCTACAGTGGGGTCCACTTGGAGGAGGGGGAGGAAGAGAAGACATGCCCTTTGCATGTGCTCTTCACAGTGCCCCTTCCACTCACTCCTCAAGACCAAGACTCAGGTTGGCTCACCTCATCGGGGATGCCGGCCTCATCCCCGGGCTGTGCTGTCTCCTCTGTTCCTTTGCTGTGCGTCCTTACTGCCTCGTCCACATCCATACTCATCTGTGTCCACATAATTGTTTTCTCTCCACCTCTGAATGTTGAGTTCCTTGAGGACAAACTGGATCTTACACATCTCTGTCTCCCTCGGATGTAGCTAGTGTTTACTTAGTAGCACTGAATAATTTCTTGTCAAATTGGGCTAATTTCAAGGGAAACAAGAAAGAAGTAGGTGCTTAACAAGACAGTACACATCAAACAGGCTAGCTTGAACTCTGCTTAATGAGGAAAGAAAGTCACATTGATCCAGCATTGTCTTACCTAGATTTGGTCTTTTGACACTCAGAAAGAAACACCATGAGCATATCCTGGAATGGGAGTCCTTCCAGCAGCAGAAGGGACCCTCTCAGGCCTCTAGTGGGGAAGGAGGAAGTGGCCCACCAGTAGCTGGAGCAGGGAGCTCTGCTGCATCTGCCAGTCTTGGTAGAATGCATTCTTTGTGCTCTGCCTGCCAAGGTGCCTGAAATTACACTGGATGTTATTAAAATGGACGTGGCCCCAGAAGTCATGCTTGTTATCAGCTAATATGTCATCAGGGCAGTAAGAAAGAGAAGTGATTAACAGAGCAGAGTGAAGAAGGAAAGAACAGGCTGGTCCCCCACTGTTGCCCACCTCTGCCTGGTCCTCATGACTCCTGGTTCCCACACAGGCGAGTGTTGGGCAGTGTGGTGGGTAAAGTATAGACCACGAGGTCCAAAACCACTCTCTCGAGCTTTTCAGCGTGAGGCAGCAGCAACAGCTGTCAGCCGTAATGCAAGGATTGCCCAAGGACTGAGGCAAATGTCCTCACTGTTACTGATGATCTAATACTGCAAGGGGCCATGGCCTGAAGGAAGAGGAGGATCATTTGTTTGGCAGGTGCTACCCCAGCTGTGGATATTACAGAGATGAGCAAGATTAGGGGTGCTTCCGCGTGGTTTATACTTTTTAAAATTTTTTATTTTTGAGAGAGAGAGAGAGACAAAGTGTGAACGGGGAAGGGGCAGAGAGAGAGAGAGAGGGAGACACAAAATCTGAAACAGGCTCCAGTGTCTGAGCTGTCAGCACAGAGCCCAACCTGGGACTCCAGCTCACAAACTGTGAGATCATGACCTGAGCCAAAGTCAGGTGCTTAACCGACTGAGCCACCCAGGCGCCCCTGCATAAGTTTACATTTTAATGAGAAGAAAGTCAGGTAGCAAGTCAACAGATATGTATAAAGATGATAACTTATTTAGTAAATATTATAAGTATAATAACTTTGGATCAAGAAAAATGCTGCACAGGAAGTAAAACAGAGTGGTGGAAAAGTGAGCAATGTGGAGGGGGAGAGGTTGCTCTTTAGGTAAGGAGGTCAGAGTGGCCATGACAGGCCTGGCCATGGAAGCTATGTTCTAGATGGAGGGAAGAGCAAGTTCGGAGGCCCAGCATGGGACTGAGAGTGTCCCACAAGAAAGCAGGTCGGTGTGGCTGGCCCGACCGTGGTGGGGGCAAAGGGAGGATAGAGCGAGGTATAGAGGCCAGAAGATACAGACCATGGGAAAGGGGTAATTCTATTCTGAGAGTACTAGAAACCTCTGAGTATTTTAAGCAGGACAATGACATAATCTGATTTGTGTTTTCCAAAGATGCTTCTAAGTGTGGTGCAGAAATGAGCTGAGGCAGGACAAGCTGATATTATTGCTCTGGAAGGGATGATAAAGCTGTTTGTAAACATTGGCCACACAAGGTGGAAGGTACATCGGGCCATCAGAAAGGTGCAGGTGACATAGTGTGGGAGTTCCCAGGGCAGGTGAGGTGACTGGGCTAGGGATCTGTAGACTTTTTTTTTCTGTTCCGAGGGTTGATTTTGCCTCCTCTGGTCATACACCTTCTTGGCCTAGACCTTTGAGTGCGGGATTAGTAGGGCCTTTGTTTTTTCTAAGAGGTCTGTCATAGAGGTAAGAGGTCCAGCAGGTGAAGGGGGTTGAAGGCAGTGAACACAGCCAAGAGCTCTCAGGTTGGAGGCCAGATGTGTGACACAACCCTGCTTCTCAGGTGGGGTGGCTGGCGGGCGGCACCTGGACTCTGTCAGCAGTGGGGAAGCACATCAAGGACTCAGGTTAGACACACTCAGATGGAAATGTGTTGAACTCAGGAAAGGAGGAAGGTGCATATTCTGTGCCTCAGTGCCTCAGCAGTCCTTGTCTGGACACTAGCAGAGTCCCCACTGTGATTCCTGCCTGCTCTGTAAAGCCAGCTGCGGCCCTTTCCAGGCACAGCCCGCATCTGGTTATCTGCCCAGAACTTCCTGTTCTGGCGTTTGACTTGAGGGCTCTCTTTCCTATTCCAGCCCAGTGATCCGCCAAGTTCTCTGAGTCCTCTGAATCTGCCTGGAGCCAGAAGTGAGATGGAAGAGAAGGTAATATGATTTGAAACTACGTTTTTAGCTTGTTTACTTGAACTTCCATTTCCATCCTCTCTCCCCTTTTTTTTGACCTGCTGTCTCATTTTTTCCGTTCAAAAATGCTGCCTTCATCCATTGCCTTAAATTCCTTCGAAACATAGCCAGTGGTAGATGTAGTGTCTGTTTCCATGGCAGCGCACCTGCTGGCACTGAACCCTGTTGTGAAAAAGAGCCACCTCCCAGCATGTGCATATTTGAACACTTACACGTTGGTCATTTTCTTAAATGTACCAGGTACTTCAAGATACTGTTAAGCCATTGAAAAAAGACATTCCAGAACACCTGAAGGTACCCAAGTCTGTAAGGAAAAAAGTCTGGTTCTATTTAGAAATGCAAAATAAGGGGCACCTGAGTGGCTCAGTCGGTTGCATGCCTGACTGTGGATTTCAGCTCCGGTCAGGATCCAGGTCAGGGTCCTGGGCTCGAGTCCCACGTCAGGTTTCATGCTGAGGATGGAGACTGCTTGAGATTCTCTCTCTCCCCCTGTCCCCTACTCACGCTTTCTCTCTGTCTCTGAAATTTAAAAAAAAAAAAGAAAAAAAACAAAACTTAGAGATGCAAAACAAAGAGATCTTAGGATTTTTCTACTTGTATGTGTTTTTGTTTTTTTCTTTTTTTTAACTTTTCTGTGTTCTGTTGAAACCTGGGACTGTGCCTGCAGGAGTCCAGGGAACCCTGTGGAGACTGTGCACCCCTCCAATAGAGGCCGGTCCACTCCTAGGAGCACTCTTCGTTTGCACAAGGGCGCAGGGGTCCTCCCGGGTTCTGCTACATTGAGCAGAGTATGTCCTGAGTCTTCTGAAGGGGATGGCTCCAGACAGCGCCACCACCCAGACAGAAGAAACCCAGCTGGAATGAATAGAAATGAAACCTTGCATTTAAGTCTCAGCTCCAAGTGCTTATCTTTGCCTTCAGTCTACCACATTTGGCTCTAACTCCTTTTATTCATGTGTCTATTAAGAGATGGAAATAAATGTTTAATTTATCTCTTCTCAGCCACAGTTTAGAGTTTGATACCTATTATAAAGATAATCATAAATAAATAAAAGCCAGGAGCCCAAAGGCTGGAATTATTTTTCCTTACTACTAAGCATCCATTCTGCTCTTGAGCTGGCTTGTCCCTTTGTCTTTTGTACATAAATATGGAAAATAATTGCAAAAAGCAAAGCCGTCAGCTAAACCCCACTGGCTCTGCACTTAGAGCATGAATGCCGACACATGAACCCTGGCCTCTGTCAATGCCACTATGCCTGAGAGCTGCTGGCACCAGACCCACAGATGGGGCCGCGAGCGCCCTCTGCCGCATGTTGGCGTGGTGTGGCTGGAAGCCCTCACCTTGCTTCTTGCCTTTCTTTAAATACTCAGTGGTTACAGGTGTGTGGGCCCTGGGTTGAGGCTGAGCTGCCGTCTCTCCGACTGATCTGCAGGTGTACAGTATGTCTGAGGTGGTGGCTCCTAGTGCGTGCCATCTGCATTACAGCGCTGCAGTTGTGCCGTGAGGACCTGCCCTTCCCCTGGGCGTCACAGCTCTGCCAAGTCTTTTTCTGCCACTCAACTCCGTGTTCTGTGGCTTGGAGTGAGTGTGCTAGAACGTTTTTGCAGGTAGCAGTTTCATGCCCGAGGCACAGATGCTATACTTTATTGTTCCTTCATTCCTCCAAAAAATATGTACTGAGCACTTGCCAAATGAGATTTGCTCCTTGGGTGGAGAGGGGACTCACGTTCCCTCCTTCAGAGGGACTCAGGTAGAGACTGAGGGACATTTGCAGGTGTCTGTGGTCATGTCTTAGATTATAGAGTCCTTAGTATAGAGAGGAGCTAGTCCAGGGCTCAGCAAGCCATGATTAATTTTAGGCTGTGTGGCCCTAAGGTCCAGACTGGATACCTTCCTTTGTTTTGCTCTGCCTCTGTAGCACAAAAGCCGCTGCAGACAGTGGACGAGGGGTGTGGCTGTGTGCTGGCAAAACTTTATTTACCAAAACGGGCTGTGGGCAGGCTTGGGCCTCCTGGCTATGTTTGTCAACCCCCTGGTCTAGTATGACCCCCGACTCATATTATTCAGAGTAGGAAAATTAGTTCCTGTAAGGTTAAATGGCTGCTATGAGTTAATGCAAAATCATTGGCAGAACAAATAGTCAACATCCTGTTTTTAATGCCAAAAGCAGTGCTCCTCTCTCTGTCCTAGTGAGCCTGCCGCCTCTCCTCGCAGCAGCCCCGGCGCCAGGCCCCAGCAAGGGCTGCCATTCCAGGACTCCCCGCACGGTGTTCTGATCTGGACTGACTCTGTGGTGTAATCTCCACTACAGGTGGCTCCAATTAAACCATCTCGGCCAAAAAGGCACTTCTCTTCTGCTGGAACCATCGAAAGTGTCAACCTAGATGCCATCCCCCTGGCCATCGCTCGTCTGGACAACAGTGCTGCCAAGCACAAACTGTCCGTTAAGCCAAAAAACCAGAGGGTGTCAAAGAAGCACAGGAGACTTGCCAGGGTATGTAGCACCCAACCCAGCTGACCAGGCAGATGCCCTTGTTGCTGGGCACTGATTCTACCACGAGGCAGGAGATGGGGTGTGGGGCCCATAGAAGGAACTAAGTCTCTCCCATCAGGGACTTGGTGTGTTGCAGTGAACAGGGTGAAGCAGGCCCGTTTACTTTCCATCACGCTTTCTGGTGTGTTGCCTGCCTGGGGGCAGGTGGGCCTCGGAGCGAGGGGCTGCCTTTTGAGGGGCTGTAGACTGTGCATTTGCTTTGCCAGCTCTCCTGCCATGGCTCAGCCAAAGATTCTTCAGTTTGGCTGGTGTGGACTTTGAAGTCACACATTTCAGGGGACATCGATGAAATGCAGCTCTCATTTATTCTCATCTTTCTAATCCCGGACTCTTGGTTTTCCTGCGGTTATTCATTTGTATTAAGCAAAGGGAATTTGAGAATGACCAATAAAAGGTCTGTGGTGTAAGCATGAACGTGAGGTGTTTTCCTCCACTCCCGCAATTTACTCTTGGTGTGCTGGTCTGGGTGTACCTATCTCTATACTTAGGAATAATGGACCCTTCTCTTGAGATTAAGAGGGTCACCGACATTGTGAAGAAGGTGGGTAATGGCTGCCTGTACAAAAGGAAAAGGCTAATTCTCTTGTCCTTACCAATGTTAGGACCGACTGCATGAACAAGGTGGCCTCCCGGGCCAGCTGTCCCTGGACCAGAACGGACACCCTGGAGAAGACAAGCCAATCTGGCATGGAGAGGAGCCAGAGCTGCTGGACTCCGAAGAAGAGAAGAGATGCCAAGAAGAATACTGGCTAGAACTTGAGGCCAAGTGCAAACGGCAAAAGGCCGAGGCGGCCGAGAGGAGACGACTGGAAGAGCAGAGGCTCCAGGCCCTGGAGAGGAGGCTCTGGGAAGAGAACAGAAGGCAGGCGCTCTTGGAGGAGGTGGGAGAGGAGGAGGAAGGAGAGGAGACAGAACTACAGCTGGAGGCAGAAAAGAGACAGCGCCAAGGGGAGAGGCAGAGACTGGAAGGGCCAGGTGGCCAAGGCCAAGAGCGGAGAGAACAGGAGGAAGGCAGGCACCTGGAGGCCCAGGAGCAGTCGCCACGCGCGCAGCAGGAGGAGCAGGCCTTGCGGAGCGGGCTGGAGGCTGCGGAGCAGCGGGAGGAACAAGAGGAAAGAGAACTGAAGGAGCTCAGGAGGCAAGAGGAGCTGCAGGAACAGAGGCAGCGGGAGGCCGAAGAGCAGCGGCAAAGGGAGGAGGAGGAGCAGCGGCAAAGGGAGGAGCTGCTGCGGCTGGAGGAGCAAGAGCGGCAGAGGCGGGAAGTTGAGGAGCAGCGAGAACGAGAGGAGAAGCGGCAGCAGGAGGAGGAGCAGCGAGAGCGGGAGGAGAAGCGGCGGGAGGAGGAGGCAGCGGCAGAGAGAAGGGCGGAGCTGGGAAAGCGGGAGGAAGGGGAGGTGCAGAGGCGGCAGGAAGCGGAAACGGAAGGTCGGGAAGCCGTGAGTGTGCAGGAGGAGCGGTGGCAGCCGCTGGACGTCGAAAAGAGCTCGAGGAGCCCGCCTCAGGTGAACTTTGCAGAGAAAGCAGGCAGACGAGAGCAAGAGAAGCAAAGAGAACACTCCGAGGAGTGCGAGACTTGCGAGAAGCAGAGCCAGGAGGCCGAGCCATCCGGAGAGCAGCAGGCACAACGGGATTTTCCCGGGCATGGTCGTCGCGTACGCCAGGAAAAGGGACAAGAAGACAACATGCAGCCTCCCCAGAAAGCAGAGGCGAAGGTAGAAGAGACGCTGGCTGCCGGGGAGAAGAAAGAAGCTGCCACTCCAGAAAAGGACAGAAAGGTGGAGGAACTCCGGTGGCAGGAAGTGGATGAGAGGCAGACCACGCCCAGGCCCTATACCTTCCAGGTGTCATCCGGAGGGAGGCAGATTCTCTTCCCCAAAGTCAATCTAAGCCCAGTGACGCCCCTGAAGGACGCGGGACCTGCCTCTGCCCCCCAGGAGCCGAAGACCTCCAGAGCCAGCCCAGCCCCCCACACCCTGCCCTCTTCCCTGAGCGTCCCCCATACAGCCATTCTGGTCACGGGAGCACAGCTCTGCGGCCCTGCGGTCAACCTGAGCCAGATCAAGGACACAGCATGCAAGTCTCTCCTGGGCTTGTCAGAAGAAAAGAAGCACGTCGATGTCCCTGCCCTGGAGAATCCACCCCGAGCATCCGTCGACCCCCGGGCAGGCAGCGGGAAGGCCAGGCCCCCCCAGGATTCTCCGAGCAGTGTAGCTGCACTAGCCGAATGGGCTTCCATTCGGTCCAGAATTCTGAAGAACGCAGAGAGTGAGCAGCGCGTCGATAGAGACCAGTCTCGTCCAGGTGATGAGCACACGCCCAGGGGCCGATGTGATTCCCGCGGGAACCTCCGGAGGACCCCCCCAGTCAATGCAAAATTCTCTATTATGCCTGCTTGGCAGAAATTCTCGGATGGTGGTACCGAGAGCGCCAAACAGAACACAGAAGCAGAGAGCATTAGAAAAAGACCTGCACTGGGACCCAGTGATGGGTCAGCGCCCCAGCCCCTGGCTGCTAATGAGCACCCAAAGGGTGCTGAGAAACTGGAGCCAGCAGATAGCACAGAGGGATGCAAATTTGCCAAAGACCTCCCATCTTTCCTTGTTCCAAGCCTTCCTTACCTTCCACAGAAAGCAGTGGCCCACGCAGAGCCCATGATCATTTTGGACAGTGAGACCATCAGTGGCATAGGAAAGGCAGATGCCGCAATGCCTGGTCAAGAGGAAAAAGCCTCACCCTTTGGAATAAAATTGCGAAGGACCAACTACTCCTTGCGCTTCCACTCTGACCAGCAGACAGAACAGAAGAAGAAGAAAAGGCACAGCAGCACCGGGGACAGTGCCGACAGCGGGCCACCTGTACCAGCAAGCACAAAAGGAGAGAAAGAGACAGAGGGTGTGGCCCTCAAGCATGGCCTGTCCCTACCCCCCGAGAGGAAGCAAGCTCTGTCCACTTGGAAGGACTCTCCCGAAAGAGGGCATCCTCCTGCAGCCCAGCCTGGGCCCCTGCCGGTTGCAGAGCACGACAAGGTGGCAAACAAAATGCCATTGACACAGAAGCCAGCCCTGGCTCCCAAGCCTGCAGGTCAGACTCCCCCCTCCTCCCCACTCTCCAGACTGAGCAGGCCCTACCTGGTAGAGCTGCTGGCCCGCCGGGCAGGGAGGCCAGACCCGGAGCCCGGAGAGCCATGCAAGGAGGGTCTGGAGAGCAGGGACCCCTGGCCGCGCTCACCGCCGCCCCCAGAGAAAAGGAAGCCACACAAGAGGGATGAGGAGGAAGTGGTAGAAACAGAGAGGAAACCCACTTCCCCGGCTCTGTCTGCTGCTCGGCCAGAGAAGCCTTCCCAAACCCCCGAGGCTGGGAGGAAAGGTAGGTTCGAGGTCGGAAAGCCCTTGTGTCCAGCGTGGCTGTGTCATGCGGAAGCCAGAACTGCTCAGAGCTGCAACAGGGCTAGTGTGGGAGCACCCCCTTCACTGGAGGGCCTCTCACAAGTCGTAAGAGGCCCTTTTCCTGCCCCTTTAAAATTTTGGAAATGCTGTCTGTGCTACCTGCCTGCAGCTCACATCGTGAATGATACTTACACAAGTGCCAGGTGCTGACACTTTGACAACTTTCAGTTGATAGTGGACTTTGAAATCCAGTCCTAATTAACAAATGTCCTTAACCTTATGAGGAAGCCGCGCACTGATGAGAAAGACTGGAGTTTTCTGGACTAGTCTGTGTTCTATCTCTGGGCAGTAGCGGCACTAAAGTAGGAGGTTAGGGGACTTGCAGCCTCGGCATGAGGAGCTTCTGTGTACATGATTGACTTTGGCTCAGGTTTATGCAAAATGCTGTGTAGGTGCATCCCCACCCCCACCAGCTCACCACAGTGAGGCCTCTTCCAAAGAAATCTTAGAGCTGCCCTCACTTGTGGCTGCCCCTCATGTTTCTTCTCACTAGTGGTTTGGGATAGTTCAGTGATCGCTTAAATTGGCTTTGGGGTCCCTGAAAACCTTCATCTAATTCTTTTTTTGTTTTGTTTTGTTGAAGTGAAGTTTGGGTCATATTCTAGGAGGCTACTCGTATTTCTCAGAGAAATTCTCCCCTGAAGTTTTACTAGGAGATGCTGTAAGCCTTCTCTTTTGTTTAATAGTTTAGATGTAGGGTGATTTTTGCAGAGAAAACAGTAGTTTCCTGAGCAGTAGAGGTTTGGTTACTTGCCTCACGGAAGACCTTATTGTCCTTTTTAACCAAGCCTCAGACCAGCATGTAGATCACCGGTTTCCAGACCATTTCTCCCTAATGATTTCTTTGTCCTGCTGATGAGGAGCCCGTTTTCATCATTCTTTGTGTTTTGTTGCTTTAACCTCTGTGCTGGGCCATGAGGGATAGCCATTGTGTGCCCCACAGCCTGTTTAGCCCTGTCCCTGGGTGGCTCAGTCCATTAAGTGTCCAAATCTTGATTTTTGACTCAGGGCACCATTTCACAGTTTGTGAGCCTGGCGTCAGGCTCTGGGCTGACGGCATGGAGCCCACTTGGGATTCATTCTCTCCCTCTCTCTGCCCCTCTCCCACCTGTGTGCTCGCTCACTCTCAAAATAAACATTAAAAAAAAAAAAAACCAGTAACAACTGCTGGGGTCCCCGGGTCTCTCAGTTGGTTAAGCGTCTGACTCTTGGTTTCAGTTCAGATCATGATCTCACGGTTTGTGAGTTCTAGCCATGTGTTGGGCTCTGCGCTGACAGCATGGAACCTGCTTGAGATTTTCTCCCTCCCTCCCTCCCTCTTTCTCTCTCAAAATAAGTTAAAAAACATTTTTAAAAATTGAAGTTTTGCACAGTGAATGAAAATGGATAATTCAACATAATAAATTGTCATCTTTCAGATAAGTTGGTTTAGGAATAACTGTGCAGCAACTTGGAAAACCTGCAGTCACACTGGGCTCTGAGTGGATGGTGCAGAACCTGTTTGGGATTCTCCATCTCCCATTCTCTCTCTCTGCCCCTCCCGTGCTCACTGTCTCTCTCAAAACTAAGTAAATAAATAAATAGAAACTGTCCCTTAGCTCCCTATAGCCTTATGGGACTCATGCTTGCAAGCCGCATTGGCTTTCAGAGCTAGGTGTTTGGGGGCCCGGTCGCTCTGGTGAGGGTCTTAAAAAGTTGGGGCCCCAGGTGTGGCGTCCAAACCTTTTGTTCCCAAGGAGAAGCTGACAGTTATGAGTTCCGTCGGAGTTGTGGGTTGCTGTACGGGGGGTGGGTTTATGGTGAAATTGTGTCCCACCCTCTCTAGCCTCCTTTTGTGTGGAGTTGTTCTCATTCACCCATTGGGTAGGAGTTGTTCAGCTAGATTTTGGAATTTTGTAGAAGGGAGTTGTTCTATACATAGCTGTATGTTGGGTGTGTCCATGGGAGGAGAGGGGTGCAGGACCCTCCTATGTCGCCGTCCTGAACTGGAATCCCCATTTTCAGTTTTGACATTAGCCTTTGTGTCAGTAGCTTCTGTGATCATCAGAGTCCCTCTCGCTGTCTGGAGGACTCTGTCACTCTCCTTATCTTCTCCAGGAAATAATAACTCTGCTGTGCTTTCTCTTAGGGAAGCCGTTTTGATTATTTTAATTTTCTACCAAAAACTGGTCCTTTCCCTGTTTTCTTTCCCAGTATCCAGACTCTGGACTGTTAGGCTCTGCTAATTGAATTTCTCTGTATTTGATAGAAAAGCATCATGAAATTAGGACCGCATGCCCATGAGTGCTGTCTAAAGACCACTGGGGTCTTCCTGCCCCACTCTAGGCCAGGCTGGCCAAACACGTTTGAGTGGACACCCCATCAGAATAAAAATAGTAAGCTTGGATCTCCAACTTTGTTAATTGTGACCCTGTAGTGTTGTCATTAGCTAAAACCCCTGGAGTGCCATATACATTAAGGTGAAGGTCACTGAAATAACAGTGGACATAAATCCAGTGATAATATCCCGCTGTGTTTGTCCTCTAGCACCTCTATTACAGATGTCGTGAGATTGCATCTCATTTCGAAATTCTCACTTCCTTGTGGTGTGTGGAACAGATATTAAGTGGCCCTTTCTCCCAGAACTGACCTTCAGGGGCAGTGGTTAAAACCCTACAAGGCCAGGATGCACTGGTTCTTGTCCCCAGAACCTGAAGGAGGGACTTTGACTGGGCTGTGGTTCCCCTTGTCTGCTGAGTTTAGAATGTGAGAGATAATAGGTTTAAACAAATACTTTACTCTGGCTGCTTCCACCTCAACTCTGATTTTTTTATGACCTTGTGGTAGCTGTTGGACCACTTCATGAGCCTGCCCTATGTAAGCGATCTAGAACTTTTGCTTCAGGATGTGGCAGTTGGTACCATTATTTGTTGAAGACCTTTGGGCAACCTGGGCTGAAATTCAGACAAGAGCCACATTTTAACATCCAAAAGCGTTTTCTGTTTATTGGTCCCCAGCTATAATCCAGACCTGCAAGGTACTTTACACATATTGTGTTATATAGCCTTTCTAAAGTCTGGTCATAACTCCAGGATGTGCTATTCAAACCACAATTCTAAGGAAATAAAAATCTGGCTAGCAATTTATCTTTTTAAATTAAAAAAAAAAAAAGGTAATTCTACTTTAAAGGTATTTTGACCCTTGTGATAAAACACTGGTCAGAATTGTTGGCAGGAAACTGGCCAGTTGTTTTAATGACCTTTCCAAGCAAGTTCCGATGGAATGTTTAGTGTAAGATTCCCTTTTACATAGTAGTGTTAAATGTTTTAATGTGTATTTATTTTTGAGAGAGAGAGAGAGACTGAACAGGGGAGGGGCAGAGAGAGGGAGACACAGAATCCAAAGCAGGCTCCAGGCTCTGAGCTGTCAACACAGAGCCCGACACCAGGCTCACACTCATGAACCATGTGAGATCATGACCTGGGCCAAAGTCAGATGCTTAACCAACTTAGCCACCCAGGCACCCCTATATAATAGCTTTAAATGGGAATCATTTGGATCTTGGCAGTTTGGTTTTCATACATTATACAAACAGGTGTTACAGTGCCCTGGAGTAAAACAAAACTTAAATTATTTCTTGTGTGTAAAGCCTCTCAGTTAAGCAGAATGCTTAAAGTGGTGAAGAGTGTCAACCCTTGAACATCATGGGGGTCAGGAGTGCTGCCTTCCTGTGTAGTCAGTAATCCCTTTTGACTCCCTTAGAACTTAACTAGTAATAGCCTACTAGAAGCCTTCCTGATAACATAAATTGATTAACTCATTTTATATATGTACTAAATTCTTACAATAAAGTAAGCTAGAGAAAAAATGTTATTAGGAAAACCATAAAAAAGACAAAATACATTTACAGTACGTACTGTATTTGAAAAAATAAAATCCACGTAAGGAAGCCTGGGTGGCTCAGTGGGTTGAGCAACCAATTCTTGATATCGGCTCAAGTCAAAATTCTGGGATCACATGGGATTGAATCCCACATTGGGCTCCTCACTGTGCGTGGTGCATGCTTAAGATTCTCTGTCTCCTTCTGTCCCTCTCATCCATTCACATGCTCTCTCTTAAAAAAAAAAAATCTGTGTATAAGTAGACTTGGCCAGTTCAAACCCATGTTGTTCAAGGGTCTACTGTATTTGTATTTTTTTTTCTTTTTTTGGTTAACTAAAGATTAAAAACACCTTTCAGGGTTTTTTTTCATACTTCTGAAATGTGTCCATTTTCTTTACTGTGTTAGATCATAACTGAATCTTTATTTGATGATTAGGGATAGCACAATGACCAAGACTCATTGTAAATAGGAATTCTCTTTGTACATTATTATAGGCGTAATAGGTATAGAAAAGCAGACTGTGCCTCCTTTTTGTGCTTGAATTTTTTTTTTTAAATTTTATTTATTTCTAGGAGAGAGAGAGAGAGAGCATGAGCAGGGGAGGGTCAGAGAGAGAGGGAGTCACAGACTCTGAAACAGGCTCCAGGCTCTGAGCTGGCAGTCAGCACAGAGCCCGATGCGGGGCTTGAACCCACAAACCGCGAGATCATGACCTAAGCAAAAGTCAGATTCTTAACCAACTAAGCCACCCAGGTGCCCCTGTGTTTGAATTCTTAATTTGATTTTACTCTTGTTCTTTCTCCTCAGTGTAAAGTCAAATCGATGAGAGCCCTGGTAGGTAAGGTTCTAGATCATCAGTGTGTAAACTTCTAGTGAATTTCAAAAGAACAGGTCTATTGTGAGTCCTTTTCATTTAAAGGAGCAAAGGATTCAACGCTGGAATGATTATAAAAGGGCTTAATTTTTACGTGAGGGAAAGAAGAGGATAATTCTCATAGACATAAGGAATAAGAACAGGTCACTTTTGTAGAGTGGTTACTATCTGCCAACTATCTGGTTACTATTCAAAATGTTCTGATACCCAGGATCTCTTCATCTTCATGGCAGCCTGATGAGGCATGTGCCATCGTCCTCTCCACTTTAGGGATTAGAAGACCTTGAGGAAGTTAAGTAGCTTGTGTAAGGTCACATAAGGTCAAGCCCAGGGCTGCTCAGTTTAAGAGTCCAGTTACTCAACCTCTGATTCCAGCCACCTTTGAAGTGTGTTTACCCCGCTGCACAGGCGAGACCGTCAACCGCAGGAAGAGCATAGACTAGAAGTCAGAAGTCCTGGGCTCAGACTTCAGCCTGTGCACTAACTGCTGGGTGACTTTGGGCACCACACTGGATTGCTGTGGCCCCTCATACTCTGTCAAAGGAGAGCACTGGACCAAAATCACAGGTTCCTACTGCATTCATCAGAGCCCCGCTGCCCCGAGCAACCTCACGGGATAGAGCAGCACCCTTTTTCTCTTTCATACACTGGGGTCCCACATAGGATGTTTGGGAAAGGGTTAAATAAAGCAATAAATAAGAACAGTAAATCAAATAATAGCCTGGGTCCCCTGTAGGCTTGAGATTTTCTGACACTGGAGATTTTATTTTTAGTTCCATTTTGAGGGAAGGAAAAGGCTTCTGTTTTTCTGTTGATCAGAGATGTTACCTCTCTACCCAGAGAAATCACTCGGGCATCAGTGCAGAGTTTGTGTTAGGAAAGGACAGTTGAATACTTCATGTCACTAGGGGTGAAGGATCAAGGTAAGAAGTTTCACTGCAAACCTGCCTTTGCCTTTATAGTACTTTTTTTTTTTTTTTAATATTTTACTTTTTGGGAGAATCCAAGTGGAGGAGGGGCAGAGAGAGGGGGACAAAGGATCTGAAGTGAGCTGTGTGCTAACAGGCTGACAGCAGTGAGCCCGATGTTGGGGCTCGGACTCACGAACCGCGGGATCATGACCTGAGTCTAAGTTGGATGCTCAATCCACTGAGCCACCCAGGTGCCCCTGCGTTTACCAGTTCTGATCACAATTCTGGGGAGGGGTGGGTCCCTACACCATCAGACCCTCCTCAGACCGTAGCTGGTCCTCTTAACATTTCATCTCAGTTCTGACACTGTCTACCTGTCCCACAAGAATGTCTGCACTTCAGATGGCCATTCCCATATCCAGGTCATCACCTGTGCATCTGACCAACTTAAACCGGAGATTCCCATGACCCCTTCCTTAAGTTCAGTTAATTTGCTAGAGTGCCTCACAGAACTCAGAAACAGTTGACTTAATTAGATAACCAGTTTATTATAAAAGGATGTAACTCAGGAACAGCCAGATGGAAATGATACATAAGGACAGGGTATGGGGAAGGGGCATGGAGCTTGCGTGCCCTCAAAGCACACCTCTCCCCACAAATCTCCCTGTGTTCACCAGCTGGAAACTCCCTGAACCCTGTGCTTTTGGGATTTTATGGAGGCTTCATTACATAAGCTGACTGATTAACCCATCAGCCATTGGCAGTTAAAGTCAGTCTCTAATCCTGCTCTCCCTGGAGGTTGGGGGGGTGGGAACAACCCTAATCACATGGTTGGCTCTTCTGGCAAGGAGCTGCCAGCCGTAAGGTCCCAAAGTCATTAACAGAATAAGGGGCACCTTATGCTCTCATCACTTAGGAAATTCCAAGGGTTTTACTGTACTCTAGAAATGGGCATGAAGACCAAATGTATATTGCTTTTTAAATTTTTTTTTTAAGTTTAATCTCTACACCCAGCATCGGGCTTGAAGTCACGACTCTGAGATCAAGAGCCACATGCTCTACCATCTGAGCAGCCAGGTGCCCCCAAATAAATCGTATAAATCACGACATCAGCCTTTTTTTGTCCCCAGAAAAGCCCGTTCTTCAGAGCAGGCACTCGTTAGATGGCTCTAAACTAGCGGAGAAGGTTGAAACCGCACAGCCACTGTGGATAACGTTAGCGCTGCAGAAGCAGAAGGGGTTTCGGGAGCAGCAAGCAACTCGAGAGGAGAGGAAGCAAGCCAGGGAGGCCAAACAGGCCGAAAAGCTCTCCCGGGAGAACGTGAGTAGCCTGGTGGTCTTCAGCTCTAACTTTGCCTTCTCGGGTTTGGGGGTCTTTTAGGTAGGTCACAAGGATTTTTAAAAACACATTAGCTGGGAGTGAATACTTAGGGTAGAGCAATAAATAAATAAATAGACAACTGTTAAACCACGGAAGTGTTTTCAAGTAGTAATCTTGTTTGGGTTCCTTGTGCTCTTAGTCAGGTTAACCTGAGTTGGTAGAGTCTGTGATGCCCAGTGGCAGTCCATGCACACGGCAGCTACGTGAGAAATGGAGTGATTGCATTGAACAGTGAGTTGGGAAGAAAATCGGGAGTCTTGCTCTGTGGCCCTGATTTTACTCTGTTCATTGGGACTCCCACGAAAGTGGCTTTCCTTCTTTGGGACCTTTGTCCTGAGGTGTTCCACAGCCGGGGTCACGGTTGGGCACACATTGCTCCCAGGTGCAGTCCAGCTCTCCTCTAGGAGCAGAGGTTGGGGGCTGGCAGGCGGAGGCCCCCCAGGGCCTTGCACAGTCTGTCGTTCCATGTCCGGAGGTTGAACACACACTTGCCCTCTCTGCCCACGCAGGTCGGGGTCATCCTGCAGCCCGGAAACAGCAGTGTCAGCAGAGCAGGCTCCCTGCACAAGCCCAGCCCCCAGCCGGAGGAGAAGAAGCCGGAGACCGCGGTGTCCAGGCTCGAGCGCAGGGAACAGCTGAAAAAGGCCAACACTCTTCCCACATCTGTGACAGGTAGGAAGGGCAGGTCAGATTCTGTATAACTGCAGTGACAGGCTCGTCTTCTCACAGCCGCTTTTGGTCCTTGAGTGTGAGAACGGGCAGAGTGCAAGGCACTTCACAACCCAGGCTCTCACAGCCCAAGGTCAGCTTTGAGAAAGTGGTTTTTTTTTTAAAGTCTATTTATTTTTGAGAGAGACATAAAGTGTGAGTGGGGAAGGGGCAGAGAGAGGGAGACACAGAATCCAAAGCAGGCTCCAAGCTCTGAGCTGTCAGCACAGAGCCCGATGCGGGGCTCGCATGGCCTGAGCTGAAGTTGGTGTTAAACCAACTGAGCCACCCAGGTGCCCCATGAAAGCGCTTCTGATAAAGACCACCAGCAACTCCCCACCACCAGTGGTGTGGTGGTAAATGGTTAACAGTCACCCTTCAGGGAGTGGGGACACCTCTAATTTGTAGCATTTGAGTTTTCATGGGGTAAATCCCCATGTGGCTAGTTTCAAGCTACCAGTGTGGTGTCCCCGATCTCCCTAAATTCCTGAACACGGAACAAGCCCTTTCCAACACCCTGCCACCTGTAGTCCCAACAAAATGAGGCTTGTTCACTTTCTTCTGCAAAGGAGACCATGTACCAGAAGAACTGTCTAAAGAAAGCAAGAGGCAAGATAATAGGATTTGGGGGGAAAGGGTAAAGTTTATAAAGGGGTAGACTTCAAACCTGAGCTGAGAAGTGCACTCAGAGTCCAGGTTCCTCTGACGAGATAAAGTTAAATGTGTGGAGGCTGAATCTGAAAACCCCTGCTCGGGGCTCTGCACCTGCTCCGAACGGGAAGCTGCTTCTCTGAACTTGTGACTTCTGGGGCTCAGATGCTCCAGGCAAAAGTGAGAATGTCTCTGTTCACTGATGGGGTTTCACATAGCAAGTTTCTGACCATAATAATTAACAGCAGTGTTTGCTATTCATGACCTATAAAAGACACACATTTTTAATTTTTTTATAGTTTTTTTTTTTTATTTTTGAAACCAAGAGGGGCAGAAAGAGAGAATCTGAAGCAGGCTCCGAGCTGCCTGCACAGAACCCGATGCAGGGCTCGAACCCATGCCCTGAGCCAGAGTCGGATGCTTAACTGACTGAGCTACCCAGGTGCCCCATAAAAGACACATATTTTTAAAAATTCTTTATTCTGTTAAAACGATCCGTCATGTTTCCAACTATTTCCTTGTTACAGATCACTTGGAGGAGGGATATGAATGGGAACAAGCTTCCTCCCAGGGGTTACCAGGGCCTTTGTTTTTGTATTGGTCTTTTCAGTCATTATTTTAGAGTTCTCTTTCTGAGGAGGCCATTGCCATGGGCACCAAATAAGACTCAGAGAGAAGCCAAGATCCTTCACCTTAGGAAGGCTCTAAGATCTGGTACAGCAAGTGTTGGAACTGTGCGGCCTGCCTGAAAGCCCGGAGAGCTGGCAGGAGTTACGGGCCAGGGAGTGGCGGGCCCCAGTGCGTGCTTGGTGCAGAGGGGAGCTTCTGACCTCACCAGTTCGATAAATTCAGACCGCTGGTTTGATCTTTTTCTTCATGGGACTGACTGGTTTTATAGCTGGAATTACATTTACCTTTTATTTCTTGTTATCATGTAGGCAGAGCTTCTTTGCACAAAAACTTACACTATGGTTGGTTTTAATTTCAGAGTTTCTAGAAGTCTAATTCTGTATGAAACGGTTATGATCACTTGCTTTCTTCCCCTCATTCTTCTCACTAAAGATGCGCAGTGTTTGGGTTTTCCTTTCTGGATCTTCTGGTACATCAAATGTGGTTCTGACTTTCACTCTTATCCTTTTCCTTCCAAACGCGATCCAGTGGAGATCTCTGATTCAGCTCCCCCTGCACCGCTGGTCAAAGAAGTCACCAAGAGGTTTTCAACCCCAGATGCTGCCCCCGTGTCAACAGAACCAGCCTGGCTGGCATTGGCCAAAAGGAAAGCCAAGGCCTGGAGCGACTGCCCACAGATCATTAAGTAGAGTGACTCTTACCCACTCCTGTTGCCAGTTATTGGCTCTTCTCTTGCCCTTGTTATTTATTTTTTATAGGAGGTAAAGAAACCAAGCTAGGGAAAAGTAGCATGTTTTATAGGCTCCAAAATAATGTTTAGAAACTGAACTGGTGGCGTTCCTTGTAAAGAGTGTATTTGCACAATCCTAGGTCCTGGTGCCTTGAGCTCCTCCTCGTTCTCAAGAGAAAATTCCATCCAAGGGACCACACGAAGCAAAACCTCCAAACTAAGGACTTTTCCTTAGAGAGCCTACCATGCCCATTCCACAGCCCTCCACACAGAACACACCCACACACCATTTAGAACATGTCCTTTTGCCAATCTCTGTAATGGTTTGTGATTCTGTCCTCCAGTTTACCCTACCATGTTTGGTGGTTTCTTTCCTTTTCTATGGTAACGGTAAAAGAAAGGATCATATAGATAGAAACAAGAATGCCCATTCTCCTGAATGCAGTGAGTAACTAGGAATCATAAGTTAACAGTCTGGCTGCCACCTCTTTCCGTGTCTGCTTTTCTGAATTCTCCCTGATCTGGACCCGTACCACGCACGTGTCCGCCACACTGCTATTCTACAGGTCCTGCCACGCCAGGACTCCCTGAAGAAGGTGTTAAACATTTGGCCCAGTGAGCACCTAGGGAGTATTTGATTTGCTATCATGAAGAAAGGAAGCAAGACATTCTCTTTCCGTCTCTGAGAATCCCCATCTAGTGCAGTGGTTCTTAAGTTGTCCTGGCTCCACCCCGGTCCTACCCACCAAATTAGATCCTATGAGGATGGGCCAGGAAGGTCTCTTCTGGCAGACCTCGTCAGACGAATTCTGATATATCCCAAAGGTTGAGAACCTTGGGATAAACTGCTTCCAATGTAATCTAGCTTTTCAAACTCTGAAAGGGAGGCTCATTTCACCCAAAGAAGCAAATGTGAGAGAGGAAAAATAAACCAATCCCCCAAACCAGCCATTTACTACAAGATAGGAGAGGTTACTGACATTATGTGTCTCTGAGTATTAATATTCCCCTAGGTCTTTAGGGAAAATTGACAGGAAGCCAAGATTTGGAGCCTTCGGACTAAGGACTTCCTATGGAAGTTTCTTTCTTTACCATAAGCGAGTGATTAATATAGAGAGTCAGATGTTCAATAGCATTTATAATTTTGAGCATTCACCTTGCTACCTTTAGAAAACATCTCAGAGTCTTAAGTGGCCTTGTTACTCCACATATGTGGTCCAAAGAAGGGACATGGCAGTTTAAAAGCATGAAACAGACATACCAGCAAACCCACACTTTCTATTTCATGGTGTTGGCATTCTCTTTGCTGAGATTCCAACTCCACGATACAAGTTCATATCCTTTGCTCAGTGCAGGGGGGGAGTCACATTTCTGTTTCCTCTCCTCCAAAAACACATTTTATCAGTATCTATCATGCTGAGCTCCCCCCATCATACAATGTGCGGTTATTATTCTGTCATTTACCATATAGAAGGGATCTTCTGGAAACGATGGCTCAGCTTCATGGTAGCAACTGGCAAGTGTGGTCAAGCAGATGGTTGTACTCTTGCAGGTTGGATTTAATATTATATATCCTGGACCTTCAGACTGTTAAGACTCAGTGTAACTATTTTATTCCTGTGGGAAGCAATGAATACTCCACTGCATGTTATCTACACTGATGTTCATTTCTAAATCAAACATGGAGGCATTTGTTAGTTTTCAGTGATTTCATTACTAGCATAACACCCTTTTTAATGGCAATCTTTCCACGTAGAGCCCTGGTATTCTAGTGCTACAATAATTCTTCTGAACTGTGTCTTTCATCCTGTCAGCTTTGGATAATACCACAGTAAGGGTGAAGAATAGGGGAAGAGATCAGATCACTGAAGAAGAATACTTCAAGAGTCAACCCTCCACTGGCTCACATACCACGCAGGAGAATGCCTTGGTCACAAAGCTCCTATGAAAGTCTTCAGAAGTTACGAGTACACTGGGGAAAGGGACAGTCACAGCACTTACTTTCAACCACTTCCTGAAGGGTACATGTTGACTATTTCATGTAAAATTACTCCAAATTTGCACTAAATACCAATGAAGTGTTATTTTGCTTTAGTTGTGCTGCAGTCTTTTCTGATTAACAAACTACGGGGGAAATTCTGTAAAAACAAAAAACTTTTTTTTTGTTAAATGAATGATTGCTATGTTAAACTTTTTTTTAACTTAAACATATACTTCTCTTGGCAAGGTTAACAGATTAACCCTGTTCATAAACATATAGAGTTTTTGTTTACTTTTTTAATTTTCAAGTGCAATTGTTTCTTACACATAACTATTAAAATTATCATTTTAGCCATTTATCAGCAAATTATAGTATGTATTCATTGTCTCTTCTTGTGACATTTAGTTTAATTGCTTATTTTGAAGCAGAAACATTAGTTACAGTGTCTTGCAATATTTTTAACCAATAATAAAATTAAGTAGAGACAACAATGAAAAATATCTTAGTGTGATTTTAATATTATTTTGAGATTTTTGGTTGTATAAAGTTTTAATGTAAAATGTTCATTATTGAAGGAAAGGGATCGTTCAATAAAAAATACCTACAAGATTTTCAGCACTGATGGAATTTCCTTTTCAAGTTGAAGTTTTTACTAATTTCAATGACTATGAGCAAGCTCATATTTATATAGCTTTTGTTAAGAAAAATTTCAAGGCAACTTATGTGCTACCTTGTATTTTATGCTAGGTGTTTTAGAGATAGTAATGAGTAGGGGCAAATAAAATGTTTATCTCTGTCCTAAATTGGAATTGAATGGTCTCCCTCTCAGACAAAAGGTCTCCCTCTCAGACAAAACAATCCTACAGCCTTCTTACACAACACATGGGCCCCAGAACAGCAACTGCAGCTGGAGCTGAGAGCTTGTGAAAGGCAGCCAGACCTTCTAACTCACGGGCCTGCACTAGGGCAAAGTGAGTGATGTGAGGCACTCTTCTTGGGTGCCACAAAACTACATAATCAAGAAAAATACTATTTTCATACAGTAATTTTTTTAAACATAAATAAAAATTAGTACTTGGGCACCTGGCTGGCTCAGTAGTAGAACATGTAACTCCTGCTCTCAAGGTTGTAAGCTCAAGCCCCACATTGGGCCTAGAGATTACTTAATAAAATAAAAATTCATACAAATTCCAACATGAACAAATATCAAAATTTTAAATAAAGACGGGATCAGTATTACTGATTTTTCTTTTTGCCTCAGGCTCCATTATGGCTCAGCAAAGCACTTTCAGCCCTCTCAACTGTTACGTGCCTTTCATTTTTTTTTAATGTTTATTTATTTCTGAGAGAGAGAGGGAGAGAGAGAGGCAGTGTGAGCAGAGAAGGGTCAGAGAGAGAGGGAGACACAGAATCTGAAACAGGCTCCAGGCTCTGAGCTGGCTGTCACCATAGAGCCCGACGCAGGGCTCGAACCCACGAACCGTGAGATCCTGATCTGAGCCAAAGTCAGACGCATAACTGACTGAGCCACCAAGGCACCCCATGTGCCTTTCATTCTAACAAGAGCTTTAGGTGGTTAATACGTTAAGATTTAAGCACTGGGGGCGTGCCTGGGTGGCACAGTTGGTTAAGCGTCCGACTTTAGCTCAGGTCATGATCTCATGGTTCATGAGTTCAAGCCTTACTTCGGGCTCCACACTCTCTCTGCCCCTTGTGGGATTCTCTCTCCCTCTCTCTATGCCTCTGTCTTATGCTTTCAGGGGAAAAAAAAAAAAAAAAAAGATTTAAGAAGCCAGGATCTAAAACTTGGCAGAAAAGATGTTGTTCTTTTTGGCCAGTGTGTACCTCAATCCCCTCTGTAGGTTTGGAGAACTCTCCCAATTCATGGGTCTTGCACTCATCTCCCACCACCAGAGATGAAATGCCTGATATATGCTTCCCTGTCATGCTGGTTTCAGACACTCAGCGTTCCTGGCTGTGTAGCTCTAGCCCTTGTTGCAATTCTCCAAGCTATTTAATATTCTTTTTAAAAATTCTTTTCTGCTTAAAATAGCCTTAAAATAGCTTGCGGCGAAGGACTCTGGCATGTCTGATATTTGAGACTTTGACAAACAAATGGACAAATTAAATGATACCACAGTTGATAGAGAAACAGGGAAGGTGAGCAGGAGGATGTATTTTTGTTACTGTAAGTGCCTGAGCACAGGTGTCTGGGATGTACTATGCCCTAAATACTTATTACTACCACTAATGGCTAAATTCATAGTATCATCACAAAAAAAAAAAAAAAAAAAAAAAAAAGCTGCTTTATTACCTGAGCTATTATATCATGAAATTTCAAGGAAAATTGGGACATTTTTCATCTACTTGAGTAATTTAAGTGACGTGGAAAAAAAGATGACATAATTTCTGTTCCAGTGATCCCTGCTGCTACCCACTAAAACCTCCTACCCTGACATACTATTCCCTAAAACTTAGTGGCTGAAAACAACTGCCGGTTTATTATTTCTCAGGATTCTGTGGGTGAGAAATTAAATGTCTGGCACCAGGATGGCCTGAACAGCTGGGGACTGGCTGGAATGCTGGGGCCACACGTGTGGGGCTTCAACTGTCCCTGTTCTCTAGCTTCCTCCATTTTCTAAGTGAACGTCAGGGCCATTCCCTCACCATGTGGCCTCTCTGTCTAGCTATCAGACTTCTCATGTGGCAGCTCCGGGATCCCATGAGAACAGAAATGCCCAGGCCTTCTTAAATCTTAGGCTCAGACCTGACATTAGTGTCACCTCCACTGCTTATGTTGGTTAAAGCAAATAATGGACCAAGCCCAGGTGCGCGAAGACCACATCCAGGGCATGGCTCCCAAGAAGGAGGTTCAAGTTCACTGGGGGCCACTTCATACCAAGCACATGCAGGTATGGCACTAGAGAAGCAGCTCCAGCCCCAAACCAGACACATGAGAATCAGGATACTTAAAAGCATATAGTTTTCTTCTTTCCTGGTTTTTGTTGTGTTCCCTACCTCCAAGCCAGTGAACAACAACAACAAAACCATACAATCACAAAATCTAAAAAACTGAGAAATACAGGCACAAAAATATTCATCAAGGTTTGTATATGAAAAGTTGAAAAAAGAAGGTAAATCAACTTGAAACTATTATAGGAAGAAAGAGATAGATAGATATAGTTCAATACTGGTATTTTGGTCACTTAAAAATATTAGATAAGGAACCTAATTTGAATTTGATAAAAACATCCTACCTCTGAAAACCTTTTGTTATGGATCTCACTGTAAATAAGTAAATGGTGCATTACATCATGGACTGAATTTTTAATTCACCAAGTATACTCTGATCTTCTTTTTCACAGAATTCTATAAAGAAAAAAAAGAAAGAAAAATACTCAAAGTGAAATATCTGCAGCCTAATTAAAAGAAAGTGCTACTAAATAAACTGATGTTTTTGTTCTGTAATTCCTTTTAAAAGCATTTGTTCCTGCTACAAGAAGTAAAATATGATCATTCTCCAATGAAGTGTCATAGACAAGTTTCTTAAGCAAAAATCATCTTTAGTATAAAATAAGACTATCCAAATGCTCTATAATGATAAAATATTTTCAAACATCTCAGATAATTGAATAAGGACTGTACTTGATCATATCTGATAGCCACCCAACAAATCCAGACAGTAAACATAATTATTTCTACATCCAATAAGAACCATTGATTCCCAGACCACAGGAGAAGAGAAGACTTGTCCAGGAAGTTCATATACACTTTGTAATCGTCCACTCTTAGATTCCAAGATCCACAGTTTCCCATCAGTAGATGCTGCTGCCAGCAGCATTTCATTGCTACAAAACTGGGAACGAAAAGCAAATGGTGTTGCATACACCTGTGAAGTAGTTTCAAATTTCCACTGGAGGTGACCTTTCATACTGCAACAGTAGATAAAGCAATCATGAGAACCAAAAAATACTTCTTGCTCTGATGCGGAGGTACATGGGGATGAAAAGATTGGTTCACTGGTAGAGAACTGCCAAATCTGAAGGATGAGAAAGGCAAAAATAATTCATCTAATTTCAACAATTCTCCTGTAAAGAGAGAAACTTAAGAAATTCTTAATAAAAATGTAAGTGACGTAGGCTATTAAATGGTAACTACTACACATACACAGAGAGGAAATATTGGCTTTTTCTGAAAAGTAGCATTCTCAAATTATACCTCTGTTCCCAGTGGTAAAATCTGGAACAAAATACACTGGAGTGTTCTTACTACATCAATCACTGCTATGCAGAATATGATGAAATAAAACTAATTTGAACCCCATTCAAGAAAGAGCTATTACTACTATATTCAGAGACACTAAGTTCAAAGATAAAATTGCACTCAGTTTTCAATGTATCTTTTTAAAAACTAGATCTTGTTCTATTCTCCTAATGTAAGGAGATGGAAGCGACTGAAGGAAGAATTTATGTGCAATAATTCAAGTTAAAGGTTAAACAAAAAGCCATGAGTTGTGTGTCTGCCTGTGGATGTATACTACCTACTTATTTTAAAGCTACCACAAATAAACCTGTCAGCCAATATTTTGAAGAAAAGAAAGAAAAGGTGCAAGTCTAAGGTAGTGTTTATAGTAAAAGAATAAAAAGCAAACAAAATGAGAACAGTGGGCATCTTCATGAAATAGGATTTGTAATCTTAATTCTGTCCCTCACTTGGAAAAATCATTTTCATCTTTCTATGGTTCACCCAAAAAAAACAGGAGAAACAACATTTGCTTCTTCTTACTTCTTAGGAATCTAAAGGTGCGAATATGTTCAAACAATTTTGTAAATAAAAATATTAAGTGAACATCACAAAAGATCTCAGCAGAAAGTAATTGTCCCACAGCCAAGACGAACTGCCAGGCCAGGCAGGGTGAAAGTAGAATAAAAAGCACCAGCAGCAACACTGGCCATCACTGGGCTTAACTCAGGGTGGAACTAGTGCTCTCTCAAGTCCACAGACAGCCCCCCACATCAAACTACAGCACCAGATGGGCCACCAGTGATAGTCACATGGATAAAGTAGTGGAGATTATGCTCCCATCCAAAAAAGACCTAATGCAGAAGAAGCCGACCCTGTCATGAAGTTGAAGACAGCACCTCTATACGATGTAATTTGGGTTATACCACCTATTCTAGTTTTCAGAGAAAAAGCAGGGGCTTCTTTAAATGTTCAAAACCTTGGGCTGCTGGGTGGCTCAGTCGGTTAAATGTGATTCTTGATTTTGGCTCAGGTCATCATCTCAGTTTCATGAGTTCGGGCCCCACATCAGGCTCTGCACTAACAAGCGTGGAGCCTGCCTGGGCTTCTGTCTCTCCTTCTCTCTCTGCTCTTACTCCACTCATGCTCGGTCTCTCTCAAAATAAATAAATAAATAAATGTTCAAAACCTGAACAGAAATTATAATAAAACTGCCTAAAAACTCGTACTGTTTTTTTAATATTTATTTTTGATAGACAGAGCATGAGTGGGGGAGGGGCAGAGAGAAAGAGACATAGAATCCAAGGCAGCTTACAGGCTCTGAGCTGTCAGCACAGAGCCCAATGCAGGGCTCAAACTCATGAACCGTAAGATCATGACCTGAGCCGAAGTCAGATGCTAAACCGACTGAGCCACCCAGGCACCCCAAAACTGGTAAAGTTTTTAAAACTGGAGGAGGGCAGTGTGCTTGAGTGGCTCAGTTGGTTAAGCATCTAACTGGATCTCAGCTCAGGTGATGGTCAGGTCAGATTTATGAGTTCAAGCCCTGGATCCAGTTCTGTGCTACCAGCACACACACAAATCCTCAGGATTCTGTTTCTCCCTCTCTCTGTCACTCCCTCCCACCCCACTCCCTTCTCTTTCTCTCAAATAAACTTTTTTAAAAAATTGGGGGAGTATAACAATGTTTGGGTCTTCTGAATCTACTATACCATCATTCCAAAATTAAGAAACCCGTGGCTTGACCATTAAAATTAAAATAGTTTTCAGCACTATGAGCTAAATGATGATGTTTAAAATTTTACTTCAGTTGTCACCAACTATTATGACTTTGAGAAAGATAATGTAAAATGGAACCAGAAATTTTTACCTGTTCTCCAAAGTGAGTAAAGCAGAGTAAATTTCCATCTACACAGCCAATACAAATATACTGTAGGCAACACCGTGGAGAAGAAAATAGTGGTTTTCCACAGGAATGTTTCCAAACTGTGTTCCCAGTGGCCTGCCATGCGCAAAAGCAATTAACAGCATGTAAATTATATTACTAATCAATTATGCTCTTTATGAAACAAACTCCTAAATCTCCCAGAGGCAAAGCTATAAACATCAGAAAACGCTATAATGGCATGCTGATACCATAAATGAAGCTAGCACACATATACACAGCTATAAAATTAATCAGTACTCTTTATAAGAGCTGAGATAAAACTTACAATAAAACCAGGAAATAATTAGAACATAAGATCTACCTTTAAACCATTCTAAGTTTTAATATGACAGAAAATTCTACCAATTAAAAAAAACAGATCAAAGACATACATAGAATTTCTATTTTCTCCGTTCTAGACTTACTGTCAATCATTTTAAGGAGTTCTAGTCCAGTGAAAGCTGGACTATATTTAATTAAAAACTACTTTAGAGGCACTTGTGTGGCTCAGTCGGTTAAGCATCTGACTCTTGGTTTCGGCTCAAGTCATCATCTCAGTTTCATGGGTTCAGGCCCCGCATCAGGTTCTGCACTGGCAGTGCAGAGCCTGCTTGGGATTCTCAATCTCCCTCTCTCTGCCCCTCCCCCACTCACATGGTCTGTGTCTCAAATAATAAAATTAACAATTTTTTTAAATACTTCAAATTTCAGAATTCAAGCAAAAATAAAACATTAAAGACAAATAATATAATCAATACATGTTATTTTATGCCTACAGGATTTATAGCCAGTAACAGCCCTCCCAGTGTAGCCACATATAAATGATGTGGTATCAGGCTCAAACAAGGGGAAGAAAAGACAGTTCCTCCACATTTCAACTTCCAAACACACTTCTTTTTCTGCAAATAAGAAAACAAAATTAATTGGTTTCTGGTGGTGGTTAACAAATCTACATATTCGATTTCTCATGATACCATCTCTATTTAATTAATGTAACTTTTTATTCTTAGTATAAAAGTAATACAGGCTCACTGTAGAGATTTAAGTTGGTATAAACAGTACAAAGACCACCCAGGGAGAAGCACTGTTAATATTTTAACATCTTCCCTTTTGATCATTTTGGGACATACAATAGTTTAACATAGTTGAGATCATTCTGAATATACACTTGACATCTAATTTAGCTCATTTACTTGGTAAAACTCTTTATTACTTTAATGCATAATATCCCATCTGAACATAAAATTATTTCTCTACCTTGTCACTGAAACTTGTTTCAAACTAATTTCTTGGCTTAGTAACAGACATCTTGGTGTACGTAACTGTCCACGTTTCTGATTACTTTGGCAGGACATAATCCTAGAAGAATTTTACTGAATCAGAGGATATGAGAGTCAGCTATGGCCAAACTGTTTTCTTCAGACTTCACTAGTTACTGCCCACCCCCCACTAACCAGCATTGAACATACTCTGGTCTAACACTATCTGGTTCCTTCCATTCCTTTGATTACTAAAGGTATGAAACATTTAAATACATTTAGTAGATATTTCTTCTTTGAGGTCTTTTACATTTATATCTGTTGTTTATTTTTCTATCTGGGTCTTTATAATTTGTATTTGTTCTTTAATTCCATTTATTCTTATAAATGAACTTTAACTCTGTTATGTGCTTCAAATGGTTTTCCCCAACTTATCAGGAATGTTTTTCCCTTTGTGATTCTTAATATTGTCAACACAGTAATTTTAAGCTCTTTAGATTTAAAAACTCTGAGTAGTTGGGGCGCCTGGGTGGCTTAGTCAGTTAAGCGTCCGACTTTCACTTAGGTCATGATCTCGCGGTTCGTGGGTTCGAGCCCCGCGTCGGGCTCTGTGCTGACTGCCAGCTCAGAGCCTGGAGCCTGTTTCAGTCTGTGACTTCCTCTCTCTCTGACCCTCCCCTGCTCACGCTGTCTCTCCCTCTCTTAGAAATAAATAAAACATTAAAAAAATAAAAAATAAAAACTCTGAGTAGTAAATTTATTTGTGAAAATCTGGTAAGGATGTTAAAAATGTCTTAAGGTACTAAGACTGTTAATTAACTCATTCTTCCCAGACCACAATGCTAAACTTAGGGAAGAGTGAATACCTTCTCTCTTAGTGAAGAAAGAGCACCTGACAGTGTCCTACTCTTCTAAGCTTATGATAAGAAACTGATAAGGTTTCTTACATAAATATCCAAAGCATATGCATGCTGGTCATGAGATCCAATGTAAATGACTCCTGTGGTTGGATCCACGGTTGCTGAGCTTTTGACAGAATCCTTGGTAGTAAACATCCAGTGTTCTTCTCCACTATTACTTTTCAGAACATAAACTAACCCATTATAACAGCCTGTTGGGAAACAACATATAAAAGATGAGTTTAGATACATCGCCAGAACATAATTGTTTAGCCTACATCATGACCATTTACATTCGATGCTCTTTATGTTTAACTGTATGTCCAGCTCAGGTTTAAACTTCAGCAATGTAAAGCAGAAACCAAACAGTAATCACTTGTAAAAATGCCTATTAGTAGGTATACCTTATTTTGTTCTTAAAGTACCATAAAGTGCTTCACTCCTGAGAAAACAAAGAAGCACAGTGAAGAGAGGCTTTGACAGGCCTGGAATCAAATCTCTTTCTGGCCATCCATGGGCAAATTACCCAGCATTGCTGAGCCTCAGATTTTCTACCACATGTGGACACATCTACTCCAGTGTTATTGTGATAATTAAGATAACATGGATTAAAGGGTGCCTGGGTGGCTCAGTTGTTTGAGCATCCAACTCTTGAATTCAGCTCAGGCCATGATCTCATGGCTCATGAGTTCAGGCTCTGCATCGGGCCCCATATTGGGCTCTGTGCTAATAGTGCAGAGCCTGCTTAGGATACTTTCTCTCTCCCTCTCTCTCTGCCCCTCCTCCACTTGCACTTTCTTTCTCAAGATAAATAAATGCTAACGTTGGACGACTTAGAAGAAATGGACAAATTCCTAAACACACACTCACTACCAAAATTCACACGGGAAGAGAGAGAAAATCTGAACAGATCCATAACTAGTGACGAAATTGAATCAGTTATCAAAAATCCCCCAACGAATAAGAGCCCTGGGCCAGATGGCTTCCCTGGGGAATTCTACCAGACATTGAAAACAGAATTAATACCCATTCTTCTCAAACTCTTCCAAAATATAGAAATTGAAGGAAAACTTCCAGACTCATTTTATGAAGCCAGCATCACTCTGATTCCCAAGCCAGACAGAGACCTAGCAAAAAAAAGAGAACTACAGACCAATATCCTTGATGAATACAGATGCAAAAATCCTCAACAAGATACTTGCAAATTGAATCCAACAGCACATAAAAAGAATTATCCACCATGATCAAGTGGGATTCATTCCTGGGTTACAGGGCTGGCTTAATATTCACAAATCAATCAATGTGATACATTACATTAACAAAAGAAAAGATAAAAACCATATGATCCTGTCGATAGATGCAGAAAAAGCATTTTGACAAAATATAGCATCCCTTCTTAATAAAGACCCTTGAGAAAGTCGGGATAGAAGGAACTTAAACATCATAAAAGCCATTTATGAGAAGCCCTCAGCTAACATCATCCTCAATGGGAAAACTGAGAGCTTTCCCCCTGAGATCAGGAACACGACAGGGATGTCCACTCTCACCACTGTTGTTTAACATAGTGCTGGAAGTCCTAGCATCAGCCATCAGACACCAAAAGGAAATCAAAGGCATCAGAATTGGCAAAGAAGAAGTCAAACTTTCACTTTTCACAGATGACATGATACTCTACATAGAAAAGCCAACAGACTCCACCAGAAGCCTACTAGAACTGATCCAAGAATTCAGCAAAGTTGCAGGGTACAAAATCAACATACAGAAATAGGTTGCATTTTTATATACCAACAATGAAGCAACAGAGAGAGAAATCAAGAAACTGATCCCATTCACAATAGCACAAAAAAAACATAAAATACCTAGGAATAAACCCAACCAAAGATAGAGGAGATCTGTATGATGAAAACTATAGAAAACTTATGAAGGAAATTGAAGATGACACAAAGAAATGGAAAAACATTTCATGCTCATGGGTCGGAAGAATATAGTTAAAATGTCATTACTACCCAAAGCAATCTACACATTCAATGCAATCCCAATCAAAATTGCACCAGCATTCTTCTCAAAACTAGAACAAACTGTCCTAAAATTTGTATGGAACCACAAAAGATGCCAAATACCCAAAGCAATATTGAAGAAAACCAAAACGGGAGGCATCACCATCCCAGACTCTACTACAAAGCTGTAATCATCAAGACTGTATGGTATTGGCACAAAAACAGACACATGGACCAATAGAATAGAATAGAGAACTCAGAACTGGATCCACAAATGTATGGCCAACTAATCTTTGACAAAGTGGGAAAGAGTATCCAATGGAAAAAAGACAGCCCCCCCCTTTTTTTTTTTAAATATTTTTATTTATTTCTAGGAGAGAGAAAGAGAGAGACAGAGCAAGCAGGGGAGGGTCAGAGAGAGAGGGAGACACAGACTCTGAAATAGGCTCCAGGCTCTGAGCTGGCAGTCAGCACAAAGCCTGATGCGGGGCTCGAACCCACGAACCGCGAGATCATGACCTAAGCGAAAGTCGGACGCTTAACCAACTAAGCCACCCAGGCGCCCCAAAAGACAGCCCCTTTAGCAGATGGTGCTGGGAGAACTGGACAGTAACATGCAGAAGAATGAAACTAGATCACTGTCTCACACCATACAAAAAACAAACTCAAAATGGATAAAGGACCTGAATGTGAGACTGGAAACCATCAAAACCCTAGAGGAGAAAGCAGGCAACAACCTCCTTGACCTCAACCGCAGCAATTTCTTACCTCACACTTCCCCAAAGGCAAGGGAATCAAGAGCAAACATGAACTATTGGGTCCTCATCAAGATAAAAAGCTGCTGCATGGCAAAGGAAACAATCAATAAAATGAATAGGCAACTGACGGAATGGAAAAAGAGTTGCAAATGACATATCAGATAAAGGGCTAGTATTCAAAATCTATAAGGAACTCACCAAACTCCACACTGGAAAAACAAATAATCAGTGAAGAAATGGGCAGAAGACATGAACAGACACTTCTTCAAAGAGGACATCCAGATGGCCAACAGACACATGAAACGATGCTCAGTGTCCCACATCATCAGGGAAATACAAATCAAAACCACACTGAGATACAACCTCATGCCAGTCAGAGTGGTGAAAATAAACAGATCAGGAGACTATAGATGCTTGCAAGGATGTGGAGAAATAGACACCCTCCTACACTGTTGGTGGGAATGTAAACTGGTGTAGCCCCTCTAGAAAACAGTGTGGAGGTTCCTCAAAAAATTAACAATAGAACTCCCCTATGACCCAACAGCTGGCACTGCTAAGAATTTACCCAAAGGATACAGGAGTGCTGATGCATAGGGACACATGTACCCCAATGTTCATAGCAGCACTCTCAACAATAGCCAAATCATGGAAAGAGCCTAAGTGTCCATCAACTGATGAACAGATCAAGAAGATGTGGTATATTTATACAATGGAATACTCCATGGCAATGAGAAAGAATGAAATCTGGCCATGTGTACAATATGGTTGGAACTAGAGGGTGTTATGTTGAGCAAAATAAGTCAGGCAGAGAAGGATAGATACCAAATGTTTGCACATATAGGTGGATTAGGAGGAATTTAATGGAGGATGATGCGGGAGAAGGAGGGAAAAAATAGTTGGGGAGAGGGAGGGAGGCAAACCATGAGAGACTCTTGAATGCTGAGAACTGAGGGTTGATGGGGGTAGGAGAGAGGGGAAGGGGAGTGATGGGCATGGGGGAGGGCGCTTGTTGGGATGAGAGCTGGGTATTATATGGAAACCAACTCGACAATAAACTAAGAAAAAAAGTTTTTTTAAAAATAAACTTTAAAAAAAAGAAAAAAATGCTAACATTAACAATAGCGAACATTTACTGAGCTTTTACCTTGTGAAATGTTGTATCTGCAGTTTGCAGATGACAAAAGGAAGCACAGAGAGATTGTTACTAGGGGAAAATTCCTCAGCTGACATGTGACTGAGCCAAGATTTGGATCTAAGAAGTCTAGCTTCAGAGCCTATGCACGTAACTACTACAGCAGACTGCTTTTCCCAAACTGATGCAATAGGTAAAAAGCTAGGGCTGGACTCCCTCTTGACTTGGTGTAATCAGAATAACTCAGGTGACAGTAGGCAGGTCAAAATCTAGAAAGTAAAGATTGCTCAAGTTCCCTGCAGTGCATGTTCATCAGGGCACGCTGACTTGGGGCACTGGCCATTACTCTCTAGACGGCTCTGCCTAGAGAGTGTATAACCACTGCTGCTCATTTGAGGCCCAATTCCAGAGTAACTGCAGTACTGTTTTCCTTCCAGCAGTTACTACTTAGTAGCAAGAATCTGGCCTGCTTAGTGATGGTGAAGAAAAATGTCCTACACAGTACCGTATCCCAGGAATCAGTTGGGTAATGAAAAATTTCCTTGAGTTCATTTCCAGAAGAAAATCTTTGTGACCTTGGGTCAAGTAAAACTCTCTTGGATAGGACATCAAAAGCATGATCCATAAAAGAAAATCAATGATAACTATTAAAGAAAAAAAAGTCAATGATAAACTGGACTTCATTAAAATTAAGAACTTCATTTCAAAAGACATTATGTTAAAAAAAAACAAAAAACAAGCCATAGGCTTGGAAGAAACATGCAAAACACTTATAGATAGCAGCTTATATCCAGAATACAGAATATTCTCAGAACCCAATAAGAAAACAAATACGACAATAAAAATGGGCAAAAAATCTGAAGAGACAGGTCATAAAAGATGTACAGATGGCAAATAAGTTCATCAAAAACACATCATTAGTCACTAGGGAAATGCAAATTAAAACCACAGTTTTAACTCAGATAAGTGTCTGACTTCGGCTGACAGTTTGTGGGTTCGAGCACTGCACTGTCACTACGGACCTGGCTTGGGATTCTCTCTCTCCCTGTCCCTAGACCACTCTCTCTCTCAAAATAAATAAATAAAATTTAAAAAATCTAAACAAAGAAACAGAAAACCATAATGAACATCTGACTTTTGATTTCAGCTCAGGTCATGATCCCAGAGTCATGGGACTGAGCCTCACATCTGGAGTCTCCTTAAGATACGCACTCGCTCTCGCTCTCTCCCTATGACCCTCTCACCTGCTCAGACATTCTCTCTAAAATAAAAAAACCATGATGAAATACAACGTCATAACAATCTGACTAAAATAAAGATTTTCAAACTGACAACACCAAGTACTAGCAAGCATATGGAACAGCTGGACCTCTCATACAGTGGTGGTGACAATGCAAAGTGGCTCAGTCACTAGGAAAATATTTTAGTCATTTCTTACAAAGTTAAAGCTATACTTACTGTATAATCTCCCCCTTCTCGGTACTGACCCAAGTGAAATTAAAAACTTATATTCATGCAATATCCTGTTCACAAATGCTTATATCAGTCTTACTCATAATTAAAAACTAGAAATAACCCATACAGTTACTTGTCCAGTATGAAAAACAGTATGATTTGTCCAGACAACGGAATACTCAGCAATAAAAAGAAACTGGATCTTTGCAATAATAAGGATAAATCTCAATCATATGCTCAGTAGGAAAGGCCAGATTCAAAAGCAAAAATTAGAAAAGACAAAACTAGTGGGACAGAAAAAAGATCGGTGGTTTTCTGGGGTTAGGGGTAGGGGAAGGGATGACTACAAGTGACACAGGTCTTTTGAGTAATGAATGCTTCATTGTGGTACTGGTTATGTGACACTACACATTTGTTGAAACACAGAACTGTAAACTAAAGAGGGCAAGTTCTACTGTATAGAAATTAGGTCTTAATTTAAAAATGTTTTGGGGCGCCTGGGTGGCTTAGTCAGTAAAGCGTCCGACTTTCGCTTAGGTCATGATCTCGCGGTTCGTGGGTTCGAGCCCCGCGTCGGGCTCTGTGCTGACTGCCAGCTCAGAGCCTGGAGCCTGCTTCCGTCTGTGACTCCCTCTCTCTCTCTCTCTCTCTCAGAAATAAATAAAAATATTTAAAATAAAATAAAATAAAATAAAAATAAAAATAAAAATGTTTAAAGTTCTAAGTAACCACCATGTGCTCCAGGCTGTGAGTCTAGACACTTGGGATGCAAATAGTAACTTCAACAAGCTTTCATGGACTTTCATGGATGGAAATTATTCATGCTCATTCACGTGTATAATTCAAAGTTCCCTGTAGCATATTTTTTCTAAATGTACCTGGGCAAAAGGGAAGGATCAAACTCTGATTCAAGTAGATCCTAACTAGGATAGCACAAGTAGGGAGACCTATTCCTAAGCACTCAGCACAAGATTCCACAAGCATATAAAGTAAAACTTAATGTAGTGGGGGGAGTAAAGGAAACGGTAGTCAAGGCATTACACCCGGATCCCATTTTTAGCAAAATAAAAATCACCTATACTTTAATGAAACTGACTAGCAGGTAGTAACTAACACTTAATGGAGCCTTTAGTCTGTAACTTAGCAGTGTACTAAAGGATTTATAAACAATTATCTCACTTAATCCTCTCAAAAGCTCTATGATGTATGTGGAATTTAAAAAGCAAAACAAATGAGCAAACTGGAAAAAAGGGACAAACCAAGAAACAGATACTTAACTAGAGACAACAAAGTGATGGTTACCAGAGGGGAGCTGGGTGGCGGGATGGGTAAAATAGGGGATGGGGATTTAGAGTACACTCAGGATGAGTACTAAGTAACATATAAAAGTGCTGAATCACTCTATTGCACACCTGAAACTAATATAACTGTATGTTAACCATACTGAAATTAAAATAAAAAAACAATCTAAGAGATCTACGATGACTGTAGTGATTTTAAAATCTGTCCACAAATTCTCTGACACTTTTCCTTTCAAGAGATGGAGCCTAAATTTCTCTCCCCTTGAGTATAGGCCAGGCTTAATGATGTGCTTCTAATGAACAGAAGCAAAAATGATGGTATGCAACTTTGAGACGAAGCCCTAAAAGTACTGCCTTGCTCCTCCCCTCCCCACCCACCAACTCAGTCTGAGGAAAGTCAGCTGCCAGGTGGTGAGGGCACTCTAGCAGCCTGCGGAGAGGCCTCTTGAAGCTTCTTGCCAAGAACAGGCCAAGAGCTAAAGCCTTCTGCCAGCAGCAGTGTGAGACAGCTGTCTTGAAAACAGATTTTCCGGCCCAGTCAAGCCTTCAGATGGCTGTAGCCACATGGGAAATCCTGAGCCAGGACTCCCAGCTAAGCTGCTCCTGAATTCCTGACCTCAGAAATTGTGAGATGTTTGTTACCCTAAACCATTAAGTTTGGGGACAATTTATGATGCAATGTGCTTTATTATACCCCTATACCCATGAGAACACAGAGGTCCTAAAAGGTCCAGCCCCTTGTCAAAGTTCACAAAGCTGATAACAGTTTTAGAGCTGGGTTCAGAGACTATGACTCAAGGCCCACACTGTGAATTAGCATGTGGGTAACCATTATTGACAACAACCAAACCCACCATACATATAGGTTTTTAAATTTAACTTGCTCCTACTAGCATTATCATATGGTAATTAAGTTTAACTATAAACTTCACAGTCAGCAACTTACCCACTACAATAAAGTTTCCACACTTAGATACACATGCTGAGGATTCGATTCGACCTCCCAAAATTTGTTCCCATTTCACCTTCCCGGAGTAAAGGTCAACTGCCATCATTCTGTGAGAATGGGAGCCAATGTACACAGTCGCAGAGGACTTATCAGCAGCTGAGATGACGACCAGAGGGGAGGCATCCACACATTTGCCTGTGTCTGTCCTCCACCTCACATGGAGCTCCATTTTCTTGGCTGCCATCACAGATGTTCCCTCATCAGAAACCTTTGCAACACAGAATAGATCTTTTGACTTATCAATAAGAGCTGAAGGATTTAAGCTTGTCACATTTTGAATATTAGTCTGTGAAATTAAATCAGAAGAATAGGATGAAGAGCCAAGTCCGAACTTAGGTAAAAACTCCGAATTCAGAGACAAAATCTGACTCCCTCTGCTCACTGCAATAAAAGCAGCTAGCTCACTGTCACAACTTAAAGTCAGGACAGATTTCTGATGTAAAGATTTTCCACTGGTTTCCTCATGATTAATGTCGCTGAATTTTCTTTTTGTGGCATAATTCGTGCTAAATAGCAGATCTTCATCTGGAAACACTGCTTGAAGGACATGATTGTAAATTTCTAAAATGGAACTGCTAAGAATAATTTCCAGAAGCCCAGGTACTAATGTGCCAACTAGTTTTTCAATCTCGTTGAGGAGCCGTATGGACTTTAAGGAATCTCCACCACTTGGTAAGAAGAGTGACTCATCAGGAACCTTCAAAGGATGTTCTGGGAGACTCAGAATAGACTACAGAGGAGAAAAGGTAGAAATATGGTAAAGTCAAGTCCTAAAACCAAAACAATTCAACCAATTTATAGGTAATATATAAAGAATAGTACTTACATTAGTGATACAAAAGACACACAAAACAAATATTTTTAATACTTAAATTTTTAAATTATTTTCTTTATAGTAAAGGGACCCATCACTATGCCACCAATTTTGTCACAAACTCACTATAAAACTGCAAATTATATTTCCCCTTAGAGTGATACCCATAAAATAAGGCCTAGAATTATACAAACATGACTTAATAATTATAAAGTCCACAAGATAACTAACGTCTGATATTTCTATAATATTGGAATAATCTTTGTCTTTTTTCATTTGCTTCATATAAATCAAAATTATTTTCTAAGAATCTAAGAATGAAGCAGATAAGAATTTTATCTGGATATCCTTTATTTTCAAATATATATAATTACATCTTCTTTTCAGAACCCTTCAGAAAACTCCACACTTTAAGAAAAATTGTACTGGCCTATGGTTGTAATATATGTATGTTTCAAAATAAATTTTTAAATTGTTTGTGCGTCCTCCCCACCCCCCAACACACACAGAGTCCCCAACTTACAATGATTTAAGATTTTGTAACTTTACAATGATGTGAAAACAATACACATTCGAGGGAAACTATACTTCAAATTCTGATCTTTTCCCAAACAACATGCACTATCTCATGATGCTGGGCAGCAGCTAAGAGCCACACTCCCAGTCAGCCAAGTGATCACAAGAGTAAACAACTGATACACTTATAACTAACCAATACCCACACAACCATTCTGTTTTTCACTTTCAGTACAGTATTCAATAACTTACATGTAAGATACTCAACTATTTATTATAAATAAGCTTTGTGTCAGATGTTGGCCAACTGTAGGCTAATATAAGTGTTCTGAGCACATTTAAGGTAGGCTAGACTAAGCTATGATCTTCGGTAGGTGTATTAAATGCATTTTGACTCAGGAAAATTTCTACTTATAATAGGTTTATCACCATGTAACCCCATCATAATTTGAGGAAGATCTGTATATACAAATTCCATCAAGCAGAAACATACATGTTGTTACTGTTCTTCAGGAATAATGACATAAGTCTGTAAACCACAGATTGTAGTATATCAAGATGTGGCCATTTGCTGGCCAAACTCTGACAAGCACTGCACTCCACTGCTCCATTAGGGGAAAGTTATGTCGGATAGATCTTGTCTTCCTGTGCCTTTTATGTCTACCTCACTTCCAATAAATTTCCTTATGGGGAGGGAGCTTGATCTTATACTAGAGAACCGAACTCTTAATTTAATACAAACTAAATAAACAAAAGTATATTACTTAACATTTGGGCATTAATAACATTCTTAGAAATGTTTATCAGACTTATTAGAATGCTAACATTCTCAAAAAATATAATATGACCTCTTCAGAATAACAAATTTATATCTTAAAAACTGTACCATGGGGCGCCTGGGTAGCTAAGCATCTGACCTCAGCTCAGGTTATGATCTCATAGTTCGTGAGTTCAAGCCCCACAACAGGCTCTCTGCATGGAGCCTCCTTTGGATCCTCTGTCTCCCTCTCTCTCTGCCCTTCTCCCACTTAGGTGCTCTCATGCACAAGCATGTGCATTCCAAAAATTTAAGGGGCACCTAGGTGGCTCAGTTGGTTAAGCAGCTGACTTCAGCTCAGATCATTATCTCATAGCTTGTTTTGAGCCCCGCATGGGTCTCTGTGCTGTCAGCTCAGAGCCTGGAGACCGCTCCAGATTCTGTGTCTCCCTCTCTCTGTCCCTCCCTCACTCATGCTCTGTCTCTCAAAAATAAATAAACACTTAAAAATTTTTTAAAAGTAAACATTTAAAAAAATAAAGTTGTACCTTCCACAAATGCTGTAATTTTTCCCAAAGTTCCTCTTTTCCACTGAGTTTACACTCAGACTTCAAGTTTATATAGTTTAAATATATCTTGTTTAACTCAGAAACATCAACTTTGCCTTAAAAGAGAAATAATTTTAAAATTTCAGCACAAACCCTATCTTCATTAGTTATAAGAATACATATTTTTCACTGTAAAAGTTAGAATTCCTATAGAATAGTTTGTAAAAGGAAAATTAATTGTAAAGAAAGCATTCCCATGCTATCAAAAATGTAGTGGGTAACAGAGAAGAAAAGAAGAAAGGAGGAGCTAATGTTTATCCTATTTAAAGAGTTAAAGAAATGGTCCTGCCAACCACGCAATTACTGCATTTTGATGTAAATATTAGATAAAGATGAAATTGTGGTCCTTAAGAGCATATGTTTTGAAATTAAAGAGTCTTAGAATTTCAACTCTAACACTAACCAGTAATATAATTTTGCCAAAATTACTTAACCTCTGTAAGCCTTATTTTCCTTGTCTGTAAATGGGAATAATACAACCTATTCACAGGATTTTCTAGAGATAAATAAAGTGGGTTAATTATATAAAGCACTTAACAGAGGGTCTACCACAATATAGCTAGTATTACTTAGAATAAGAATTAAGAAGCCTTTAAACTAGTTATGAATACAATTAGTATTCATTTGGCACTGAAACACATCTGCTTCAAATGATTTTACCATGAGATGTAAATGGTAGAGAGTCAATCAACACAAGTTCATCTGGGATTGCATGGCTTGGAAGATGTTCCTGCAGTTCTTTAAAGATGTCTTCCTTTACTACATCATTTTTGGACACCATGAACAGAATTAATTTTTCCTGATTATACCATGTAACTGCACAGGACTCCACTTGCTGAAGCCCTTCAGCAACCTATGAGAGAGATTATCCCAATTTGTCAGTGGACATTTAAAAGGAAATTCCCTAAATGCTCAAACTTCTTATGTCTGAAATCAACAGAAATTAAATTGTAAAATAGCTAGAGACTTTTAAAAAGTTGATTGCTACTGTTACTATTACCAGCACACTGGGTTCTTAATGTTTTTCAAAATGATAGCTCCCAGAGCAAAGTAAACCATTATTTTCGGTTGTCGAAATCCGTTCTGTCATTTATTTTAAAAACAACTATCTCTTCATGCTGGGAATAAGGGCCACAGTGAATTAGCCACATCTTTTTACTGCAATTCATTATTAATACAAAAATCTTAGGTGTAAATAGAGAACCCTGACACAGAAAATTGGTGGTGGCTACCTCCAATACCTACATATGTTAGTAGATACTTAATATTTAAATAGGCTTACTTGTTGCACAAGTTCAATGTTAAGACGTTTGCCATATCGTTTGATCTGACTGTCCTTTCGTCCCAAGAAAAACATCTCTCCATCTTTCACCACCACCAAGTCTCCCGTGGCTCGCAGTGTGCCAAGCGGTACTATCATTTCGTCATCAAGAAAACATACTCTGTTTTTGCCACCTTCACAAGATACAAACACCAATGTAATAAAAAAAATAGCCATGGAAGATATGTTAAACACCATCAAATCAAGAACATCTTCAAAAGCTGTTACTGAGTTTCACATTTTGAATATTTACATTAGCAGCACTTTTAAATGTCACCTGACAAAATTAAATACAATAACCTCAGCAAAATAAGAGATAAAATTTCTGAAATTATATATGTGATTAAAAAAATTCTTAGAATACTGATTAAAGAGAATTTTAGCTATAAATATAAAGATCCAAGTTACACTTTCTAAATTACTTTTATATCTTCCCTAAAGAATTAGACAATGTTATATGAAATAATTATGATAACATTAAATGTTCCATGGCTGTGAGGATGAGATTAAAAATTATCATCACTGAAAAGAATACTGGACATAAAACATACTGATGAAAGAATAAAGTGATCAGATTTCTTTCCTGAAAAAAAATATCATTCCCAATCAATAAATGTAAAACAACCTAAAAATACTTGGCCATTGCCTTCTTGAATTGTGAAACCATTAGTATCTCTGACTTCAACTACTGTTCCAAGCAGTGGAAATCCCAGTGGTACAGGCAATTCACATCTATGAAAACACAACAACCCAAACCACATTTAAATTTTTCATTTGAATAGAATATTTTCCAATGTACTTAAATCACATTGTACCAAATTAAAAAAAAAAAAAAAAGGTTTTGGTTATGTTAGAATTCAAATACTGCCAAAAGGGAAAGATTAGGTGGAAAGGTTATCATAGGTTATTTATTGCTGTTTAGTCAGAAAAAGTTCTAGCAGGATCTGCAGTACTACTTATAGAAAGGTTCTGGATCTCCAGCTTAAAATTCTAGATAAAATAGTGTTTCTAAAATTATTATCCTAGTGATTACCAAAAACATTATTACTGTTAAGATACTGGAAAAATACAGTTTCTCTGTAGCCTATTTAGTAATTGAAGCTCTTACTTCAAAGTAGAATTAAAAAACTTCTCTGGAATCTTGTAAAAAGTTGCCCAACTCGATACCTCTGTGATACCATAAATATTAAATATTTGTGTTTTATTGCCTACTCCTCTCCAGCTTTTGAGAACAGTCAATGATGGAAATGCTTCACCACCAAGGGCTAATACTCGAAGAGAAGTACTGGCTGATAGAACAGTTGACTTGATAAGCTGAGATCCAAATCTTCTAAGCAATGTTGGTGTTGCCTGTGAATACATTAAAGATAATTTATTTCCTTTCACGTCTTAAAAAAAAGTAAATACTGTAATAATTAGTTCAAAGCTTAACATTGGACACCTACATGGAAATTAAGGCTGTGTTTATTAAATTATAAATCATTTTGGAAAACTACTCAGGCAACATTATCTTCTTAATGTGCTATCAATTTTGCTTTAGTAAAAAAACTTAAAATATTAGTTATGTTTAATTAGTTAGACAAAATGGTTTAAAGATAAAAAGGACAAAATTTATAAAATCGATTCACATTTCCTTTCCTATTATCTATATGTAGAAAAATGTATTAAAGGTTAAAAATGTTCCTAGAACAAAATGGTATGAATAAAGATCTTTAAAAATAGTTTTACTGAGGTATAATATAACTGATGTACAATAAACTATACACATTTAAAGCATACAATATAAATTGAGATAATATAGATATGTCAGTGAAACTATCACCACAACCCAAAAAATTAATATATCCTTCAGCCCTAAAATTACCTTCTGCCAACTTGTCGTATACTCACATGGTGGAAGAGACATTAGGATTTTAATAAATGAATAGGGAGGTGGGGGGACAAACACTCAGACCATGGGACTTTTCATTGCTGAGTGGTACTCCATTGCAAAGATCAGGACTAGTATTTGCATTTCCACATAAAATTTAGGATCAATTTGTCAATTTCTATGAAAAAAAAGTCTACTAAGATTTTGATAGGAACTATGTTTAATCTTGACACTATTGAGACTTTGATCTATAAATATGAAGTCTCTCTTTATTTGGCTCTTTAACTTCTACCAATAATGTTCTGGGTTTTTTGTTTTTTTCTTTATTGCACAGGATAGAATCAGAATAATGTTGAAGAGAAGAGACAAAAGCAAACATCCTTGTTTTGTTTCCAATCTTTGGGTAAAATCATGCAGTCTTTCACCAAACAGGATATTAGCTGTAGTTATTTATTTTTTTTATAGATGCCCTTCATCATGTTAGGGAAGTTCTTCAATTCCTAAAGGTTTTTTCTTAATTCCAAGTGTTAGATTTTGCCGAATATTTTGTCTGCATCTGTTGAGGTAATTACATACTCTTATTTATGTAATGTATATTATCAATGAATTTTTAAGTATATTAATTTTGAGAGAGAAAGAGAGTGCAAGACAGCATGAGGGGAGCAAAGGAAGAGAGAAGAGAGAATTCCAAGCAGGTTCCGCACTGTGAGCACAAGGCCCAGTGCAAAGTTCAAACTCCTGAACCACGAGATCATGACCCTAGCTGAAATCAAGAATCAGACACTTAACCAACTGAGCAACCTGGGTGCCCCATCAGTGGATTTTTAGATGCTAAACCAAGGGTGCATTCCTGGGATACATTCCACTTGCTCTCATTTTAAATTTACTGAAACTGGTTTTGTAGTTGAGAATATGATCTATCAATGTGCTTGAAAAGAATGTATTCTGCATTTGTTGGAGTGTTCTATAAATGGGATTTGGTTGATAATTTTGTTCAAGTCTTCTATATTATATGTTCTGATTTCTGTCTAGTTTTTCATTCAGTTGTTAAAAGTGGGGTATTAAAAGTTTGAACCTTTGGGTTTAGTTCTCATTTCAATTCTATTTTTGCTTTATGTATTTGGAACTTCTATTTTGGGGGGATATAAGGTTATACCTTCTTGATTTAACAATGTACTGACCATTTTATCATTATGAAATGTTTTTGTTGCTTGTTTCTTTGTTACTAACTAGCCTTGGCTAAATCTAAAATCTGTCTTTCCAGTGATGTGTGGCCGCTAAGGTCATGGCTCAGTTTTAAATATAAAGTCTTACTTTCATTTTTGTATCTTACTTCCTATGGGTCACCCTTGTGTGTGCATAGCTCAGTAGTCGAACAATGACTGGGCAAACTGTCCACCGAGATGGATCTGTAGGGATAGAGGAGCTCAAAGTTTAGGCTATTTGCAAGCTTAATCCAGCTTTTATTTTCTGTGGGCCCTTTTGGGTCTCTAATGTATATGCACACAACCTCAAGTTCAGCCAAGAATCTGCTTGGGCCCTATGGACTCCGACTCACAAATGCAGCCTTAGCCAGAATGTGCTTGCCCTCCCTTCCACCACAACCTCAGACTTTTGGAGGTTTTGGCCCTCTATGCTGGCCCACTTCATCATTTCCACAGACAGTGTTGTTGGGCACGGATATAATCTACCATTCCAAATTGAATAAACTCCCTTATGAGCAGCGGACCCTGACATAAAAATCTGTTTTGACTGAGTTGGGGCCAGCAGGGAGAGCAGCTGCTCAGTCTAGAATGCCACAAATTCCCGTTATTTTTATGCAAAATTCAAGTTTTTAAAAACAAACACTTTTTAGACAGTTGTATGCCTTTGGTTGATTTCTAAACTACTGAAGTAGTTGCTTTTGTCAATTTCGTCCAGTTTTATAGTTGCTTTTTGGGGACAGGATCTGCCAATCTCTTTATTTGATCACAGAAAAGTTCCATGTGAATCAAGATTTTTAAATGGTTTCTTTGAGTAAAAGCTACACCCAGCCTCAGTGGACAATTTGAATTTTAATTCAAATAAATGACTTAAAGTCTTAGTTTGTCAAAATATTTATCCCCGTATGAACTTATTGTTCCAGGTTCTTGTCTAGGAATTTAGCAACTCCATTCAGTCTCAAGATTCAGGTTTTGGGTAATAAATTATAGTGGCCACCCTATTTATAAGGTATCCTAAATCAAATGAACTGTTCCACCAAGTTTTACGATAACAAAAATCTCTTGTCAAAATGAAATGTTTTGGCTTTTAATTTCTGATGCTAAAAACTTTAACTTTGAATTCTACAAATAAATGCACAGCTATGAATATTCAGCAACATAAAGCATAGTAACACTTTTCAGATACTCAAACTGAAATGATAAATTTAGTGTCAGAATACTAGTCAATATACGTACTTTGTTACCATATCATCTTAGGCACACAGAAATAGGATTTAGGTAATAACAGAAAAAAAAAAAAAAAAAACAAGGAATGTTAAGGTTCCTTGCAAAATTTCTAAGAGAAAATTCTTATAAAAATGAAAAACACAGGGTGCCTAAGTGGTTCAGTCCATTAAGCATCTGACTCTTGATTTCGGCTCAGGTCATGATCTCCCAGACTGGAGATAGAGCTCCAAGTTGGGCTCCGAGCTGGGTGTGGAGTCTGCTTGAGAGTCTCCCTCTCCCTCCCCCCACCCCACCCCCCATGCACACACACTCTCTCAAAGACAAAAGACAACACTATTATGCTCACATTTTGGTGGTTAGCAACCTAAGATTTTGCTCTAATTAAATGGTTTTATTTTTAACATGCATCAAGTCTAACAACTTTGTTATGCAGAGTATGAGCAAAAAAAAAAAAAAAAGTGCAAATGTATTTTAGGTTTGTAAAACACCAAAGAGTGGACTTTTCTTTCCAAAAGGTCCTTATTCCTGAAACAAAATTACCTCAAAAGCTAAGTCTATTTCACTTTGGGGTCTTTCTCCCCCACAATAAATCAAGGTATTCCACTTCAAATTTTTTAAACTTTATGGGGCGCCTGGGTGGCTCAGTTGGTTAAGTGTCCAACTTTGGCTCAGGTCATGATTTCGTGGTTCATGGGTTTGAGCTTCACATCAGGCTCTGTGCTGATAGCTCAGAGCTGGCAACCTGCTTCAGATTCTGTATCTCCCTCTTTCTGCCTCTCTCTCTCCCCTGCTCATGTGCGCGCGCGCTCTCTCTCTCTCTCTCTCTCAAGAATAAACATTAAAAAAATTAAATTAGGTTTTTAGGTAAGGTATTTATTTTGTAAATAAAATCTATACAGGATGTTCCTTTTTAAAGTGTATATTATATACATAAGCAAAAATCCTTGATGACTTATATATCATTTGATGAGAAATTTTACTTTGGAAGGAAAAGATGAACCCTAACACCAAAGCTACAATTCACTATGAGACATGCAAGACAGCGGACAATACTGAATCCATCTGTAGCACTCCATCTTATTCATGTTTGCTGGATGACTTCCTGTGGGGCTATGTGGTGCAGGCCCTCTGGAGATTATTATCTGTACAATGCCTGCCAAGGTCAGAACTGAGGGGGAAGGGAGAAGCTTGCTTTGGCCCTCCATAAATTTGCTCAAGATAACGTAGTCTCTCTCCCCTTACTGAGGCACAGATAGTGCCATACGATCTAAGTAAAGATTAGCTGCCAGTTAGGTACACATAGACCCTTTGTTCTTACTAGAGTGCCATGTCCTATACATCCTTTGGTCTATGAAATCTGTAGACTAAGGTCCGTCTTGGCGGAGAATAGCTGCACACCTCTGCATCAACATTCAGCCAGTCCTATGTTACCGTGCATAGCCAGTCTTATGGGTGGAGATGCCGGCCTCATTTTTTGGTCTCAAAGTCCTCTCGCAGTTTGGAGGAAACTTTACAATTCCTCCTCCTCCACCTTCTAACAAGACAGGACATGTCTTATACAAAGGAAAGGACATCCTGTCAGCTTGTATACTTCTCTTCCTTACTCAAACTCAAAATGATGTGCTGATAATACCCCAAATTAAGTATTGTGAGTTAAATAAAATCACTGAATATATGCACAACTTGCTGTGTTCTGGAAGCAGAGTTAGTAAATGTATATCAGTTTCTCAGGATTTATGATCCCAAAAAGGTCAAAACCACTGCCGAGTAAATTTAACTGAAACTGTGCTAAAGGGGATTGGATTTAAAGAGATAAAACTCCTGCGACCCTACATAGAAGGAAAGTCTCCCTGTTTAGTAATTCTCTCTAAAATCTATTAAGGTACTTTGAAAAGGTTTCCTGCAAATTATGCTCCTTGAATTTTGTAGAAAAACAGGTTATATTAAAGTCCTGCCCAGACTTACAGAATGATTCACCATAGATGAGAATTTATATGGATTTGATATACCCAGAAATTACTATAGAATTAATATAGAATTACTATATTCATTTTATACATATTTGTAAATATATATATTTTTAAGGATGAAAAACACGCCTAAAAACAAAGGGAATATCAAATTTTGCCTTTAGGGTAGAAATTTAACATCCTTGAGTCTCTTACACTAAATATAAACCTAGTATTTTTAGTTTATCATGATATGCATACAATTTTATTAATTCCCTCTAGTATCTTTAATCATTTGCAATGTAATTATCTTAAGGCTTGTATACCAGTCACCTACTTTGATACATATTTTTTAAATCTTTAAAGATGACAAACTATTTGTTTCCATAAGTTAATGTAAAATACACTAATATAAAAAGACAGAAAATCTAAATTCCTACCTAATTATAACTTAAAGTTTGTGTTTTCTACTAAAAGCTAAAGTTTAAGACAAGAGAGGCAAGCATATCCCAACAGATTTGAGTGAAGATCAACTTCCTCTAGCTATTACTATGCAAAATGCATGGTGAAATAATTTTTTAGGCAGAATTAACTGATTTCCCCCCATTCTCAAGCAAATTAGGTGAATCATCAGGAAACAATCTTTAATAATCTAACTGGATTATCATTAGTTTACTGTAAAACAAAACAAAAAAACCCTACAGGAATACAAAATGTTCTCTAAAACACGTAAAATGTTAAATAATAGAGGCGCCCGGGTGGCTCAGTTAAATGTCTTGACTTCAGCTCAGGTCATGATCTCACCATTTGTGAGTTGGAGTCCTGCACATGGCTCTGTGCTGACAGCTCAGTTGGGAGAGCCTGGAGCCTACTTCGGATTCTGTGTCCCCGTTTCTCTCTGCCCCTACCCAACTCACGTTCTTTCTCTCAAGAATAAATAAAACGTTAAAAAGTTTTTTACATAAAATGTTAAATAAAAGACAAAACATTTCATTTGCCCCTAAAATGTACCTGCAAAATAGTTACTCTGTGATGTGAAAAGAGAACAGCAGCTAACTTTGATGGAAGCACTTTGACAGAAGTTGGTACAATAAGCAGACGGGCACCACTGGATAGAGCAACAAATATTTCCACAACGGAAGGATCAAAGGTCAGAGGTGAGGCCAGAAACAAAACATCTTCTTGTGTGATCTTGAAAAGTAGCCTAAGGCAAAACAGAACAGTTACATAAAATGTCCAACATTTGGTAAACACATATCCTAAAAAATGATTTATGACCATTAAGTTTCTGGCTGTTGGCCAGATTTTTATTGTTTTCTCAGATTAACCAAAATGGTACTATTAATCCTAGAACTCTTTAAAATTTAAGGATTAAAAGCCATTTAAAACAATATCTACTTCTTTTTTTTTTTTTTTTTTTTTACAAATAGTTTATTGTCAAATTAGTTTCCACATAACACCCAGTGCTCATCCCCACAAGTGCCCTCCTCCATGCCCACCCCTCCTCCCCCCCACATCCACCAGTCCTCAGTTTTTGTCAGCATTCAAGAGTCTCTCATGGTTTGCCTAAAACAATATCTACTTCTTAACATGACATATTTATCATCTGTGATGGTATGCTGATGTGTCAGTGTGGCTGGATTGAACCACAGTCCTTAGTTCCTTTAGGGAACCAAAAAGGGATATTCTCTCTTCTATTGTATTATGATATCTTTTATATCATATTATATATGATATATAATGATGTATGATATATACATATGATAGATGATATATATCTTATATCATATATATGAATATCTTACACACACACACACACACACACACATATATGCTAGATGACAGAAGAGAGGTGGGTGCCATTTAGTAGCACACATACCTCCCTGTTATTTCATCAAACACTAATCTAGGTGCTGCTGTGAAGGGATTTTGTAGATATAGAATCTCTGATTAGCTGACTTCAATGAAAAGGGAGATTTAATCTGGGTTGGCGCGATTTACTCAACTGGAAGACCTTTAAAAGAGTATTGAGGCCTTCTGTAAAAAAGACTCAACATCTGGGTCTACAATTACTCTCTCTTACCCCAGGATCTTCTTTCCTGACTTGCCTGTGGAAAAAAGCACATGCCTATGGGTTTCCAGGCTGCTCATGATCATCCCTTTCTGTTTACACCCTAGATTCAGTCTTGCTTAGCAGCCCCCACAAACATAAGCCAATTCCTTATAGTAAGTCCCTGATATATCTTCCTAGTTCTGTTCTTCTGGTAAAATATTGACTCCTATCCTTATTGATTTAATGATGCTTAATAGAGACCTCTGACTCCCTTTTCCCACTATTTGACATTTTTCTCTCAGAAGCTAAACAAAGAGCAAAATACATATAGTTAGGATATTACAGACATAGAGAGTCAGCAGTGAGCCTATGGCATTGCTTCATTCTGAACACACAGAACTCTGTCTAAAAAGCAGGGATTACCTTAATTTCACAATATCTTCAAATATGATATTGTGGGGACTCACTCAGAACCCCAGAGTTGGTATGAAGATTACTTTAGGCTGAAGACATTTTGGATTTAACAGATGCAGAAAGAAGCCTTGTTAGACCTTTCCTTATCTGACTAATTGCAAAAACGTCTGGGAAATGAAGTTGCCATAAATTCTTTCTTTGGAGTAGCTTTTATTCCCAGGAAGGAAACCAAGAGTGAACCTACTATAAATCCCTTCTGTAAGTTACTTTTATGGCCCTGAAAATAAACCAAAAAGGGATTTTTAACAGGTAAGTAGATTTCATTAAGTTCAAGCATAAATAGCAATGGAGAAATTCATATATATATGTTATATTAATGTATATTAATATGTTATTAATATTAATATAATACATATATATTATATATATGTGTTATATATAATATATAATAATATGTTATATTAATATATATATATTAATGTTTATCTATTTTTGAGAGAGAGAGAGAGAGAGAACAAGCAAGGGAGGGGCTGGGAGAGAGGGGGACAGAGGATCTGAAGCAGGCTCTCTGCAGACAGCAGAGTCTGATGTAAGGCTTGGCTCATGAACTACAAGATGGTGACTGAGCCAAAGCCAGGCACCCAAATGACTGAGCCACCCAAGGGCCCCTAGAAATTCATATACTTAAAATCAGCCTCTTACCCCTCACTAGCAAATACTTGCTCCCACTTTACATACAATACCTACCTCTGCTGGCCCAGTGCCTCTTTCCACCTCCACCAGATTCCAAATCTGCTTCATTCTTTTCAAGTTTTCTACATCTCCAACCCACCTCACCTCTCATGTTCTTAGTGTATTACTTTGCCCTTCATCTAATAGGAAAGTTACAATCTCAGCTTCTGAACATTCCTTACCCTTCCATCTCAAAGTATCTTACTCCTTTACAATACTATTGCTTGATTTTTCAACCCAACTCTCCCTACCAACTCTCTACCATCAGCTCATAAACGTCTCCCATCTCAAAAATAAATCTATAGCCCCCACCCCCAGAATTTTCTTTCCCATTAAAACTTCTAGAAATGAAAACTTTACTTTTTGTCTCCATTTCCTTATCTCTCATTCCTTTATCCCCAGCCTAATGTAATCTGTCCTCAGTCTTGGGCACTCAAAAATAAAGTCACTAAAGACTAGATTGTCAATTATAAGACACCTCTCTGCATCATTTCACCATTCCTTTCTTCTAGACCTGCACCATCCAATATGGTAGCCACTAGAAACATGTGCCTACTGAGCACTAAAAATGTGGCTAATCCATATTGAGAGGTAGAAGTGTAAAATACAAGCTAGATGTAAGAATAAATGCATATAATACTTCACTAATTTTCATACTGATTACATATTGAAATATTTTAGATATACTGAATTAAATGTTAAATTTTTTTCTTTGTACTCTTTAAGATGTGGTTAGAAATTTTTTCATTATATAAAACTTACGACATAAAAATATATATTTGTCTCACAAAATTTCTATTTCTATATTTGTTTCTGTTTCCTCTTTTGATTTCCTAAGATTACTCCCTTTTCCCTTCCTTGTCTATTTCCTTCTTTCTTGTCAAGTTGAGAATCAATTTCATAGAGATTTCTCATCTCCTGACCACAAGAACAAACCAAACTCTACAATGCTATAGGAATGAACTTAATGAAATACAAATATTTTTATATCTACTGGACTAAGTTCAAAATTCTTCAACAGGGCATACCAGGCTCCTGCCCCCTCAGGTCACATGGCTCCTGCCCTCCCACTCTTTCCTCTGCTCTGCCCTGATATACTCTTGCAAGCCAAACTCTTGCTTTCCCCCATTCCTCTGCTGTACCTCTGCCAGGAAAACACTTCCTTCTTATTAATAATTAAGAAGCAAAGCTTCTAAGCATATCATTTATTTGCTCTCTGCCTGGCTCCAGGTCTTGATCAGAGAGGTGAAGCCCCAGCCTGAAGATAACTAAAGTTCAGATATAGCCAAAACAAGAGAGCCAATTACTTATGACTATCAATTTAGGAATAAGAGTTATGAAGAACATACATTAAAAATATTTTGCCCTTGGGGTACTAGGCTAGCTCAGTCAGCAGGGCATGCAACTCTTGATCTTGGAGTCATGAGTTAGAGCCCCATATCAGGAGAATTCACTTAAAAATTTTTTTCATTTTAAAACACAAGTTTTTAAAAAAGATTCAAAAGACAGAACTCACCGAAAATGTTGGATATTTGGCACTATACATGCATGAGGAACTCTGACAATCTTAGGTATCCCCGTAGTGCCTGATGTATGGAGAACATAGGCCAAGCAATGCTTAAGCCTCACATCCATGTGCTCTTCTGACTTTTCTTCATTGCTGTGCTCAGAATTTGTGCTATTTGTCATTTTTCCTTCTTCATATTTCTGTTTTCTGTCATTTAACATCAAGCTCACTTCAACATTTTCCCAGTGAAGCCTGAAGAGTACTAAGTCATTATGTTCTGTAAGTGTATCATAATTCAATAATGTTTCATAGGAAGATGTGAATTTCTGTTACATGGGGGAACAAAGTCCACAATATTAATGTTAAAAGACATTTTTTAACATAGAAGTAATATGAAATATTCACTCATTCAACAGTGTTTTGAGTACTTGCTATATAACTAGGGGTTAAAAAAAAGAAATTAAAAACGTTCAAGAATAAAGTGTTGTCCTTACTTTCAAAGTCACCTTCAAAATAAACAGACATAAAAACATTCAACTGCAGGGCAATGTGGTAACTGACCATGAATATGCTTGAAATGTTAATCGGAACATAGGAGATTAAATTTAACTCTGCCTGGAAGACCTGAGATTGCTTCATCATATGTAATATTTATGTTATAAGTAGCTTTGTCTAAATAAAGAGGCATACTTTATTGGGCAAATAGCTAATGCAGAATATATGACCTGAGACAGCTAGTGTTGTGGAAAACTTTGAGCATTCCAGAAAGTTGAAGAATTGGGGGAGGGAAAAGACACATAGTTAAGAGGAAAGGAGAGGCTATCCTTAATAAATCTGTAAGGGGTTTAGACCTTAACCTATAAGCAAGGAGATTTAACTGAAGGTGGCAGGGATAGACTAATAAGTTACACTTTTGGTAAGTGAGGGTTTTCTAATGAACCTTTTGCAACAATTGAGATATGCTATATGGGCCTGAACTAGTCTGTTGAAACAAGAGCAGACAGAAAGGGCCTATGAGCAAGAATCAATAGGGCTGGCTAACTTTCTGGATACAGAGTGAGCCTAAGAAGATTATGAGTTTCTGGCTCACATATTTGGTAGATGGAGACAGATTAATATAGATTTATTTAATTTGGATAAAAAGATATTAAATTCAATTTTTACATGCTAAAAGTGAGGTTCCTTTGAATATACCTTTTAGGATTGATAAAAAGAAGTTTAATGAAACATAAGTTTTCACATTAATTATTATAAATGAAAGAAAAATAAGAAGAGGGAAATGAGAACACGGTTACAATGCAGGAGCCTATAGGGCTTTATTTGATTGTGATGTATGTATTAGGGGTCAGGTGTGGTGTGGACTATAATATTAAAAAAATTAAGGACCTATAATATGTATTTTTAACACTTAGTTCAAAATCATCTTTTGCCATTAACTTTACTTATCTCTACTAGGTTACATTTATTTCCCTTAGGGTATCTCCACATTATGTAGAATTTATAGGTTCGAGATTATGATACTTTTCTCTCCAAACACAGCTGACTCCTGAACAACACAGGGGTTATAGAAGCACCCACCCTAAAATCCATGAATGACTTCTGACCTCCCTTCCCCAAACTTTACTAATAGCCTATAGTTGACCAGAAACCTTCCTGATGACAATCAATTAACTATACTCTGAATGTTACATATACTATATACAGTTTTCTTGGAATGATGTAAGTTAGACAAAAGATCATGTTCAGAAACTATACAGAAGATTCCCTAACCTGGAAAAGGAAAAAGATATCCAGGTTTAGGAAGCATAGAGAGTTCCAAACAAGGTGAACCCAAGGAGGTCCACACCACACCACATTAAAAAGTCAAAGGTTAAAAGATACAGAAAAAATTTTATTATTAAAAAAAAAATTTAAAGGGCGCCTGGGTGGCTTAGTCAGTTAAGCGTCCAATTTTCGCTTAGGTCATGATCTCGCGGTTCGTGGGTTCGAGCCCTGCGTCGGGCTCTGTGCTGACTGCCAGCTCAGAGCCTGGAGCCTGTTTCAGTCTGTGACTCCCTCTCTCTCTGACCCTCCCCTGCTCACGCTGTCTCTCTCTCTCCTAGAAATAAGTTAAAAAAAAAATTTAAGAGATTTCAATTTATTTGAGAGAGACAGAGACAGTATGGGTGGGGAAGGGGCTGAGAGAAGGAGGCAGAGAATTCAAAGCAGGCTCTGTGCTGTTAGTGCAGAGCCCAATGTGGAGCTCAAACTCATGAATTATGAGATCCTGACCTGAGCTAAAACCAAGAGTCAGACGCTTAACTGACTGAGCCACCAAAGTGCTCCTAAAATCCTTTTTAATGCTTCAGAGGGTTGGGGATGGAGGATGGGAGAAGGGAGAGGCAAAGAAAGAGGAAGACATAAGATCCAAAGCAGGCTCTTTAATAGCAGGGAGTAGGATGCAGGGCTCAAACTCACGTGCCATGAGATCCTAACCAGAGCTAAAGTCAGATATTTAACAAACTAAACCACTCAGGCACAAAATACAGAAAGAATTTTAAAGTGGCAAGAAGCTAAAAGTTACATACAAGGGAAACCAAACCAATAAGGCTACCAGCTGATTTTTCAGTAGAAACTTTGTAGGCCAGAAAGGACTGGCATTATGTATCCAAAGAGCTGAAAAGAAAAAGCCTATAATCAAAAATAGTCTACCCAGCAAGGTTATAATTCACAACTACAGGAGAGATAGTGGCACCTGGGTGGATCAGTCAGTTAAGCATTGGACTCTTGACTTCAGCTCAGGTCATAACCTCATGGTTTGTGAGTTTGAGACCTATATCAGGCTCTGCAGTATCAATCTGAGATTCTTGCTCTGCCCCTCCCTCACTGGTGCTCACACTCTCTAACTTAAAAATATATATATATATTGGAGAAATAAAGAATTCCTCAAATAAAAGTTTAAAAAGCTCACCACTGAACCAACTTTATAAGAAATATTAATGTAACTTATTTAAGAAAAGAGGCCATAATTAGAAGAAAATTATCAATAAAGAGATGTGAAATATGACAACATATAAATAAAATATGGAGGGAGAATAAAAAAGTAGTTCTCTTAGAATATGTTTAAACTTAAGTAACCAACTTAATATAGACTGCTACATACTTAGGATGTTATATATAAACTTCATGGTAACCACAGATCTATAATATATACCAAAAATAAAGAGAAAAAGCCATAAATAACACTAAATAAAATCAACAATCACAAGGAAAAAGATCAAGAGAAGGGAATAGCAAAAAACTATAAAAACAACCAGAAAACAAGATGGCATTAAGTACATTACTATTACTTGAAATGTAAATGGTCTAAATATGCTCCAATCAAAAGACACAGGATAATGGAATGGATTAAAAAAACAAAAAACAAAAACAAAACCCATCTATATGTTGCCTACAAGAGACTCCCTTCAGACCTAAAGATATGTACAGACTGAAAGTAAAAGAATGGAAAAAGATAGTCCATAAGTATTCCATAAGTGAAAGAAAAAAGCCAGGGTATTATCAGACAAAAGGACTTTATTATGTTTATTTATTTTTGAAAGATAGAGACAGAGCTCAAGCAGGGGAGGGATACAGCAACAGGCAGACACAGAATCCACTACAGGCTCCAGACTCTGAGCTGTCAGCACAGAACCAGATACTGGGCTCGAACTCACGAACATTTGAGACTGAGACTGAGCCAAAGTTGGATGCTTAACCGACTAAAGCCACCCAGGTGCCGCTAGACAAAATGACTTTTTTTTTTTAATTTTTAAATTGTTTTTATTTATTTCTGAGAGAGAGAGAGAGAGGTAGCATGCACAGGGGAGGGTCAGAGAGAGAGAGGGAGATACAGAATCTGAGGCAGTCTCCAGGCTCTGAGCTAGGTGTCAGCACAGAGCCCGATGCGGAGCTCGAACCCATGAAACTGGGAGATCATGACCTGAGCAGAAGTCAGATGCCCCTGACAAAATGACTTTAAAACAAAGCCTGTAACAAGAGAATAAGGGCATTACAGAATAAGAAGATCAATCCAACAAGAATATATAACCATTATAAAGATCTATATACCCAATACTATAGCACCTAAATACATAAAGCAAAATTAACAGATATAAAAGGGAGAAATTTACAATATAATAGTGGGGACTTTAGAAAAAAATATTTTGGGAGAAAGCAAATGTGAGCAAGGGGAAGGGCAAAGAGAGAGAGAGAATCCCAAGCAGGCTCTGAATTGATAGCCCTGATGCAGGGCTCAGTCCCACAAACTGTGAGATCATGACCTGAGCCAAAATCAAGAATCAGATGCTTAACCAAATGAGCCACCCAGGAGCCCCAATAGTGGGGACTTTAACACCTTACATCACTAGATAGATTGTTCAGACAGAAAATTAGGAAACCGTGGCTTTGAACACATTATACCAGATGGACTTAAATATATACAGAACATTCCATCCAATAATAGAATACACATTCCTTTCAAGTGCATATGGAACATTTTCTTGGATAGATCATGTTAGGCCACAAAATCAAGTCTCAATAATTTAAGAAGATTTAAATCCTATCAGGAGTCTTTTATTTTTTAATCACAATGGTATAAAACTAGAAATCAGGAAAAAAAAAACTGGAAAAACACAAACACTACAAGCTAAACATGCTATGATCAATGGTTCAACAAAGATATTAAAAAGAAAATTAAAAATTACAAGAAGATAAATGAAAACAATAGTCCAAAGTCTTTGAGATGCACCAAAAGCAATTCTAAGAGAATTTACAGTGATTCTGGATTACCTCAAGAAAGAAAAAGAACAAAACCCAAGGTGAGTAGATGGAAGGATATGATAAGATCAAAGCAGAAATAAATGAAATAGACTAAGGAGCAATAGAAAAGATCAATGAAACCAAGAGCCAGTTCTTTAAAAAGATAAAGTTGATAAACCTTTAGACAGATCCCCCCCCCAAAAAAAGAGAGGACCCAAATAAAATAAAGAGAAGTAACAACCAATACCACAGAAATAAAGAGGATTATAAGAGACTACTATGAAAAATTATATGCCAACAAATAGGATAACCTAGTATAAATGGATAAATTCCTAGAAACATACAATCTTCCAAAACTGAATCAGGAAGAAATAGAAAGTCAGAATAGACCAATTACTAGTAACAAAATTGAACTGGTAATCCAAAAATTCTCAAACAAAAAGTCTAAGACAGGTGGATTCACTGGTGAATTATACCAAGCATTTAAAGAGGAGTTAATACCTGGGGCGGTGCCTGGTTGCCAGTTGGTAGAGCATGTGACTCCTGATCTCAAGGTCATGAGTTTGAGCTCCACCACGGACATTGAGCCTAATTAAAAAGAAATAAACACACGCGCTTGTGTGGCTCAGCAGATTAAGCATCCAACTCTTGATTTTGGTTCAGGTCATGATCTCACGGTTTGTGACATTGACACCAGAATGAGGCTCTGCACTGACAACACAGAGCCTGCTTGGGATTCTCCCTCTCTGCCCCTTCCCTGTTCATGCACATATTCGCTCTCAAAAGAAACAAACCTTAAAAATAAACAAATAGGGGTGCCTGGGTGGCTCAGCCGGTTAAGCATCTGACTTCAGCTGAGGTCATGAACCCACAAACCGCGAGATCAAGCCCCACACTGGGCTGTGTGCTGACAGCTAGCTCAGAGCCTGGAGCCTCTCTTCAAATTCTGTGTCTCCCTCTCTCTCTGACCCTCCCCTGCTTGTTCTCTCTTTCCCAAAAATAAACAAACAAACAGGGGAACCTGGGAGGCTCATTCTGTTAATCATCTGACTCTTGATTTTGGCTCAGTTTATGATCTCACGATTTGTGGGTTTAAGTCCCACATTGTGGAGCCAGTTTGGGATTCTCTCAGTCTCTCTGCCCTCACCCCTCTCTCAAAATAAATAATCTTTAAAATAAACACTAAATGCAAAAAAATACTTTAAAGACACTACAAAAAAAGAAATCTTCAAGCCAGTATCCCTGATGAACATGAACACAAAAATCCTCAACAAGATATTAGCAAACCTCATTCAACAATACATCAAAAGGATCATTCACCACAATCAAATCTGATTTATTCCAAAGTTGCAAAAATGGTCCAATATTCACAAATCAATGTAATATACATTAACAAAATGAATAAAAATCACATCCTCTTAAAAGATGCAAAAAAAGCATTTGACAAAATTCAGTATCATTCATGATAAAAACTTTCAACAAAGGAAATAAGCCTCACATACTAAAGGCCATATATAAAAATATACACAGCTAATATTCTACTCAATGGTGAAAAACAGAGCTTTTCCTCTAAGATCAGAAACAAGACAAGGATGTCCACTCACTTTTATTCAAATGGTACTTACTGGAAGTTCTAGCCAAAGCAATAAGGAGTTTTGGGAGGAGTGGAGAAGACATTCAAATTGGTAAGAAAGAATTTAAATTATTATTATTTGCAGATGATATCATACTAATAGAAAACCCTTAAGATTTCATCAAGAAAACTATTAAAAGTAATAAATGGGGGTGTCTGGGTAGCCCAGTCAGTTAAGCATCTGACTTGGGCTCAGGTCATGATTTCACGGTTTGCAGGTTCTGTCAGCAGACAGCCCGCTTTGTTTTTTCAGAGGGGGAGTTGTTTTTTAATTTTTTTAAATGTTTTATTTATTTCTGAGAGAGGGACAGAGACAGCATGAGCAGGGGAGGGTCAGAGAGAGAGGGAGATACAGAATCCCAAACAGGCTCCAGGCTCTGAGCTGGCAGTCAGCACAGGGCCCGATGCAGGGCTCGAACCCACAAATGGTGAGATCATGACCTGAGCTGAAGTCGGACACTTAATCAACTGAGCCACCCAGGCGCCCCATCAGAGAGCCTGCTTTGCATCCTGTGTCTCCCTCTCTGCTCCTCCCTGACTTGTACATGCATGCATGTGGCATGTGTGTGTGTGCATGCACGCACGCATGTTCTCTCTCTCTCTCTCTCTCTCAAAAGAAAATAATCTTTGGGGCTGCCTGGGTGGCTCAGAAGGTTAAGCATCCAACCTTGGTTCAGGTCATGACCTCATGGTTCACAAGTTCGAGCCTGTCATCGGGCTCTGCTGACAGCTCAGAGTCTGGTGCCTGCTTCAGATTCTGTTTCCCTCTCTCTCTGGTCCTCCCCCACTCACTATCTGTCTCTGCCTCTTTCTAAAAAATAAACAGTAAAAAAAAAAGAAAAAAAACAAAGTAAATAAACTTTAAAACATTAATGAATTCTGTAAAGTTGAAGGATACAAAATTAATATACAGAAACCTGTTGCATTCCTATATACTAGCAAGGAAGTAGCAATTAAGCAACTCCTGTATAGTAGCAATGAAAGAAAAATTAAGAAAATTCCATTTACAATTACACCAAAAATAATATCTAGAATGAATTTAACCAAGAGGCTAAAAGAAGAGTACTGTGAAAATATAAAAGATTGATGTAAAAAAGTGAAGACAACACAAATGAACATATATTTCATGGTCATGGATTGGAAGAATTTTGTTAAGATGTCCATATTATGCAAAGCAATCTAGATTCAATACAATCCCTATCAAAATACCAGCAGCATTTTTCACCGAACTAGAACAAATAATCCTAAAATTTGTATGGAACCACAGAAGACCCCAAATAGCCAAAGCAGTCTTAAGAAAGAAGAGAGGTGCAGGTATCACAATCCCAGTTTCAAAACCTACTACAAAGCTGTAGTAATCAAAGTAGTATGGTACTGGCACAGAAACAGACACATAGAACAACAGGACAGAGAGCCCAGAAATAAACCCATGCTTATATAGGTCAATTAATCTATGACACAAGAGGCAAGAATATGCAATCAGGAAAAGAGTCTCTTCAATAAATGGTGCTGGAAAGACAGGACAGCTACATGCAAAAGACCGAAACTGGGCCACTTTCATATACCACACACAAAAATAAGCCCACAGCAGATTAAAGACCTAAATGTGAGACCTGAAACCATCAAACTCTTAGAAAAAAATCAGACCATAATCTCTTTAACATCACCCTTAGCAACAATTTTCTAGAAATGTCTCCTCAAGCAAGGGAAACAAGCAAACAAACTGGGGGACTTCAGCCAAATAAAAAGATTTTGCACAGAGAAGTAAACCATCCATAAAAGGTGAAAGACATCAATGAAAGGGCAACCTACTAAATGGGAGAAGTATTTCCAAATGATATATCTGATAAATGGTTAATATCCAAAATATATGAGGAACTTCTACAATTCAACATCAAAAGAAACAAAAACCAAAACAAATAATCATGTTAAAAAGACAGGCAGAGGACCTGGATAGGTATTTTCCAAAGACATCTAGATGGCCAAAAGACACATGAAAGATATTCAATATCACTAATCAGGGAAATGCAAATCAAAAGTACAATGAGATACCACCTCAAATCTGGCAAAACGACTAGAATCAAAAAGACAAGAAATAACAAGTATTGGCAAGAATGTAGAGAAAAAGGAACCCTTGTGCATTTTTGGTACAAGGTAAAATGTAAGAATATAAATTTGTGCAGCCACTGTGGTAAACAGTATGGAGGTTCCTCAAAAACTTAAAAACAAAAATACCATATGAAGGGGGTGCCTGAGTGCCTCAGTTGGTTAAGTATCTGAATCTTGATCTCAGCTCAGGTAATGATCTCATAGTTTATGAGACCAAGCCCTGCATAGGGTTCTGTGCTGATACTGCAGAGACTGCTTGGGATTCTCTCTCTTCCATTCAAGATAAATAAACATTAAAAAAAATATATATATATGATCCAGTAATTCCACTACTGGGTATTTACCCAAAGAAAATGAAAACACTAATACAAGATATATGCATTCCTATGTGTACTGCAGCACTATTTACAGTATCCAAGATGTGGAAGCAACTCAAGTGTACAATAAGTAAATGGATAAAGATGCCATAATGTACACATACACACACATGAATATTACTCAGACATAAAAAGAAGATCTTACCATTCCCAACACAGATAGACTTCAAGGGAATTATAGTAAATGAAATATGTCAGAGAGAGAAATATACCATGATTTCACTTATATGTGTAATCTAAAGATCAAAAACAAAAAACAGAAACAGACCCATAAATACAGAGAACAAATGTGGTTGCCAGAGGGGAGAATAGTGGAGGATGGGCAAAATGGGTGAAAAGGAGATACAGGCTTCCAGTTAGGAATAAGTTATGGGGATAAAACATACAGCATAGGGAATACAGTCAGTATTGTAATACTATTGTATGGCAACAGATGGTAACTACACTTACAGTGAAGATAACAGATTTGAGCCATTATGTTGTACACTAGAAACTAACATTGTAGGTCAACTTCAATTAAAAACAAGAATTAAAATCATAAAATCTCTCAAGTGACTACAAAGTAATTACCAAATAACATTTACCATACTTATTCTGCCATTCAACAAGTGCCTTTCAAATTCAAAATATTACACAAGTATTCCATCGTATTATACAGCTCTCAGTGAATGTGCATTACTTTATGCCATAGGAATAAAGGGCTCTAAAAATTTTAAATTCTATAATCCCATTTTCAATATTCACATATCTGTAATACTGAAATAGGGAATAAAAGATACAGCACAGGGGAATATGGTCGGTGATACCATAATCAGGCTATACAGTGAGAGCTGGTAGCTACACTTACGGTGACAGTAGCATAATGTATAGAGATGCTCAATCACTATGTTGCACACCTGAAACTAATGTAACATTTTATATCAACTATATGCACATGAAAATATTTTTAATACTGAAATATAATCAGAACATATTTTACCCAATGTATTTAAATCCTGGCTCTCTGTTAGATAGTGGTTTTGTAAATGTACTGATTATACTTCGTTGAACTTAATGTCATTTAGAAAACGAAGGTAATATTTAGCTGGCAGCTGAGCATTATATGAATTAGCATAGTTCAAGTGCCTCACTCTGCAGTGTTTCCTACACCAGGTATTGTTCTAGGTGCTGAGGATATGAGCGTAAGTGACAAACTGTTACAAACAAGTTTCCTGTCCTCACAGAGGAAGAGAAGCTGGCTAAACTGACCGAGGAGATCTGGGAGGAAAACTGGACCAGCCATGGCATCAGGAAAGCCTTTAAAATACAGTTTCAAAAAAGAGTAAATGTAAAAAATGTACTTGGGATGGACTGAAAAGGGACATAAGGATTTTGAAGAAAAACATTTATAACACGATTGAAGTGGTGTTTTCATAACAGCTTACATTTGTCAAAACTCATTAAAATGCACACATACATAACTAGGGGGTTTTTACTCTATGTATATTACACCTCAATAACTGATTTCTAAGATGTGTAGGTCATGAAATATTTTTGAAAAGGGTAGGGGAGCTGTTCTAGATGAAAGGATACTAAAGAGGTGTAAAAAATGGATGTATTATATGATCTTTGACTGGATTTGGTACCGCTCCCCCCCAAAAGCTAAAAGAATTCTTGGGAGTCAAATACGGAAATCTGAATATGGACTGTATTAAAATGTATTGTATCAAGGCTAAAAAAAAAGTCATGAGAAAATATATTTACAATGCTTTACTATACTGTATTAAAGAAAAAAAAAAAAATCACATGTAAGTGGACCTACGCAGTTCAAACCCATGTTGTCTAAGGGTCAACCATAGGTTAGAAACAGCTGAAAGGTTAAGAATCACGTCTTAGGCTTCTTTCACATACTAATGCCCTCCCAAATAACTTGTCTTTAGTGTACAGTTTCTCAGTCTCAACACTACTGACATTTTGGACCAGATAAATCTTTGTAAGAGGTGATCTTGTGCCTTACAGGATTTTTAGCAACATCTACAGCCTCTACCCACTAGACGCCAGGAGCACCTCACTGTCAGCATAATAAAAAAATCACTGTGGACATTGGCAAGTGTCTCCTGGGAGGCGAAATGATCTCCAACTGAGAAATACTGTTCTAGTAGATGCTGGGCTCAGTTAAGTGCTTCCCAATGGCTCATGTGTCAAGGAGGAACACTTATTAAAAAAAAAAAAAAAAAAGGAGGAACACTTATACGCATCATCATCAAAGTCATAGAACAGGAAGTAAGGTACTTTCTATAGTGTTTTCTATGTGCCCAACTCCTTCTGTAAGCAGTTAGAAAGAATATTGGGGCGCCCGGGTGGCTCACTCGGTTAAGCATCTGACTGCAGCTCAGGTCATGATCTCACGGTTCGTGGGTTAGAGGCCAGCGTCAGGCTCTGTGGTAATAGCCAGCTCAGCCTGGAGCCCGTTTCCAATTCTGTGTCTCTCTCTCTGACCCTCCCCTGCTCATGTTGTCTCTCTCTCTCAGAAATAAATAAAACATTAAAAAATTTTTTTAAATAAAAAATATAAAGTATACCCAATACTGAAAATTCTCAAACTCAACCAGCTCTTTTATAAAACTCTCACCAAAGCTGTCAAGAAAAATGAATGTCACATTCCCATTTGACATTACATCAACAAAGAAAAGAAATAACCAGGGGCGCCTGGGTGGCTCAGTCGGTTAAGTGTCCAACTTTAGCTCAGGTCATGGCCTCACAGTTCCTTAGTTCAAGCCCCATATCGGGCTCTCTGCTGTCAGCATGGAGCCTGCTCTGGATCCTCCGTCCCCGTCTCTTTGTCTCTCCCCAGCTCACACATGCACTCGCAAAAATAAACATTAAAAAAATAACAAATAACCAATCTGAGAAAACTTTTGATTAAACATTAATGTTCATTTAGAAAATATTAACAAAAGTATACTTTGTCTCTTTCTAGAGTCTTTATTCTACAGAATTATTTTTTTTTTATGTTTGTTTATTTTTGAGACAGAGGGTGAACAGGAGGTGGGCTGAGAGAGAGGGAGACACAGAATCTGAAGCAGGCTCCAGGCTCTAGGCTGTCAGCACAGAGTCGACATTGGACTTGAACCCACGAACCATGAGATCGTGACTTGAGCCAAAGTTGAATGCTTAACCAACTGAGCCACCCAGGCGCCCCCTAGAGTCTTTATTCTAATACTCATGATTCTCTAGGAATTCCTCCATGCACTCAAGCTTTTGATATTTTTTGCTATATATAGATAGAGATGCATAGACATACAGATACATAGTGGAATGCATTTAAATTACCTCAAATATAAATTGGTTCAGCTAGGAAATGGGTAAAAACAGGCTAAACTGAATATATAGGTTCTATGTTCTTTTTTTCCTCTTTGGTAAAACATATTTTATAAAGAAATAACAAAACACGGGCTGCATCTTGCTGAACATGAAATAACCAACTCTTGCCCATAAAGCAATGTTTCTTAGCTAGATACTTGGTTGGCAGTCACTTAAATATTAAAAAATAAATTTAGGGGATGCCTGGCTAGCTCTGTTGGTTAAGCATCCAACTCTTGAGTTCAGGTCAGGTCATGATCTCACTCGATTGTGAGATCAAGCCCCATGTCGTGCTCTGTGCTGGCTGCATAGAGCCTGCCTAGGATCCTCTCTCTTCCTCTCTATGCCCCTCTCCAATTTGTGCTCTCTCTCAAAATAAATGAACATTTAAAAAAATAAATATAGTTTTCCAGAGAGGTGTGGTCTAAGTGCAAATCTCTTTTGCAAAATCTAAGCCTGGCTATAGTTCTTTAATGTTGTTGATTACTATAAATTGCTACAAATATACAAAAGATACAGGTTTTGGGGCACCTGGGTGGCTCAGTCCGTTGAGCATCCAACTCTTGATTTCGGCTCAAGTCGTGATCTCAGTTTGTGAGTTTGAGCCACATATCAGGGTCTGCACTGACAGAACGAGGCCTGCTTGGGATTCTCTCTCTCCCTCTCCCTCTCTCAAAAATAAATAAAAATTTTTAAGAAGTTCCCATTATTATAAAATTTTCCTAATATAGAAACAACTTTGCAAAGAGAAAGGAAATACAAAATAATGGGCAGTACATTATTATATGTCAAGAACATACATTCATGTTATAGGGAAATGTTTCTCAATAGACTGTAGGGGGTGAAAGGAGACTCCAAGAGACATTTGGCAATTTCTGGAGACAATTTTGGTTATCACAACTGGGATGGAGTGGGGTTGAGGTGGTGCTACTGGCATTTAGTGGGTAGAAACCACAGGGAGATTGTTCAAATAACCTACAATGTATAAGACACTCCTCACAACAATTACTCAACCCAAAATGTCAACAGTGCTGAGACTGAAAAACTGCAGTTAGTAAAATCAGAAAAGGTAGAAACATGTACACAGACACACCCTTCAATTGAAAGATAAACAAAAAAATTTAAACATACACTTACATTAATTTGCTGTTTTTCAACAAGAATATAACTTAGATTGCATTTTTTCATAAAATGCACTGATAACACTGGTGGTGCATCTGGATCAATAGGAGCATAAGCAGCAGGGACTTGGAGAATTCTAAATGAAGAATATAGAGTCAGCATAGGACATCTGTTAAAAATCAACTTTAAATATTTCTATTTATCTATGCACTTTACTACTGACTATATCAGAAATGCCCAATGTATTTGTTGACACATCGTTGGTTATAGTTTTTATTTTGTTTTTAAGGCAGAATATCCACTATTAAATTTTTATCACTTTAAGACCCAAAATCAGTTAGTTGTTTTAACTAAAAGTACTCTGAGGTAGGGGTGCCTAGCTGGCTCAGTTGGTAGGTAGAGCACAAGACTTTTGATACGAGGGTTGTGGGATCAAACCCCATGTTGGGTGTAGAGATTACTTAAAAATAAAATCTAAAAAAAAAAGTACTCTGAGGTATACTTTGGGGACAATAGATTTTTGCACATAATAAATTCTCAAAATTCTATCAATGATTGAATGAAAGCCAAATTTTAACTTTTTTTGCTTGACATTTATACATTAATCTACTAACACACACATATTATGGGATGAACATCAGCTTTTCTAATTCTTTAATAGCTTTTATTTACTGTAGAACCCTAATACAGAAATCACTATAAAAAGATAACATTCTGTAACAACTTAATGATCAACATATTGCAAATAATTGTTTGAATTAGTGTCCTCAGTTCATAGCTCAATTTTTATAAACCAACATCTAAAACCTCACTTATTCATTCATTTACTGAATACTTTGAGTACTTAAACTTCAGTCTCAGGAAGAAAAACAGTTACTTCTGAAATACTTGTTTTCTTTGATATAAAGAACTTATGACCACTTTCTTTTGGCAGACAAATGAAGTCCTTATATTTTGGAGATTTTTAAATATTCTACAAATGAAAAGTTCTGGTCTCCTAAATAAATTCATACCAATTAAATGATTAAAAATAATTGTTGGGAAATACGAACTTCTTTAGCCTCTCTAAAAGTGACCAACAAATACTATTCTGTATACTACTGTACTTTTATGTAAGATACAACATTCTGTGTATTAAAGGATTATAAATTAGGTTAGAAAACTAAAAATTCAGTATTTAAAACAATTACCCTAAAATCCAAGAAGGTAAGTTAATCCCAGGATGGCAGTAGAGACCAACTTCCCGAATTCCTTGAAAGTCACAGTGTAATAGCAGAAAATTTGATAATTCTGAGGCAGCATGAACCACAAACTTATAGGTGTAATAAACTGGAGGCTGGTTGTTATACTCATCAAAACATACAGCTATTTTATCTGAATAAATGGAGGCAGCCCGATGTACCAATTCCTGAAGAGTCATTTCACTGGTTTATCGAAGCCTCATTGGTAGCAGAGAACTCTACCTATATACAGAATTATAGGGATAGGGAGTTTTAGGAAACATGGCAGGGTGAGAAAGGGAGAGAGAAACTTCTAAACAAATCATTCCTCACAAAAGGAACTAGATCAAAAACAATCTCTGAACTTAGGAAGTATCTATGTTGAGAACAAGGAGTTGAAAATTAATCTGGTATCATGAGGAAAAAAATTTTGGAGAGGACTGGTATACCCAGATAAGAATGAAACAGGCAGAAATGTAGAATTCTCTCTCAACTTACCACAATGTAACATATATGTGTGTGTGTGTGTGTGTGTGTGTGTGTGTGTGTGTGTGTGTGTGTGTGTGTGTGTGTGTAAATAACCAATAAAACCCACTTTAGGGGCCCCTGGTGACTCAGTCAGTTAAGTGTTTGACTTCAGCTCAGGTCATGATCTCACAGTTCATGGGTTCAAGCACTGTGTCCAGTTCTGTGCTGACAGCTCAGAGCCTGGACCCTGCTTCAGATTCTATGTCTCCCTCTTTCTCTGCCCCTCTCCTGCTCATGCTCAGTGTCTGTCTCTCTCTCTGAAGAATAAACATTAAAGAAAAAAAAAAAAAAACAATTTAAAGCACTACATCCTAAGTTTTTTTCATTTTTCTTTGTTTTCCATTCCAGATTAAGATAAAGTGGGGTTAAAATCCTACAAAACGTCTTTGAAGAGCTTAATACAAAAACTATGCTTTTAGGAACTGAACTCAGTTGAAAACAAAGTCAACCTTTGTTAGAAAAAAGGAAAATCTATCTAAATCCATCCAATTTTAGTCCACTGTATACAAACTACGCTATTTATTATAATACTCAGAGGTCACATCAAGTCCCTTTTATGAATTGTTGAGTAAGCTCTTAATCTTCTATTTTTAAGACTGCCACAAATTCATTTAAATTTAAAATCTGTAGTATTACAACTTAATGAAACATTGAATCAACACAGTATTCTCTAGACTTCTCAATAAAAATATGAAGAGTCTAAAGTGTTTTTAATGTTTATTTTTGAGAGCAAGGGAGCTCACACACACACATGCAAAAGCAGGGGAGGGGCAAAGAGAGAAGGGGACAGAGTATCTAAAGCAGATTCTCTGCTGTTATCAGAGTGAGGCTGAAACTCATGAACCAGAGATCATGACCTGAGCCAAAGTTGGACACCTAACTGACTGAGCCACTCAGTCATACCAGAGTAAAAACAGTACTTCATCAAAAACAAAAAACCTTAAGGGTAGTGATTTAAAAGAAACAATTTCTAGTATTTCTTTGAAAGTAAAGGTGATTTTTCTTCTCTTCTGTGAACTCTTTTCCATATTTCAAAAGCAAGTAAGATTTACCAAGTAGCCTATTTTAATCAAGTTTATTTGTTCATATTTACTTGAACTGATTTCATTACCAATTCAAAATAAAATTAACCAGGTCGCCTGAGTTAGTTAGCTCAGATAGTTAAGCATCGACTCTTGATTTCATCTCAGGTCATGATTGCACAATTTGTGGGACTGAGCTCCTTGTAGGGCTCTGTATTGGCAATGTGGAGGTTGTCTGAGATTCTCTCCCTCTTAAAATAAACTTTAAAGAAATAAAAAAAATAGGGGCATCTGAGCAGCTCAGTCGGTTAAGTGTCTGACTATGGCTCAGGTCATGATCTCCTGGTTGGTGGATTCAAGCCCCACCATCTGTGCTGACATCGCAGAGCCTAGAGCCTACTTAAGATTCTGTGTCTCCCTCTCTCTCTGCCCCTCCCCCACGCACACTCTGTCATTCTCTCTCAAAAAATTAAATATATAATTTTTTAATTAAAAAAATAAAAAATAGGGGCACCTGGGTGGCTTAGTCAGTTAAGCGTCCGACTTTCGCTTAGGTCATGATCTCGTGGTTCGTGGGTTCGAGCCCCGCGTCGGGCTCTGTGCTGACTGCCAGCTCAGAGCCTGGAGCCTGTTTCAGACAGAGTCTGTGACTCCCTCTCTCTCTGACCCTCCCCTGCTCACGTTGTCTCTCTCTCTCTCCCCTAGAAATAAATAAAACATTAAAAAAAAATTAATAAAAAATAAAAATAAAATTAACTTCATCCATGTCATTTAATTGATATGAATTAGAAAACAAAAAAGAAAGCAAAATAAACCAATAACTATTGAGACCCATAAGGTCTGAAAATGCTGATTTCCAAATATAAAGTTTAAAAATAGAAAATCCTTGGTATTTACAGTATGCACTTTTTAAAATATATTTAATTTTTTTTAATATTTTTATTTTATTTCTAGGAGAGAGAGAGAGAGACAGCGGGAACAGGGGAGGGTCAGAGAGAGAGAGGGAGACACAGAATCAGAAGCAGGCTCCAGGCTCTGAGCTGGCAGTCAGCACAGAGCCCGACGTGGGGCTCGAACTCACAAACCATGAGATCATGACCTGAGCGAAAGCCGGCCGCTTAACCGACTAAGCCACCCAGGCGCCCCTTTTTTAATTTTTAACATTTATTCATTTCATTTTTCAGAGAGAGAGGAACAGGGGAGGGGCAGAGAGGAAAGGAGACACAGAATCCAAAGCAGGCTCCAGGCTCCGAGCTATCAGCCCAGAGCCTGACATGGGGCTCGAACTCACTAGCTGTGAGATCATGACCTGAGCAAAGATGGACGCTTAACCAACTGAGCCACCTGGTCGTCCCTAGTATGCACTACTATAAATATTTTCCTTTGTGATAAACAAGATAAAAATTTTTAGCCTTTCCTCATACACACAAATTATCATTAAAGATGACTGTCAATATTACCCCTTAATTATTCCAAATGAAGTTATGAGACAAGGTATAGTCAGTGAAGACAACTACTGCTACTCCCTCCCACTATGAATAACAAATTGCCTACATTACACTAAAGCATTTTCACAAAAATCTTATATGTGCCAAAAAATTGCATTTTTTAATGCAAAAGCAATTATAGCACTTAATTTTCCATGAGGACATTCTGATTAATTTTTATACTCCAAAATACTTGACATCAAAGGGGAAAGATTATAGAGCTAACCGAAGAAATACCATTTTTATGATAAATTACAAAGCTACCACACCTATCTATACAATTAAGAGGTTTTTCTACTTTTAACTGTCAGTTTCCCAGGGGTTGCTACACATTTAAGATCTATTGTCCAAGGTTTTCATTTTCATTAACTGAATCATAAATATCCTCTCCAATATAGAATAGTATACTTAAAAAAAAACAGTGGGGTGCCTGGGTGGCTCAGTTGGTTGAGTATCCTAGTCTTGGTTTCCACCCAGGTCATGATCTCTCGTTGGGTTGGTAAATTTGAGACCCACATCCAGATCTGTGCTGACATCCGGAGCTTGCTTGGGATTCTGTCTCCCTTTCTCTCTGCCCCTTCCCTGCTTGCTCGCGCTCTCTAAAATAAACTTTTTTTAAATAAGAAAAAAATAAACATAACACTATGCTTACTGGACACCCAAACATTTCCGAGACCTTATAAATTGGGGAGGGGTGAGTGGAGCCAATCTGTTAAGTAGATTTCACATGTAATGAAATCATTAAAGATATTCTCTACTTCATTTACAGCAGTAAATGCTATTTAGTCTTCAAAAGGTCTTAAGACTGTCAAATTCTCGTGCTCCAGAAGACTCTCTAGATTATCTGTTATTTTAAAGACAGTTAAATAATCCAGAAGCTACCCACCCGCCGCCCATCCTTGGGGTTCTTAATTTCCATTATACAATTATATTTAGTAACAATGCACTTTATAGCTTCCAAACTACACTAGGAAGGAGATGGAGCCGACTATTTTCTTCTGAATGAACGGGCAGAGGGTTCGAGCCTGGGCTACTCAGGAGAGATACACAGGTCAGTTTAGTCTTTACACAACCTGCCAGACGCCGTGACTCACGTCTGAAGCAAAGCAGTGGCCATGTAGCTGAACAATCTGTGCGTAGCCAGGCCTGGGCCTCACGGTACTTCACCTCTCCCACACAAGCCCCTGCTGGACACCGCCTCGGGCGAGACTCACTCAGAAGGCCTGAGGGTTGGAGCAGAGGTCTGAGACCATCCTGACCCTCCAACAGGCCGAACCCAGGACCTCACCACACACATGTGAAAAGAGCAGCCGCACCCAGGCCGTAAAGCCTGCCGGGCCGCAATGACCGCTGGGATCAAGAGGCGCAGCTTGTTGCGCAAATCTCCTGCGTCGCTGCATTGACGTCAGCTGGAGCTACCCGGAGCAGGTAGCCCCTCCCGAAGGGGCTGGGCCAACCTGGGAGGAAAGCTGGCAGCACTTTTGCCTAGTTCTCTCATCTCAGGCACCTGTTTTGATCAAGTTGGATTTTGGACAGGATTTTCAAAGACTTTGGAGCTGACCAGCGTGGAGCTGTACCGAGAAACTCTGGCAAAGCACTTTAATTCAGAGTTCCTTGTCCACAAAGTGGAGAGAAAGATATTGCCTAGGGTTGATGTAAAGGAAGATGAAATAGTTGTGAAACGCAATAGAAAGTGGACTTAATGCGGGGCGCCTCGGTGCTCAGCTGGTTAAATGTCCGACTTCGGTTTAGGTCATGATCTCAGGGCTTTTGAGTTTGAGCCCCTGTAGGGCTCTCTGTTGACAGCACAGAGCCTGGACCTGCTTTGGATTGTGTGTCTCCCTCCCTGTCTGTCCCTCCTCTGTTCCCTCTCTCTCAAATAATCGTTAAAAAAAAAAAAGTGGACTTAATCCATGCTACATCGTCTGGGAATCTGCGGTAGTTTAGGAGATTGACTCCTGCAATGAAGCCTGCAAAGGGGGCCTCTGTCATAATTTGGCTAACATTTTAATTGGAAGAGACAAATTTTAAATGACTAAAAAATTTTCAGTTTCTAATAGGAGCAATAAATAAAACCAGGTATGAGTGGGAAAGTGACCTAAGCTACACGCCTGAAGAATTGGTTTCTAAGTTATCATTGGAGATGTCTATTAGAAGTGTCAAAGGCAAGAATACTATTTTTAAGCTACTCTGCAATAGCAGAAAGGAAATTATTTACTGCTGAAGGACTGAGAAAGCAGCCCAGCATGGACAACCATACGTGAAAAATCATGAGACACCCTTGTGTCCTTAGAGGCCAGTGGCAAAAGACTAGCAGTAATCCAAACAAGAGATAGCTCCACTAGCTCATGATACTTTCACTCACACGTACCACATGCTACTCAAACTATCAGGTTTTTGGGGGGTTTGTTTTTTGTCTTTTGGTGTTTTTTTTTTTTTTTTTTTTAGGGGGAAGGGGCTATTCCCAAACATGTTTCTGTATTTGGGAATGATACCATCATCCACCCAGCCAATAAAGAAACCTAGACAAACCTCTCGTATACCCAACCAGACCCTAGGTCTTCAGTCCCTAATCTCAATGTCTCACTGCTGTGGTGATGTTAAGTACAGATTCCTGGACCGATCCCCAGAGGTTCTGAATTAGTTTTCTACAGAGGGACCTACAATCTGCATTTAAAAATTGCTCTTATCTTCATTTCTACTACTGCTACCTCAGTTCAGGTCTTCTTGGTCAGTTTTTCCGTGGAGCTTTTCCAGTCTTGCTTGGCTCCAACTCTGAATTGCTGCCAGAGTGATGTAGGTTTTATTATTTCATCATCATCTTTCAACTCTGATGTTAATGGTAGTTTTCTTTTTAGTTGTTTTTTTCCCCCTTGTAGGGTATACTTTTGTCTTCTTTAGTTGGTCTCAGACACCATCTTTCATGTTAGGAGCTTCCTGGGATGTCTGGTAATGGAGTTATCTACACATATATTTAAAAGTGATTGCAAACAGTCTGTGGGACAAGTTCACTGAAAATCAAGTTGAGGGAAAAGGGCTGTGTATATGGAGTGGGGAGATGGGTCTCAACTGAGTATAAATTTTGTTTCAGGTGGCTGTTATCCTCTAATACAAAGACATTGTTTCACTCTTTCATGAACAGACTTCAGGATTAGGCTGCAGGGGTGATGGACAGTGGCATAAAGATATAACTAATTCCTAAATGACCTTCCAATCCTTTTAGTTACCCTTGTCACCCCCTTTTCCAGAAGTCAACTTTTCCAGAAGTTTGCAGGTTTTTAAGGGGTTCTGTGATATAAATAGGATTGTTTATTGGCTTTGCTCCCTGCTGACTTAGAATTCAGCGTTTTCCAGGGGTTCCTGGGTGGTACAGTCAGTTAGGTCTCCAATTCTGGATTTTGGCTCAGGCCATGATCAGTTTATGGGACAGAGCCCCATGTAGGGCTCCATGCTGACAGCTTGGAGCCTGCTTGGGATGCTCTCTACCTCAACCCGTGTGCACACTCGGTCTCAAAATAAATATCAATTCAGCTTTTCCAACTCAGCTGAGCCCTTGGCTTTTGATTCCGGAATTTTATGTTATCTTTTCCTCTATCCCTAAGAGTTTGGGACTCCTCAATCCCTTTAATAACATTTTCAAAGGGGCTTAAGAGGAACCAAATGCAGAAGGCAATGTTCAAGACACCGTTTTTACCTGGTAATCTAGAGTAATTCTAAAACATAAATCAGATTAATCATAGCATTCTCCTGCTTAAGGCCTCTTTCAGCTGTCCCTCATTGCCTGCAGGACAGTGAGACTCTTTACCAAGATAAGTAAGATGGTTCATTATCTTTCTAGCCCTGTCACAGTGGGTCAGTTCCCCCACCCTCCATGTTCCTCATACCTGGTCCTGTAAGCTCCAGCTATAAGGAAGCCCTAGTAAATCTGAATATACCAAGCCCTTATCAAGTTTCCACACCTGTGTTTTGGCTAGATCTCAAGCTAAAATACCCTTTCTTCTCCCTGTGCCTGCTTGATGATCATTAACCCCTCAAGAAAACACAGCTTAAACATCATTACCTCCTCGATGCCTTTCTTCAAGCCTTGTATCGGAATTTACCCATCTTCCTCCACCATCCCATGAACCCAGCATGTTGTTGGGAGTAACACTCTGCCATAGGCCTGAATGTCCTTGCAAATTCTTGCAGGGCATGCCAAAAACACAAGGTATTGATTGCTTTTTATCCAGGTCATTTTTCAGGGTTGTTTGGGGTGACAGATCTTCAGAGCTGAGGTAATGCTTTTCCAAGGTGCAGGCTCGCTTCCATTTCCTATAAAAGCGCATCTCCCAAATGTAGTATTCCTCTCTTGTAACACAACCTATTGCATGTGCAGACATCCATCTCTGTCTGACTCCATCAGCCCAGTGGGACTTGGGAGGCAAAGGAACTGACAAATGAAGCTCTGGCCACTGGTTTGCCTTCAGTAATAAATTTCTCTTTGGCCCAGCAATCTCATGTCTGCTGCCACAAAACTGTAACAGGCTAGCATAGGAGCTTTTCACTACGATAAGTCTTTGGACCCTTCTCAAATGGGGAATTATATTTCTCACAGAACCTACCAACAGCTGCGTTATTAAGTAGGCTCCATGCCCAATGTAGGGTTTGAACTCACAACCCGGAGATCAACGAGTGGGGATCAAAACTTAGACACTTAACTGAGCCACTCAGGCACCCAACTGCATTATTTCTAAGTTTGAGTTCTTATACTAGTTAAGTACCTTGAAAGCAGAATTTCAGTTTTCTTTTTTAATCTTTGGGATGCAGCAAAAGTTGTTTTTTACTCTCTATAATTTATGTATTATTTTCTAGTTTACATCCAAGTTAGCACATGGTGCAACAATGATTTCAGGAGTAGATTCCTTAAGCCCTTTACCCATTTAGCCCATCCCCCCTCTCACAACCGTTCCAGCAACTCTTTGTTCTCTAGACTTAAAGAGTCTCTTGCGGTGCCTGCGTGGCTCAGTCGGTTAAGCGTCCAGCTTCAGATCAGGTCATGAAGTCGCGGTTCATGGGTTTGAGCCCTGCATCAGGTTCTGTGCTGACAGCTGGCTCAGAGCCTGGAGCCTGTTTTAGATTCTATTATCTCCTTCTCTCTGACCGTCCCCTGCTCACAAGGTCTCACTCTCAGGGAAAAAAAACAAACAAACAAAAAAAAAAACAACGGAAAAAGTCTGTTTTGTCTCCCTCCCTATTTATATTATTTTTGCTTCCCTTCCCTTATGTTCATCTGTTTTGTATCTTAAAGCCCTTATGAGTGAAGTTGTATTACATTTGTTTTTTTCTGATGAATGTCGTTTGGCATAATACCCTCTAATTCCACCCACAGTTACAAATGTCAAGATTTTAATCTTTTTAATTGCCTAATAATAGTCCATGGTATATATATACCACATCTTCGTTATTCATTCACCCACCAATGGACATTTGGACCCGTTCCATACGTTGGCTACTGCTGATAGTGCTGCTATAAACATTTGGGTGCATGTGTCCCTTCAAAACATCATCAGGCCTTTTTTTAAGTAGGCTTTATGCCCAGCAGAGCCCAACATGGGGCTGGAACTCACAACTCTGAGATCAAGACTCAGATGCTTAACTGACTGAGCCATCCAGCTGCCCCAAGTTTCATGTCTTACGTACCGGTTTCCCCAACTATCTTTTTACTCTTCTCCCATCCACTACATTAGTTCCTGGGAAGTATCAAATACCTACCCTAGATCCTTGCTGATCCTTTGCACGTTTGTTAGTATGTTTTAATTTCACTACTTCTCTAATCCCCCCACTCACGTCACTTGTCAATGTCATTTATTAAAAAAATTCAAAAACAAATTTTTAGTATCCCTGACCCTACCTTCAATGTGTGGGTTTTCTATCCGCCACACAAATAAGTCAGGAACATCCAGCTAGAAGAAATGCAGAGGACAAAGTATGTGGAAGGGAGCAAGAAGCTACCATGCTCTACAGGCCTGCCACTCACTCAAGTCTCCGTGTCACCAACAAGGAAGCTCTCCAAACCTCCTCCTTCTGGGTTTTTATAAAGGCTTAATTATGATGGCATGATTGGTCACATCACTGATTTAACCTGTAGCTCCCTCCTCTCCCTAAGAGTCAAGGCAGTAGGGCTAAATGGTCAACCCCCTAATCACATATTTAGTTCCCCTGGCTACTAGCCCCTATTAGATGCTTTCAGAAAGTCAACAAATTAATATCAAATCAGGTGTGGTTGAAGGGAATTTGTTATGAATATCAAGACATCTTTATTTGAGACAAACCAAAAACACTTCTAACTAAAGAGAACAGATGGTTACTTGAGGAGAGGTGGGTAGGTGGGGGTGAAAGAGGTGAAAAGGATTAAGAATATACTTATCTTAATGAGCACTGAATACTACACGGAACTGCTGAATCACTATATTGTACACCTGAGACTAATTTAGCACTGTTAGTTACACTGGAATCAAAAAAATTTTTTTAAAATGTTTATTGTTGAGAGACACAGCATGAGCGGGAGAGGGCCAGAGAGAGAGGAAGACAGAATCCAAAACAGGTTCCAGGCTCTGAGCTGTTAGCAGAGAGCATGAAGCAGGGTTCGAACTCACAGAATGCAAGATAATGACCTGAATCCAAGTCGGAGGCCTAATTGAAGGAGCTACCCAGGCACCCCTACGCTGGATTTTTAAAAGACATCTAATTGCTCTTATCACTTAGGAAATCCTAAGGGCTTTTAGGATATCTGTGGTAGAAATAGGACAAAGACCAAGTATACATATCTTATTATGAATCACATTGTCCTATTAGCCTGAAGACAAGGCTAATTCCCTGTTGTGTGCTTTGTAGCATCACAATTGCCCAGTTGAAGGTGGAGAAAATTAGTGCTTGGGTTCATTCAGGCTTGTTTTGTCAGGTGGCTAGGAAAGAATGGATGGATGAGGGAGGTCATGCTGTTTCCAAGAGGAAGTCTATTACAGTTCTGTAAAGGAACAGAAACAACACTAAACATATATATACACACAGACATATGTGTATCTATATCTGTGTATGTATATATAATATATAAATACATACATGTACCACATAGAATATATATAAAAAATACACATCTGAAAAAAAGAGGGACATATAGATATATATACTTTAGGTGTTTGTTTATTTTTGAGAGAGAGAAAGCACACAAGTGGGGTAGGGGCAGAGAGAGAGAGAAATTCCCAAACAGGCTCTGAACTACCAGTGCAGAGCCTGATGTGGGGCTTGAACTCACGAACTATGAGATCATGACCTGAGCTGGAGTCAGAGGCTAAACCAACCGAGCAATCCAGGTGCCCCAATAGATATATTTTAATAAATCGGCTCACACAATTGGAGGGATGACAAATTAGAAATCTGAAGGGCAGGCCAGCAGGCTGGCAACTCTGGAAGGGTGTCTATTGCAATTTTGAAAATTCTGTCTCTAGGAAATGTTCATCTCTTTTTCTTAAGTTCTTCAAGTGATTGGATGAGGACCATTCACATTATGGAGAGTGATCTACTTTACTCAAAGCCTACAGATTTAGATGTTAATCATATCTAAAAAAATACCTTCACCACATCCAGACTGGTGTTTGAACAAACATCTGGGCACCAAAGCCTAGCCAAGTTAACATAAAATTAATCATCATACAGAAGATATCCATCAGTACATCAAAAGTAAAGCCAAACAATTAATTTTCAGTGAAGCAAATTCAGAGGTTGAGGAAGAGTACAGGGCCCTTTTATCTGGGTCTCCTTTGTGCAGTGGTTTTCCATTTTTGCACAGTGCAAGTTGTGTTATGGTAGATTCTAAGAACTTCCAAAAAGGTTAAAAGCATTGGTCCCTGCCATCCAACAACTCCTCAGCTACTTAAGAAGAAAATTTATGCACGTGCACCTGCGTACACACACATTTACATTGTGTACTATAGCTTAGTCTAAAATGTCTAAGCAGCATGCAGCTTTTTCTGAGATGCTTGGATATTTTTTTGACTTGTTAAGAAACAAGAATGCAATTTCCCTTAGGTGTTGACTAGGCTCTATCTGAAACCCAAAGAAAGAAGACATGAGATTCAGGTGATGCCCTCAGGCAAGATTTTCAGAGGCAATAACATATGTACATATATTATTTTTTGTCTTTTAGAAGTGGGACTTAGTATGTTTGTTTTTAAAACAGACAATATTGGGGCGCCTGGGTGGCTTAGTTGGTTAAGCGTCCGACTTTCGCTCAGGTCATGATCCCGCGGTTCGTGGGTTCGAGCCCCGCGTCGGGCTCTGTGCTGACTGCCAGCTCAGAGCCTGGAGCCTGTTTCAGTCTGTGACTCCCTCTCTCTCTGACCCTCCCCTGCTCACGCTGTCTCTCTCTCTCCCAGAAATAAATTAAAAAAAAATAAAAAATAAAAAAAAATAAAACAGACAATATTTTAGAGCAGTTAATTTAGGTTCACAGCAAAACTGAGCGGGACAGAGTTCCTATAAACCCCCTGCCCTCCAATATGCTCTGCATATTGCAGAGCCTTCCCCATTATGAACATCCCCAAGCAGAGGAGTACATTTGTTTCAACTGATAAACCTACAAACCTGCAATGACATATCAGTATCACCCAAAGTCTATAATTGACATCAGGGTTTATTATAGGTGTTGAAAGTTCTATGGGTTTGAACAAATATATAATGAGATGTATCCACCATTGTATCACATAGAGTAGTTTCACTATACTACACAGTATATTCTCTGTGCTCCTTCTGTTTATCCCTTCCTCCCCACTAACTCCTGGCAATCACCGATGGCTTTGTTGTTGTTTTTCATTTTAGAGAGAGAGACAATGTGCAAGCAAGGGCAAGCAGGGGAGAGAGGGAATGGGAGAGGGAGGAATGGGGGGGAGGCAAGGAGAAGGGAAGAGGGAGGGAGGGAGAGAGAGAGAGAGAGAGGAGAGAGAGAGAGAGAGAAGAGAGAGAGAATCCTAAGCATGCTCCACACTCAGAATGGAGTCCAATGCGGGTTTGGATCCCACAATCATGAACTGAGCCAAAATCAAGAGTCGGAACACTCAACTGACTGAGCTACCCATGCACCCCAACCACGGATGTTTTTTATCTCCACAGTTTTGCCTTTTCCAGAATGGCATGTAGCTTGACTCACACAGTATACAGTGGTGATAGACTGCTTTCTTTCACTTGGTAATTTGCATTTAAGTTCCCTCCATGTCTTTTCATGGCCTGATAGGTCATTTCTTTTTAGGACTGAATAAAGTTCTATTGTCCGAATGTATAGAGTTTATTGATTTACGTACTTTAATTTGATTAAAACACACACACACACACACACACACACACACACACACAGAATTCCCCCAACATACACATACATTTTGGAAATCTAAGCCACCTTTTCTGTGGCACTCCCCATTTTCACTGGTATTTCCACAGAACTTACCACTATTACAGTGCTTCACTTAGGATTACATTTCTAGTACCTTTATTTGTCCTTTCTACTCGGCCAGGACTTTTGCCTGTTCATAAGCACTGGCCTATTTACTGAAATGCCTAGATCAGAGAAATAAGATCTGACTAGCTGGTGCCAAGAATGGAGCCTGGATGTGACTATTACTGTGCTACTCATCATAATGCACTAACCAAAGGTCACTATTAAAAAAAAAAAAAAAAAGAGCACACACATATTTAAACACACTTATTACATACATATATTTGTCACCAACACATCACAATGAAGTCACAAAAAAGTGGGCTTAGTTTAATTCTCAACAACATAGATCCTGTGAAAACACATTTTTCATCTTCTTTGTAATTTTCAGCACACTGCTTATTTAAAACAATTAAACAACATTTGAAACTAAATGTAAAAAACTGTAATTTAATTCAGACTTCAGAAACTTGTGAAGTAAAAGGCCATGATGGAGAAACATTAAGAAATTTGTAGAATAACCAAACTGTCACAGTCCCACATTCCTTTATAAAAGCATCTCAATAAAACAAAATAATGGGAGACAAAAATTATGGAAACACAAAAGTCAAATCAGAGATTTTGGTTTAGTATTTTCCCTGAGTCTCTTGTTTTTAAAAATCAATGTAAGTAAGGCCAATTCAAAATTGACCCACAGGTCTTGCCTCCTCCATGCTGATATGAGGAATACATTTAAGACAAGAGGCTATACACTCAAGTGGTCCCAGGGCTTTATTCAAATGTCAATTTGCTTGTGCCATCGCCACAGCGTTATCTAACCTGCTGCTGCCTGCTGCACATGGGCTTAAATAGCTGTCAAGATTTTATCTTGGCCTGCCATAATATAACATGTGAGGTTATATACTAAATGAAGACAGAAGATTTCAGTTATTAATAAATATTAAAGTCCTAAATGGATTTGGACACTATATACATCAAATTAAGGTAATTTAATAATACAGAACACTTTTATGTTTAAAACAAAAATCTTACATAAACAGGAGATGAGGGCAAGTCATCTTGAAACATTAAAAAAAAAGGAAAAAAAACACTGTTTGTTAGATCCCAATAAAGCAGAAAAAAGTGATAAGGCGATGCTTAGAATCAGACAGGCATGCTAATTCCAAAACAGTTGTCACCTTGATTCTTAAAATTGGCCCCTACAGGGTTTGTATTTGATCATTTAATTCCAGCGATATATCTATATTTGTACATATGTATGTATATATGTTTGCAAATAATCAAGCACTTGGTTAAAAGAACATATAATTAATAAGGATAAAAGGATTGTTAAAATCTAAAATTTTATTTTTTACTTCAAATGTACTAGGTTACTTGCTGGGCTTATACTATAAGGGTACTAAGTAGTATACAGATCATACTTCATAGTCAAATGTAGAAAAACACCTTGCACAGACATGTTTTTACAATCATCCTTAGGACACTTCCAAGACAGGTGGCAAAGCACTGCTAAACTGTATGTCTCCGTTCATCATAATGAAATCTCAATTTCAGAATAACAGCTGACATTTCAAAAACTAATAATCATGCATTATCTTAAAACTGAAGAGTGAAATGATGGCTCTAACCACCACAAAAATTATAACACTTTTTCACATTCATATTAATTATTTAATTTAGTAATATTAGTACCCCGCTGCACAGGCGGAAGATGAGGCACAAAAAGGTATGTATTCATTGTTGTTGTTTTAAGATTTGTCCAAAGTTAGATAGGGATGCCAAGGTCAAAAACTACACTGAGCTCTAGAGGCTTGACACTTCTGGGATATAATGGATTCAAGGTTTGCATGGTATGTTATATTTAACTCATGTCCTGTTTGCATCACATCACCTTAGTCTAACCTCTTAAACAATGGACCTGGGAAATGCCACTTACCACCTGCCTTCTCTGATCAGGTGAAAAAGGCTAGCCAAAACTTGTGTGTAAACAAACAAACAAACAAAAAAAAAAACCCCACAAAAAACAGTGTTGTTGTTATTATATGCAATCAGCAAAGTTTAATTATGAAAATATTCCACAACTGAACTGCAATAACTCTCAAGAAACATTCCACAAAATTTTCTAAGAATCTGTGGGAAGGTATAGTGCCTGGCAATCCCTACTAAAACAGAAATTTACCTATTCTTTGCATTATTGTTGCTGATAATGAACTTAAATGTGTATGATTTCATAACTGGTAGCCTCAAAGTACTAAACTATTAAACAAACTGAAAGGATCATACAAATAGATGACACCAAAATATTTATCTAGGATTATTAAGGAAAGCATAGCACTTTGGTAGGTATTCTTTTCAGAAAAGAAATCTAAAAACATATAAAGGTAAACATAAGCATGTGGCATTTTACATTGACCAAAGGAGTAACAATTAAATGGATAGGGTGTAACCACCACTATAACTTCTTGACCAACTTTATATTTTGAAGCATCAGATCTTCCCCTTTCAACTACCATTCCAATTCTACAGGGTATTTTCCAGTGAGACAAGCTGTACAGTGACCATTCTTTTCAAAGCATTCCATACCATTCCCATTTTCTTGAATCATAATATCCTGCTTTTCCATTTTCTGTTTTTTAAACTTTATCCCTTCTTGTACAGATGAAACTAGTCCTCCCACTGACAGATATACAACACTGTTTGCTCCTACAGAGGGAAAGAGGAAAAGGTCATGACACTTCCTTTGGAAAGAAAGATCTGCTCATAAGGCAACAGTAACAAACAGAAAAACTTAAGCCAGCATAAAAATTTCTCCTTTATCTTCTTATAAAAAAGCACGGGGAGACATGGGGAGGAGATGGAGTAAGCAATAAAATTATGGGCCTTTATTATTTTTTAAAATTTGAAATTGGAATTTAAGGGAGAATATAATTTAAAATAGCACTTGAGGCTTCAAATCTAGAATGGACTCAGAAAGTTTCTTTAGTAATTTTCTTGATTATGAAAACAGACTTTGAAGTCCGGAAAATCTGGGTTCAAATTTAATAAGCTCAAGGTCACTTACTTTTCCCAAGTCTTTTTTTCTTTTTCTTTTTTTTTTCATTTATAAGATAAGGAAAAACATCTGTGTGATATTTAAACAGTTTATCTCACCTAATTTGAAAAGCAAATATCTTGGGGAGCCTGGGTGGCTCAGATGGTTAAGCATCTGACTCTTGATTTCGGCCCAGGTCACTGACAATGCAGAACCTGCTTGGGAATTCCCCACCCCCGCTTACTCTTTCTCTCAAAAATAAATAAATGAACTTTAATTAAAAAAAAAAGAAAAGAAAAAGAAAAGCATATGTCTTATCCAGGATAAGCTAACCAAGTTTGCCGACCTCATTATTAAAGATAACCCTATATTAGCTTTTCACTTTTTGATTTGCACCCACATCTAAATTATTCTATAACAATCTGTGGTAAAATTGTTTTTGTTTTTCTTCAGATCTATCTGATCGTTGGGAGGCTTTCACTGATATGCATACAGTTCCCCCTACCTGGAAAGCCTTTCTTCCTTTTCACCTAATCTCATCTTGGCCTAGGTCTCCAATATAGCACTTACCATGGTGTCTATACACACCAGGCACTCTCATTATTCAGAATAGTGTTCAATGTTATCCGCTCAACATGTTACAAAACATTATTTTTCACAAATGCTGGACATTGTTTTTATTACAAGTGTAAAGGCTGACAAGCTTTCGATTTTCTCTGTTAAAAGGTTAGAGAAATTTTAATACCTACCCAGATATTTTGCAAGATGTTCAAATTCAGGTTTATTGGCAATAAGCTCTTCCTTTGTTGGTATGTTTATTCCCATAAAGCATGGGTATCTAATTGGTGGTGAAGCTACTCGAATGTGTACCTTGGAAAGAAATCATTTCACATATTATTTTGACATTTATTTTAAGGATAATCATGCAAAATTCTGTCACTGACAAATCCAACATAAAGCTGATTTACAGAATATTTAATAACAACATATGGGTAATGAAGCAAACTACAAAATGTCTTTCATTAAATAAAAGGTGAAAAAGAATCCTGGAAAACCATATAGCATATATATAAAACTCCAATGCTCAGTCAGAACTATTTTTACAATTAATTCATTACTAAGAATCCTACTGGGGCAACTCTGCTCTAGACTCCAAAGCATCTGGACAAAGATTTCAAAATGTCATCCACTTGTAAAGAATTCTTTTTACTGAGTTGCCTATTGTTTCCTTTTATCACCTATTAATGAGAACATTTCTTTCTTCTATTTCCCATTTAATAACTTTATATCCCTAGGATCACCTTCATGTTCTTTTGTACACCTGAATGGCACTTTTGCCTACCTCTTCTTTTACCATGTCAGAAAGCAAAAAATGTAACTACCACAAAGAGCTACTTTGTCTATTACTACTTTTCTGCCTTTTATCAGGTACATTTACATGGCCATAACTGGCATCCACAATTACTTTTTACCTTTATTACAACAGCAAAGATTTTCCCATGGTATGTACTCTTCATAATTATAGTTTTTGTGGCTACATCATATTTTATCATACTTAGGTATCAATTTACTAAACCATTTCCTACCAGTAGATATGTAATCTATTTCCAGTTCTTTTGTTGTCTATTCTTTTTCACTCCTGTAACAAATGCTAAATTTACTTTACACCTCTTTGTTTTTATTACAAAATTTTCAAGGAATTCTGAAGAGATTATCATAATCATAACAACAGTCATAAAAAAGCTGAAAACTCATAATCATAATTATCTTCAAAGCTTTCTAGAGAGGCTGCCACTGCTTTCCATGTCACTTCCTCCTGTAAGAGATTTTATTATTGAATCCACTCAACTATTAGTTGTAAATGACATCTCACTTCTATATTTTGAATTACTAAGATATTAAGAGTTAGAATAAGCTTTGAGATTTAAAAATATAACCCAATGTGGCAAATCTATTACAATAGGATTCACTGTACATCTTCAAAAAGAGAAATACTATAAAAATTTTTTTAAAGTATTCTATTTTGTGCCTTTTGTGAGTTTTTAAAATTAACCTTATAAAAACTTTAATCTTTTATAGAGGTTTTTAGTCTATTAATGAATATTATTTAGTATGTAGTTTGAGTGGCTATTACATGTTTTCCAAATTACTGCACGGTTATTCCTAAATCAACTTATCTGAAAGATGACAATTTATTATATTGAACTATCCATTTTCATTCACTGTACAAAACTGCAATTTTTAAACCAGTGTCATATTATTAATTATCGGTATGTTTTAATAATACTTACCTCCTTTGCACCAGATTCTTTGAGCAACTTGATTATGGGTGAGATGGTATTGCCTCTTACAATTGAATCATCTACAAGAACAATTCTTTTGCCTTTAAAGTTGTCCGACAATACTCCAAATTTTTTTGCAACACCAAGTTGTCTTAACCTCATGTTTGGCTGAATAAAGGTTCTTCCTACATACCGGTTTTTACATAGCACCTCCACATATGGAAGCCCACACTGATAGACAAGAAACAAAAGGACAATGAGCAGCAACATATAGAGAACTCTAGGCTATTTTCTCTAGGTCATTCTTCCATTGTAGTATGTATGAAAACATTTGAAATTGCTATTCTGAACTCTCCATCAACAGATTACATACAATTTTGCTTCACTGTTTAAACTGTAGGGGGAAAAAGGCAAAAAGAAAACCCATTCAAAGTAATATACTCATTGGGAAATTGGGAAAACCTATTCATTTTGTCAGAAGTTGTAATGTTTCTCTCTTAAACAAATATTATTTCTCTGTCTTGGAACAGAACACTAAGTGTGTGAAGACATGATAATAAATCCCTGTCAGAAAAATTCATAGCAATTAAAAACTATCAGCAAGAAAAGAATTAAAACGAGTATGTAGGAGCACCTGGGTGACTTAGTTGGTCAGGTGTCTGAGTCCTGGTTTAAGCTCAAAGTCATGATCTCACAGTTTGCCGTAAGCACAGAGCTCATGTGGGATTCCTCTCTCCCTCTCTCTCTCTGCCCTCCATGGCTTGCTCTCTCTCACTCTCAAAAAAAGACCCAGTATGCAACGAATGTGCTTTTTGAGGGGCAGGAGGTGATTTATCCATCTTTCAAGGTAATACTAATCTAAAATGTGTGCATATTATTTATTTTAAAAACAAATAAACTTTCAACATAGTGAATGTTGATTAGGACACCCCAGGATCACCATAGTCATACAAATCTATTTGATTATGAAAAATGAAATTAAGCACAGTACTAAAAACAATACACAAAATGAACATAAACAGCTTTGTTATCACTCATACTAAACAGGGAACAAATTAAACCAGTGGTTTGTGAGGGATGGTACTTCAAGAAATAGGTTTTAATAATAAGTAAATATTACCACTAAATTCTGTATGTATTCATGATGTTATCTTCTTTTTTAAGTTTATTTATTTTGAGAAAGCATACAAGCAGGAGAGGGGCAGAGAGGGAGAGACAAAATCCCAAGCAGGCTCTGTGCTTATGGCACAGCACAGAACCTGATGTGGGTCTCGAACTCACAAACCATGAGATCATGACCTGAGCTGAGATCAGGAGTCGAATGTTTAACTGACTGTGCCACCCAGGTGTCCCGATGATGTTTATTTTTTTAAGTGAAGTGGATCATTCTGCTCATCTTTAGGTGAATCTTGGAGTGGATTCCACTAAAATAGTGCTATTGAATAAAACGGCTGGAAAATAACTCTTGTTGTAAAGGATCTAATATTTTCTTTTTCCTTATAATGTACTGATAAGTTTCTCTTTATATACAAGAATTTCTGATTTCAGTGCTACCAGAGCATTTCACTGCATGTCAAGAAAAAATACCTTTCCTGCATAACCAAGAGCAGCGGGCGTAGCAGATTCCGGAACAGTGCTAACCAAATCTGCATCCACTGGTGCCTCAATTGCCAGCTGCTGACCACAACGGTATCTTACTGTGTAAACCATTTGGTCTGGAATGTTTGAGGAAAAAAAATACATTATTTTTACTTAGCATATTAGTATTATTCTAAGAAAATTAGCTTGTTAGAACTCTATACATGGCATACAAAAAGTCAAGTAAAGCATATAAAACAACTAAAGTGGAGATACATAAACTGGGGAATTCACTCTTTTAAAAAAATGTGGCCTTAATACATATCTGAAAACCATAGTCCTTATTCCTAAAAGGAAAACAAAGTCCAGGAGTCAGATGAGAGGGAAAAATAGTGATCTTATGACTTGTATGTTCAGTCTCCTAATCACAACATGTAACAATGTGCCTCCAAAGAGCCCGGTAAACCTCTGAACCAAGAACTGCCATGTTTCAATGAGATAAATAAGAGACTTATACAGAAAGTTAAAGATATTTTATTTACCTTCAAATATACTATCTGGTCTTGCAAAATAAACATACTCAAAGATACAAAAAGCCATCGGGTTTCCTTCAGACCTTGGTATAATATCAAGAGTTTGGACACTACGTTTGGTTATTTCCACAATTTCTCCAGGCAAGACTTCACGGAAATATCTTGGGAAACAATATTAAAGAAAGAAGACTTTAAATAAACCAGTCCTTAAGACTGATAACAACACCTATTGTAAAGTACACACAAAGTCCCTTCCCTTATAAAGGAAAAGTGGTTCAGTTTAATATAGAGATGGCTTAAAAAATAAAAAGTTAATTCTCCCAACAGTAAATCTAATACTTGTATCTTGGGGCACCTGGGTAGCACAGTCGGTTAAGTGTCTGACTCTTGATCTCAGCTCAGGTCATGATCTCATGGTTCATGAGTTTGAGCCCTGCACCAGGCTCTGCGCTGATGGTGCAGAGCCTGCTTGAATTCTCTCTCCCCATCTCTTTGTACTCCCTCCTCCAAAATAAAAAAAAAAATAAAAGCCATAAATTTTACTGAGTTTTGGAAAAACAGAGGTTAAAGAGAACATTTTATTCTGGCTTAAATGTTTCAATCATAAGTATTCCTTGTTGAGGAGATTCTTCCTTTCTAAAATAAGTCTCATGGTATTTTGAAAGGAGGGTGACAGTTTCAAAATTAGAAGGTATTACTGGATTATTAAAGTCAGTGCCAGTGCTAAGCAAAAAGTACAAAAGAAACTGCATTTATAGATATGACTCCTTACAGAAATCAAAAAGAGTACTTTCACATAACAAAAATTTTTTTACTGATGTAGAAAAAATGCATATGCCGAGTGAAACAAAACTTACCTTGCACCAATTGATAAAAAGCTACAAGATTCTGAAGACACCACCCATCCTTCTGTTTCTGAAGATTTTTTCTCTGTAAATCACAAGATAATTCAGTTAATGGATTCAAGGAATTTTACAAGAGGCTACTTATTTCAAGAGAATAGTTAAACACCATATAGATAAATAAAAAAACATCCATTTCTATGACTTTAAGAACACACGGATCTTCATTAGACTTGAGCAGAAGATAAAATCAATGATATCAAATTTCTTTCAAAAACTGATTTCACGGATTCAAATAAGACATTGATCGGATAAGTCAAAAAGAAAATCACTAAAATCATACTACACACGTGAAAAAGCTGGGCAAAGGGCATGAATAGGCAATTCAGAGAAGACAAAACAGGAATGTCCATAAAAATGACTCATCCTCAGAAATACTCAAGGAAATATATTTTAAAAACCAAGCACTGCAGGGGAGCTTGGGTGGCTCAGTCAGTTAAGCATCCAGCTTCAGCTCAGATCATGCTCTTAACAGCTTGTGAGTTCGAGCCCCACACTGGGTTCTGTGCAGACAGCTCAGAGCCTGGAGCCTGCTTTGGATTCTGTGTCACCCCTCCCCCACTCTGCCCCTCCCCTCTCATGCTCTGTCTCCCTCTCTCTCAAGAATAAACATAAAAAAAAAACCAAAAAACAAGTACTGCATCATTTTTTTTGAATCTAATTCCTTCCCACTCATAAGCTTCCTATATCTCATGATTTGAGGGTATGCCAACAGTAGGACAAGAGCTTGGAAAAGCATTATGAAATTGTATTTCTTCTGAAGTGCATTACCTTTATCATTTATATCAGATACTGGAATAAGACGTCCAATGCATAGAGGGCGATTTCCATAAGGATCTCGTACTGCATAAATAACATCTCTGTGCATTATAAGCAGGGAATATGCTGTGGGTGCTTCCTTCATTAGGTTTTTAATCCTGGAATTAATTAAATAATTGAATAATTTCAGTTATGAACACAAGACACAAACTCTGCAAGACAGATCTCATAGCAGAGCTGTGAGCTTAGCCTAGTTTTACAATTACCTTGCTACCCAGTCTGGGGTGCCATCTTGTTCCTGAGGAGGTGTATACGCCAGTAACTGGGTAATCATTTCACTATCAGAACTTGTTGACAAACCAATACCATGCCGCAGAAGCTATTTAGAATGGAGAAAAGAAGCTATTTAGAATGGCTGACAGTTTTTAATCATTGGAGGGGAAGCTCCACCTCACCCCTCACCCAGCAGCCCACCATAATGGCAAAAGATCAGGCACTGTGTGAATTTCCAGATATGAAAATCCTGCACATGTGGAGAACCACTGCTGAAGGCAATAGGAAGTCTCTGAAGGTTTTTAAGCAAGAAAAAAAAAGTGATCTAGGAAGCATATAGAATAGCTTTTGAAAACTAAGTTTGGAGGAATGTAAACCTGCAGTAAAGGTGGGGGAGAGTGGAGAAGGCATGAGAATTTGGAACTGTGATTCTAACTTTTTCAGTCGTTGACAATCCTGACTGACAGGACACATTCCCATAAGAGTGGCATACTACAGTGCGGCCTCTCAACCCAGGTCTGTTAGTGGTAGTGCGATGGCTACCCATCCTCACTGATTATCGCCAAAAGAGTAGAAGAAAGGAATTAACTATATTGAAAAATTAACTGTAGAAGATGTAATAAAAATTAGTTGAGCACACTCATGAAAATTATAAGGTTCTGAGCCAGAGAGACTAGGACAAGAACATCACCAATGATCCATACAGGCTGAGTTTAAAGTGATACTATAGAACATTTTCTGTAGGCAGCTAAATGCGTAGAGGTGAAATCCAGACTCTGGGAGGTGGTTGTGTCTAGAAATAACGAGCTAGGTATATTGCATGGAATTCAATTTTTGGTGGTGATCACCAAGTGGTGAGTTTTTGTGTGTGGTTTTTGGTGTTTTTTTTTTTGCAAATTTTACTTCATATTTATACTTCTTTGATTGTGTGAATTAAACAATTTTTTCACTTAGAGGCAGAAAAACACATTATCCTTTTAATACCAGAGCCTAAAAAGAGGGCAAAACATAGCTAGAATTGAAAATAAAAGGATAATGAGTGGTACAGAAGCATAGTTCTAGATATTTTCCACCCACCCAAATCGACCATCATTTGACTTCTGTCACTATTTATCCCATGTAAAATGCCTTGTTCTAGAAGGCTAAGGAGATAATAACAGTGTGTGTTGTGTGTGTGTATAACCATCCTGTTACTGAATGTCACCTGAGATTTTTATTTCCAAGGTTACCAAATCATGATTATTATAATTCAGTGGACTGAAGAAACGTGGCATCAATAAATGAAAGGCAAGAATGGATAAATAAGCTATCAGGAATAAAAAGATACCAAGGAATTAAAAAAAAAGGAAGATGAACTAATGATGAATAAAAGCATAGGCACAAATTTAACAAGGAATGCTCCAAATACCATGTAAAGATCAAAAAAGAAGATAGTAAAGTCTCTTTGCCTTTTCCCCAAGTAGTTTCCTGTAATTGTTTCCAAATCACTTTCCCTTATATTTGTTATCTTCCAGTTTATATTCTATTTTCTTCTTATGCTTTGAACATAAAGACAAAGCTAAAGGGATAGGAACAGCCCATAAACCCTAACTTCTGTTTCTCACAACAACCATAAACCAACTTTTTCACGTCTCTATTCTAAAGCTGTACCATCAGAATCACCTTAAAAGTACATTAAAATGCAGACTGACCACCTTCCCACCACAGATTCTGGGGTGATATCTTAGAATCTGCAATTATAACAAATACTCCAGGTAATTCTAATACAGTTATCCTTTGCAGTTAGATAACAGGTGACAACAATTAGAAACTATCCTGCACCAAGATCCCCAATAACTTCATTTCATTAATTTATCCTAATCATGAAAAAAAGCATTAAAAACACTTACCTTTTTCCTTAATTGAGTAGCATTTACCAATTCGCCATTATGTGCCACAGCTATTTTCCCATGAAGTGTTTCAACAACGAAGGGCTGACAGTTTTCTAATTCACAGTTTCCTGTAGTGGCGTATCTTGTGTGTCCAATTCCAAGGTTTGAAATATATAATTTCTTCAAATTGTCTTGAGAAAAGACGTGATTTACAAGACCCATTCCCTTGTAAAGTCAAAGTAAAAGCCCATCTTAGAAAAAAAAAGACTGTGGCCCTAGCAAGTAAAGGCTTTTACCCTTTATACTCTGTGCTCCAGCATTCTAATCTTAAATAAAGACTACCCTAATTGTAAGAACCATAAAATATCTTTTTAGAAAAAAATTTGAGGGACGCCGGGGTGGCTCAGTCAGTTAAGCATCCAACTTCAGCTCAGGTCATGACCTCACAGTTCCTGCACTGATGGCTCAGAGCCTGGAGCCTGCTTCGGATTCTGTGTCTCCCTCTCTGTTCCTACCCTCCTTGCTCTCTCTCTCTCTCTCTCATAAACAAAAAAAATTTTGAGGTGAAATTCACGTAACAAAATTAACCATTTTAAGGTAAATAATTCAATGGCATTTATTTCACAATGTTGAAGTGCTTGTTTTATGAGCTACTTTTCATTAGAAAAGATGTACTAAACAGTAAAATTTGTCAAATATAACAAACTAAATCAAATGCATTTTAAAAACTCAAACTATGTTTAAAAATTTAAATATATGACCTGTTTCAATGAGTCGGTCTAGCCAACTATCAGGCAGATATGCACCCTAACTGGACAAATGGAAACGGCTGATCCAGAGTATGACTTTTATATGCAAATTATTTGTTCAAATTTCCTTCCCCCACCAACATACTAGTTATCACCTGGCTATTGTTATCTTTATTACTAACATTTTTTTATATTCAAATATACCTTGTGTGTTTTGAATGTTGGTACTGAATTCCCATCACTGGTCACAATACCAGCACTCTCCTGACCCCTGTGAATATAAAAAGGCATCAACTGTTAAATTTAAATTTACTTCATCCATAAGCTTCTTTATGAAGCATACTTTTCTCAAGAACATCCAGGAACTGACAATGCATTACATGCTACTAGTACTAGTGCCACTTCTACTCATGATGATGGTGACCACCAAGCAGCAGATGATATTATCTGAATTCTAATGAATATGCCAGGCATTGTCCTAAAATTTACAGGAAATACCTAATTTATTAGGCTCTCACAACAATCTTATAAAGTAAATACTGTGATTACCATTCCCATTTTACGAATAAGGACACTGAAGAAACAGAAGGTAAGTAACTTGCCCAATGTTGCATGGAAAGCGGCAGCACAGTCAGGGTGAGAACACAATCTGACTCCAGAACTCAGTTTTCTAACCTCTGTACAAAGTGACAGAATAGAGTATGGAGAAAAAAATAAAACTTAAAAAAATATATAAAAAAATAATAAGTAGAGTATGGAGATAGAAATGGAAATCTCCAAATAAATTAGCAGATAAAATGCTTACTGTGGATAGTAGAATCATGAACAAAATTCATTGATTTTTGAGGTTTTTGCTTTGCACTTTCCACTTTTTTCCCAACAAATATCTGTCACTTTAGTTATCACAAAAAAATAAATGCTGCTTCTAAAAACCCTAAATTAATCAGGCACTTGTATTTCATTTCTGCATTAATAGTTCTAGGTGACAAAATAAAGAAGAAAGCCAAAAGGTAGGCCGTAGCTTATATACCACACGTTAAGACTAAGACGATCTGTCCCATTATGGAGTAATAAAGATTCCAAATGCTCCACAATTTTTAATAGCTCTGAAAAAAATGCTATAAATACTAGATGTGTTTTAACAAATTTTTGTTCCAGAGAATATATAACAGGGTAGAAATAAAAAGTAAATTTCTATCATATATTTATGTATAAATTAATAATACATTGATTTGATTAAAAGAATCTTTTTCAAAATTACATATTATAGTTGTTTAGGCATTTTTTTAAGTTTATTTTGAGAGAGAGGGAGAGAGACAGAAAGTGAGCAGGTTAGCAAGCAGAGGAGGGGGAGAGAGAGAGGGAGAGAGAGAATCCCAAGCAGGCCTCCATATTGTCAGTGCAGAGTACGACTGGGGTTAGAGCAGATCATGAGTCACAATCAAGAGTTGGACGCACAACGGACTGAGCAGCCCAGGCATCCCTGTTTAGGCATTTCAATAAGAAAAAAGTACAACATTAAGTGAACCTGCAAAGTAAAAATCTAAAAATTTAAAATTGAAATTTTACTAAATTATCAATGCATAAATACTACCAATACATTAAATAAATATCCATAATCCTATATACCCTATAGGCCTGGATCACTTATGCCTTAGGATTTCTTTACTGAAATGATGTGGTTTTCAAGGATAACCTATGCTAGAAGACTAAATGATTCATGGCAGAGGGAAAAAGAACTAATGTTTGCCATAAATCTTGGGGCAGAAAGAACCTCTGCCGACCACTTCTAAAATATATATATATTTTTTTAATCCACAACCATTTGGTAAACCAGAGTAAATTATGTAAGAAAACAAACAAAAAAATGTTTATCTTCCCTTTTGTCTCCAGGGTAATTTCCCCTTAAGGCTGAAATGAAAAATATTAGGAATCATTTAGGTCCAGGCTTCTTTAATCACAAAGCCTGCATATTTGGCAGTTTCTCAAGTTACTCCCCTCAGGCAGCTTGAACCAGTTAAACTAGATCTTTTCAGCTCTTTGGAGCTTATTGACAACCAGCCGTCTGGTTTCCTAGGAAACAAAACCTTGGCTAGAAATAGTGAATCATTTCCAGGTCACTTTCAACATGGAGAGTGGAGCAGGAAAGCACTGGACTGAAGAAGAGGTTAAAGCTTTGCTAAGTGTCTGGGCAGAAAAAAATATACGAAAACAACTTTATGGAACACTGAGAAATAAAGGAATATTTATTTACATTGCAAAAAGGCTGCAAGCACTAGGAGTATACAGAGATTGGAAACAGTGCCGGGCAAAGTACAAAAACCTCAAATATGAATACAGAACAGTTAAATATGCCCACAACTCTGGAGACAGCTCTAAAACTATGAAGTTCTTCCATGATTTGGATGCGATCCTGCAATATGAACCTGCCACCCAATTAACAGAGGAAGATGCAAATGGCAGGTGCCTGGCAACGCTGAGCCAAAGTACAGCTCCAGAGATCACTGAAGGTAAAAAGAAAAGGTAGCATTTCTTTTGTTTTTACCTAACAAACTGTAATAGTACAGGACTTCTGATTCTGTATGATAAACATAGCCTGGAATATTATGGTTGAGAAAAAACAACTGACTTATTACGGTATTTTGCACAATGTAAAAAAATTAGATTAAATACCTCCACTTTTTAAATCTGTAAAATACTGAAAAAAAAAAAACACATTAAAATGACATTACTACTAATGCCAACTGCTCCTTAAGCATGCCTGATGTTTTGTGAAAAATGGATTGGGTTTTGAAAACATTTTAGGTTTTACTTTTTTAAGCATGGCAAAAGAAAAAAAAGTCAAATATATTGCTCCACTGTTGTTTCCCCACATCTCGAAACAAGACAGAACTTTCTGCTCTATATTTACATTCCCATTTTTCTAAATTTATCAATAAAAGCACTAAAATTCTAGGAATAAACAACTTCTTCATCACTTGCTTAGAAGCACAGCTCCCTTTAACAAAAAGTGAAACAGAAATAGATTTGATAGATTAAATGATTTAGATATTAAACGAGGTTTTGACCTGCTGTGTTGTTAAGCCCAACACGATTTACATAGAATTTGCTCACTGTCTGTGGAAGCTGTATATATTACCAGGGAAAGGGGAAATCAATGGCAGTAATGAGATTTCTCCCATAGTGGAAAGTCTTACAGATGCTATTTTTAAGAGCAGAGCTGTTCAATATAAAATCTCTAATACCTACTGCCTGTGTCCACCACGTGCAAAGCACTGAGCTACTTGCTTTGTAAACTCGGAAAGGAGGGCATCATGAATAAATTTAACACCCAAAAGAAAATGCTAAGTGTTAGAACAAAGATACCAAATGAGAAAGGGGGAAACAATGACAGAAATTGAAGTTAGGTTAATTTGGATTATCTGAACTTTGTGTGTAAAGCTCAATAATAAATCATTTGGTAAAAAAATCCACTTAACATACTCCCTTTACATTTTTTAAAAATCTTTTATTTATTTCTGAGAGAAAGAGAGAAACGGTGTGAGCAGGGGAGGGTCAGAGAGAGGGAGGGAGATACAGAATCTGAAACAGGCTCCAGGCTCTGAGCTAGCTGTCAGCACAGAGCTGATTCGGGACTTGAACCCACAAACCATGAGATCATGACCTGAGCCGAAGTCGGACGCTTAACTGACTGAGCCATCCAGGTGTCCCTACATTTCAGATACTAATCGAAATTCTGAGAAAGCTCTGTAGTCACTGTCAAGTTAACGAGCAGTAACCTTGATTGGGGCCACCTGGATGGCTCAGCAGGTTAAACTGACTCTTAATTTCAGTTCAAGTCATGATCTCACTTTCCTGACACCGAGCCCTGAGCTGTCCGCGTATAGCCCGCTTGTGATTCTCCCCTTCTCTCTGTTCCTTCCCTGCTAGCACTATGTCTCTCTCAAAATAAATAAATAAACTTAAAAAAAAAAGAGCAGTAACATTATTTGATTAATCACCCTGCACTCTTCAGTATTTAAATGCTTTAAATATTGGTTAATGATAAATCACAACTTCTGAAAGGCCTTGATTTTAACCAGAGGTTGGTGTGATGAAGATGTGGGTGCTGAATCTCCACTATTTTTGCCCCTCTCTTACCTGTCCGTCCCCAACCCCCATCTCGTGTGTGTATGTGTTTAATCTCCAATTAATAGGGTCTCTTTCTAATCCATTTAGGTAGTACCCTCTTGGCTCCAAATTCCCCATTTTCACTCATAAGCAGAGGGCTCATAATTACTTCTGCACCTTTTATGTTTCAGGTATCTCAAACCCTCCAATTCTAAAACCCCACTCTCTTCCCTCATTCAGAACTGACCCTCCTACAAATTGCCTTTACCTTACTACTCCACTGTATTTCCAATCACTTAAATAAACTTAAATAAACATTAATAAACATTAAATGTTTAAGATATCCTTGACCTTTCATCGATCACTAAGTCCTTAAAAAAATCTGACGTTTCATAAATTTTCCCCTGTTCTATTCTCATTACCACCATGAAGAACTTCATCACATGGAATATTAAGATAACATCTTAACTGGTCTCCTTACTTTTCAGCCTCTTCATACACATCGTTTATAGTGCCACTGGTTGCTTTTCTTTAACTTTTTGAATTATAAAATTACAAGCACATTAGCAGTTTGTTTACTTTAAAAATTATCTTGAAATTATAACCAGAATTAATTCTAATTAATTCAGGATTAAATGTTACTTAATGGTTCCATAATATTTGAGTGCATATAAGAGTTTGTCTCTGCCCCTTTAGAGAAATGATGCTACAATCAATATCTTTCTTCCATATTTAACATTATTACTTTAGAACAGACTATCAGAAGTTCAATTACTGGTCAGGAGGGGTATGATTACTTTGAAACAATGCTAAAAAATGCTTTCCAAAAGAACTGTACTTTACTTAACCTACTATAATGGTGTATGCAATTGATAACTTCAGTTTGCACTTAGTTAATTACTAATGCTATCGAACAGTTCTATATGTTTATTCACGTTTACAAACTACATCAATTGAGGTCTTAGAAACTGCATGATCTCTTTTGCCTTACAATTTTGGGTGATTTTTATTTGATCTACAGAATTCAAAAAAGTTTTCATGAAATCACGTTTCATGAATCAAGTTTTCACGTAATCAGTGTTTCATGAAAAACAAAGATTTTGATTAAAGTTCTTAATGCAATCAGTCTTTTTTAACGCTTAGAAAGTCCTCCTTTACTTTTGGTCTGATTCATTTATAATGTCTTTTGGTTTTTCTATGGTGGAACCAGCAGAATTTTTATTGGTATATGGTAAACTAAAGAAGGGAAGAAAAGGAAATGTGCCTTTTCCACTGTTGGGATCAAACTCATGCAAGTGGTAAGGAAAGAGGATCTAGTTCCCTGTCAGGCAGCAGGTAGCCTGACTGAGCCTTGGCAAAGGACTCAAATCTTAAGAGGCTTCATGTTCTAGAAATTATAATCATCCTCAACTTCAGAATACCTTTGGCCTACTATTATTGCAGAATCACATTCTTTCGGTGACCAAATTTCCACTCTATTTCCCTCCTCTTAAAACGATACAAATGCATCAGGAGTAATGACTTAAGAGTTTCAGGTTACAATCACCAGGGCATGGGGCCCCTGCATTCAATTTTGGCAATTATGCTAGGAATGACCAACCTAAGAAAAAAAATACATCCGAAGAAGTTGGGGAGAGAGCCGTTCTTTATCACGCCTACCAATATTTTCAGCTCCAGGCTGTTTTCAACAAATAGAAAACTAGGTAATAGTATCTGATATAAATCAGGTAATAGACTAGCAAACTAGGGGCACCTGGGTGGTTCAGTCGGTGACTCTATTTCAGCTTGGGCCATGATCCTGGGGTTGTGGGACAGAACCCGACACTCAGTACTAAGCGAGGAGCCTGCTTGAGATTCTATTTCCCCCTCTGTCCCTCTCCCAAGTCTGCACTCTCTTTCTCTCTGGGATAAAAAAAAGTAGCCTGTGCCTCATTTTATGAAGACACCCAACCTATGAAACCAGGAAGATTGAGGTACTGTTTTTATTTTTCAAGGTTGGCACTATTCTTTGAAATGACACATTCCTTGGTCCATTTAAGCATAACTTAGATTAATTTCTATAAAGTTTTATGCACCAATCAGCTAATTATAATAGATACATATAAATTTTAGCTACATGACTAAATATGCCAAATAAGCCATATTTTCTGATTATGTCATTACAGGACCTCCCTCTGTTTTACATTGCTAGTGTCATTTATCAAATCCCTATTATGTTAAAGTACCTAAAATACAAAATTAAAGAACACTTTTTAATGTAATTTAATTTGAAAATGAACCACAAACATAAAATTAGCAAACAAAACTAGTGGAAGTTCAAAATAAACCATGTCATTAGAATGGTAGAAATTAAATTTTGGGACACCTGGGTGGCTCGGCTGGTTAAGCGTCTGACTTCAGCTCAGGTCATGATCTCACTGTTTATGAGTTTGAGCCCCACGTCAGGCTCTGTGCTAACAGCTCAGAGTCTGGATCCGGCTTCAGATTCTGTGTCTCCCCCTCTCTCTGTCCTTAGCCTGCTCGTACTGTCTCTCTGTCTCTCAAAAATTGAATAAATGTTTAAAAAAACATTTTTTAAGAAATTAAAATGTTCTTTACATAGATAAGTATAGTATTTAAATCACATAAAATATTATCACAAATCTATAATCTTTCATGACTATGATCAAATTCAGCTCAAGCTACTAGCATTATCAGTCATTTAATTCAATTTTTATCTTCCCTAGAACTTACTCTAAAAGGAATTTCGTTTTTTTTCCAGGTAAGATGTCAGTTACATTAGAAGATAAGGAAGACATCTCAGGAAATCCTTTACTTTTGATTTCTCACATCAGACCAATGGAACTAGGTATAGTGTGGGGGGTCAAAAATACAAAGAAACTGATCAGATTCCAAAGTGGAAATAAGATTGGTTTCTGAGAAAATGGATGATTTTTCCTGACAAAAACATTTACGATTATTTTAAGTGTCCCTCTTTTTTACCAATCTATACTAAAAAAATCATTTTTAGAAATAAATGATTTCTTAACAAAACCTAAATTGCCTAGATATATTAGCTTTCAAATTCACAACCTTTATTCTTTACTATAATAAGGAATATAGGGTCAAAATTATACATAGTAGATTCTTAATATTTAATGAACATGTCACTTTAGTACTCCAGAGGTCTAAGACAAACAATTTTACATGTGAAAGTAAATAATATCAAATCAATAAGGAGGTCAAGATGATTTTATTCACCCAAATTAAAGTCAATATAAATCCACACTTGGCTTCTAAATTTTTATTGAAGGTTGTTAATCCAAGTAAGGAAAAAGAGTGAAAAGCATTTCAAAACAAAGACATTAAATGTACCACAAAATAGAAACAGCTCCCTATACCTCAGGTAAATGCTTAAAAGTGGTTTTTAATAACTTACATTATAGATACTGACGTCTGAACTACCTTTTTATTAAACAGAAACATGAAATCTGAGAAAAACACAAGATAATGTGGCTGTTAAACAACATAACCTCCAGTAATGTCATTACCATAAAATTAGTTGCAAAACTGTACCAGAGATCTAACATGAAGGTACCATGCTAGGATTTCTAAGTGGGGACGTTCTTCCTAAGGCATTATGAAATTCCTGGCACACTTCCTTGCATTAAAAGAATACTTCGCTTAAAAGGACGTTCTTTAACGAATGGGACATCTTTTATTTTCATGAGAAATAAGAAGCACCAATTGTTATAACATGTCTCTTCCAACCCTTTATTCACGAACAGTCTTGGTTCTAACCCTGCCTGCACACTAGAATCACAATCTGGGGACGACAGGTGGGGGCAGCAGTGAAGTAGTGATTCATAAAATCTCCCCCAGGAGATACTGATATGTAGCCAATGGAAATAATTAGATTAAAAGGAAGAGAAGGAGATAAATTGCTTCCACCTATCCTATCACCAAAAAATAAATAAACTGTCCTCAATGAGCCATTTTCTAATTGTACTGCTTCCTACAAGTAAATATTACAAAAGTATATATTCAATGTTCACTATATAGCTAAAGACACACCAAATACCAAGGGAGTGGGATGGATGGGTAAGAAATGATAAAGGGGCGCCTGGGTGGCTCAGTCGGTTAAGTGTCCGACTTCGGCTCAGGTCATGATCTCGCGGTTGGTGGTTCGAGCCCCACGTCGGGCTCTGTGCTGACTGCCAGCTCGGAGCCTGGAGCCTGTTTCAGTCTGTGACTCCCTCTCTCTCTCACCCTCCCCTGCTCATGCTGTCTGTCTCTCTCTCAAAAAAATAAATAAAACATTTAAAAAACTTAAATGCTAGAGTAAAGAGATGATCAAAATGTGACTAATTAAAAACAACTATATTAAAGTCAGTCACTATCATGATAACAAACATTCAAGTTCTGTACTTCATTTATCCATCAGTTTCAGATGAAAGCTAAGCTATGATTTGTATTCCATCTCTTATGGAGAAAATTTCTTTCTTTATTAAGGTTGCATCTAATTATTTATCTTATATATATAACCTATGTGTGTGCATATATATATGTGTGTGTGTGTGTGTGTATATATATGTACATATATCTCTTTCCCTCCCCACCTGATACAGGTAACTCTACATCAATTATGGAGCCCCCTATTAATCCAACTTTTATTCCAACTGTAGCAAATGAAGGAGGAAAACACTGGACTGTGCCAGAAATCAGGGCTCTAATAGGCATCTGGTCTGATATAAGTATACAACAACAACTAGAAGGAACAGTGAGAAATAAAAGGATATTTGAACAAATTGCTGCCAAGCTTCAGGAATTCGGAATAGACAGAGATTGGAAGCAGTGCAGAACAAAGTACAAAAACTTAAAACATGAATATAAGATTGTAAGAATGGCTCAAGACCAAGGCATAACTAAGAGTATGAAATTTTTTACTGAGTTGGATGCCATTTTGGGACACAATAAAACAGAAAAATCACAAGAACAGGAATTCCAAGATGGAGAACAAGCTACGGGACGCGCCAATGTAAAAACAGAAGAGGATCGGACAGGTAGGAAGACAAAGAAAAATAATCTTAACATCAGGCTACAAATATAAAAATGTCAATAGAATGATAACATGTATATAATCTAATTTAAATAGGTGTCACTAAATGTTATTCAATAAGGTAATTATTGAATTTATCATGAAACAGATATAATGTATAATCAATCTCCTCCAGGACATAGAGAATAGTACAAAGTTATACAAAAAAGATAAAATAAAATTCATTTCCATAAGTTTAAAAATAGAACAATTTTAATAAAGTAAAAATGCAGCTCTAGATGGCAGAAATTAAAGCAAGTTTTCACATCAACTATGGTAAAATTGTGAGTGAACAGAAAAAGGGCATTAAAGAACTTAGAAGAATATAAAACCCATGAGAAGGTCTTTGAAGTGTAGTTCTTCTGGGACATATCATAAAATGCTTTAAAATGAGCTTAACCCAAAGGATTAAGATACAATACACACAAAGATATGATAGCATGAAATAAACTGGATGAGTTCTAGACCAGGAGTCAGGAAATCCAAGTTCTAGCTCAGTCTTTGTGGAACCCTAAACCAAGTATCTCCTCTACACTTGACAAAATGTTCTTAAAGACCTCTACTAACCATAAAGTTCCTAGATCTTAATATCTGCCTTAAACAATGCAGTTTTAATTCTCAGATTGTGAGTATGTTTCTAGGGGAAAGAGAGGTAATGACAGAGTTAAGACTGAGAAATGGTGGTAAGAAGTACTAAAATCTTTTGCTGGTGGAGAAGAAAGAAACGGGCCTGCTAGATAACTATATACATCCTTCCCATAAAAAATAAAATGAGTAGTGATAAAGTAGTCCAACAGTAGCAGTATGATTCTGTTCATACAGTAATTGCAACTAATGATAATTCCATCAATTATAAGTTTTAAGTCTAGTTAGAGACTTACGACACCAGATATCTACAGGGACCTAAGACTGAAAGATTAAGAGTGGGGAATCTAAACTAGAGAAAAGGAAACTATAATATTTAGCACCAGGTTCACTGTAAAAGGAAAAATAACATAATAGAGTTTAAAATAATACTGAAAGTGAATAAAACCAAGCCACCATATATCCCACTATGTTCACACAGTCATTGATGAAGATGCAGCTGAAGATGACTTGGTCAGTAATATGTCAGAAGACCTAAGAGAGAGAGAGGTAAAACAAAGTCCTGGCACAGGTAAAACAGTATTTTTGGTTTTGTGTATGTGAAAAAATACATAAGATGTTATTATATGATGTTGCTATGGACTGAAATATGTCACCCCTAAAGTCATATCAACATGTGCAAAAGTATTTGGAGATGGGACTTTTGGGAGATAATTAAGGTATAGATGAGGTCACAAGGATGGGGCCCTTATGATGGATTTTATAATTATATTAATATATAATAACGTAATAGAATGCTACAATTAACTAAAATACTGTAAGATGTTACAAGAATATATACAAGGTTATAACATATGAAGTATAATACTCATATTTCCAAAATGCAGAAATGGAAGGTGAAAACTGTTAATTACATAATGTTCCCTATGGTTGTTATTCTCAAAGTGTAGCAGCATCAGCATCATCTGGGAACTTAAGCATGCTGAAGTTTAAGATATACTGCCCTATGGTACAGGATACTAAGGGGGTGAAGCAAAGTGAGTTCTTCCTATTTGACTGACTGCCTTTTACACCAACCAAAATGAGGGATGGGGGATAACCAGGCCCCCAAGCAAAAGCCAAGCCATCACAGACCTTGTACATAGTTCAAAGATTCATTTAGCTTTGGAAAATGTAAAGATCATGTTGATTAACAAACCAGGTAATCAAATTCCCCAAACTCTAGGCAAACTTCTTTGATTTATCAGATATGGTAGATTAAAAAGCTCAGTGGAAAGCTGCTAGAACAGTGGAAGGTCAAAACAGAGAAATTAAGGTGACTAAAATGATAGGAACACACAACTGACTAGGGTTATGATAAAAAAGGAAAACAAAACTCTCTGCTTCTAAGGTGTCTCAGGGCATCACAGCAATGACCCTTGTCATCAAAGTTAAAAAAACAACAAAAAAGTTAAAATCTGATTGTCTTTAATGAGATACAAAGATTTCCATGGAAAAAGTTAAGAACCTTGGCATTCAGAAGATTTTAGCTTCTTACTCCTCTGCACTCACTTAAGTACAATACCTCAAGATAATTTTTTATACGTGAAAGGAAAACATTCAGCCAGATATAAACTGAGAGGATTTTTAAAAACTGTCTGGTATGCTTATATGTTTATTTGGAATACATTTAGAAAATATTAAACAGGAAATATTTAGTCATTCTAGAAATTAACTTATTTAAACTTTCCCATGAAAATAAAAGCAAAGGTATAAACCCATAAGAATTCCAGCAGCTAAATACATAGGGAAAAAATTTAAACAGGCAAGGACTTTAGGCACAACAGGCAATGCACAACTATTGAGGTACAAATCGCCACTGCACTATTTAGAAGATTGTTATATTAGAAGATTGTTATACTGAGGTATAAAGATACAGATATTTATCTTCAGGAAAAAAATTCATTATCAAATATTCTTTCTTTGAAAGAAAACGAAAACACAATAGGGGCACCTGGGTGGCTCAGTCAGTTGGGTGTCCAACTTCAGCTCAGGTCATGGTCTCACAGTTTGTGGGTTCAAGCACCACATGGGACTCTGGCTGATAGTTCAGAGCCTGGAGCCTGCTTGGGATTTGTGTCTCCCTCTCTCTCTGCCCCTCCCCCACTTGCATTCCCCCCCCCAAATAAATGGATATCAAAAAAAATTTTTTTAATGAAAAACCCAATAAAGTGATAAACATTCTTGTAAAAATAGGTAGAGGACATTTTATTTTGATTTTATATATTCTACTAATGAAATATTGTAATCTAAGTTGCTCTTGCCCCATATTGTTAACATTGACCCTTGGTCATAAAACTGATCTCCCAAAAGTAATTTTTTTTCCCATCTTAAATGTATGCCGGGAGATTCTTTCTTATTTTAAATAAAAATCTAACTAGAACTGTGGACCTCCCGGATTCTAGATAACTAATTAGTTCCCAATTTAGAACTCCTGGGGATTTGGTCTAGGATAGATTATAGGATGGGTTCAGATACCTGCCAGGGTTGAAAAACACAGCTAGGTTGTCTTATTTAGAGATTCAGACCAGCAGAGGGCTGAAGAAAGTAATATATAAATCCAATCTGATTCCATTTAGGGGAGAAAAAATGGCCAATTCCAATTATCACTTTAAAAAATGTATGACTAATGCCATATGAAAAAAATTAATCACTGGGAAGACTCACAGAACTCATGGGCTATGCCTATTTATAATAAATAAAGAGAAATGGCCCATGAAAATTGAATAACTACTTCTTTGGATCTAAAATAAATTTATTTTTCTCCCCATCTAAGGCATAGTCAAGAGAGGATAAAAGCAATCAAATTTGTTACCAGGAAAATGACTGTTGCCAAAAGAGAAATCTGTGTTTGACAATCTTGTGCATTACCTATCTTTTCTGAATAGACCTAAAATTGCCTAAATTCATCTCCAGTATCAGTGCCTATTTACATGAGGTGGAACTCTTCAATATTTTGGTAGTCTTGCAAGTCACTGCTTTCCAGTAGAGGCAGTCAAAGGTAGATTGCTTCTGGCTCTGAGGGGTGGAGGCAGAGCGTGCATGCGTGTGTGTGTACACCTATGATAGGTGTATATATATATATACACACACACACCTGATAGGTGTATATATATATACATGATATATATGATTGATATACATATACATATATATACCATATGATAGGTGTGCATATTTATATAAATGCACACACATATACATCCTATTGGGGATCATTCTTATCATCAGCTTAAAAATCACCAGTGAAAGACTACATTGTTCTTTTAGGAAGAACCTTAAAACAATCTATTTTCTTTCTGGATGTGGTAAAACATATCTCCAAAATTAAAATACGATTCATTATCCCCACAATTTCACAAAAATTAACAATGTGATGGCCAGCAGAGGGCACTAAATTTATCTATTGTTAGTACCTTGGAGGCTATGCCAAGTTTTTTTCGTCAAATTCATTTATTTTGGTTTATTTATATTAAAACAAAAACTGGAAATAACCTTCAAACTTAAATATTTGAACTTTTGTAGACTTTGCACATAATCTGGATAATCTTAGCAGTTAAATTATAAGCTAATGTACTTTCATCACATGAACCACAATACTGAGAACCTTTCAATTTTTAATCCAATAGAAGAACCCAATAAAGATGTGATTGTTAAAATTTCAGAAAACCCAAAAATTAGAAGTGTGAAAAAAAGAAAGTTCAGACCTAGGTAAGCTGATAAATTTAAATACAGGCAACTTGGTAATTACAAAGTTGTGACCTGAGAGATTGCTTAAAAACTAGTATCTTTTAAAAATTAAAGGCTGGTCTTTGCACCCAATTTCTGACACAGAGCTTCAAAAACCTCTGGAATTTCCAGTAGTGAAAGTCTTTTTTTATTCTTTTTTTTTTAATTTGTTTTAATGTTTATTCTTGAGGGCACATGAATATGAGCAGTGAGGGGGAAACACAAGTGGGACAGAGGACCAAGACCTGTGCAAGACCACAGAGACCCAGAGGGGGCGCTGCAACTCACCAAGAGATCATGACCTGAGCTGAAGTCAGAAAAAGAGTGTTTTTTTATTCTAATGAGGTGATCCAGGGTTTCTAAAGAGCTTCAAAATAGGACTGCTCACCATAAAGACAAACCTTATGATTAAGAGAGTTGGAATTTTTGGCCATCCTGACCTCTGGCAGGGAAGTAACTTGAAAGACTGAGTTCAATCATGTGGTCAATGATTTAATCAATCCATGTCATAATCAATCATGTCAATAAAAATTGGCCTAGCAGAGCTTCCTGGTTGGTGAATACATTGCTGTGCTGCAAGAGTTACAGGCCCTGACTCCACAGGGAGAGGGACAGAGACTCTGCATCTAGGGCCCACCCAGACCTTACCCTACGTGGATCTTCTTTTGGTTGTTCCTGAGTTCTATTTTGTATAATAAAACTGTAATCCTAAGAATAAGACTTTCCTAAGTTCTAGGAGTTGTTCTAGCAAATTATCAAACCTGATGGGCTTATGGCATCCCCTGAGTTTGTAGCCAGTCAGCTGGAGTTGTGGCTGGCATCTAATGTAAGGGCAGTTTTATGCAAGATTGAACCCTTAAAGCTGTAGAGTCTGATGCTAGCTATCTCCAAGTAGTGAGGGTGAAAAGTGAATGGCAGTGTATCATCAGTTGGGTACACACATAATAATGTGTGTTGGGTACACACATAATAAATGCTTCTCTTTTCTTTCTTTTTTTTTATTTATTTCTAGGGGAGAGAGAGAGAGAGAGAGAGACAGTGTGAGCAGGGGAGGGTCAGAGAGAGAGGGAGTCACAGACTGAAACAGGCCCCAGGCTCTGAGCTGGCAGTCAGCACAGAGCCCGACGCGGGGCTCGAACCCACGAACCGCGAGATCATGACCTAAGCGAAAGTCGGACGCTTAACCGACTAAGCCACCCAGGCGCCCCTCTCTTTTCTTAAAATATGCTAAGTTTAGGTACTTCCACACCACCACTCTCCAATATGATATCTTATTTTCTGGGACTAACTACTCAAAATTTCTATGGGATACCTAGTATCTGTAAGTATTTCTATAACCCAGAAGTAGGACATGTGCCTGAGCCTAGAACTGGTGGTTTTAGTCACTTAGGTAAAATGTTATAAATTCAGATTCTGGTGAAAGAAGGTTTGCCAAAATTTACCTTGGAGTTGTACTCTCCAAAAAATAGCCACTGGGGTGAGGGTGGGAGAATGGCTTAGGCATGGATGGAAAAAGGTAAGTCTAGTTATAAAAGGGGAACCAGGGGCACCTGGGTGGCTCATTCGGTTAAGCATCTGCTTCTTGATTTGGGCTCAGGTCATGATCTTCCAGTTCATGAGATGGAGCCCCTTGTGGGGCTCTGCGAAGACAGTGCTGTCTGTGCAGAGCCTGCTTGGGATTTTCTCTCCCTCTCTGCCCCTTCCATCCCCCCAACTCAAACATACCCTCTCTCTCAAAATAAACAAACAAACTTTAAAAAATAAAAGTGCAACCAGAGGGATTCTTATGGTTTTGGAATCATAGAGTATCTACACCTTGATGGTGGAGACATGAACCTACAAGGTGATAAAATTATTACAAAATATAATACACATATTTAACTCACAATGAGTGCAAGTAAAAGAGGAAATCTGAATCAGAGTAGTGAACTGTATCAATGTCAATATCCTTCATTTATTAGTCTATTATGGTTTAACAAAATGTTACCATTGGAGAAAACTGGGCCAAGTGTAGAAGGGATCTCTATTATTTCTAACAAATGCATGTGAATCTACAATTATCTCAATAAAAATTTCAATTAAAAAAAAGTAGCCTATTAGGTAGCCTTTGTTTCTCACAATACAAGCTGTCATTGAAGGTCTTAATATTGGTAAAAGCTAAAATTCATTCTAGTCTCACTGTGCAAACATGTCTTTAAAATAAGATCTGGTCATATCCTCATGTAAACCTCCACATAGGTATTGCTGCATGAGTTTATGGGCCTCCAAACCACCCCTGGCCTCATTTGTCTATCAATAATAACCACTGGGGGCACCTGGGTAGCTCAGTAGGTTGAGCATCTGACTTCGGCTCAAGTCACGATCTCATGGTTCATGGGTTCGAACTATGGGCTCTGTGCTGACAGCTCAGAGCCTGCAGCCTGCTTCAGATTCTGTGTCTCCCTCTCTCTTTGCCCCTCCTCTGCTCCTACTCTCTCTCTCAAAAATAAATGAGATCATGACTTGAGCCAAAGTAAAACACTTAACGGACTGAGGCACCCAGGCGCCCCAAATTAAAAAAAAAATAATGTCCCAGGATATAGGAAAGTACAGGAGGAAAGAATACTATCATAGCATCAATACAGCAATCCAACATATGCATATGAGGAAGAGCTTTCCCCAAACTACAAATAGCTGACTTGTATACATCCTATATGTGCAGAGCTACACTACAATAAATGTATATTTACCAAGATAATCACTATCAGTTCCTTAAAATGTTTACCTGTCTGCTGTTAACCTCTCAACATGAAAATTGCTAAGACTACTTAATCTTTTTTTTAAAAGTTTATTTATTTATTTTGAAAGAGTGAGAGAGAAGGAAAGAGAATACCAAGCAGGCTCCTCGTGTTGTCAGTGCAGAACCCCAAGTGGGACTCGAACCCAAGAACTGTGAGACCATGACCTGAGCCAAAATCAAAAATCAGATGCTTAATTGACTGAGCGACCCAGGTTCCCAAAGACCACTTAATCTTACGGTCTTTCCTCTATTTATATGTACTGCAGTAAGGATCATTCTCAGTTTCAATGAGGATCAAATGAAAAAGAGATGTAAGAGCTCTTTGTCAAGCATTAAAATATAACAATGAAACACATTACAAAATTGAGTCTAAAAGTGCTATCATATTCCCAAATATGATACTGCATACTGTGCCTTGGGACTTTTTTTTTTTTTATTTTTAAATGTTCTATTTATTTCTAGACGAGAGAGAGAGACACCGTAAGCAGGGGAGGGTCAGAGAGAGAGGGAGTCACAGACTGAAACAGGCTCCAGGCTCTGAGCTGGCAGTCAGCACAGAGCCCGACGCGGGGCTCGAACCCACGAACCGTGAGATCATGACCTAAGCGAAAGTCGGACGCTTAACCAACTAAGCTACTCAGGCACCCCTGTGCCTTGGAACTTTTAAGACAGAATACTCCAAGATTTTCAAGGTGGTGAATCCTACAAAGGCATTTTAAAATTTGGTTAGAGATGACAAATGTTCTTAGCTGTGAGATTACAGTTTTGATCCTGGAATCCAGCATTACTAGTTTTTCAGTATAATCTTCAACCACAAAAGTAAATTTTAGTTTTGTGAACAACAAATATAAACGGCTCTTTTCTTTGTTTTCTGACAGAGGAAGACACTGTAAGTACAGCCTCAGAAGAGGTGGGCAGCCCCACAGCTCTACAGAGTATCACTGGGTCAGGTACAGGATCTAAATTGTTGTATTAAAAAAATTTTTGTTTTGTATTTAAAGCTAATATATACCAGTTTAAGAAAGTTACACCAAGATTCTTCTATTTGTAAACATTCAGTGAAGATTACCTATAGATAAAAGCGGCTAAATTATTCTCACCAATATTGGAGATTAATCTGCCTTATAATTTTAAAAATATCTTATTTGAATATGAACATATCAAAGAGTTTTGACCCTCACATTGAAATAATTTTATTTCTCAGTGCTTGATGTCAATCCAGGATGTTTTAAATGAATGATATTCAAATACAAGATTTATCTATTAGTCTGTATAATTGTAAATCACATTGATTTATAGGTAATCATATTCCTTTAGAAGATGCTAAAAATCATTTACAGATTATAACAGTGAGCGACACAGAGGCTGGAAAACACTGGTGTGACAATGAGGTCAGAGCGCTTATACACATATGGTCTGATGAAAAAATTAAGCAAATGCTTGAAAGGGCCACAAGAAACAAAGAAATATTTGAGGAAATTGCCAGAAGACTAATGCAGTTTGGAATAGACAGAGACTGGAAACAATGTCGTACCAAATACAAAAATTTAAAATATGAATACAGAGTTTTACAAAAGAAAAATGGCAACCCTCAAAGAAAAATGAGATTTTATGAAGAAGTTGACTGCATCTTAAGAGGACCAGCTCTCAGAACTGCCAAATGGAAACATGGTAACCTTGAAATTGACTTTTTAAAATAAAAATTCTACTAACTTTTTCTTTGCATGGTAACGTAGTAAAAAATTCCTCAAAAATAAAATCCTCACACTATGATATGTTCAAATGACCCCCAAAATTTAAGAATTTCAATTTCTTTCCAAAACTTATACCAAAATATTCCTAATTCTTAAACTCATTCTTATTTGTCCAACTGCTTAAATGTACTTACTTTAGTGAACTCAAATCTTGAAGACTAATGTATTTTAAATGAAGTCATATGATTCTTTTCCTATGTTTTGTTTTAAGAATTATTTGAAGGTCATACCAAAAACCCAAGAACTCTGAGCATCAAGAGAAAAGCACATGAAGATGGTAAGAGCCTGAGAAATGCCAAGTTCTTCCACACTGAAAAAAACTTCCGTTGCTTTTTCCTGATAAAAGATACTTATTCCTGTCCTTGACAATTTAGACTAAATAGATTGTTTATAAGCTGAGTGAAACCAAAAAAGACTGAGCAATGATTTCTTTCATAGCTCATTAGGAGTGAAAGTAACAGTAAATGGAAAATTTCCCAGAGTCAGAAAGTTCTGCACAACTGTCCATTCATCATGAGCCTTTAAATTACAATTTGCAGTGACTGCTATCAGAAGACTGGGATAGAAAAGGAAAAAAAAAAAACAAACCACAAAACAGTAAGTTATGAATTTTAGTTTTCTCTAAAGGTAGTGAATAGGGGATGTAACATTTTAGTAACTCAACAAATAAGTCAAATTAATTATGTGAGCTAATTCAAATAATAATTCCAAATTGATTCATTATAGCTATCAGAAAAGGTAATACAAGGTAGTATAACATCTAAAAGAAGAAAAAATGCAGAATAAAGGAAAAAGCACTGGACTGAGACTCAGAAAACCTGAGTTCTAGTTTCTCTTTTACCCTAAAAACCCAACATAGAGCAAATCACTGCATCTCTCTGGATATTTAGCATAATCCAACTTCAGCATTTTATAAATTTATAATCTATCAAATTATTTTGAGTATATACAAACAGTGGAAGAGCTTAATGTTTACAAAGTGAACATAACCATACAACTACCACTCAAATCAAGATATAAAACATTATACTCCATCATTAATCATCTTGCTAGCTCCTATAAAGGTTATCTTCTTCTGACTTCTATTACCATAGATTAAATTTGGAATCATACAAGATGTTCTTACTTTTCTGGTATGTGTTAATGTCAAGCTACTTTCACTCAACACTGTGAGATTCATCCATGATTTTACTTGTAGTAGGAGTTTGCTTTTTCACTACTTGTTAAATATTCCATAAATGGATATATATACCACTACCTTTATTCATTCCACTCTCGGACATTTCCATTATTTCCATATGGGGACTACTACAAATAATGCTATAAAAATTCTTGTGCCCATCTTCCAGTAAACATATGTATGCATTTCTATAGCGTATATACCCAGGAGTCAGACAGAGGGTCATGGGGTATGCATATACCCAGGTATAGTTTACATATATCAATGCATTTACTTCCTACCACGACTCTTATGATGTAGGTGCTATCAATATACCCAATTTACAGAGGAAGAAATGGAGGCATAGAAAAGTCTGTGCTCCTGAACCATCTGGCTAACTCTGCCTCCCTGTGAGGTCCAGGGACCCATCTACCCTGTGCAGCACAGTATTCCTAGTACTGACCACAGTGTCTTATATATACACAATAGAAGCTTAACAAGTGTTTTTCAAATAAAGTATTACGTAATAACTGGAGTCTCCCTACTCTCCATGACCCTTATCGTCTCAAGTGAGGTGAAAATACTATTCTCCATTTTGGACTTACATCCAAAAATGGAGAATAAAATGAGTTGTCTGACCCTTTCCTTCTTTTCATGCCCTATAGTATATATGCTACTGAAAAGGAACACTGCCAAGGGCTAACCACACAAAAATATCATTCCCAACCCACTGGATTCTGCCCATTGAACCTTTAAGTACATTAAATCTAGCCCAACAGATGAGAACTCAGAAGTTAGGAGACTTGCCCAAGATCAAGTTGATGTTGCTAGGAAACCTAAGACCAGATTTCAAGTCTCAACGTTATTTCCAATATTGACCAGAATGACAAAGCAGTGGTACTTCGAAACTCTTTTACGGATAGACAAATTCTGCTTCAAACTAATGCAAAAAGCAAACTTCTAAATAATAGTTATAACTGGAAAAGTTGAAAATACTTAAGGCTGAAAACAGAATCATTAAGTTATAAAAGTAATTGAATTAAAGTCTTTCAAAACCAAAGACTGGAAAAATTAGCAAGGATAGCTTTAACATAAGTCACTTCCCCAACCAAAGGTATATAAAACTACAGAAATATGACATATTTGGTCATTATTACTAAGAGATGAATATCAAACTAAAGTTATCACCAGCCTTAAATTTGGCAACTCAAAGCAATTTCTCCGACAACCTATTCCTGTGTACTCCAACAAAGCAAATGAAGATAAATGGAAACTTATTCCATAAAGGTTGTCAGAGTGCATCTGTCTTTCTCATAAGTAGCCTTTCCAGTGATAATGTTATATACTCTGTTTACAGAACCAGTGTCTATATCTCTTAAGAAAACTGTTCCTGAGATGATTGCAAGTCAGTTTCCTCAAAGCATAACAGAACGAAAAGATTCTACAGAATGTTTCTACAAACAGGAGACCCCCTACGTGATCCAACTTCATCAGGTAAATCTCAAAATTTTTACAAATATGAAAATGTTTATCAGTTGTAGGGTTCAATTCCTAACCCAGGGAAATTATAAGTCACTGAAAGAGTGGGCATTTTCATCTCCTAATTAACCAAGGAAAGGCTAACTAGTTGATTCATGTGATAAATCTATTAAATTTTAATAATTCCTTTTATGGAATCTTCAAAATATGTCCATGTCATTCTAGCTTCCAGAAAACATGCCTGTAGTTTAAACATGAAGATTTCTTTTTTTTTAAAGTTTATTTTGCAAAAGAGACAGCGAGTACAGTATGAGTGGGGGAGGGGCAGAGGAGAATTCCCAGCAGGCTCTGAGCTGTTAGCACATAGAGCCTGAGACCAGGCTTGATCTCATAAACCATGAGATCATGACCTGGGCTGAAATTACGAGTCAGCCGCTTAACCAGCTGAGCCACCAAGATACCCCTAAACACGAAAATGTCTGATATTAAAAGGTATATGTGGTTTGTTCAGAACTCTGCAAACCACTGAACCATAGTTTTTAGAAATGAAAAGCATGTGGTGATTAAATGTATGTGGCATGAATACACAGGCACACACAGTTGACAGCTAAAGAGGACACTGAAAATGTTAAGCTAAAATTCTCCTTGACGAAAAGCAGGACTATGAAATAAATTTGCAAATAGCCAGAACTACTAGAAGGAAGTACTTCTGGATGAACCCACCTGGATTAAGTATGCAGTGCATGACTATCTAGTGATTGATGTTCTATTTGTTTTTACATGAAATACATAATATTGTAACTTTCTTGTACTCTATTATCCCCAAGACTAAATTTTTTAGATCAGAATATGCCTAAGACAAAAACAGAACCAAAATACAATGCAAAAGTGATAACAACCTCACCTTCTAGATTCCATGACTTAAGAAGATAATGCTTAAGAAATTCCTTCACCAAAAAGAAAAAAAAAAACCAATGGCAGAATCGTGCTACTGTAGTTTTAAAACAACTACTGAGTGGAAGGAGGTGAGGAGACAGACCTCTGCAACAGACCACCACTTGCCACTGTACAGCGTACATAACTAACTCTATATTAAGCTATGGTAACAACCTAAGGCACCCAGTTCTATATTCCTTGATTCAATGCCACAGAAAAACATCAGTTCTTAATCTGTGAGTCCTACCTACTAGTTCAGAGTAACAGAAGATTTTATCTCCAATACACTAGGGAGACATTCTTCCAATCAGAGTCAGTTCCTCTGAAGGGTAAGGACTTTTGTTAATTCAAAATTTTGAATTGGGAAAATTACGGGAGAGAAACGGCCTCCTCAGTGCACCTTAATGATTCTATGCCTACACAAGGAAACTCTTAAATAGTTTTCCATTAATACATTTGTTCCCCAGAAGCTACTGGTTTCCTAGCCACTGTTATTGAAAACATCACAAGGTCAATCTTCAAACACAGTGTAACAAAGACTTATTTGGTAAAATGAGCGGCCTCACTGATTCCATTTATTATTGCTCTATTATCATAAAATTACATTTTATTGCTCTTATCTTGTATTGTCTAAGTGTATAATGCTTTCACATAAAAGCAACTACAGAAGAGTGCATGTACCTGGGACTCGACTTGTATTCACCTTTTAAAAAGTCCCTTTTTCTTCTAGCACATATTTAAAAGGGACTGAAGATGAACACTGTAAGTTATTTTAGTTAAAACGTAAATAATTTTAAAAAATCAAGGTCAGTTCATTTGTCTCCCAGACTGCCAGGCAACTCTATAAAGATCCCTAGTTTCTGCACACCTCTTACCTTCAGAATATCCACAGTAACTTATTCTAAGAATGTTATAATGTTGCTGCGCACTACCATAAGTATATTTTATTTTTCCCTTGGATTCTGTATCTAATCTTCTCAAAAAAAAAAAAAAGAAAGAAAGAAAAGAAAGTACAGTATTTTAAAACAAGATTTCTAATTAGGGTCAACCCGCAAATATCCAAGTCAGACTCATTCAAGTTAAAAATATTCTTTTTGATTCATAACAGACTATGTTACTCTAGTATTTAAGGAGGAGTACACAAGATGTGAAAGTAAACCTCAAATATTTGTGACCCTGAAAAAAATCAAAAAGACTACTTAAATTCAAGTTTGGTGAGGCAAAGCAAATCATTTGGAACGCATTTATACTTGTTGCTCTCATATTGCTGATAAGTGTTATTGCCAAGTTCCTTAACTGTTCTAAAAGTCGTTGCTGCAGTTATTGCCTTATGAAAACTTTGTAATACTGTCAGTGATAATGTTAAATCTAGATTTATATCAAATCCCAGGTAGTAAAAAAGGAAACATCACAGAAGCCAAGTTATTTTTTAACTCAAAGGGATGTACCAATTTTTCAAAATCAGTATGTATCTTGTCATACAGGAACTGCTCCCTTTGAAATAAAGAAGGGAGTTACTTTTTGGCCTCTCCTTACTACAACCTTTTCCTTCATTATCTGAAACCCGTGAATCTTTTGCAGATGCACTATTTCCTGTGACTGGTTCATTTTCAGTTAATTTGTAGGAGATCTACAACCGAGAGTTCCTTTTGAATGCCAACTAGCTGCTTCCTGGGGTATGACCTCTAGAATTCCTAAATTCTCATAGCTATGACTACATTCATATCTACAATGTGCTCAACAGCAGCTCTGCCCTTGCAAACAAAAGCTTGTGGTGGGTGGAAGGCTCCGCGCAAACACCTCAAGGTGTCGTAAGTCCTGGACCAGCAGCCACCCTACATAAACCCTTCTCAAAAGCAGCTCCAGGCTCTACAAGATTAAAACCGGCAAGTAGTCGGGGAGAAGTTCCGACCCGGCTAACCCTAGAGAACCAGAGCCTTACAAATTGGCCAGACTCGTGAGGGGTGCACGCAGGGAGAAGGAGGGGAGCCCCTAAAGACCATCAAGGCTTGAGGAGGGAGAAGCAAGTCCGGGGATGCAAGGTGGTACCCGCGCACGCCTTGGCCACCTAGTCGATGCCACAGGCAGACACCAATCCAGGCAGCAGAGGTCTGGCTTCCTGGCCCTCAGGCGCGCACGAGATCGCTAACACGGGCCGCAGGAAACCGCTGGTGCCGAAGCAGCGGCACACGCGCCGCCACCCCCACCCCTCAGCCGGTTGCTCACCGGTGCTGCAGCCCCACAAGTCCCAGGGTGATCACATGCGGTACATCCAGCTGCGTGGGCCACTCTCCTGAGGCGATGCACCCGAAGACGCCACATTCCTCTCGGATTCCCAACTCCTCCAGCTCCATGTCGCTGCCGAAAGCACGTGGAGGGACCTGCCGCCGCGGCAGGGGCTTGAGCACTAACCAGCTGCCTGCTCGGCCCGTAAGCCTAAAAGCTCGCTTCCTTCCCAGCCGCACGACCCTTGCTACTGCGGCGGCGCGCGCTCCCCAAAGTAAGCGTGATTAGCTTGCCCCCTGCCACCCTGCCCAGCCCCTTCAGGATCCACCAATGAGCACGGAGGGGGCTTGAGACTCCGCAGCTGAGAGGAGGAGTCACAGACGCCTAGGGTGGAGCTAGCCCTCTGCCCGAGCCCTCCGGGAAAGTACTTTTGCTGCACGTGGAAATCTCCGTTATTTTCCAACACCCAAGATTAGGGTGATGAAAGTAGTAGGGTCAACGTCATTTCTCTCTCAGAGGATGTAAACTTTGTATGCTCCTCCTCACATGCTTTCCCCCGGCCGTCATTACTTGGTACGCTCCAACCTATGAACCGCTCTCGCGGCGGAGAAAGGGGCCGGTCAGCTAGCTTTGTAGAATCGGGAGGGGCCGCCAGTGCGCGCCACTTTTCGCCTCTTTTGGAACAGCGCCGGCGCGCGGTGGGGGGGCGGCCTGCGTCTCTGCGCCTGCGCGGCGGGAAGCCTGGAGGGTAGAGCTTGCTCCCGGAGTCGCAGTTCCTCCGGGGCGGCGGAGACGTCTGGTGTGAGTCTCTTGCGCTGTGGTGCTTGTGGAGAGCGTGTATCGACTCTCCGGAATACCAAGCCTGCCCGGAGCTGTGTCTGTGGGCCGCCCTCCCTTCCCAGGCGGGTGAGCCTCTCTGACCACTCCTCTTTTCCAGAGTCCTGTCTCTGTTCCTAGCGCGGCCGCTGACCCCAGCCCACAGAGGATAATGGCGACAGCAGAGGGTGAGTAACAGGCGTCCGCAGGAAAATACCGGGGTCTCCCTTCACTCCGTGGTCTTCCCGCCCTCCTCCCCGCCGCCTAGAGTTTGCGGGCTCGGTGCGCGCCCCGCGGCCCTCCTGGCTGCCTCTCGACCCTAACCCCCGGCGGCTCCTGGTCTCCCTCCAGCCGCCCCTCTAGGCCGCTGGACCGGCGGACACGTGGCCCAGGCACCGCCGAGCGAGGCGTTCCGAACTTTCTGAAATACTCGGAACTAGCTCTGGATTGGGGAAAGGGAGCAAAGTGATTGCAAAGAGAAATGGTCAGGGGTTGGAGAGGTGCCCGGAAATCATGTTGGTAATCAATAGATAATTCCAAAACAATGACAGGAACATATGTATGTATTTTTCAAAGTCCTGCTTCGTATTTGATAATCAGCTATTTCCTAGAAGTTAAAAATGGAATCTACTGAAATTTGCTTTTTTTTTTCTGTCCAGATTTTGTGTGTACATGAGTGTTTTATAGTCATTTGATGCCGTGATGGCTTTGAAGAGCTCCAAAAGCACCAGGCAAAAAGTTGCTTTTTCTTTTTTTTTTTAAAAACCACTTTCACCAAATGGCTTTTTTTTTTTAATGTTTTATTTATTTCTAGGAGAGAGAGAGAGACAGCGCGAGCAGGGGAGGGTCAGAGAGAGAGGGAGACAGACACAGAATCCGAAACAGGCTCCAGGCTCTGAGCTGGCAGTCAGCACAGAGCCCGACGCGGTGCTCGAACCCACGAACCGTGAGATCATGACCTAAGCGAAAGTCGGGACGCTTAACCGACTAAGCCACCCAGGCACCCCAAAAAGTTGCTTTTTCAACACTGCTTTTTGCATTTATCATATTTACATAATCACTTTATCTGTGAGTGATTAGATCCGAGGGAAAGATCACTCGTGACATTTATGCTGATAAAATGTATTTTTCCCCACACCCCCCATTTTAAATTTATGGTGAATGAACTTGTTTGTGTTGGCTAATCAGTACCTTGTTTTCCACACAGAAAAATTGAACTTAGATAAAAAAAAAATTATAGACTAAACAAAAAGATCAAGATGATAACGAGTAACAGCTCCCTAAAATCAGGGCATTAGAGCAGTTTTTTCCCTTCCGTACATCTAAACTGGTAGAATCTCACTGGCAGCCAGTTAATCTTTATCAAATGTCACTTTTTAATGTTTTATTTATTTCTAGGAAAGAGAGAGACAGTGTGAGCAGGGGAGGGTCAGAGAGAGAGGGAGACACAGTCTCTGAAACAGGCTCCAGGCTCTGAGCTGGCAGTCAGCACAGAGCCCGACGCGGAGCTCGAACCCACGAACCGCCAGATCATGACCTAAGTGAAATTCGGATGCTTAACCACTAAGCCACCCAGACGCCCCACAAATGTCACTTTTATAATTTTTAAATGGCGCTTCCTTGCTCAAAATGTTCAGTGGCAGCCCAAGAGCTGTTAAAATTCAGTCTGAAGACCCTTTCACCTCCTGCATACTGCTTTCTTCCTATCCCTTCAACCCTAACTTTGATTTTTCTCTTGTGAATCCTAAGCTTACATTCCAGTTCAGTTAATAAACCAAGTTCACTAATCTGTGTTGATTTATGCTGTGTCTACTAGAACATTGCCAGTAGAAATATAATGTGAAACTCTATAACTTTGTTTTCTAGTAGTAGCATTTTAAGAGGTTAAATGAAACAGGTGAAATGAATTATAATATATTGTGTGTAGCCCAGTATATCCAAAGCAATACTTTCTACATGTAATCAATATTTTAAATGTGATACTTTTCATCCTTTTTTTCATTGTGTATTTTACACTTAACTCACATTTCAGTTTAGAGTAGCCATGTTTCATATTTCATGATGAAATGTAGCTAGTAACTCCCTTACTGAAGGGCACAGCCCTAGATCTTTTTATCTCTTCTCTATGGAAATTCTTTACATTTCAAGACTCTTAAATTTCAATTCTACAAATTTTCAGTCCTCATCAGTTTCTTCTGAATTCATCTACTAGTTCTTAGCAGGTATTTTGGCACTTGTAATATATGTCTTCAATGATTATGTTTTTATCTATCCATTAATTGAAATTCCTACCCTGTTTAACAATTAGGTAATATGGATTCGACTAAATTGAGGAGGTGCAGCAGTTAAAAACTTTCTTTTGCCTTGTAGCTAACCCAAGGAACACCCTTGATTTTCCCCCTCTTTTATCCCCATCTTGAATGAGTGGTTCTTAAAACTTTTACCTTTTAAATACCTTGAGCCTTTTCACCACTGCTTTTTTCTTAGGCCAGGACACTTCTTGGGCTGCATTACTGCAACAGCATCCTAATTGGTCTTTCAGTCTTTTGTTTTCTTCCATCCATCCCTTCCTCATTTCATTTTCCACACAGCAGCCATAATCTTTCTGATATAGAAATCTGTGATTTTGCTGATGTGTTTAAAAGCCACATGGTTGTTCTTAGGGTAAAATCTACATATTACCAACATGATGTATGAGGCCTGACGAATGAATAGTGAAATGCAAGGGAAGGAAACTGTTTGGGCCAAGAGAGAGCATGTCAAAAGCCTGAAAGTGGGATATAGAAATTCATTTATGGAAGTTAGAGTTCTGGGAAGGGAATCAAGAAATTTGAAGTTGGAGCACTGGGCTGAGGTTCTATCTTGAGCCTTTTAAACCTTGGCAGAGAGTCAGGACATTATAATGGGGTGGGGATTCATCCTCTAGGTACCCTGCAGTGTGAGCTATTACACTGAATTGTAACTGGTTTAATGGTTACCTCCCCTAGCTGGTGTTCTGACTCCTGCCCAATTCTTGTCTTATTTCCTGCCATTCTTTTCTACTCTAAGCTGCTGCCCTCCTTCCACTAACCTACAGCAGTGTATGCACACACAGTGTTCCAACCATACTGAAATTCTGTCATGAACTCTTTTACCCCATCGTCTCCACCGCTACCTGCCCCTTTCCCTCTTCTGGCTAAAGTGTTTACCCTTCCTCAGATTGCAACCTAATCCTTACTTTGTTCCAGTCTTTCTTCTCTGAGGTCTAGACTAGGTTAGGTGGGCCTGCTGTGAACCTGTGATCCTGTAGTCTGTTTCTCACATCATACTTATTATGGTGTCCTGTTTAATTTCAGCTTTCTTCAGACTCAGGTTGCATGAGAACAGGAGCTCTGTCTTGTTTACTGGTATATCCCTAGTGTACCTGGCACATGGACACGAAAATGCCAATACTGAGAATGAGTCCCGTGTTCTGGAAGCATGAAGGATTTCTTCCCTTGCAAATTTTAAGCCCTTAAACTTGTGTTACCTGATCTTCATCTAAATCATTCTTTCTAATGAACAGAGTCTACTTTTTTTTTAAGGTCTGTGACCTGCATCAAAATTAGATTCTCTTGTCCTCACTTCCTCACAATTTTGCACATCTCTTAGTGTGGAGAAAGGATTAACAGTGGGAGGGAAGAAAGATTAAGAAATACAAGTGCCAGGGGCACCTGGGTGGTTCTGTCAGTTAAGTATACACCTTGATTTCACCTTAGGTCATGATCTCACAGTGAGATCAAGCCCTGCATCAAGCTATGTGCTGTCAGTGTGGAGCCTGCTTGGGATTCTTTCTCTCTCTCTCTCTCTCTCTCTCTGAGCCTCTCCCATGTTCATGTGTGTGCTTGTGAACTGAAAAAAGAAATAGAGGTGCTTGGAAATGGGCTATCTTTAGTGGGTGGGGATGCCTCCCCCTGCACTTTAACTAAAAATCAAGAAACCCTTCTGGCTGAACTTTCCCATTTTGCCTACTACAGGAAGGTCTGAGTTTGGAGCCTGCTTGAGATCCTCTACCCCTCCCCTGCTTGTGCTCTGTCTGTCTCTCAAAATAAACAAACGTAAAAAATTTAAAAAAAATTATTTTCTATAGTTTACTCGCTTGTAAGAATAATATAATATACTATAATATGGTATACATATAGAACATACAAAATACATGTTACTCAAGCATTTAATGTTATCAGTAAGGATTCTGATCAACAGTAAGCTATTAATTAAGATTTGAGAGAGTGAAAGTTATATGCAGATTTTTTTACCCTAACCCCCACATCATTCAAGGATCAGTCGTAATTTACATAGTTACAATTTTTCACAAATTTAGGTGAATCAAATATGATGCCTGTGAAAATACTCTGTAGCGTGTAAGGTTCTATGCAGATGAATGAATTTTTATTAAAATTATTATCACTTTGTTCCTGGATTCATCATTCTAGATAATTCAGTCTTCAGTTAGGAAATTTTTCCCTTAAATCTGATGTTTCCCGCTTTATTTCCACAGTGCTGAATATTGGTAAGAAACTCTATGAAGGTAAAACAAAAGAAGTCTATGAATTGCTAGACAGTCCAGGAAAAGTCCTCCTGCAGTCCAAGGACCAGATAACAGCAGGAAATGCAACCAGAAAGAATCACCTGGAAGGAAAAGCTGCAATCTCAAATAAAACTACTAGTTGTATTTTTCAGTTGTTACAGGAAGCAGGTAAGTGGCTCTCCCAATAGCCTCCACGTTTATGTTCTCTCTCACACACGTACTGGTCCTTTTCATGGGGAAATGACATTATTTGGATTAATAGCTTGTTGACTGCTAGTTTTATTTTTCAGTTGTTATAGGAAAGCAGATAGGTGACTCCCTGAACAATCTCCTGCCTTTTGAGTGTGCGCGCACACGCACAGGGCACACTGATCTCTTTCATGGGGACTTGACGTTATTTGGATTAACAACATGTTTTGGAGGATGTCTCACAAGATAAGCTTAGTTAAATCAAACCAGGAACTCTTAAATTTCACTGTAACACTTACTGAACTTAGAATTAGTAATGCCATTTAGTTAAGGAATCTTAACAGTTTGCTGTGGTCTTTCTCTGGCACACATAGGTTTTCTGTAACTTTTCTCTCCTGGATATCTTCCTAGGAGAGACTTCTCTATGGAGGCCTGTTCTGGTGTTAGGCAATTGTATTGGAGAGTTGAAATTTAGTACTTGCAATTCTATGCAGTTACTTTTTGCTCTGCCTCTTGGAGATAAGACAGAATTTTAAATCCCTTTTACACCCAAAAGCCCTGAGAAGTGTTTGAAGATTGCTACCACACCTTCTCATCCTGTCCCAAGTGAGGAATTTGAACTAGATCAAAGATCTCCAAGGATACCTCATACTCTAAAACTGAAAGAAGACTGTTTCCTATAGAGGCATCTATTCAAGGATGAAATTAAGATCAGGGGCTCCTGGGTGGCTCAGTCGGTTAAGCATCCAGCTTTGGCTCAGGTCATGATCTCACAGTTTGTGAGTTCGAGCCCCGCATCGGGCTCTGTGCTGATAGCTGGCTCAGAACCTGGAGCCTGTCTTTGGATTCTGTGTCTCCTTCTTTCTGTCTCTCTCAAAAATAAATCATTTTTTAAAAATTTTAAAAAATAGAAACTAAGATCAGAACTTTCTATGGAGGGCACTTGGAGTAAAGAAGGGGGAATTAAGGTAATGGGCTTTTCTGGAGGGATTCAGTTAACAGCTGATTTGTCTATAGTGTATGAAACCTCAGCTAATAAAAGAGTTGGGTTTTTATGGGGCACCTGGCTGGCTCAGACAAAAGAGTGTATGACTCTTGATCTCAGGGTCATGAGTTCAAGCCCACCATTGGTTGTAGAGATTACATAAATAAATAAAGTTAAAAAAAGATTTGAGCTCTTCCCTTCCAATGTAAGAGGCCTCATTACCTAGGATCACTCAGCCTTTGAAGCCTCTGGTTCCTTACCTATAAAAGAAAAGCTTAGTTTTTTAATACCCCAGTTCTATCTTAATAATTTTGTCTCCTTTTATTTCCTACTTGCCCTTTCATTTCTTAGAGCTTCCAGTAAACATTTTATTTATTTTGAGAGAGAATCCTAAGCAGGTTCTACAGTAACAGCACAGATGTGGGGCCCGAACTCACAAACTGAGATCATGACCTAGGCTGAACTTTAGATACTCAACTAACTAAGCCACCCAAGCACCCTAGCCCCATAAAGTGTTTTTTAAATAAGGTATGTACATTTTTTTAGACATCACAGTATTGTGCACTTAATAGACAACAGTATAGTACAAATACAACTTGTATATGCACTAGGAAACCAAAAAATTCATCTGATCTGCTTTATTGCAATATTTGCTTTATTGTGGTCTGGAACCGAAACCACAGTATCTTTAAGGTATTGTTGCAGGTTTTTTTTACCACAATACTTGGAATTTGTTGTCTCACCTCTTCGAAGAATGAAGAGGTGGACACAAAATGAGCAGCAGGCAAAAGCTTATTAGGGTGTAAGATTAGATGGGGTGCCTGGGTGGCTTAGTCAGTTAAGCATCCGACTTTCGCTTAGGTCACGATCTCGTGGTTCGTGGGTTCGAGGCCTGTGTCGGGCTCTGTGCTGACTGCCGGCTCAGAGCCTGGAGCCTGTTTCAGATTCTGTGTCTCCCTCTCTCTCTGCCCCTCCCCTGCTCACGCTGTCTCTCTCTCTCCTAGAAATAAATAAAAACAATTAAAAAAATAGAGTGTAAGATTAGAAAGTAAGAGGGGCGCCTGGGTGGCTTAGTCGGTTAAGCGTCCGACTTTCGCTTAGGTCATGATCTCGCGGTTCATGGGTTCGAGCCCCGCGTCAGGCTCTGTGCTGACTGCTGGCTCAGAGCCTGGAGCCTGTTTCAGATTCTGTGTCTCCCTCTCTGCCCCTCCCCTGCTCATGCTGTCTCTCTCTCTCTCTCTCTCCTAGAAATAAATAAAAAAACATTTAAAAGAAAAAAAGTAAGAAAGAATAGTAGGAAAGCTCTCTTTTCAGAGAGGGAACATTCAAAAGTGACTGCAAGTGAATGCCCGAGGATTCTAGGGAAGGATCCTTGTTTTATAAGGATCTGGTCAGACCTCCCCTATCCTTTCCTCCTTGTTCCTTCTCAGATTCTACCCTTATTGGCTTGCTAGTTTTAGGTGCTGGGTTATCTATTTCTGATGGGCTCGTTTCCATTGTATGAAGGGTGGTCTATGGCCATACTTAGGTCTTTTGTCAGATTCTGGAGGGGAAACCTGAGGGGGAGTAGATGGGGTATGTTGCATTCTTAAGAGGAACTGAATACCCAAGGGGGCTCGCTGCGGTCAGACACTCCCAGCATTGTTCCAAAACACATGTTTTTCCCACCCAGGGACCTCAAGCCATAATCTTTCCCTCTCTGCCTATTGAATCCTCTTCTTCTATCATAGTATATCTGTAATTTCTCTTAAATTAATCTTTCTAAATCCAAAGGGGAATTTAATAACTTTGTTTTTAGTCAAGCTAGATATACCTGCTTTCCACAAAATAACAAGGTAATTCAAGTCAATTCAATTCTGTCAGTACAGAAAGGGTTCTTAAATAGTTTTGCCTCTTTCATGCTTTTTGGCTGAACATTTTTAAGTTAGTGAGGAACTAACTTAATTGCCAGTGTAATTTGTCATCCAAACCGTTAATCCTTCTATACATTGAAAATGATTATGTTGCTATAAATTTATTTTTTATTTTTTTATTAAAAAATTTTTTTTTTTAATTTATTATTGCTAGGAGAGAGCGTGAGCAGGGGAGAGTCAGAGAGAGAGGGAGTCACAGACTGAAACAGGCTCCAGGCTCTGAGCTGGGCAGTCAGCACAGAGCCCGACGCGGGGCTTGAACCCACGAACATGAGATCATGACCTAAGCGAAAGCTGGATGCTTAACCGACTAAGCCACCCAGGTCCCCCTATGTTGCTATAAATTTGAAGGACCACTCAGATTTCCTAAGTAATATGATTTTAGGATTTTTTTTTTTAATGTGTATTTATTGAGAAAGCGAGTGCGCTCATGCTGAGGAGGAACAGTGAAGGGGGGACAGAGGATCCAAAGCAGATCTGAAATCAAGAGTTGGGACACTTAACCAACTAAGCCACCCAGGAACCCCAGAAGCTAATTTTTTAATTGTTAACAATTTGTAGTATTAAGTAACTTTTTAGAACTTGTATATGTATAAGAGAATGAGATAACTTGGGAGTTTAAAAATGGGCCACTTATTTGTACTGCAAAAAGAACCTAAAATTAGTTTGATGCTTTCTATAGAAACCTGCTCAGTCACTGAGAAACCACCAGTAAAGGAAGCCTTAAAATAAAATTTCGAAAATCAGGGGGCACCTTGATGGCTCACTGTGAATTAGGGCCCCACATCGGGCTTGCTGCTGTCATTACATAGCCTGCTTGAGAGTCTCTCCCTCCCTCTCTCTCAAAATGAATAAATGTTTAAAAAAAAAAAAAAGCACCTATGTATCCATAGTAATTACAGTAGGTACAGAGGTATATTTATGTATATGCATATATAATATATATACACATACATATGTATATGTGTGTGTGTATATATACATATATATACACAAATACGTATGTGTATACGTATAAACCCTCAAATAACAAGGTAAATACAGGCCCAAGATTTTGCTTATTCAGTAAGGGACTATTGAGTGCGCTTTTCTTACTTTCTTACAAAAAGTAAGTTAAGGTGACCCAAGTTGTCTCTCTTTGTCCAGGGCTTTCCCAGTTTTAACTTTGAAAGTCTTGGATTTGAAAAGGAAAAGTTTGTTACCCTCACTGAAGTACTCTAACAATTACATTTAAATTACTGTATTTGGGGGGCACCTAGTTGGCTCAATTGGTTAAGCGTCCAGCTTCAGCTCAGGTCATGATCTCATGGTTTGTGTGTTCGAGCCCTGTGTTGGTCTCTGTGCTGACAGCTAGCTTAGAGCCTGGAGCCTGTTTCGGACTCTGTTTCTCCCTCTTTCTCTGACCCTCCCCTGCTCATGCTGTCTCTCTCTCTCTCTCTCTTTCTCTCTCTCTCTCTCTCTCTCTCAGAAATAAGCATAAAAATTTAAAAAATACATAAAAAATACTGTATTTGGCACATTTAACATAACTAAAACTTATTTGGCTCTAGGAAATGTTGAAAAGATATTTTTCAGGTTTTATATACTCTGATATTAAGGAAAACTTAAGTTTTAAAAAATACTTAGATTTGTTTTAGAGGACAGATTTGGAGTTCTGTTGCCTTATCTAGTTTTTACTCACTGACAGGTAAATAAATAGTATGTCTAGTTGACTCCTAGTGGTCTACTTAAAATTGCTTTCAGGGGCAACTGGGTGGCTCAGTTGGTTCAGCGTCTGACTTCAGCTCAGGTTATGATCTTGTGGTCTGTGCGTTTGAGCCCCGCCTCAGGCTTTGTGCTGATAGCTCAGAACCTGGAGCCTGCTTCAGATTCTGTGTCTCCCTCTCTCTCTGTCCCTCCCCTGCTCACAGTTTCTCTCAAAAATAAACATTAAAAAATTTTTTTAATTACTTTCTTTATAAGCAAGGTTGTATTTCTAATTAAGGTAGAAATTAGAGTGTGAAGGACACCAAATGGGAATTAGTAAATTAGGATTCTAGTTTTTTCATCATCAATCATAAGTAAACTGTAAAATACTGTACAAGTAATAGATATAAGTAATATTATTTCTCCATGGAAATAATATTCTACATACTACACCTGAGTTATAAAATGTCTGGGTTTGGTCTCAGTACTTAAAAATCAAAGCTTAACCCTAAAAGTCTCGGTTCTCCCACAGAAACCTACTGTAATTACATTTAGCTGTGTTAGTAGTCATAGGTATAAGTCTTGGAGTTGCTAAACCACAGATGAGATGGACAGCCTTAATACATGGTGGCCCCAGAGATATGTGGGCTGATTAGTTGTCAGACACAGACATTTTAATTCAGAGTATGAAGTGACATTTGCTACATGGTAGGAGTTCTTTTTCTCATTCCATGCAGTCATGAAATTTGCTAAGATGATGTGTACTAGAAGCAAGTATCTAAATTGATTTTTTTTTGAAAAAACATTTTTTTAATAAAATTATTTATTACCTTAAATTGATTGTTGTGCCTTCAGTTCTCTTAAATGTGAGGAAAGGATTTTCCTCTGAGTAAAAGTAACAATTGTTTATATTTAAATGATAGATTTGGACACTAGTCTTTCAAGCTTGGTAGACAACAAGTATGACTAATGGTTAGCAGATCTAAAAAGGAAAAACTCTTGAAGCCATAAATTGATTATTGTGCCTTCAGTTCTCTTAAATGTGAGGAAAGGTTTTCCTCTGAGTAAAAGTAACAATTGTTTATGTTTAAATGATAGATTTGGACACTAGTCTTTCAAGCTTGGTAGACAACAAATATGACTAATGGTTAGCAGATCTAAAAAGGAAAAACTCTTGAAGCCAGGCATGTAGTTACTACCTCAAGTTAAGGAGTGGCTTAAATCATCTACCTGTTCATGAGCATGAACCCAATCATTTTAAAAGTTAAAATGATCAGGGGTGCCTGGGTGGCTTAGTCGGTTAAGCGTCCGACTTTCGCTTAGGTCATGATCTCGCAGTTCGTGGGTTCGAGCCCCGTGTCGGGCTCTGTGCTGACCGCCAGCCCAGAGCCTGGAGCCTGTTTCAGACTCTGTGTCTCCCTCTCTCTCTGACCCTCCCCTGCTCGCGCTGTCTCTCTCTCTCTCCTAGAAATAAAAAAAAAAAGTTAAAATGATCATTAGCGATTATTCTTTCCCAGAGTTCCTGTTTATGTAGCATATTACAATTCCCTATTTCAGTCGAATTGTATTGGTCAAGCATGGAGGGAATACAGGTTTTGAACAGTACAGGTTTTGAGACTGTTTCAGGCACTGTAACTGATTGGCAACATGACCTAGCTTATCAAATTACGTAACTTCTTTGAGCCTTTGTTTCTTTCACTATAAAAATGCAACAATACCTACCTGAAAAAACTTTATAAATGTAATAACACCTACTTGAAAAATTTTATGTATGGTTAAATAAATAACACATAAAACACTTTTAGCATAGTGCAAGACTTCCATATATATTGGTTCCTTTCATGTATGGATATATGTATGTGTGTTTATAGTTTATATGTTTATACATATGAAAGATTTTTTATTTTTTTTCTGAGGAGAAAAAATTGATCTTAGAGGATTAGGTTGGAATTGGAGGTACTAACATTACAACCTGAAGATGAGCATTATTATGTTACACCCATGCAGATTTCCAGAAGCTGTTTCAATTCATGTTAATGCTATAGTATTACCTTGTGCTGTGATGTAATAACACTTCTTGGAGAGGCAGTATAGCATAGTGGTTAAGTGGGTAGCCCACAGAGTTGCAATAGTGTTGATTGGAAACCCTACTTCATTTAGTACTAGCTGATATAATATTATGCCTCTGTCCTTATCTATATTGTTGGATGTTTGTCCCTATTACCTACCTTCTCAGGTGTTATGAGGATTAAACAAATGAAAACAAATTTATAATGACTGACCTGAAGTAGGTCTTGCTACTTTTTAAAATTAAATTGTGGTGGAGTGTCTGGCTGGCCCAGTTAGTAGACCATGTACTCTTGATTTCAGTGCCCTGAGTTCAGGCCTCATGTTGGGTGTAGAGCTTACTTAAAAAATTAAGGGGTGGCTAGGTGGCTCATATATTAAGCATCCAACTTTGACTCAGGCCGTGATTTTGTGGTTTGTGAGGTTGAGCTCCACATTAGCTCCGTGCTGACAGCTTGGAGCCTGCTTCAGATTGTGTCTCCCTTTCTCTCTGTCCCTCCCCTGCTTGTACTCTGTTCTCTCTCTCTCTCTCTCCCTCTCTCTCTCTCTCTCTCCCTCTCTCCCTCTCCCTCTCCTCTCCTCCCCCTCCCCCTCCCCCTCCCTCCCTCCCTCCCTCCTCTCTCTCTCTCTCTCTGTCTCTCTCTCTCAAAAATAAACATTTAAATTGTGGTTAAAGATACACAACAATTTATCATCTAACCATTTTTAAGACTTTATTTTTAAGTAATCTTTACAGCCAACATGGGGCTTGAACTCACAACCCTGAGATCAAGAGTTACATGCTCTACTGACTAAGCAAGCCAGGTGTCTCTCCTATTAACTATTTTAAAGTGTAAATTCTTTGATATTAAGTACATTCAGTTTCCTGTTTTTAGAACTTTTTTATTCTTAGAAACTATGACGCGTTAAACAAAACTCTCCATTCTCCCTTCCCAGCTCCTGGTAATCTTTATTCTACTTTCTGATTATGAATCTGCATTTTTTAGGTACCTTATATAAGTCGAGTTACATATTATTTGTCTTTTACTTCACTTAGCATAATGTTTTCAAGGTTTACTCATGTTGTAGCATGTATCAGAATTTTATTTCTTTTTAAAATGACTGAACAATAATTCATTGTATGTATTTTGGTTATGTATTCATCTGTTGATTTCTGTTAAGAGTTGTTTTCCCCTTTTGGCTATTGTGAATTATGCTGTTGTGAACTTTGGTGTACAAGTATCGATTTGAGTCCCTGCTTTCAATTCTTTTCTATACTGCCATTTCTAGAAGTGTTATTACATGGTAGCACAAAGTAATACTGTAGCATTAACATCATTAAAATATCTCCTGGAAACATGTATAGGTTAATGCTCATCGTCACACTGCAGTGTTAGTACCTGAAATACCTAAAAGTGGAGTTGATCAATTATATGGTTCATAATATATTGTTACTAGTATTAGGTTATTTTCCAAGGCCCCCAAATAAAATAGCCTCCCTCACAAGTTAGCTCTTTATCTTAGTTTTCTACTAACAGTTTGAGTAAAAGAGAGGGGAAAGGAAGAACAAATATTTTCTTTGCTCCTGGCCACATTGGCCACAGTTCCTGCTGCTACCTATTGGATACTTTTTTTTAGGGATTATTTTCTTCAGACATTAAAAGAAAAGGGCTATCCCGAATGTAGGGCTATATCTGATTGTGAAAAGTAGGTTGATATATTTTTTTAAATATTTGTTTTTGAGAGAGAGAGAGAGACAGAATGTAAGCAGGAGAGGAGCAGAGAGAGAGGGAGACACAGAATCCAAAGCAGGCTCCAGGCTCTGAGATGTTAGCACAGAGCCCAGTGGTAGGGCTCAAACCCATGAACCACGAGATCAAGAGCTGGTCTGAAGTTGGGTGCTTAACTTACTGAGCCACCCGGCGTTCCATAAGTTGATATTTTATAAGGCCCATGTAATACTGGACTATCAAATATGAGAATCTTATAAACAAATCTGATTTAAAGATAATAATACCACTTAGATGAGTTATATGCCTAATGCAGTTAGGTAAGCAGTAGCAGAGAAGTTGCTCAATAAGTAATTTTTGAATGTATGAATGACTGAATGGTAAAGACTCTGAGACCCAGATCTTCTGATCCACTATATACTTTGCCATGCAACATTAAAATATTGCTAAAAATTTGATAAGTATTAAGAAAGCCATATTAATAATTTTGTTTTCCTACTTTGACTTTTAAAAAAACTGCATTTAAGGGGGGTGCCTATGTAGCTTAGTCAGTTTGGCGTTCAACTTATACTCAGGTCATGATCTCATGGTTTGTGGGTTTGAGCCCCGTGTCGGGCTCTGTGCTGATGGTTCAGAGTCTGGAGCCTGCTTTTGATTTTGTGTGTGTCTCTCTCAAAAAGAAATGAACATTAAAAAAATTTTCTTTAATTACATTTAAGGGTAACGCATTTGGCTAGATAGAGTTTTTGCTTCATTTTGTTTTGTATAAACAGTAGAGTTTTATTATGCCTCACATCTACCTTTTTATTTATTTAAAAAAAATTTTTTTACATTTTACTTTTTTTAAATTTTTTAATGCTTTTATTTATTTCTGAGAGAGAGAGAGAGAAAGAGAGAGAGCGTGAGCGCCACCCAGGCGCCCCTACATTTATTTATTTTTGACAGAGTGAGACAGCGCATGAGCGGGAGAGGGGCAGAGAGAGAAGGAGACAGAATATGAAGCAGGCTCCAAGCTATCAGAGCCCAATGCGGGGCTTGAACCCATGAACCATGAGATAATGACCTGATCCAAACTCGGACACTTAACTGACTGAACCACCCAGGCGCCCCTCAAATCTACCTTTTTAAACACAAATTTAAGGGGCACCTGGGTGGCTCAGTCAGTTGAGTGTCCGACTTTGGTTCAAGTCATGATCTGACATTTCATGGGCTCAAGCCCCACATCGGGTTCTGTGCTGACTGCCAGCTCAGAGCCTGGAGCCTGTTTCGGATTCTGTGTCTCCCTCTCTCTCTGACCCTCCCTTGCTCACGCACTCGCGCTCCCCCCGCCCCCCCAGAAATAAATAAAACATTAAAACACACACACAAATTTAATGCTTTTTAAAAAAATTTTTATTAATGTATAGGTATCAAAACTGCTTTCACCAGAAAATGTGGGGAGACAGCTTTCATTGCGCCTAAGTGTGAAATGATTCCAATTGAATGGGTTTGCAGAAGAATAGCTACTGGTTCTTTCCTCAAACGAAATCCTGGTGTCAAGGAAGGATATAAGTTTTACCCACCTAAAGTGGAGATGTTTTTCAAGGTAATTAATTATTTTATATTTCTGTGTCTTACTATAACATAGCAACAAACTTAACAATTTCAAAATCAGAAGATTTAACCATTATTAAAGCTTTCGATATTGCAGTTGTTATTACAGAAATATATGTCAATAACATATACTTCTGTTAGCAATGATAAATCAGATTTTTAAAAGAAAACATTTGTGAAACTCTACTTAATTTACTTTGGTTCAAGTTTGCTACCAAAATGAATAAAGTTACCTGGAAGAAAAGTAACAATTCAGAAACTTAAAATTTTTGTTGAAAAGTTTGAAGTAAAGGCTAACACAAGAAGATCTTTTTATATTCAAATACAGAAAAAACTATTACCAATGTCTCTACAAGCGAAAACATAAAGATGTAGTAATTAGTGGTTATAAATTTGTATTTGTTTTCTGTATTGAAACTGCTTTTCTCTTTCCATCTTTCTTTATGGTGTTAAGCATAGTTCCAACATCAGAAGTAATGTCAGTGTAACTTTTTTAATGTTGTATTTATTTTTGAGAGAGAGAGTGTGAGCAGGGGAGGGGCAAAGAGAGAGGGAGATACAGAATCTGAAGCAGGCTCCAGGCTGAGCTAGCTGTTAGCACAGAGCCCAATGCGGGGCTCGAATGCAGGGTTATTATTAGATAATTCAATAGACTTAATATAAAGACGAGTAAAAAAAGATTTTCATTTTATTCTAAGTAGTGTCCTAATTTCACATGAAAGTTTTCTTTTATGAATTTTTGATTTTTCTTATAACCATAATGTAAACATTTTAAGGTAATTAGTTCACTGATTACACTTAATTTGGGCCAAAAGGCTGAGAGGCGATTTTAGTTAACTGTTCAAAAATGTTACACTGAGGGGCACCTGGGTGGCTCAGTCGGTTAAGCGTCCGACTTTGGCTCAGGTCATAATCTCATGGTTCATGAGTTCAGGCTCTCTGCTGTCAGTGCAGAGCCTGCTCAGATCCTCTATTTTTCTCTCTCTCTGCTCCTCCCCTGCTCACACTCTTTATTCATTTTTTGAGAGAGAGAGCAAGCAGGGGAGGGGCAGAGAGAGAGGGAGACACAGAATCTGAAGCAGGCTTCAGGTGCTGAGATGTCACCACAGAACCCACTGCGTGGCTCGAACTCATGAACCGTGAGATTATGACCTGAGCCAAAGTCAGACACTTAACGGACTGAGCCCACCCAGGCACGCCAATAAATAAACAGTTTTTTAAAAAAATAACTTTGAAACTTTTTTTTTACAAAAAAAATAAAAATAGACAAATTAAAAATAATTGTTGGGGCACCTGGGTGGCTCATTCGGTTAAGCATCAGACTCTTGATTTCAGCTCAGGTTGTGATCAGGCCTGTGGTTTGAGAGATCAGGCCTGTGTTGGGCTCTGCACTGACAGCATGGAGCCTGCATAGGATTCTCTATCTCTCCCTCTCTCTCTCTCTCTCTAAAAATAAATAAACTTAAAAAAAATTATTTTTATGAGTTAAAGGGTTATTTTAATCAAAGATTAAGTAGTTAGAGAAAAATATTTCTGAGGAATTCATGGTCAAGGAAAAAAGGACTTCATTTATCTCTAAAGTTTAAGGTTTTTATATGTAAAATAATTGTATTCTTATACTTTATTTTCAGGATGATGCCAATAATGATCCACAGTGGTCTGAAGAACAGCTAATTGCTGCAAAATTTTGCTTTGCTGGACTTGTTATAGGTCAAACTGAAGTGGATATCATGAGTCATGCTACACAGGCTATTTTTGAAATACTGGAGAAATCTTGGTTGCCCCAGAACTGTACGCTGGTTGATATGAAGGTACAAATAAAATGGAAGTTTGAGAGTAAATATTGCAACTGAGAAATGTCTTTAGTTGTGGAGTTTTGAAAACTTTTCTTTGGTGATATGCTGTTTCTAGATTGAATTTGGGGTTGATGTAACCACCAAAGAAATTGTTCTTGCTGATGTTATTGATAATGATTCCTGGAGACTCTGGCCGTCAGGAGATCGGAGCCAACAGAAAGACAAACAGGTGAATGCTTCAGGGGTTTTTTATTCTTTGCAAGATCAGACTGGGATAGAGGTGAATAGGAAAATGGGAGGAAAAGAAAAGGCAATTATTGTTCCCTATGTTAAGAGCCTAAGTTGACGGCTATTTACTTTTTAGGATAAATATGTCTTAAATTTCTTGTATCCTAAAAAAAAATAATAGGAATAGTAGTTTACAAAGCAGATTTCTCATTTATTATGACTCGCACATGGCAAGTATTATCTTTGGCTAATTGAAAACTAAGGCAATGAGAGGATGATAGATACCTTATAAGAATAAGTGGCAGATCTGGAGCTCTGTCCCAAGTGTTCTGGATCTTATCAGGCTCCATTTCTGCTCTGTCTTATTTATAAAAAACAAAATTAGGGCAATTGTTCTCCATACTTCATGCATAAGAATTATCAGGGCAGGTAACTGTAGTTGCTAGTGTAGGAAAACACTTAATGAAATGAAATAAAAATACAAGTATACTTCACTGTCTGAACTCCTCTAGTCTAATTCAAGGAATGAATTTATAGATTCATACATTTTCAGATACATTCCTTGTTTTGCAAGCTCTACATAATCTACCCAAAACTCATAAATCAAGTAACTTCAGTTAGTAAGAATATTACTACTAGAATATTTGTATTCTAATTTTTCTATCCTATTTTCTAGTCATATCGTGATCTCAAAGAAGTAACTCCCGAAGGGCTCCAGATGGTAAAGAAAAATTTTGAGTGGGTTGCAGAAAGAGTAGAGGTAAAACTTTTGTAGTAAACTCATACTGTACTGTGTTTTTTTCCAAGAAAATCTAGCTTCAGAAAGGAAAATGAAAGTGAGAAAGTGCAGTTACTTTCTTTTTTCCAGTGATTTTAACAAAAGGAGCACTTAAGGGCGCCTGGGTGGCTCAGTTGGTTAAGCGGACAACTTTGGCTTATGTCATGATCTCAGTTTGTGGGTTCAAGCCCCACATCAAGCTCTGTATTGAAAGCTCAGAGTCTGGAGCCTGCTTTGGATTCTGTGTCTCCCTGTCTGTGTCCCTCCCCTGCTCTTGCTCTCTCTCTCTCTCTCACTTAAAGATGAATAAACATTAAAAAAAAAAAAAACACCTTTAAGAAATGTACACTGAACTGTCCTTGGTGACATATTAAAACCCCTTACTATAAAGCTGGCCAATACACTCTCAAATTCTTTTGGGAAAAATTAGAATCCTTGTCTCCTCCCTACCCTTTAACTTCCCACCCACCTCTCCACTGTACCTCAGTGCTCCATTACCATGAGTTCCACAAGCAGATTTCTTTTTTTTTTTTTATTTATTTCTAGGAGAGAGAGAGAGAGAGACAGCGTGAGCAGGGGAGGGCCAGAGAGAGAGGGAGTCACAGACTGAAACAGGCTCCAGGCTCTGAGCTGGCAGTCAGCACAGAGCCCGACGCGGGGCTCGAACCCACGAACCGCGAGATCATGACCTAAGTGAAAGTCGGACACTTAACCGACTAAGCCACCCAGGCGCCCCAATTCCACAAGCAGATTTCAAAATTACAAGTCCATCTGGTGTTAAAATGTCACTTAAAATTTATGGTATTATCATTATTGTAATTACATGGAAATTGAATGTGATTTATGGCTATCCAGTGGTCATAGTTTTCAGTGCATCATGTCCATGGAAATATGCAGTTTGAATTCCAAGCAACTAACAAAACATTTATAGCTTTTTTATAGATTATAAATTATTAGCTTAACAAGCAGGTCTAGAATATAGATTGGCTGATTAGGCCTTAAAACTTCAATTTAAACAGAATGTATGAAAAATCTTAGGATGAAGTTATTATATTTTTATTGTTTGTTTATCTTAGAGAGAGAACTAGTAAGGGAGGGGCAGAGAGAGGGAGAGATGGAGACAGAGAATCCACAGCAGGCACCTAGCTGTCAGCACAGAGCCAGACATGGCTTAAACTAACAAAAACCAAGAGATGATGACCTGAGCTGAAGTTGGATGCTTAACCAGCTGAGCTACCCAGGGGCTCCAGGATGAAATATTTTATATTTCAGCTTCCTTAATATTAATTAGGAGGGTTGAGTATTTATCCTTGCTTTGTATTATAGTAGTAGATATAATTTATCTCATTAAAAAATGTTACTCTTGGGGCGCCTGGGTGGCTTTGTTGGTTAAGTATCCAACTTTGGCTCAGGTCATGATCTCACAGTTTGTGAGTTTGAGCCCTACATCAGGCTCTGTGCTGATAGCTCAGAGCCTGGAGCCTGCTTCAGATTCTGCATCTCCCTCTCTCTGTAACTAACTCTGTCTCTTTCTCTCTCTCTTTCTGTCTCTCTCTCTCTTTCTCTCTGTCTTTCTCTCTCTCTCTGACTCTGTCTCAATATAAATAAAAAATATAAAAAAATTTTTTTTTAAATGTTACTCTTTATGCGTCCCTGGGTGGCTCAGCTGGTGAGCATCTGACTTCAGCTTAGGTCATGATCTTTAAGTTTGTGAGTTTGAGCCCACGTTGTGCTCTGTGCTAATAGCTCAGAGCCTGGAGCCTGCTCTGCTTCATATTCTGTGTCTCCCTCTCTCTCTCTGACCCTCCCTTGCTCACACTCTGTCATTCTTTCTCTCAAAAATAGACATTAAGAAAAAAAATTTTTTGAATGTTACTCTTTAGGTCTTAATTATGAAGACCACTTTTCTTTATAGATAGAGGTTATTTTGAAAAAAAAATTCTCTATCATTTTCTCCTGTTTGTCTCTGTCTTGAATTTGGTTTATTGAGAAAGATAATATTCTGTCCAGGTGTAATTTTACCATAGCTCTGTATACTGACTATTCTTACGGTATTCATTTCTATATTTGTCCATTTTTGCCATCTGTTTTTTACATGTCCGTGTTCTTCTTTTCCAGTTGCTTCTGAAATCAGAAAGTCAGTGCAGAGTTGTCGTATTAATGGGGTCAACTTCTGATCTGAGCCACTGTGAAAAAATCAAGAAGGCTTGTGGAAATTTTGGCATTCCATGTGAACTTCGGGTAACATCTGCCCATAAAGGACCAGATGAAACTCTGAGAATTAAAGCGGAGTATGAAGGTAAATGTTGTATAACTAGAGCATTTCAAGAAGTTTTCCTGATTTTGCCAAAAATTTTATGTTTAGACTAATAATGCCGAAAAAGAGCTATGCCACATTTCCAGGGGGAAAAATATGGTAGTCTTGGCTTTCATGATGTGCACTTCCAAAGAACGCACTTAGAAAAGAATGGCTCAGGGAGAAAGAATTGAAAATGCAACATGGGCACACCTAAAAACTAATGCAACATCATGTGCCAACATTCAGATTTTTATTAATGTTAAAAATAAGTAAATGGAAGAATAGAGCCCCCTCCTCAAAAAAAGAAAATATAATATAGAAGGAAAATAAAAGCTGGGTCTTCACCTAATAAGAAGCCTCTCAAATATTGTTTCTGATAGCTCCAACAGAAAATAGGCCCCATATCAATTTTGGGAGGACTGAGGTTGAAGTAGCAGATCCTCTCAAGGATTTTTAATGGACAGCCTTTCCTAGGAGGCAGTTAAGCATGAAATTAAGGAATAATTTTAATTTTTGTTATTTTGTTATTTTTATTTTTTAAGTTTATTTGTTTTTGAGAGAGTATGGGCAGGGGAGGAGCAGAAAGAGGAGAGAGAGAGTCCCAAGCAGGTTCTGCGCTGTCAGAGTGCAGCCCAATACAGGGCTCAATCTAATAATCATGAGATCATGAAAGAGTTGGACGCTTAACCGACTGAGCCACCCAGGCACCCCAAGGAATAATTTTAGAATTTAGTATATGAAAGAAATGTCTTGATGGGATAGTATTGATCTAAAATAATGGAGTTCCAGAAAACTAACCTAATGTTTCTCAACTGGGAAAAATGTTGATTTAAGTATTCTTTCTAAAGGTAGTTGTTATAGGAGCATAGTTATTAAGTTTTGTGGGCAGGGAGACTGGGATAGTTTCTAGACTAATGAAAGTCTGAACTCTTTCTCCAGAAAAATGTAAATACATAAAATTTTGGATTTCAGCTTAGGAATCTGTGTTTCAGCATGGTGTCATTCTTTGTTCCAGTGAGCCTAAGCAGCCATAGTTGAAGGGGCCATTGAGCTCTCTCCTCACACACTATGATACTCCCTTTATTACTCTAGGTCTCAAAGATGGCCACACCTCTTCTCCCTACCTTGTTACTTGAGATATAGTAGGCAGCAGAGTGAAATATGTATTTTGAATGCGTATGTAATAATAGTGGCTTATTTTTGCTTTTTGTGGAGACTGCTAATAAAGGAACTGAAGGAGTTAAGGCACATAGACATTTTGTTTTAACCTATCTTAAAATCTTTCAACTACATGTTTGTAATTTCTCTAGGGGATGGCATTCCTACTGTATTTGTGGCAGTGGCAGGAAGAAGCAATGGTTTAGGACCAGTGATGTCTGGTAACACTGCATACCCAGTGATCAGCTGTCCTCCACTCACTCCAGACTGGGGAGCTCAGGATGTCTGGTCTTCTCTTCGACTACCCAGTGGTAAGATACATTAAATCTTTACAACTGTTAAAAATGTCTAACACACAAAATAGTAGAGAGAGTAACATAAGGAAATCTCATGTACCTATTACTCAGCTTCAGCAGTTGACATCTTGTTACATCTGTAGCCCTTCCCTGTTGGATTATTTTCAAGCAGATCTGAGATACAGCATTTCATACTTAAATACTAAGTATGCTTCTCTAAGCAATAAGAACTTTAGTTTTCAATCATAATCATACCATATTAATAATTAAGAAAAATTAATGATAATTTCTTAAAATCATTTAATTTTCAGTTAGTGTTCAAGTTTTTCTGATTATCTCATTTGTTTTTACAGTTGATTTGTTCAAATTCGGATCCATCACAGTCCTTACGTTACATTTAATAGATACCTCTCCTTAAGTCTTTTAATTCTCCTCCTTTTTCCCCCTTTCATGTATTCTGTAGAATATTTCACATTTTGGATTTGGCTGACATTTCTGGATGTTGTTTAACATGCTTTTCTATCCCCTTTGTTTTCTATAAACTGGTGGCGAGATCTATAGATTACTTTCAGATTTGGGTCCCCTCCCCGCCCCCCCACAGGAAGACATCATTCATGGTATTGAGTTTTTTAAAATAAATGTGATTGTTACTTCTGTAGAGGAAATTAAATTTTGTTTCTATAAATTAGGGACCAGAATAAGTAACATAAGGAAATTTATCAATTGGCTTATTGAGCAGAATCTCATGAATTGTGGTAGGCTTATCATAGTCCAAGATAATGATGTGATCTATAAGTCCTGAGTCCGTATTGTTTCAGTAAGAGCTGATTTGCTCGTTACTTAAGCCCCAAACTTTTTTCAAAGTTGTATAAATTTGCTCTTGGTATATGTCAAATATGTTAAGTGCTTGAGCCCTCCAACCTGTTTCAGTATGGACTGGCTTCTCTATCTATTTTTCTTAAATTTTGCAAAGGTGGGTCTTGAGTATTTTCATCTTGGGCTTCCAGGCTCTTTTTAATCTGGAATGCTGATTCTTTAGTCCTGAGAATTTTTCTTCAATTAATAATTTCATTCCCCCTGTATTTTTTCTCTTTTCTCATTTTTGGATTTATTATTCAAATTTGAACCATTCTGATTTCTATTTTTTCTTATTGCCTATTTTCTGGAGTGTTTCTTAACTTTATATTCCAGCCCTTCTATTGAGTTTTTCATTCTAGATATAGAATTTTTATTTTCCAAGAGCTCTTTTTTTGTTCTCTCGTCTTCCCCGTCCCCCATCGTTTTCTTGTTTAATCTTTGCAATAACATTTTTTATCTCTCTGAAATTACTGTAGTTTGTTTGACATTCTTTTTCTCACCTATCTGGTGTCTGGTAATCCTTGGCTGTTCTTGTTTAAGAGTACAGCTTTAGAAAAGATTGGTGGTATGGGGGGGTGGGGCGCCTGGGTCGGCTTAGTCGGTTAAGCGTCCGACTTTCGCTTAGGTCACGATCTCACGGTTCATGGGTTCAAGCCCCGCGTCGGGCTCTGTGCTGACTGCCAGCTCAGAGCCTGGAGCCTGTTTCAGTCTGTGACTCCCTCTCTCTCTGACCCTCCCCTGTTCACGCTGTCTCTCTCTCTCTCTCCTAGAAATAAATAAAACATTAGGAAAAAAAATTCAAAAACATTGGTGGTAAGGGTGTCAAGTGAATGAAATTTGTCAAAAGTGGGCTCCACTATGGGGTGATCTGGAAGGGTTATTCTTTGAAAAACCCCTTGCATCACTATCACTTCATCTTTTCTCATGTGTGACCAGAATTACCCAAAAAATCTTTCTAGTCTCAGTCTCCTCTACCTGGGGGAATAAACCTGGCTGCCAGCATTCTGGAATTTGGTGATTTTAACATGTATATAAACTAAATTCCCTGTTTTCACTGTGGTATTTCTTAACTGTACCTGGTGCCCTCCAGTCCACAGAAGTCTGGACCAACGTCTATTTTACCTTCAGAAAAAAATTAAAGATTCCACTATTATGCAGAAAGGGTAATTGCTCATGTACATTAATGGGGTAGGGGATCTGATGGCCTAACTGCTTCTCAACTTTGAGCCAGTCTTTTTTTTTTGGCCTCATTTTCACCTCCATTTCTCCCTTCAGAGATATCTGGTGCCACTAATTCTATAGCCTTTGTTTTTTTTTTTTTAATGTTGGTCATATTGCTTTTCCTTTTTCCCTGCATCCAGTTGAGGATAAAATTTTCCTGTTTACTAAGTTAGTTACCACTCCATTTCCTGTTTAGCTGGCAAAATGTTATTGCTGTATCTCCTTGTTCTTACATGTTTATGTCTGTTTTATTTCCTTTACTATGTTTTTACTATTTTCAAAATTTTTTTAAGCTTTGGTAGATCATTTTTAGTTAATTCAAGTACAGAAAATAGGATGCCATTAATAAAAATATTTTTACAGCTGGACATATTTGGTCTATAGTCAGGAAACATATTGAACAAACTTTTTAGTATAATATTTAGCATTTTAGTATAATATAAACTAGTATAATATTTAGCATAATAATTTACTGCTGTTTACTGTTTTGGGAGTACACCTTGTGATTAACGCAAATTTTGATCTTTAGGTAGATACCTGATTGTATCAACTACTCTATTGAAAAATTTACTATGGCTATAAATGAAAGTATAAATAAATTTATGCTAGCGGAATAGTATAGGTGTTACCAAGGGACTTTAGAAAAGGGGGGATGTGATGAGCAAAACTTTCACTGTTTTTATCTAGTACTATCCAAGGAGAAAGGGAATCCAAAGCTTTGTGCATTCTGATCACCAGAATTGAAGATAATCTTTTGGGGTAAAAGTTTTACAGTGGCCTTTGTAAAACCCTGAAAACTGTATTTCTCTTTCTCTTATGGCATGCTCACTAGACAACCTAATTTATCTGTATTCAGTTGTTGAATCCTCACATAAGATAACCACTAGTTATCATTCTCATCTTGATAAGGACACTAAAATGAGCATTAAGTAACTTGACAGCTGTCACATAGTAAGTGATGGAGCTACACAAATTGATTTAGTAATACAAACTAATAAATTCACCTTGTGAATTACACTTTATTCTTATTGGGGGTAGTGGGAGTCAGGGCCGGATGAATTCTGAGACTATTAGAAATGGAGCTTTTGGATCTGTAAGCTAGTTAGCACTTGAGTCGAGTGACACAGAGGTAATAATACTACCCCGAGAACTTCTGCCTGAGCAAACCTGTATCCCCCCAAGGAAGTTACTGTTTTACTATACTGTCTTTTTTAGATGTCATTAATATTGAATTTACATATTACCTGATATTTGGTAAAATTCTTCCTTGTTTGGATTATACTTTGTTATTGCTTAAGTGTTTAGAATAGTTTAATTGCAAAGATAAAAGTAGCAGCTAGGAAAAATTAACATACTTCAAATTTGTCTAAGAACAGGTGCTTCTGTCTACTTGATTCTTGATTTATTTTTGTTGCTTTTCACCAGGAATTTAAAGGTTTATTATATGTGAGAAGAATTTTCAAAAAGGTGAATTTCTTTACAGTTGGATTCAGTAAAAAGAGTGAGAGACCATGCGTATAAAATAGCTTTTCATGGTACAGAAGTATTATCCTCTTAGAATGCCCTTTACCGCTCCAGTAGTAGATATGGAAACCCCTCCTGCAGATCCTACTTCAGACAAGGATGACACAGTAGCTTTGTATGGTCTTTGGTTAACAGGACTTCTCCGAATATAAAATAGTTTGCTGGGGGGCCTGGCTGGCTCAGTTGGTAGAGCATGTAAATCTTGATCTCGGGGTCATGAGTTTGAGTCTTGGATTGGGTGTAGAAATTACTGTTAAAAAAATAATTTACTAATGGTGTTTTCATTATTGACAGCTTAATTTTCTGTCTTTTCCTTTTTGAACCACTAGGTCTTGGCTGTTCAACCATACTTTCACCAGAAGGATCAGCTCAGTTTGCTGCTCAGATATTTGGATTAAACAACCATTTGGTATGGGCCAAACTGCGAGCAAGTATATTGAATACATGGATTTCCTTGAAGCAGGCTGACAAGAAAATCCGAGAGGGCAACTTATAAGAACATCACTGTTTTTGTTTGTTTTTGTTTTTAGGAGAAAAACTACATTTCTTGTTTAGCTTCAGGAAAAAAAAATCAAGAAAGATAAAAAGGTTTTAAGTCAGTCAGAGAAAACAAAATTTACTAGTGAATAAATGCTTTTCTAGGTTCATGGGTTAGTAGACTATATGGATATAATTGTTAATATTTCTTTAGGGGAAGTGAAATTACTGTAAGAATACTTTTCAAATCTCTTTAGCTACTGTATGGTCATTGTTAGGTAGATAACATAATCAAATATATTTCTTAAATGCTAATAATGTCCTATTGTCAAGCTCTAAAATTACTACTTGACCTTCTGTATCTCAACCTATAAGTTTTAGAAAGTTAAAATACCTGTATCTTAGAGTGATAAGAGAAAAAATTGTCCTCTTTTACATTATGATTTTTACAAAGTCCTAAGGGCATGCTGTGTTATTTGTAGTCAGTATCTCAGAATAGATGTGTTTTTAGCGATAGAGATGCTGCTTTGTTTTGTATCTGCTTGCTTGTTTTCTTAAGAAAAGTTGAGGTGGGTGTTGAGGGTAGGGAAGACAAATGAAGTAAGATAAAGGGATACTGTGGAAGCCATGGAAAGGGGACTTTTCTGAGAACTTCTCTGATGGGTGTCAGGGCAGTTCCCCATGAGGGGGGGAAAGTTGAACATAGGTCAACTTTGCCATTCCAAATGCAAGATACAGTAAATCATACTTAGCTATAATGGATGCCTCTGTGATCCTAAAATTCTTTTAATTCTGATAATACATGTTTTAGCCAAACTAACAATCCTCAGCCTAATATCATTTTCCAAAACTGGAATCTCCTAGTTGATAACCATTAAGTAGTTTCTTAGAAGTCTGAGCAGGGTACCCAGTTGTGATTCACCTCGAAAGGAACAGTTGTTACTGAGAGGTGTTATAGTTCATCATCAGTCTATAAACCACATTTGGAAATTAGGTTGTGCAGTCCTGAGGACTTTTTTATAGATCACAAAAAAATATGTCAAATTTTACATATATGTTCACATTTATAAAAATGTTTTTATCCAAAGGATCTGTATCCTCAAAATGTTAAGAATTTCTTGGGTGCCTGGGTAGCTTAGTTGGTTAAGCCTCTGACTCTTGATTTTGGCTCGGGTTATGAACTCACAGTCCTGAGATGGAGCCCCGCAGCAGGCTCAGCTCTGGGAGTGGGGTATGCTCTCCCTCTGCCCCTACCCCACTTATTCTCCCACCCCTTCCTCCCCTCCACCTTCAAAATTAACTTTCTTTAAAAATGTTGATCCCTGCTACAGATCAAATCTGGATAAGACCCTTGCGACAGGCTTACACTGTCTATACCTTTTCACCTCCCTCTCAGCTGTTAGCAAGCTATCCTTTCATATCATTTCTTTTACCTGGTCTCCGTGGGGTGAGTTATGATTGATCTTACCTCTTCTTTCTTGGATTAGACACCAAAATACTCCAACCTCAATCCTGATGTTTTTCTTACATTATTATTTCCCCTTAAGTATTGAGGTTTCCTACGCAGCCTCTCCATTTTTGCAAGTAATCATTGGAGTAACTCCTTAAGCTAAAACTAGTATTACTGATTGCCAGCTCTGTGTTTGTAGTCTTGTATTTCTGTCTGAATGCTTTAAACTTAATTCATCTTCCAGCCAGCCTGTTAACTCTGGCTACTCTCAACTGCCCCAAATCAGAAGTGATATTTCATCCTTGGTGTTTTTCTCTTACATTTCACAGCTCACTTATTACCAAGTTTTTAATTTACCCATCATCTGTACAAAAGCAAGTGGAGGTCAAATTCTACATTACTAAGCTGATCTAGAAGGTCTTCATTCTGTTTTGAAGTTGTCCAGGACTTACAATATAAACTTGCAGTCTCTTTTACAATATAGACTCCTTTGAAAATGAATGCCATTGACTTTGTCCCTAAAAATTACAGACAAAATTTACCAACAGATTTCGTTGGTTTTTGATGTTCCCTTGAAGCCTATTCATGGTCTGTAGTTTGTACTTTAAGAATCACTGATGAAACTTATCAAGGGAACTCTCTTTCCATAGTTTGACTATCATTTAATCTGTCTCTTAAATTCTTAGAATGAACTATTAAAATCTATTCTGTTATTAAAATCTGTTTGTTAGGTACTAGTTTAATCTTCACTGTCTCCCTGAAACCTTTCCAAATCCCTTCTAGTTACAATGGCTACAAGTAGTTCTTTGTTGGGTTGGCGTTTCCAAGAAAGAAGATACAATCTTACACTTTATTTCCTTACTCACATAGCCATGTGCTATGCCTGTCTGCTAGAGATGGGAGAATTATTAAAAAATCAGGTTATGCTTCATAAAGATTTCTTCATATCATAAAGATATGATTTTAATGTCTTTAAACTTTGGCTTCGTGGCTTCTGAATAGTCATTGGCTGCAATTTCAACTCCTTTCCCTACCGAGCAAAAACTCCACCTATTTTTGTGTAGTACATGAAAAAATCTTAAACATTTATTTAGACTAGTGGATAGGACCGACCTTTTTTTAAAGTTTGTTGTTTTGTTAGAGACAGAGAGAGCACAAGCAGTAGAGGGACACAGAGAGAGGCAGAAGCCCAGGCAGGCTCCACACTGCCAGCACAGAGCCCGAAGTGGGACTCAAACTCATGAACCACAAGATCATGACCTGAGCTGAAGTCAAGAGTCAGACACTTAACTGATTGAGCCACCCACACGCCCCAGGACAGACCATTTTTAATGGTCATTATCCGTTTCATTATTAGTTTCATAGAGTATATATATCCTCAGTAGTGTTGTTTCATTAGTACTAGAGTAAGTACTTGTTTGAAAGTATTTTAACTGTTACATAAATTTACTTCTACAAATCTACCTGTTTTGTCATCTTTGGGTGTTTGTACTTTCTGTGGGCTTGTAAATAAACATAAAAAGAAAAATTTCTCCAAGTAATGTAATACTTAAACTTTGTATCATAAAGCCATGTTACAATTGCTGTTGCTTTAATGCTTTCTGAAATGTAAACACTGTAGCCAAATAAAAGACAAAGATAGGTTCTTGTGTGAAACTGTGTTAATTCATCTATTCATGAAATACATGTATTGCCTGGTTTAATTCTAGGCCCTAAGACAACAGCGATAAATAGAAACAAGGCCCCGCACTGTCACAAAATCTTATTGGGGAGAACAAACCATGAAAGATTGATCAGGTAGAGTTAGGGAAGTATAAATGCATATGAAGACGAACCAAGGTGATAGGACAGTGTTGGGAATAAGAGGAAGCTTTCTGAGTAGAGCAAAGCAATGATGTAAAAGAGCAAGCCATGCAAAAATGTGAGGAAATTGCTTGCTAGACTAAGAAAGGAAGCAAACCAGCTTTGCGTTTTTGAGCACCTACAAACATATTGCTGGAGCTCTGGTGAGCAAAGGCAAGAATGGAAGATGATGATGTAAGCAAAGGATAGATCACTTGGGGCCTACACGTAATGTGAAAGGAAAAAACACAAAAGCTTGAGCAGGATCATGACATTTAACGTGTTTTTTAATCTCTCTGGCTATTGTGTAGATAAGTCAGGAGATGGGTTAAGGGGGTATTACAGTCCAGATGAGGGGTGATGTGACCTTCAGTAAATTAAATGTCATGCCTCAACTGCTACAAATGTAAAATGAGACATACTACTTCCCTCATACTGTTAAGAGAATTAAATCAACATATGTAAAGTAGATCCTGACACATGAATACATTTTTTTAACATTCCTTTGGCAGACTGTAGAAGATGAGTGGAACAAATTCACCATGAAAAAATTACCTTGAATTTATTTTTTTTAAATGCATTTAATATTATGTTCAGCTGATTTCATTTCTAAAAATAGGGGGAAAGATAGGGAATTAACATAATAATTGGACTGAGCCACAGTCCATCTTCAGCCCAGCAGTTTTTGGGAAGCCAGTGAAAATGTTTTAATGGTGCTTTTTTTTTTTTTTTTTTTTTTGCATTTAACACCCCACAACCTAAAATTACTTGACATGAAGTTGTTCATCTACCATTGTGGTACAGTGAAAATAGAATGGAAATAAAAGGATTTTCTTGGGCACATCATTCTTTAAGCCTAATTTCTCATTTGTAAAGCAGGGTTAAATATTTTTTCTGCCTGTTTCAGAGTGGCTAAAATGACCGATACTATACATGGAAGTTGCTCAGAATCACAAGTGACTAAATCTATTAGTGCAAAAATAAGGTTTTGAGTACTGATGTGCAAGATACTGGGGATGCAACAATGAACAAGATTCATTTTCTGCCCTCAATCTTGGGAGTCTTCCGAGGACAATTTCAAAACACTGCATTGTCTTAACCTGGAGTAAAGGAGCAGGGATTCTGAGCACACAAAAGAGGAGATTTAAAGAACAAGTATATATTGTGAGTAAAAAGGACTCAGGAAGGATTCTTAACTCCCCACACTATTCTCAATCCCTCTTACCTTAATTTTCTTCATTGAATTTATTACCACTGGGCACTGTCTATATCTCTCCCACCTAGAAAACGCATTCCATGAATACACTAGATTGTCTCTTTTGTTGTTGTTAATTATATACCTACCCAACTAGTAGAATGCCAGAAACCAGCACGTATGAAGCATTCAGTAATATTTGAAGTGGATAAATGTGCAAATTCCCATAGGTACGGCAACATGGAACTACATGTAACTAAATATCAGAGAAGTGTAACATGCAAGGGGACTAGGGAGTAACAAAAGACCTATGTGGGTTGGGGAGGTAGCAAGCAGAGGCCATATTATATAGGGCCTTACATGATAGGCTTCTGGATTTCATGCTGAGGGTAGGAGAATGGCATCACATAAATAAATGCTTTAAAAAAAAAAAAAAGATCATGCTGGCTTGGAAGACTTGTCTCAAAAATGGCAGACATAATCCATATATTTATATCCTATTTGCCGCAAAACTCCATTAAAATTACAAAAGAAACAAACAGGAATCCATATTATGAGGAATTTCTAGAAGCTGCATAGTATATGGGATCAGACTGATGAGGAAACCAAAATTGTGAATCCTTTTGTAAAGTCCATGTTTTAAGAAGTTAGAGAATCCCACTAAAGCAGTGGTTCTTAACCTTTGGTGTGGGGCTGCAGTATTAAAAACACCTTTGGAGAATCTAATTTGATGAGAGCTGCGAAACCTTTTCTCAGAAAAGTTCACACAAAATTTCAGGCATATCAGATGTCATCCGGAACTTCCTTAACCCCCTGAAATCTAGGCATAATTAGCTTAAAATCTGTGATGGTTCCACAGTAACTGAAAGTCCACAACTCTTCCATTTTTATTAATTTACAGAGATCACATCCCCCTGAGCTCTTAGAATTCACTAGACCAATAGTGCTGTTTTTACACTGCATTATACTGACCAGACATGAAACGCGCCAGATACCAAAGGACACAACCATGAGCTGGACAATACCTTCTGCCCTGAAGGAACTCAGATTAGGGGAAACATAAGCAAAAACTCATTCACTTAAAAAGTTGAGTACCAACTATGTGCCAGGCAGTATGCTAGAGCTTAAGTTATCCTTAAGCTCTTATTCTGCCATGAATAAGGTTAAATATGGCCTCTGGCCTCATGGAAGTGAGAGTCCATATAAAGAGATAGGCCTTAAATGCTGAGTGCTCAGAAGCAAAGGGCTATATTAGAGAGTAATGGGGAATGTTGCTAGTCTGCAAGGTCAAAGAAGTAACTTTAAGAAAAAAAAATTTTTTTTTAATTTTTTTATTTATTTGTAGGAGAGAGAGAGAGACAGCGTGAGCAGGGGAGGGGAAGAGAGAGAGAGGAGTCACAGACTGAAACAGGCTCCAGGCTCTGAGCTGGCAGTCAGCACAGAGCCCGACGCGGGGCTCGAACCCACGAACCGCGAGATCATGACCTAAGAGAAAGTCGGACACTTAACCGACTAAGCCACCCAGGCGCCCCAAGAAAAAAATTTTTTAACATTTTTTATTTTATTTTTTGAGAGATGAGAAAGACAGAACATGAGCAGGGGCCAGGAACAGAGAGAGGGAAACAGCATCCAAAGTAGGCTCCAGGCTCTGAGATATCAGCACCGAGCCCAAGGCGTCCAGCCCACGAACGCGAGATTATGACCTGAGCCAAAGTCAGACACTTAACGGACTGAGCCGCCCAGGCACCCCTTAATTTCTTTTAATGTTTATTTTACTTTTGAGAGATAGAACATGAGCAGGGGAGGGGCAGAGACAGAGGGAGACACACAGAATCTGAAGCAGGATCCAGGCTCCGAGCTGTTGGCCCAGAGCTCAATTCCGGGCTCGAACTCATGAACTGCGAGATAATGACCGGACTGGAGATACCATGCTTTACCCATTGAGCCCACCAGGCGCCCCAAAGAAGTAACTTTTTTTACCCTGGAACTAGGATACAGAAATATTGAAGGATGAAAACAGGATGCTGAGAAAGAGAAGAGAGGGGAAGTGGCAAGGGTTAGTAGGATTTTAACAATATACGAGTCTGCAGAGTAGGTGTTCAACATGTCCTGTCATTCTCAAGAGTACTCAATAGCTACTCTGTTTTGGCATTCAAATATATCCTGGTATTTAAGTTCTTACCAAAACTATAAACCTCCCATGTCTATGTATTACTTGAGATGCATGAGGTATCTTTTATCCCTAGAATTATGTTTTCCCTATTTTACGGTCAGGAAAACTGCTGGACTCATAAATAACTTGCTCATAGGCATCTATAGTGAGTCGCAGAGCCAGGAACTAAATCAAGGCATTCTAGCCCAAAACACATTATCCTTTGGCCCTTAGCTCCGACTGCTGCTGAACTGGAGCCCAAAGGGCAGTCGAGGAAGGGCACGTTTCATCAAACGGGGTTTGTACTTGGAAGTTCTTTATTTCTTCTATGCCTTTCCTCAGATTTGCTTCTCTGCCAGACCTCTACCCAGGCCCAACCCCAGGTTTTCCTAATTTTTCAAGATCCTTTTCAAATACCATTCCTTTGTGAAGTATTCTTCAGCAGCAGAGAGAACCGCCTCTCTCCCTCTCCTTCAGAGGTCTCCCTATGGTTTCTAGCCAGTATTTTAGCACCCTACAGACCTTTTATTTATCTTCCGTAGGCCGTCACTCAGCCCCGCCTCGTGGTACCAGGGTGCTGCTTCGCCGGCAGCGGTAGCCCCGGAACCGCGGGCTGCTTTGAACCAATACTGTATGGTGAATCCCTTCTGAACCCCTTTCCGGGGTACGACACTCGTTCCTCAGATCGGCTTCAGGTAAGATGTATCGACTCTACCCAGGCAGATTCCTGTAAGATCTCGGCCTCCGATGCTGACTCACGCGGGAGGCCGCTTCCCGACTCCGAAACGCTTAGCAACCACCAGCTTCCTCCTCCACTTGGCCACCTCAGAAATCCTCTTCCGGGTCAGAGGTGGCCCCGCCCCTTTCCGAGTCTCCTTCAAGATGGCGAGCGGCGGCGGCGGGGGGGTTTCGGTGCCTGCCCTCTGGAGTGAAGTGAACCGTTATGGCCAGAACGGTGACTTCACGCGCGCTCTTAAGACCGTCAACAAGAGTAAGTGTCACGGCGGGTGCCGAGGCGGGCCCAGGCCGGAGGGAGGACGCGGACCGGCGCGCGCGACTACCTCCGAGTAGACTCGGCAAGAGGAGACCCGGCCGCCTGCGGCAAGGGCCGGGCGTGGGTCGCAGCCCCTCAGTGACCAGCCCTAGGTCCGGGGTTGCTGAGAGCCACGTGTACTTCTCTCTTTACCCATCGCGGGAAGTTAGGGTGGAATTTAAAGGGACCGCAGCTCCAGGCGCCTCTTCCAAACCGTTTTCTTATTTGACTCTTAGGTTTTTACTCCTTAATTCGCAAATAGCCCACATCGCCACCTTTTGTCTTTCCTTTTAGCGGAGTGTTCAAGACTATTGCTGAGGGAGCTTGTTCTTTCGGGCCGCAGCGGAGGGAGGAACCTATTAGGGACACGTAGTTTAGAAGCCGGGGCTGACAAGGTGGACGCTGTACAGACTCAGGAAAGAGGGAAAAGGACTCCTACTGATAAAGCTGTTAGGCCTGTCACTCCCACCGATAGACTCTGTCCAGTGTCATCAGATCAGAAAATATGTGTGAAAAATCACTAACATTTGAAATAACGTCGGAAGAAAAGTTTGGCCTCTTTTTTTTTTTTTTTTTTTGGCTCTGTAACGGATAATTTCAAGTCAACTGCCTTCCATGTGAGGTTTACATATTATATTCGTTTATCCTTTACTGTGTAACTATAATATGACCAGGCTTTGTAATGCTCTCTGTCATGCTAAATTCTTTATTGAAGATGCAGCCTGTATTTGGGAGATTTGGGAAGTGATTGCCAACACAGGGTTTGGCTGTTTAAAGCAGTAATAACGTTACAAATTATGTCAATAGCATGCAGGATTGTGTAAATAATTTTTAATATCCAGTTGTTAACGTAAAAAGAAGTGATTGTGCCCACAGTGCACTTCGGTGCTTTCAGACATTAAGGAAAATAGCTACTGATTAGAGTTCATTTGATTCATTCCTAAGCTTGTTTTGAACTAACTTTAGCCTTTGGCTAGGCCTGCAACCCATACTATTCAGTAGCAATATGGTAAGTATTTTGCATGAATTCTTTAATCACCAGGTTTATCAATCAAGTTATCAGTGTATTTATCAATATAGTTTTTCTTAATTGGTAAAAACTTATTTGGTTTTTATACAAGAATTAGGCTTTATTGTTGCCCAGGGGAAAGGCGAGTGATCGTGATCATTTTTGACACAGAACAGCTGTTTAGCTTTGAAACTTTGCCCCTAAGTCCTTCCTTGTCCCCTTTTGGTTGGTCATCTTAGGTGAATACGGAAATTTTTAATGGTTTTTGGAAACATTGCCCCCCAAAATAAGTTGTGTTTGTGCATTTCACAGCTTACAGGTTTTTCTAAAATATTCTCATTTAATCTTCTTAATAGTTTGTAAATGGGTTACACTTTCATACTCATTTTACAGATCAGAAAGCTGGTATTTGTCAATGAAATGATTTGCCCAAGACCTCAAGACATTGATGACAAGCTTGTACTCAAACCTAAGTCATTTGCTCCCAAATTCTACAGGAACTTTACTTCCTCTGTGAACTAATGAAATGTGTAGGATTAGGATGTAGCATGTGTCCTAAGATGGAAAAGTCAGAGAAAATAGCTTCTTAATCCTTATTTCTTTTTTTTTCTTTTTTTTTTTTGCCAAATGCATCTTGGGAATCTATCTCATTGAAAAATCTTACTAAATTATAACTGTCTTTGTTGCCACTTTTTTTGAAATATTTTTTTATTTTTATTTATTTTTGAGAGAGAAATAGAGAGCAAGCAAGGAAGGGGCAGAGAGAGGGGGGACAGAGCCCCAAGCAGGCTCTGAGCTGTCAGCACAGAGACTGCCCAGTGCCGGGCTCCAACTCACAAACCCATGAGATCTAGACCTGAGCCAAAGTCAAGACTCTGGACACTTGACTGAGCCACCTAGGTGCTCCCCTTATTGCCACTATTGTATCAACTAATTGTTGCTGCAGTAAATTGGAAATGTAGCTTCTTGAGGCAGGGGGTGGGAAAATTTAGTAAAAATGTGAAAAGGGAATGGATTTTAAAACTGTTTTCCTAAAATTGTTCTTAGTACTACAGATCAACAAGGATGATGTAACTGCCCTACACTGTAAAGTGGTATGCCTTATTCAAAATGGAAGTTTCAAGGAAGCCTTGAATGTCATCAACACTCACACTAAAGTGTTAGCCAAGTAAGTGATTTAGTTGCGCAGTTATTAGAAATACGTTTACCATAGCTCTAACCGTTTCCATGGTTTTTCTTCTCTATTCATTGATTTTTGACTTTTTCTTTCTTTCCTTCCTTTTTTGTTTGCCAGTAGTATTTCTGAAACTGGAAGGAGCAGTAGTGTCTTTGTTCTTTTCTGCCATAAGGAGTGTTTTCTCTTAATTTTGTTTATTTATTTTGAGAGAGAGCATGCGAGTGGGATGGGCAGAGAGAAAGAGAATCCCAAGCAGGCTCTCCACTGACAGTGCAGAGCCCCATGCAGGGCTTGAACTCATGAACCCTGATGTCATGACCTGAGTCATTCAGATGCTTAGCTGACTGAGCCGCCCATGTGCCATAGGGACCCTTTTTCTTTACCTCTATCTTCCCTTTGAACTAATAAGAAGCAAGTAAACTGCTAAAGGATATGGGGCATAAATGTAATGATTTCTTGGAGGACATAAGGAGAACAACTTAGAAGTTTAATTAAAAAAAAAAAAAAGACAGAATTGGGAGAAGTAGGGTAAGGATGTATAAGTAGAGACCTTCAGGATAGTATGGCAATCTTAGCCTGGCCTCTGTGCCTACCTCCTTTGAGAATGGTTTAGGTGAGTATGATTTTAGGCCAGGATCATTCAGTTTTAGAGTTCTTTAGCAATCTTTAAAATGTATAGTAATTGTAGGAGGGCAAGATGGCGGAGAAGTAAGGAGCTCCATACTTGCACTCGCGCCCATACATCACACAAAATGTATAGTATTGTTGTTATTGTTAGTTTTTTCCATTTAGCATTTCATGAAATGTAAACTTATATTCTAAATTATTACTGTAATTTGATTTTCTTTATACTTATGCCTAAGTCCTAAAAGAAATGTGTATTGAATAAAGTTTGTAGCATATTTACCCTTTTTTTTTAGTGTTTATTCATTAGAGAGAGAGAGAATGAGCAGGGGAGGGCCAGAGACTGAGAGGAGGACAGAAGATCCAAAGCGGGCTGTGTACTGACTGCAACAAGCCCAATGCGGGGCGTGAACTCACAAACCGTGAGATAATGCCCTAAGCCAAAGTTAGATGCGCAACCAACTGAACCACCCAGGTGTCCCCAGCATATAAACTCTTTAGTGAAATATTGGTTTATAAATTTTAAAATGGTGTACAATGTACCCTTGAACAATGCAGGCATTATGGGCACCAGCCCTCCATGCAGTTGAAAATTTGCATATTACTTTAGACTCCTCAAAAATGTTACTGCTCTCCTGTTATTCACTGGAAGGACATAAACAGTCTATTAACTCATACTTTTAGGTTATATGTGTTATATACCATATTTGTACAATAAAGGAAGCTAGAGGAAAGGAAATAGTATTAAGAACGTCATAAGGAAGAGAAAATACACTTAAGGTTTTATACTATATTTAATTTAATTTATTTATTTATTTATTTCTAGGAGAGAGAAAGAGAGAGACAGCGTGAGCAGGGGAGGGTCAGAGAGAGAGGGAGTCACAGACTCTGAAACAGGCTCCAGGCTCTGAGCTGGCAGTCAACACAGAGCCCGACACGGGGCTCGAACCCACGAACCGCGAGATCATGGCCTAAGCAAAAGTCGGACGCTTAACCGACTAAGCCACCCAGGCTCCCCATACTATTTTATTTTTTATTTTTTTAAAAATATTTTTATTTATTTCTAGGAGAAAGAGAGAGACAGCGTGAGCAGGGGAGGGTCAGAGAGAGAGGGAGTCACAGACTGAAACAGGCTCCAGGCTCTGAGCTGGCAGTCAGCGCAGAGCCCGACGCGGGGCTCGAACCCTCAAACCGCGAGATCATGACCTGAGCGAAAGTCGGACGCTCAACCGACTGAGCCACCCAGGCGCCCCTGTATTTATTTTAAAAAATACACATATAGGGGTTCCTGGGTGGTTCAGTCGGTTAAGCGTCCGACTTCAGCTCAGGTCATGATCTCATGGTTCATAGGTTTGAGCCCCGCGTCGGGCTCTGTGCTGACAGCTAGCTCAGAGCCTGGAGCCTGTTTCAGATTCTGTGTCTCCCTCTCTCTGACCCTCCCCTGTTCGTGCTGTCTCTCTCTCTCTCTCTCTCTCACTCTCTCTCAGAAATAAAAAACAAGAAAGAAAAAAATACACATATAAGTAGACTAGTGCAGTTTGACCTGTGTTCAAAGGTCAACTGTATAGTAAATGTACTTCTTTTTATATAAGCAAAGGAGGATGTAAGAATTTATATGTGTATTTTCCTGAATTTACGAAAACAAAGCCTAGATGGAGAATAGTGAGTTAATCACTTGTAGGAGGTAAAGGGGAACAGGGTAGATATGAATAGCAGTGGGAATAAAGCCTCTTTATGTATACCTTTTTGGGCTTTAGGTTTGTTTTTTTTAACTATATATACATGCAGATAGATGGAAAACTAATTTTAAAACTTTATTAAAAATAAAGGGGAAGTAGAGGGAAACTGCTTTCTAGTAAACATGTTTATACTAAAATTCAATATTTCTTGGGTTTTGGCCATTTTGTGGGATAGGGAAATTTTCAAATAATTTTTTTAGGCAAGTAAATAAAGGATATTGTCATATACTTCATAAATATTCTTCCTCATGGGTTATGCTTAGAACCTGAAATGAGTTTCAGGTTGTCTTAATAGTGTACTTGAGTTAAATCAATGTAGATAAGTAGTGTTTTTGTTGTTGTGTGTTTACCACTTGTTTGATTATAAGCACTATGTTCTTTTAAGATTTTAGTTACCTTTGCTATTTTGCTTCTTGAACAAATGTAAAACAGCTTTATAGGACTTATGATTTATTATTTAATAGATTTAAGAAACTTATATAATAACCCATTTAAAGTAGTGTTCAGGTTGTCTTTTTGTCTAAGATAGTTATTTAGCTGATTCATGATTTCATTCTTATTTTTTCAAATATCTGTTTTTGGGGCGAGCACGAGTCAGGGAGGGACTGAGATGGGGACAGAAGATCTGAAGCAGGTTCTTCCTGTGCTGACAGGCTGACAGCAGTGAGCCTGATATGCAGCTCAAACTCATGAACTGCAAGCATTATTTCATGCTTAACTGTTTGTTTCAAAAGGCCAATAATTCTAATAATATCCATGAAAGGAAGAGAGCAAGGGAAATGGGTTAGCATTTTCTGCCATTTGTGAACTGTTTTTCAGACATGTCACTAAATGTTGCCAGTTTCCTCATCTGTTGTTAATGGGTATTAAATGACTTCATACAGATCAGATGCTTACAGCTGTGTCTGGCATATGGTGGGTGCTCTCCAATGTTAGCTAATGACCAGATATTGGGGTTTTTTTTCTTTTTCAGTAATTCTCTTTCCTTTGAGAAAGCATATTGTGAGTACAGGCTGAACAGAATTGAGAATGCCTTGAAGACCATAGAAAGTGCCAATCAGCAGACAGACAAACTAAAGGAGCTTTATGGACAAGTGGTAATTACTGCTTTAAAATACCTGTTGACATTCATTCTGAGTGAGCATGATTATACCTGTAGTGAGGAGCAGGGATGAGGAGCTTCAGTCCATCCTGAAAACTTGCCACCAAACAAATTCTTGAGGTTTGAATATAGTCCCTCTTGAACTTCACACAAACCTTTGCATATATAATATTCTACCAATAAATGACTTCATCATGGTAATTAAAAAATTAAAGAAAATTTAAAACTATCCTATGAAATTATAACTTTTTAATTGGAAAGATGAAGGCCAGTCAGATACTTACACAGTTTCGAAGTTTTATTTCTGTCTAGTTTTTAACACATGATGTTCTAAGGTTAAAATGAAGTAAATCATGATGGATAAGAATTTGGATGTATTCAGCTAGCTTATGAAATCCCTAAAATATCTTATTCTGAAAGGGTTTTGAGACCTGTTTAAGCCTAATGTAAAATTGGGGCTTTTAGGGATGAGAGGACAGAAATGCTTATTAGATTTAGCAAAATCCTATTAAATATTTTTAAAATGTCAGGGCATATATTGTTGTATTAAATGTATTGTTCCCAAGAGATAGTATGAGTTTAACAGTACATATAGGTTGGAGAAAGATTTGGGCAAGTTCATGGATTGTAGGTTTGGAAAGAACTTCTAAGGTAAGCTGGGCAAATTGAGGGTAAATTCCAGCATTTTGAGATTGATAAAGGGCACCAATCTCTGTCATACATGGTTGACTTAATTTTCCCAGAGTGGCAGTTCTTCTTGCCCTTTGAGAACAGCTTGAATGAAATAAGCAGGAATTGGGTTCTGTGTACTTGATATTACCCTTTTACTGGCTCCATTTGGGGAAAGAGAAAATGAAGATCAAATAAAGCGAACTCCTATGAAATATTAAGTCCTTTTGTTGGCATCTAATTTTGTTCTTGTTTACCAGAACTTAATACTCATTTTGTGCGTGGGAAAAATTTTTTCATTGTAAGTCAGATCTAGATATCAGGGTGATTTCTTTGGAAAGGTTTTCTTTCACAGCCCAGTTAGGCACTTAGCCAGCCTCAGGAAGGAGGTAAATACAATGACTTTTCTTTTTGGATCATGCCTACAAATCTGTAGTATTGAAGAGATCATTGCAAGTAACTTTTTACAAGTATTAGTAGCACACAGAACTAATTGAAAAGTTATAAAGGAAAACTGTTGATTACCCATAACATGCTAAATTAGGTTTTCTACTTAGTGCTTCCAAAAATGATTTGCATGTTGTTTGAGACATAATACTGTATTTGTCTTCTCTGATTTTTTATTTGTTATTTGTCTCCTAGCTATACCGGTTAGAACGCTACGATGAATGCTTAGTGGTGTATAGAGATCTTGTCCGAAACTCCCAGGATGATTATGATGAGGAGAGAAAAACAAACCTTTCAGCAGTCGTTGCAGCTCAAAGCAATTGGGAAAAAGTGGTTCCAGTGAGTATCCCCGTGTACCCACACAACTATGAAACAATATTTCTATCTAGTGTTTGACTGTTATTTTGCTCCACAACAGGAGAACTTGGGTCTCCAAGAAGGCACACATGAACTGTGCTACAATGCTGCATGTGCACTGATAGGACAAGGCCAACTGAGCCAGGCAATGAAAATCCTACAAAAAGCTGAAGGTTGGAAATTTATTAAAATTATGTGTAGCTGTAATGTGTGTAAAACTTAAAATAATATTTCCAAAAATTGCATTCAACTTTTGTGAAGTTTATAGGTGGAAATATTGATGTATTAAGAGTTTTAAAACGTTCGTCTAACTTTATGAGGCACCTGGATGGCTCAGTCGGTTAAGCATCCAACTTCAGCTCAGGTCATGATTTTGCAGTTTGTGATTTCAAGCCCCAGGTCGGGCTCTTTGTTGACCGTTCAGAGCCTGGAGCCTGCTTTCAATTCTGTGTCTCCAGCTCTCTCTACCCCTCCCCTGCTCATGTTCTGTCTCTCTCTCAACAATAAATAAACACACAAAAAAAGTTCATCTAGCTTTTCTCTTGGCATTTTAACATCTCTAATCCCTAATCCAGAGAACTTGTCCATTTTCATATACACCAGACCTTAATTTTGAGGAGGTTTTGATTAATTTACTATAAATATTAAATGTAAATTGAGTTAATGTCAAGTATTTACAGAAGTACATAGCGTATAATATAAGCATCCAATAAATACTGGTTATCATTATTATTATTAAACTGGTACTCAGATGTAGTGATAATTTGATGTGCCTATGCATGTACATGCATGCATGCACAATACACTACATGTGTATTGACACTATTAAAGCACATCTTAACTCCATTTAGCATGTTTCCATAAATAGTATTTACATGCTCTGAACAAGCTTTTAGTAAAGAAGAAAAAAGAAAAAAGCTGTTAGAGAACTTATGTCTGATTTCAACTCTTACAACATGGAAACTTTTCTTCTGAATACATATTTCTCTGAAAGCTATAAAAGTGATATGGAGACTGCAGTGAATGGAGAGGAAAAAATGGTCAAGGTATATGTTTGAGAATTATAATTTCTTGATTATACCCAGTGTTGACAGTAGTATAGGTAAAGGATATTCTTGTACATGGCAGATTTGAGTATAAAGTAGTACCAACTTTGCAGTGGGCAATTTGGTGATAGGTAGCAGATTTTAAAATTTGCTTACCCTTTGATTCAAGGAATTCATTTTAAGGAAATAGATTAAAAGCAAATAATTAGATAAATGATGAAATTTATTTTAAGAAAATAATTAGGTAAATTCATATATGTATTTTTATGAATGCTAATTGAAGGGGTAGTCATAAGAAAAAAAGTTAAAACATGAGTTTCTGTCCTATAAGAGGATGGCTAAGTTTTACCATAACCACAAAATAGATTACCATGTAATCATTTAAAATAATACAAATGTAGATCTACATTTATTATAATCTGAAGATATCTATAGTATATTAAATGAGGAAGGGAGGTTTCAAAACAGTATATAAAATATACCTCTTTCATTTAAAAAAATTTTTTTAATGTTTATTTATTTCTGATAGAGAGAGAGTGTGAGGAGGGGAGGGTCAGAGAGAGGGAGATACAGAATCTGAAACAGGCTCCTGGCTCTGAGCTAGCTGTCAACCCAGAGCCCAATGCAGGGCTCGAACCCTTGAACCATGAGATCATACTCTCAGCTGAAGTCGGACACTTAACTGACTGAGCCACCCAAATGCTTCCCTCCTTCATTTTAAAAAAGGTATGTATTTGTATTTAGAAAATAGTAATTGAAATTAGAATAGTGATTCTCTCTTGGTGGTGAAATTATTATCTTTATTTTAATACTTTTTTGTCATTGGTTTTTTGTAGTCAACATTTGTTAGATGTATATTTTTTAATGTCCTTAAAATTTTTGTTGGTTTTTTGAATGTTTATTTTGAGAGAGAGGAAGCATGTGTGTCCACAGGGAAAGGGTAGAGAGAAAGAGAATTCCAAGCAGGCTCCATACTGTCAATGCAGGGTCTTGTCCCACAATTATGAGATCATGACTTGATTTGAAGTCAGGAGTTCAGTACTTAACTGACTAAACCACCCAAGCTAAAAAAAAATTTTTTTAACTTAGAGATTACAAATGAAGGAAAAATGACAAAGAGCTAGAATAACCAGGACTTCTAGTATTTATGTAACATAGTTGATGCTAATAATAAAGTCAAATTTGCTTGTTCTTGAAATCTTCTGCCCAAAAATTTAATTCTTGCTCTTTGGAATGGTGAAAGAAATGGAAGTTACCCTGCAATGTTAATTTTAAAACCATTTTTTCCTATAGATCTTTGCCGCCGTTCATTATCAGAAGATTCTGTAAGTAACCCACTGTTGTTAAACCCAGAGTTTACACTTCTGACTAATATGAATTTGTAGGGGGCTTCTTTGTAGTGTTTATTGGCTTGTTGGAATAGATGGTGATTTATTTCATATAAAAAGAATACAAATCCTCTTGATCAATTGCTTTTTGGGTTATTTTTGTTTTTTTAATTTCTTAATGTTTCCTTATTTATTTTCCTAGAGCTTCTGTTTTATTTGTCTTATCTATAAGTAATGGGCAACATGTTTATTCGAGTAAATACGCTGAAAACAATAGAGATAGGTTCCAACTATGTATTCCTTTTCATATTGGAAAGAGGATAGTGAGAAACTTCATGTCTTATATCCTCTTTTTTTTTTCTTTCATAGTTTGTCAAGTTGGTTTCCATATAACACGTAGTGCTCTTCCCAACAAGTGCCCTCCTCCATACCCATCACCCTCCTTCCCCTCTCCCCACTCCCCATCAGCCCTTAGTTCTCAGTATTCAAGAATCTCTCATGGTTTGCCTAATTTTTTTTTTTAATGTTTTATTTACTTCTGAGAGAGAGAGCATGAGCAGGGGAGGGTCAGAGAGAGAGGGAGATACAGAATCTGAAGCAGGTTCCAGGCTCTTAACTAGCTGTTAGCACAGAGCCCAACATGGGGCTCGAACCCACGAACTGTGAGATCATGACCTGAGCCAAAGTCAGACGCTTAACTCCCTAAACCACCCAGGCATCCCTAATGTTTGTTTATTTTTGAGAGAGACAGAGTGTGAACTAGGGAGGATCAGAGAGAGAGAGGGAGACACAGAATCTGAAGCAGGCTCTAGGCTCCGAGCAAGCTGTCAGCACAGAGCCCATCATGAAGCTCGAACTCACGAACTGTGAGATCATGACCTGAGCTGAAGTCGGACGCCCAACCGACTGAGCCACCCAGTCACTCCTTGATCAGTTATTTGATGGAGTCTCAGTCTGAGAAATTACCAGAATTTTTATATGCCTTATACATTTTATTTTATATTCATATTAATATAAATTCATTTTCTTATTTTAGATATAAGGCTCAGATCTTTGAATATGGGTCCTTTTATAGAATTTCATGCACATTTATTAAATGAACCACAAATAGTCCAACAGTCAACAATTTCCTGTTTTGTTAACGTGCAGTACCTTAAAGACAGGTATGAAGTTGTTTCATTACAGAGTCCTTATAGTGCTTTTTCACCATTCTTTTATTGTTTTCTGGCTCACACCTATTGACACAGTAATTTACTTTAGGAATCCCCTTTATCAAATTCCTAAATTTTAACAAACTGACAGTAAGGGAAATTTTCTGAAAATTACATGTTGTCTTTGAGATCATGTATCTTTTGAATGTTTGAAACACTTGGCAAATAGGAATATCAATTTGGAAAATTTACAGGGGAAAAAAGTTTCTTTTTCTACTTAGGATGGGACTGAGGAAGACCCACAGGCAGAACTGGCCATCATTCATGGGCAGATGGCCTATATTCTGCAGCTTCAGGGTCGTACAGAGGAGGCATTGCAACTTTACAATCAGATAATAAAACTAAAGTAAGTAAATTATTGAAATGAAATGCCTTTTATAGAGGATGGAGTTTCTTTTTAAATGTTTGTTCCTTTTTGACTTTGCTTATTGTTCACAGGCCGACAGATGTGGGATTGCTGGCTGTGATTGCAAATAACATCATTACTATTAACAAGGTATGGGCTATCCATGGGTTTCTTATATTTATATTTTACATTGAAAACATACTACCTCAGCTTTGTCCTAAGATAACTATTCTTTTTTTCCATGACACAGTCCACTTGTAGCAAAATCACAATGGAGAATGTTATTTAACTTTGATAATGATGATAATTCTGCAAGCTGTATTCAGGTATAAATAAACTTCTTTGTAGTTACAGATTCCAGACTTTAAAATCTTGGCCCTTTACCAGTTTATAATATAATAATGCAGAAAATCTGTGTGTTGAAAAATAAATTGTTTGGAATTTTTTTATGTTTTTATTTCTTTTTGAGAGAGAGAGCATGCAAGGGTGGGGGCAGAAAGAGGAGGGCACAAGGATCTGAAGTGGGCTTTCTGCTGATAGCAGAGAGCCCAATGTATATAATTTTTTTTCTTTCCAGTGGTTTTATTTGGGGGGAGGGGAAACATTGACAGGGTCTCTCCCAGTACTACATGTAAAATATTACAAGTGTGTAGATAAATGGTTACAAGTGTGTTAGTAAAATTGACTACCATTTAGAACAGTGTTTTAACGGAAGAACATTCCAAGTTCAAATTTGAAATTCAGATCAATAGATAACAAGAAAAGTAACATTTGATTCCTTTTGATAAACTGTGTGAATTTTCAAGTGCCATATATTTCATCTTCACTGTTATGTTTCTAGGTAGCAGTACTTACCTCTAATTTATAGGAATATAATCTTAGGCTGAAAGGAGCTAAGTAGTTTGTATAAGGCCATGCAGTCTTTTAAAGGTAGAGCCTAGATCCAGATTCCAGTCTCTTAATTGTAGAGTCCTTCATGGTACCTCTTCCCTCCTATAGCAGAAATTCAGAGGGTCCCCCAGAAGATGAGATCATAGCATTAGGTCAGTAGTAGTTATAGGAACTTGTGAGCTATCAGCATAGTTTAGGTCTCCAAAAATAGATTGTGGCATTTGAATCTTAGCATTATATATCTGCCTGTGTTTATGAATTATTTGAAATGCCAGTGAGAATAAATTCTTTTTACCTGGTATATAATTATGGAAAGGAGAGTGTATGAAACACTAAATATCTTAATTGTATTGTAATTATATGCCAAACTTTCTTTAGTCAACAAACTTTTTATTCAGAATAGTGCTGGATGCTATAAGTAATGCAAAGAAATATGAAATTCAGTCTTAATGATTATATCATTTGAACTTTTTGACTTTTGACCACAGTATTGATAAAAGATCTCCCTGTTGGCATATTTGTAGATGACTCTTGAAAAGGAGGGTTACAGAATAAGCAAGTGAACGTATGGAGAAATATTTATGACTTGTGAGAGGAAACTGCAACAACAGAAGTTAAAAGGATATGTACTGGTTTGGAGCTTCACATTCAGAAAAAGAATTTATTTTAGATTTCTTCTTTGCCGCCTTTTAGTCTTCAAACTAATAGAAGACCTGGTTTAAAGCGCATAGTGATATCATTTATTTGCAAATAAATATATTATCTAACAAAGTTAGAATATTGTGCAAACAGTAGACATTCAGATGCTCAGTTTGGCCTTCTCAGGATGCAATGTAATTTAATTGTCTTCTTTATCCTAGAAAGGCGTGTGACATTCTAGGACTCTTAACAGGACTTTTTAAAGGCAGATAACACTGTGCTTGCCTGACATAGAAGTTTGAGAAATTGAACTTATTTGAGCTTCTGCCTAGATGAGAAGGGGAAGAAAAAACTAGTAGTTACAATACATTAGCATTTTTGGCTAAAAATGGGTTCAAAAGAGATGGGAATTTATTTCTGAATTTTAATAATTTGCTTACATAATGACTATTTCAAAGAGGATGAATTGCTTTCCTCATTTGTTATCTAAATTCTAAAGGGCATAGTTTGTAGATATCTTTGTAGTTAGTCCTAATTTCCACTGTAAGATTTGTTCTGTCCATATATGTTTTTCTTCAGAAAGCTCAAGGCAAGCAGTTAAGAGTGGAAACGATAAAAGAAAACCAAGAACCTAAGACACATTTATATGCATCTTAGAGATTTAGGCAACTTAACCAGGGAGATCTTTTATCTTCCAAGCTCTCTTGTGTATTAAATGGAAGAGTAATAAAGTCTTGAAGTGTTAAAAGAGTTAAAATCTGAGATTGCTGTTTATGGCAGATGAACTTTTCTTTGTCAGGACCAAAATGTCTTTGACTCCAAGAAGAAGGTGAAATTAACCAATGCAGAAGGAGTAGAGTTTAAGCTTTCCAAGAAACAGCTTCAAGCTATAGAATTTAACAAAGCTTTACTTGCTATGTACACAAACCAGGTAGGTAACAAACTTCCAATTCCCCTGGTTACCCTTTTGGAGTATGGCATAAAGGGTGCTCAGTACAATTTATTTATATTATTTGTTTTATATTACATGTGTTCTTCAGAATGTCATATATCATAGAGTTTATTTGTTAAACAAGTAGTTTGCTCAGCTCTTTGTAAAGGTCTGCAGCTGCCTTTTAAGAGGAAGAGTACATTATTCACACTAGTAAATGAGATAATGTTCTCATTACTTTATTTCTAATATCTCTCAATTAAAGTAGAAATCATTAAAGATGTTGACCATGATTATAGGTTTAAGATCTATCTTTCATTTTAGTTTGTACATATTTACTGAAGTTATAAATGCTAAGGATGTCAATTCTAGCTCTAACACCCATTAATTCTAAATAATGACTTTATATTCTTCTATATTCTTTTATTTTCTTCTTTATATTCTTCTATAACAGCAGTGGGAGTGAGAGGCAGTAGCATTTTATTTATTTATTTATTTATTTTACAAATAGTTTATTGTCAAGTTGGTTTCCATATAACACCCAGTGCTCATCCCCACAAGTGCCCTCCTCCATGCCCATCGCCTGCTTCCCCTCTCTCTCACCCTCATCAGCCCTCAGCTTGTTCTCAGCATTCAAGAGTCTCTCATGGTTTGCCTCTCTCCCTCTCCCCCACTACTTCCCCCCTTCTTCTCCCCATGGTCCTCCATTAAGTTCCTCCTAATCCTCCTATACGTGCAAACATATGGTATTTGTCCTTCTCAAGGCAGTAACATTTTTATTATTTAGAACGGAGTCTAAATAACTGTAGCAAAAAATACCTATACATTTTGTTGTTTTGAAGCAAAGGCTGATACTTGTATTTTTTTTTTTTAACAAAATCCTGGAACCTAAGCATACAAATTAATGTTCAGGACTAGTCCTTTCCTAAATGCTTTCATAACTCATGGCTTAAATTCAGTAAATGGAAATTTTTTCTTATAGAAAAAAATTAAGGATATTCTAAACCACTTCTTTTACCCTAGATAGTTGTTCACTTAGTATTTATCTTTCAGCTGACCTCCTTCCTCTTGCACCCCCATCCTTCTCTTTTTGGTCATTCACTTAATGTTTAATTTCATTAACCAATCTATTGGGGGATGGGGGGACCTATCTTTTAGGCAGAACAGTGCCGCAAGATATCTGCCAGTTTACAGTCCCAAAGTCCTGAGCATCTCCTACCTGTATTAATCCAAGCTGCCCAGCTCTGCCGGGAAAAGCAGCACATAAAAGCAATAGAGCTGCTTCAGGTAAAGGAATTACATGGATTTTTAATGAGGTGTCAGAGTTGCAGCCTTGTTTCATTTTCATTATAATAGCCTGCAAACTTGTACATAAAATGGGAAAACTAATAGGTAATATACCACTAGACAAATTCCATAGTGTCACTTTAGTTAATTCTTGAGCTACCAATTTGTTTCTTATAAGTTTGCATTAATAAACGTTTGCTTAAACCCCGAGGAATTTGGAGATCATTTAGGCATGAGTTAAAGGTTTGTTTTAGGTTTATAATACCAGAACATGCTTAATCTCTTTTTCAATACTGTATTTTCCAATGAGTCCCAGTCTAAAACCTCAAACAATTGCATAGATAACTGACTTGGTTTTTATCATCCTACACCAGCTCCTAGATTACATGTTTGAAATTCATGAGGGTACACTACATTGGAAGGTAGAACAGGGTAAAATTAGGACCCCAACCTGAAGGGCAGAGGTGCCTAGGCAGGAATCCTCAGCAAAGAGGTAGCATCTGTCTGAGTATCTTATTTAAACAAACAGAACTATGTGGCAATTATTATTTCTCTAGTAATGACTTCCTGGAACTTGATATTATTATATTTTCTGAGCATAATTTGATATTTTTTGCAGAGCATAATTTTAAAACAAAATAGATATCAAAATTTTTCAAAAATTAAAATTTTGACCTGAAATCAGAACTTTACTATCTTAAAACTGGATTTAAAATTCTGTGTAGATGTGATAATTGAAACGTGCAGCCAGTTGTGTAAATTAAGTGATTTTTTTTTCCTCCAACTGAAACATTTTAGGAATTTTCAGATCAGCATCCAGAAAATGCAGCTGAAATTAAACTGACCATGGCACAACTGAAAATTTCCCAAGGTATTGATAGTGATTTCATCATGCTTAAAATACTATTTTAATGGAAACATGATTGAAATGATTCTGAAGTAGCTGTGAGCTATGTGACTTTAAAAATTTTGCATAATGATGGAGCATAATTATTGCTGTTTCAAACAGCCTTTTCTTGAGTTATTAAATTTTTAGAATGATTCTCATTGTATGCCTTGAAAGTCAGTAGAAGCAAAGGATTCCTGTGTTTCAAAAGGTCATACTTACTCAAATTTCCTGGGTATGTCATGTGTAGAAATGCTTCTATCTGTCACTTGATAGTATCTACATGAAATAAGGGTTACTTTGCATTCTAGTTCTCAGAATTTCTTAACTTAGTCCTTTATCCTTTGTTTATGTTTTGACCCATATCTCTGGGGGAGAAGAGGCAAGAAAATTTAATGAAATGTTTTGTTTGAAATGAAATGAAATTTAATGTTTTTGAATCCTACAGAAAATTGCTAGCATTTTTGCCCATGATTCTAAACAAACCTTGAGTGATTGTCTATAGCTATATAGCTATATTCTGTCTTCATTTAGTAACCACTATCCAGTGTGTAACTATTTTAAGTTTAAGATTAAATTAAATTTTAAAAGTCAGTTCCTCATTTGTGCTAGACACATTTCAGAAGCTTTATAACCACGTGTGGCTAGTTGAACAGGATAGATTAGGAAATTTCCATTGTAGAAAGTTGTATCTCTGGTGTAGACCATGCATTCCCAACATTGGGTGGTGGGGATCATTTGGTGGGTGATCAGAAAAATTACAGATATTATGATGGCTGAAATAAAAATCTCATGGGTAAAGATAAGGCAAATTGACAATGGGTAGGGGTGGGGATGGGGAACGTCTTAAAAGGCTCCATAGTGAGAAGTAACGAAAACAGGATTGAGAAACATTGTTGGTCTTGGTGTGCCTGGCTGGCTCAGTTGGTAGACAATGAGACTCTTAATCTCAGAGTTGTGAGTTCAAGCTGCAGAGCCCCACATTGGGCATAAGGTTACTCTAAAAGAAAGAATACAAATGGGCGCCTGGGTGGCTCAGTTGGTTAAGTGTCCAACTCGAGACTCTTTGTTTCAGCTCAGATCATACAGTCAGCAGTTTGTGAATTCAAGCCCTGCATCAGGCTCTGCACTGTCCTCACAACACAGAGATTCTTTCTGCCCTTTCCCCATTCATGTGCACATGTGGGCATGCATACACACTCTCTTTCAAAAAGAAACAAACATTATTGATCTTCTTGTTACTCATACTCACATTTCCTTACCTTCTTCCCTTAATTTTCCTTTTCCCACCTCTCCCTTTTCTTGCTCTTCCCCTTATTTTCTTTCCTTCTCCAGTTTTCAGTTTATTTTTGAAAGGATTATTTATCATACTAAAATCACTAAGAACTTATCACAGTTTCTGTGACAAGTCTTTGGAAGGTTATGTTAGGTTTGCAGTGAGTAAAAAAACAGTATTTTGACACCATAGGAAGTTTTCCATTGCACACCTTATCTACAGTAATCTATTTCAAGGTTTTTAGGGTAGGGCTTCCTTTAAGTTACGGTCTACAAAAGGAGAAATAGAACTTAACAGCCTGGGTGGGAGTTGGGATACTTCTTTTCTGGTAGCATCTCTGCCATTAACTCTCTTTGTGGGTGTAAGCAAGGTATATTGTTTCTTTAGGACTCTGTTTCTTTATGTATGTGTAAAAAGAGTACCTTATCCCAAAGATCCCAAAGCTTGAGTATTTAGAGATTACAAAATGACTTAAATTTCTTATATTTTTTTCATAATATGCCTTCGTTAGTGTGACGATGATGATGTTTTTGATCTCTCAAGGTAATATATCCAAAGCATGTCTACTTTTGAGAAGCATAGAAGAGTTAAAACATAAACCAGGCATGGTGAGTTTATAACTATAATGTTGAGACTGAAAAAGTAATGGAATTATAGTCCTTTTGTATGTTTGATGTTTCTTTGTATTTAATTTCTATTTATTCATAATGCAGTAGTAAAAATAATATTTTTCTGCTATACATTTAATGTCATTTTATGTTCTGCTTTACATTGATTTATTATTTAGGCAAATATGCCAGGCGCTATGTAGGTCTTACATTATCACTGAAAGCCAACCTTAAACAACCTAAGACCTGTATAGGGAATCTCTTAAACTAAATTATCTTTTCACGTCTTCAGTGTGGTATTTTGAGCTAAAGCAATTTAGTCGTAGTGGCCAACAAATTTAACTTTTTAGTTCTCTGATGATTCAAGAATCACAGGTTTAGCTCTACTATGTTACTGTGAAAGCATGTATTTCAGAGTAGAGACTAATGCTGTAGTTGGTGGTATGTGCATTTATTGTATAGGGACTTTTATTCATGTTTGTATCCTCTAACACCACTTGTTAGGGCTTTCTCTTTTGAAGATTCATGTTTTAAATACAGACTGGGCGATAATTACCTTATATTAGAATCAAATATAAATGTTTCTGTTACTAATTTCTGGCCTTTTATTCCCTTTCACGAAATTTATCCACTTCATCTAGGTTGTTGAATTTATTGGCATAAAATTTGTTCAGATATTTCTTATTTATCCCTTTAGTATCTATAGAACCTCTCTCATTCCTGACACTGGTTATTCCGGTCTTCTTTTTCTGTTTTCTGTTCAGTTTAGCCAGAGTTTTACAGATTTTCCCAAAGATCTAGCGTTTTGTTTCTCTCTCCTTTCTGACCTCATCTCATGGTGTTCCTCCCATTCTCACTACCCTCCAGCCTCATGGGCCTCCGAGCTGTCCCTCCAACATACTAGGCAAGCTTTTTGTTGGCTTTATGTAGCTTGGACTAGATACAACTTATGGGACCTTAAGCCATGCTGGAGTATACCTCACTAATCACACATTAGAAGTCCCAGCAATGTCTTGTCTTATAAACTAATACTGTAAACACTTATTCTCATCTGTTGTACTTACCTTGCCATGCACTGGTAGCAAACTGAACTGCCACTACTTTAAGAGGAAAGTTACATTTTATAGATAAATACTTTTGTATTTGGAAACCACCATTGTATACAGTATTTCTCGTTAATGCTCTAAAAGGATAATAATTTTTATGATGAATTTGGTACTGGCAGAGAGCCTAGCAACCTTTATTTGCTATTTCTTCAATTTTTTCATTTTCAGAAAGTTTTTTCTGGGAGACAAGGGGGAATTTTACTCATTAATTTGTACTTTTGGCTGGATAGGTATCTGCATTAGTGACTATGTACAGCCATGAGGAAGATATTGATAGTGCCATTGAGGTCTTCACGCAAGCTATCCAGTGGTATCAAAACCATCAGGTAAATAAATGGAATAAATTGTCATGAGGGCATGTTTTTACATAAAAATAAAAAGCTGCAGGGGTACCTGGGTGACTCAGTTGTTAGGTATCTGACTTTGGCTCAAGTCATGATCTCATGGTTCATGGGTTTGAGGCCTGCATCCAGCTCTGTGTTATAGCTCAGAGCCTGGAGCTTGCTTTGCTCTCTGTGTCCCCTCCGCTATGCACACTCTCTCTGTCTCTCTCAAAAGTAAATATTTAAAACTGCAAGTAGTGAACTCCCATTAGGAGAATTGAAATATTCCAAGTCACTCTTTAAAGAATGGAATATAATTAGACTCTCAAAATAATTTTTTAACTGTACCAGCTCCAAGTAAAGTTATTAGAAATAAAAATGACTATAAAATGAAAAAAAGAAGCCCAGTTATGGGTTGTTGTTTTTTTTTAATGTTTTTATTTATTTCTAGGAGAGAGAGAGAGAGACAGCGTGAGCAGGGGAGGGTCAGAGAGAGAGGGAGTCACAGACTGAAACAGGCTCCAGGCTCTGAGATGGCAGTCAGCACAGAGCCCGACGCGGGGCTCGAACCCACGAACCGCGAGATCATGACCTAAGCGAAAGTCGGACGCTTAACCGACTAAGCCACCCAGGCGCCCCAATGGGTTTTTTTTTTTTTTTACAAATAGTTTATTGTCAAATTGGTTTCCATATAACACCCAGTGCTCATCCCCACAACCAGTTATGGACACACATAAAAGTCCTTTATGTGTGTGTGTGTTTGCGTATGATCTCAAAAACCAGTAATACATGAATGTATTAGTAGTGCTCATCTTTATTGTCGAGAGAGAGCTCATGGATGGTAGTAATTGCTGAAACAATAGACACTTGCAATAATTATATCTCATGTTTCCATCAAATAGGAACACCTTCATTTTTTCCACTGTGGGTCCTCTGCATAGGCATTATCCAACTTATAAATATACATTCACACAGGTGGTATTTATACTGTTAGCACTATTAGCAGTAGAGGGATATCAGGGTTCTGAGAAGTACTGTGAACACATTTGAGAACTATGGTGACCTATCTTTACTGTTAGATCATGAGGAAATATGTCTAGGTATAGACAGTCTAGAGATAGGTTACTCCCCAAATTCATAAATTGGTCATCACTTGTATAATTTGTCTACTTCCCTCCCTGCATGTGTGTGTTATTTTTTGTTGTTGTTTTATGCATTCAGTAGAACTTAAGATCTTAAAGGTCTAATGAATATAGTAACTTCGTGAACTTGATAGATATTTAGCTTAAAACTTTTCTTCTTCGTTTTATTGAACCTGTAGCCCAAATCTTCTGCTCATTTGTCCTTGATCAGAGAAGCTGCAAACTTCAAACTCAAATATGGGCGGAAAAAGGAGGCAATTAGTGACCTAGAACAGCTATGGAAGTAAGTTCTGAAAGGTAGAGATGTAAAAATGCAAATTTTATTGCTGTTATTTAATACCAGGAAGTTATTTTTTTTGTTTGTTATTTTTTCCAATTTCATAAACTGTTTACTAACTTTCCTTTTTTCCCCCCCACCAGACAAAATCCAAAAGATATTCACACCCTGGCACAGCTTATTTCTGCTTACTCGCTTGTAGATCCTGAGAAGGCAAAGGCGTATCCTTTTGATTGTTGTTCCAGACACTTCCCAAATGCATGCTAGATCTTTTCCTCTAACTGATTTGTGCAGGGCTTTTTCTGTTACTGTTTTTTGTATTTTTTAAGATTTTATTTTTAAGTACTCTCTACACCCAGCATGGAGCTGGAAATCACACCCCAAGATGAAGAATTGCAGGCTCCACAGCTGAGCCAGCCAGGTCCCCCTCCCCAGCAGGGCTTTTTCTGTTGTAAATTTCAACAAACAACACCCTCCACTACCTAGTAAGAGCAAAAATGAGAATTTATTGATCAACATGACTGAAAAATACCATAATAGATCCATCTTGGGATACAGTTTGATCCAGAAGCAAAAATTAAGTCAACAAGATGTATCTTGTATCTCTTCAGGTTCAAGTCAGGCAGCAAAAATTAAAAAAAAATAAAATAAAATAAGAAAAAGCATATTTTATTTGAGTAGTTGTGAAAGATTCTGAGATGTCATTTTGATGGAACTATCTTAGGTACATGGCCGTCTCTGGAGAGATTCCGTTCCTTCATTGGCTGAGTTTGGATCATGTGCTACTCTAGTCCATCAGGGTGTGCTTGTGAACCCAAGGTGGAGCAGTAGATGCTAGCCAGCCACAAGTCAGAACCTTTATTCTGAGCAAATTTATGTTTTATAAGCTTGATAGTTGTTTTGGAATGGAGATTTTATTAAGCCACCATCTTGAAGTGTGTCATTGGGTTAAGGAATGGATGATTAGATTATTGCTCATTTTTCAGGGCATATGATATGTAATTGACCTTATGACCTGATTTGTTATTCTGTAGAAGATTTAAGAACATTTTCTTACTTTTGGCAAAGTACATCAAAAACTGTTTTTCTTTTGACAGACATATATACATATATATATTGTGTTCCTGAACTCCTGTTCAATCACAGTCTTAGTAAACACCTGCCCTCGTCAGATAGTATGTCTCTAAAAGTAGATGTCGAGGCTCTTGAAAATTCTCCTGGTGCTACTTACATTCGGAAAAAGGGTGGAAAAGTTACGGGAGATAATCAACCAAAGGAGCAAGGGTAATGTTTTTCATTGTAACATTCACTAATGCTGACTTTATATTAAGGACTAAAAATTTCGTTCTCTGAAAATTCCATGTGAATAAAGTTTAAGTCCCCTTTGTTCCCCTTCTCTTTTGCTCTATCCAGTTCTTAGTCCTCGTCCTGTTTACCACATACTCCATCCCTCTGTACCCCCTAGTTAACCTCTGGTATTGAGTATATATACCAGGATCTTCTTTGTGTTTACACAGAAAGCTGATTTTAAAATATTTTCTTTGGTTTATTTATTTTATTTTATTATTTTTACAGAAGGGAGTAGTATATTTTTACTGTTTTCCACTTTGCTTTCTTTTACAAAGTCGTGGAGATTTTTCTATAGTTCTAGTGTACACATACTTCATTCTTTTTTATGCATAGTATTCCATTGGCTGGATGTCCCCTACTATTTTTTTCATAAGTTTTTGATGTACATTTAGTACATCATTTAGTAATTCTATACTAGAATTCAGATGTTTATTTTGTTGATTTGGAGGAAGGATTAGCCAGCTTCATTAACTTAGAAGAAGTCCATCATTCTTTTTCTTTTATTTTTTTTTCTTTCTTTAAGTTTACTTATTTATTTTGAGGGAGAAAGAGAGAGCTCACACATGTGTGCAAGAGTCAGGGAGGGACAGGAGAGAGAGAATCCCAAGTATGCCCAATGCCACAGGGCTTGAACCCACAAACTTAGATCATGACCTGAGCCAAAATCAAGAGTTGGATGCTTAACCGACTTGAGCACTTGGGTGCCCTAGAAGTCAGCAGTTCTTATTCTCCCACATTGCCATCTCAGAAACACTGTGGAGGCCTACCGTGTAATGTTTAAAACTCTGTGAATAGAGAGTTGGGATGAATAGAGAATGGAAGGCATATAACCCTTCCCCCAGATTTGTGGCTTTCATAATTTTTCACTGTTTTCTCCATTTTTGAATGTCTTTTGAAATGTAAATTTTTTCATAATTTAAAAAATAGATTAACAGCAGTATATGATTAACTTTATTATGAACTCTATTTGGAAATAAAAAAAACACTGTCATCCTTATAATAGGTTTTTAAAACTAATATAAGGAATTATGAGTCCCAGAGATACTACATTGTTCCAAATTCCATTTTATCATGAGTCCCACCTCAAGCCTCAAGAAGCCCAAAATGAAAAATTCAAGCTAGATCTTAAGGGGATTTTCAGGTAACATCTATTTTAAATACGTCTAGTAATTTTTTTCCTCCAAAAACAGAGTTGAATTATCAGTAAGAATATAATTCTTTTCTAATCCTTTATTTGTTTATTTATTTAATTTTTAACTAATTTCTATACCTAGCAGGGGGCTTGAATTTACAACCCAAGATCAGGAGTCACAGCTTTTCCAATTGAGCCAGCTGGGCACCCCTTTTTCTAATCCTAGGTCTAGCAGAAGGAAACAGTAAATTAAATCCACTTAATTGCAATAAAGGTTGTATGCTCTGTGCAATCACAGAGCATAAAAGAGTACACCAGAGGGAATAGTTCTTCCTGGGGACAGTCGGGTTAGGAAATTACTTCATGGAGGAAGTGATTGTTTTGACTCTTAAAGAGGATGAATTAGGCAGAGTGTGAGCAAAGGCAAAGAAGTAAGAAATTGCAGAGAACCTTTGGGAAATTTCAGATCTGACTGTAGAGTGTGATTAGTAGAGAGGCAAGTTAGAATACTATTGCATGGTCTGGGTGAGAGGTGAAACACTAAAATAAGATGCCATTGGGGCACCTGGGAGATTCAGCTGGTTAAGCGTCCAACTCTTGATGTTCAGCTCAGGTTGTGATCTCACAGTTCATGGGTTTGAGTTCATGGATTTGAGCCCGACGCTGGGCTTTGCACTGAGCATAGAGCCTGCTTGGGATTCTCTCCCTTTTTCTCTTCTGCTCCACTACTTACACTCTCCCTCTCAAAATAAATAAAAAATAAACATTAAAGGGTGCCTGGGTGGCTCAGTTAGTTAAACGTCCAACTTTGGCTCAGGTCATGATCTTGGCCCATGAGTTCAAGCCCCGCATTGGGCTCTGTGCTTAACAGCTCAGAGCCTGGAGCCTGCTTCAGATTCTGTCTCCTTCTCTCTGGCCCTCCTCCACTTACACACACACACTCTCTGTCTCTCAAAAATAGCATTTAAAAAATTTTTTTTAAATAACAAAGTAAATAAACATTAAATAAATAAGTAAAGACACTGTATGTTGCATTTCCTATTCTTCAGGGTACCCCAAAAGAATGTTCACAATTGAATGACTTGGTAGAATGAATTTTTGGCAGAAATTGTTGCAGTCTCAGTATTTAGTTCACTTTCATAGTTCACATAGAGGTATTTCATGTATGATTATGTACAGAGATATTTTTTATGTCTTCCTCTTACTACTGTCAGAACGCTTATTGAAGTGTCTTCATTTTTCATGCTCCTTTCAGCACCACCATCCCCTTTTTTTGGTCAGTGTACTTAATAAAGATTTTACTTAATTCTATAAACTTAATAGTTTCCAGGTTTAAAAGATAAAAAAGTACAATGTAAAAACTTTCTCCCACTTGTGTGTGCTCTCCTCTCTCCAAGGTCACAACCAATGTTACTTGTCTTACGTACCCTCCCAGAGACACTCTTTGCGTGTATGACACGTATACATGTTCTTTTGCCTAGGAGTTTAGTTATCTGTTCTCTAGTTTTGCCAAGCATGTAACTTAACGTGGTATTATAGACTTTTATGCTTGTTCAAGTTTCTTTCCTTTTTACACAGACTTAGTATATGGCAATGTAAATGCAGTCTACATTGCTAACCCTCTTTTTTAAACCACTTTCCAAAAGCTGCAGTGTGAAGCTTGATTAAACTTGAAAAAAAATTTTTTTTTAATTTTTTAATGTTTCTTATTTCTGAGAGAGAGGGAGACAGTGTGAGCAGGGGAGGGTCAGAGAGAGAGGGAGACACAGAATCTGAAGCAGTCTCCAGACTCTGAGCAAGCTGTCAGCACAGAGCCTGACGTGGGGCTCAAACCCACAAACTGTGAGATCATGACCTGAACCAAAGTCAGATGCTTAACTGACTGAGCCACCCAGGTGCCCCTGAAGCCTGATTAAAATTAACCAGTATACTGAAAACAGTAATACGTTGTATGTTAAATGGCTAGAATTTAAATAAAAATTTGAGGAGGAAAAAAACTCAGAGAGGAATTGAGATTATGACTTACTCTTTTTCTCTGCAAAGTACAAATCTAACACTTGCTCCTACAGCCACTTGAAGAGCAGCAGAATTAGTGCCCCAGCATTGGTGCTCCCATCACAGACACTTGGTTTGATGCCAGTCAGCCTGAAAACAGTGACCTCACTCACACCATTGTTAAAAGCTTCTTTTAGGAGGGAGAGATGCTCCATTGGGTGATACCTTGTTCCATCAGTTTGCATGGAATCCTCTCCACCCAAGGCCATTTTCTACTGGCAGAGTTTGTTCAGTGTATTTTTGTTTTTGAATAAAATATGCTTGAATGCAAAAGTGGAAAAAGTAAATACATACACGCACAAACCCAGTATTAATATCCCAGCTAGTTTATTGAGTTTGGTGAGACAATATAAAATCTTAAATGCCTTTATGGTAAAATGCCCAGCTCACTCTTTTGCATGTGTTTAATGTGCTCCAAATATTTTATCATAACAGTGGTAATGATTTTTCTTCTCTTTATAGACAGGGAGATTTGAAAAAGAAGAAGAAGAAAAAGAAAGGTAAGAATTTTGTCCTTTTTTTTATCTTTGGATTCTATCTTGTAGAATCTTCAATTATAAGCTTGAGATTAGCCCTATATAAAAATCTTCAGACATAAATCTGCTGTCCTCTCTTTTTCTGTCTTTGAACACTGACTTATTGTCTTGACTACAGCTAACATTTTATTTTTTTAAAAAGTACAGCTCTAAAGAGTGGTTGCCAGAATTTAAATCGTTGCTCTTGGGGTGCCTGGGTGGCTCAGTCAGTTAAGTGTCTGACTTCGGCTTAGGTCTTGATCTCACGGTTTGTGGGTTTGAGCCTTGTGTCAGGCTCTGTGCTGACAGTTCAGGGCCTTGGAGACTGCTTCAGATTCTGTCTCTCTCTCTCTCTGATCCTCCTCTGCTCACTCACTCTCTCAGAAATAAATAAAACATTAAAAAAAAATTTTTTTTTTAATAAAAAGAAAAAATAAATCGTTGCTCTAGTTATGTTGCTCTTTTGCTGTGACTGTGAATAGGTTACTTAATATACCTGCTAGAGTTTTTCATCTATAAAATGGAGTATGAGAGCGCCAGGGTGTCTCAGTCGTTAAGCATCCAACTCTTGATTTTAGCTCAGGTCATGATCCTAGGGTTGTGGGATCAAGTCCCACATCAGGCTCTGCTCTGGGTGTGGAGTCTGCTTAAGATTTATTCATTCTCTCTCTCTCTCTCTCTCTTTTTCCTCGCTCCCTCCCTCCCTCTAGCTGCCCCCTTCTCCCCTGTGTCTCTCTTAAAAAAAAAAAAAAAAAGGGGGGCGCCTGTGTGGCTTAGTTGGTTCATGGGTTCGAGCCCCACGTCGGGCACTGTGCTGACTGCCGGCTCAGAGCCTGGAACCTGTTTCGGAGTCTGTATCTCCCTCTCTCTCTGACCCTCCCCTGCTCACATTGTCTCTCTCTCTCTCTCTCCTAGAAATAAATAAAAAATATTTTTAAAAAAAAGGGGCGGGGGGAGGAACGGTTTGTCATTTATATCCAGCCTTTCAAAGAAGGCATTTCTGCAGTTAGCATGTCTTTCCCATTAATCTGATAGGGCCAGCATAGGTCAGTGTCCAGCCCTGAACCATTAACCAGGAGAATGCCATGTGTTAATTGGCTTAGGCTATAGTTGATTTTAACCCATAGCAGGAGTGACCAAGTTTGGCTTCAGCTAGCCAGAGGTTATCCTTGGAGCCACCTGCCTGTCGCTGAATCTGGGAAATTTGTGGTGTAAATCAGATTGTTCTTGATTTTGTTCCCTGCCGTGTTAGGATTCAGGTTTCTCAAGTCTGCTAAGTGTATTACCACTCCTCCATCTGCTTTCCTGGTTCCAAAATTTTATTGATAATATCTTTTCTCCTATTTTTCTTTCTAATGTGTTTGTTTCTATCTTAGTGGAGTTCTGGGATGGTGCAGAAACTAATGTTTGCATTCAGTCCACTATAAGTATTTGTTTTATGTTGTTTTATGTATTAATAATACTGCAAGGGAGCAGCCAATAACTGTAGGTAGAAAAACCTGCAGTTTCGTTTACTTTCTTATTTTTTGTAGTTTCCAGGTATTTTTTTTTAAAACTTACAAGTGATATATGCTCTTTTTTTATTTATTTATTTATTTTGAGAGAGAGCATGCAAGTTGGGGAGGGCCAGAGAGAGAGGGAGAGTGAGAATCCCAAGCAGTCTCTGCACTGTCAGCACAGAGTTTCTCGAACCATGAGATCATGACCTACGCCAAAATCAAGAGTCAGATGCTCAACTGACTGAGCCACCCAGGCATTCCAAGATTTTATTTAAGTAGTCTCTACACCGAACATGGGACTCAAATCCACAATTCCAAGATCAAGAATTGCACTCTGCCGAGCCAGCCAGGCATCTCAAGAATATTCTTTTTTTCTCTAAGTGTTTATTATTTATTGTGAGAAATAGAACGAGCGTGCATGTGTGCAAGTGGGGGAGGGGCAGAGAGAGAGAGAGGATCCCAAGCAGGGTCCTTGTTGTTAGCACAGAGCCTGACTCAGGGCTTGAACTAACAAACTATGAGATCGTGACCTGAGCCAAAACCAAGAGTCAGACACTTAACCGACTGATCCACCCAGGCACGCCTTGAGAATATTCTTATATATAACTTTTTGTCTTATGGATATCTGCAGGATAAATTTCTAGAAGTATAAATTTTGACAGTTATGCCAACTTAAATCACTCTCTACAAAGGCTATACCATGTACACTTCTGCCATAGTGTTTGAGTGTTTCTCACTATTTCACCAATACTTAGTACTACTGCTTTTAATATTTGTTAGTTTAATAGAATTTTGTTACCTTTTTCATTTATAATTATTAAGGTAGAGCCTTTTTTCACATGATTAAGGACTTCTGTTTCTCCTGGCTTACCTAATGATAGCAGTGCCAGTTTTTCTTTGCATAATTTACCCTATTAATTATCAAGACCTCCTTCTATATCATCAGTCCACTGTGTTATATAGTGTGTGTGTATGTGTGTGTGTATACACACACCAAATGAAATTAAGAATTTGTGTAGAGATGCTTGGATGGCTCATTCGGTTAAGCATCTGACTTCAGCTCAGGTCATGATCTCATGACTTGTGAGTTGGAGCCCTACATTGGGCTCTCTGCTGTCAGTATGGAGTCTGCTTCAGCTCCTCTGTCCCTCTCTCTCTCTGCCCCTCCCCTGCTGGTTCTCTCTCTCTCTCTCAAAAAAAATAAATAAGCTTTAAAAAAATTTTCTATATAGAATCATCTATGAAGTCTTTTCTTTTATGACTTTTGAATTTTGTGTCATGCTTAGACATAAGGCCCTTTTCCCTACAAGATTATACAAATAAAACATTCTCAGATGAACTGACTTTAATTTTAATGTTACTTATTCCCAGACTAGGACACATTTTTTTAAGCAAACTGTCTTGAAAACATGGACAGATTTCTTATTCCTTTATCAATTATTACACAGGAAAGCTACCTAAGAATTATGACCCAAAGGTGACCCCAGATCCAGAAAGATGGCTGCCAATGCGAGAACGTTCTTACTACCGGGGAAGAAAGAAGGGTAAAAAGAAGGATCAGATTGGAAAAGGGACCCAGGGAGCAACTGCAGGAGCTTCATCTGAACTGTAAGTCATTGCTCCTCAATTGAAGTCACTCAGAGCATAGGTTGATTCTTTCTCAGATTGACTCAGGGTCATTAGTAAGAATTTTTAAAATATATTTTAAGCATAAGAAGTGTAGTCAGATGTGTTTAGTACATGTTTTAAAATATGCTTATGGAAAGGAAAGAAAATATGTTTTTGGCTTGATTATATTGTAAATACTAGGATTATAGGATAGTATTATAAATGTTAGGATTCCAGTATCTTCAAAAGGAATCTCTAAATACACTTGAGTCATTCAACTGAATATGTAGATAGAATAGATGCTATCAATAAGATGACTAGAAAGATGTTATTTAAAATGTTACTAAATAAGGGGCGCCTGGGTGGCTTAGTCGGTTAAGCGTCCGACTTAACCGCGGTCATGATCTCGCGGTTCTTGGGTTTAGCCGCTGTCGGGCTCTGTGCTGGCTGCCAGCTCAGAGCCTGGAGCCTGTTTCAGAGTCTGTATCTCCCTCTCTCTGACCCCCTGCTCACGCTGTCTCTCTCTCTCTCTCTCCTAGAAATAAATAAAAATATTAAAAAAAAAATGTTACTAAATAAGCTATTTCTACATTGTAAGATTATAGGTCCTTTAAAATTTTTTTTTAAACTTTCTAAAAATTGGCATGAATCATGTATTACTTTTTCTTTGACTATAAAGCATTAAATATTGTATTTAAAAAAGTGGATAGGGAGTTGGGAATCCTCCTTTAAAAGAAATAGGATATATGTGGAAGATTGTTAGGAGTAATGTGTTTTTATAGCCTTTTCCTTTGTTGAATATATGCATGACCAGTGCTTTCCTTATCTGATGATTTTAGGGATGCCAGTAAAACTGTGAGCAGCCCACCCACCTCTCCAAGACCTGGCAGTGCAGCAACAGCAGCTGCGTCTACAAGTAATATCATACCCCCAAGACACCAGAAACCTGCAGGGGCTCCAGCAACGAAAAAGAAACAGCAACAGAAAAAGAAGAAAGGTGGAAAAGGTGGCTGGTGATTAGAACATTCTTGTTTCCAGGCTGTTTTTAGTCTCACAGACACTAGGAACATAATAAAGGTAACACAGCAAGAAGCACAGAGTTCCTCCCTCTCCTATCCCCACATTTTCATAAAATGATTTTCTCATCCATCAAACAGGAAAACATCTTCCTCAGACTCTGCCTAGTCAGACTCAGCCAACTTGTACTACCTAGCTTTGCACAGGTGATAAGGACTCGAAATAATTGGGCATTTTCCCACCTTGATCTCTGTTGCATCCTTTCTCTTTGTGTGCTGATCTGGTGTTTTTTCAGTTTCACAAACAAGGCATGTTATCCAAAGTTTCCTAGGATTTAAACAGAAACTACTTATGTTTCAACTAGAGTCTGAAGATACTTGTTCCTACCAAATCCCACTTTAAATTATGTCTTAGGAGGCATTAGGAGACTGAAAGTGGAATCTTCTGAGCATTCCAAGTAAATATCTGCTTAGAAATATCATGTGATAAAAAGGGACCTTATTAATACACTGGTGTTCTTCACTTCATTACATAAGTGGCCACAGAAAAACTAAAGTAAATGTCATGACTAATTTTAAACATAAATATATATAGTAGTGAAAAGCGTGTGGGTGTGTGTATGTACATATATATACACATTTACACATATATATAAATTAGGACTTCTTTGTACCCCATATTGTTTTCAGGTTATGATAACATTATGCTGATTTAGCACCATTAAAGAACTCAAGGAAATGTATCAATTTTGCAAGAAGTTGACTCCTAGCCTCAGTGTTCTGAAATTAGATGGGTTTGGACTGTTTCAATCAAAGATTTAATGGCCCTGTCAAGAATTTGAACATTGACTTCTGAAGTAGAGAGGAAATCCACCAGAGTTCAGTAGCAGGCAGTATTAGAACTTAAGAGAACTGTTTGGCCCAGTTCATAGATACTAAAATGACTCCCCTTCACCATTCGGAGTACATGCATTCATTACCCTTCTCAAAGTAATGAAGTATTGTACAGTTAGTCTGGTGTCAGTGTTGCTTTGGTCTTTACTCACTTATAAGCCACTTTCCCATTGAACAGCTGTGAGGCAGACATGCTGGGATGCCCAGCCTTGTGAGTATTCATTTTGTGCTGCCCAAGATAGCATTGACTCTAGACTTTGAGTATTTCCTTATGATCTTATTACTTGGTTCTTATTAATAAAGTGCTGCTGTGTTTGACTCTGAACATATCTATTGAAATTTCTTCAAAGAGACTTTTAAAAGGCTTTCCTCCTTTACAAAAGTAAGAAATGTGGTGCTGCCTTTGAATCTGCAGTAACATCTAAACAAGAGACCCTCATATATGAATGATTTGTTATGGCATAATACTTTTTGAGCTCAGAATACTCTTGGTAAGAGTGATGTACTTATTCCTTCTGAATATATATACTCCAGTACAGAAATAATTGTTAGTAAATTTGTTATTTAGAATTCCATTAAATTTCTGTGGTGAAGGATAATCATTTTTAGGTTAACTGAGCTACAGAATTTTGGTGAAAATTATCCATCATTGAAAATTTTGACCCAATGCACCGAAAGTGAAATTTACATTTCTGTATTTAGTCACTGTAACTGCTAGCCATTGTCATTACCAGCCATTACTAAGCAACTGAAACCTCAGTTTAAATAAATTATAATTGTCAAATGAAGTGTAAATATCTACATTAAATTTCAAGTAACTTTCTTCTTTTGAACAGGTCTTTAATGGCATATATACTTTGTGTGTGTGTGTATGTGTACATTTATAAAAACCAATATGGATACATCCATTCACTGGTACATTTTAAAATAAAATATTCTAGCAGTGAGTATGGATTAAGGTGTTTTGAGTGTTGCCGTTTTATAGGGACTTCCTGATTGGTATATGAAGAATTTTTTAGGCTGAATATCTAAAATTGTTTCTTGCCCCTCCCAGAAAGCTACAAAATTAATCTGATGGGACTGGGAGAACCCAGTTTTAACTTCCAGTATATAAACGAATTGAGTAGTAAACATTTTTTAAGTTATTAAGCACAGCATTTTCAAGGCTGGGTGGAAACTGCTAACCTTAAAAATTGTTGCATCACTCAAACCTGGAACCTGCCTTTGATTCACTGTTCCTTACAAGCCTATTTGAACAGTAGATCTGATGAACAAAAGTCAGTATATTGCATTGATAAGTTCGTTGGATTGTAAAATCTATTTTTGAATGCAGTTTAACAAAATAAGGGTTTCCTGGGTGGCTCAGTTAAGCATCTGACTCTTGATTTCGGTTTAGGTCAGGCTCAAGTGAGATCTCCATATTATGAGATCTATACCAGCATCAGGCTTTGCAAACTGAGCAGGGGCTGAGCATAGGATTCTTTCTTCCTTTCTCTCTACCCCTCCCCCACTTGTGCTCTCAAACATTAAAGCAAAATAATAAAAACCATCCATATGCTTTTAAACCAGTTTAAAAAACAGTACACCACCTTTGAAAAGTCCAGAGGGTACACAATTTGCTATATATTAGATCATTGTGGGCTACTATTTTTGTTTAGACGTAGTTTTAATAGCCAGCATTACTGGTATCCACGATCCTGGCCGACTACTAATTTAATCTCCAGAATTCTTTTTTAGGCGACATGTAGCAGGAATTTAAAACGAGGTAACCGTTCACGTTTCCCTATCGTTAAGCATCCTGGATAACAGCCTCTGGACAAGTGTAGTTAACACGGGGCCGGGAAGATAAAAACGTGACTTTTCAGGCTGCTAAGGACTAATTTGGAGAGGCGCGTAATCCGCTGGGACACTGGTTCCCTTTAGCGATCTCCCAAAGGGAGACCCTTGGGCCAGACTGCTCTGAGGTAGTAATACAGTAGAGGTGAGACGCGGGCATCTGGGCCGGCTTGGAAGGCTTTTCTGAAACACAGCGCCCCAGCCCACGCGAATCCTGCCATAGTGCCAACTTCCGAGGAAGTGTCTCGGTTGGGATGGGGTTGGAGGAGTCTTTTCCTACGAAGATGATCTGCCCCTCCGGTCTCCCAATTCTGGCGGCTGGTCCTCCCCACCCCCTCAGGGTTTACGGCTTCCTCTAGCTTCCCGGCCGTCTCCTTCCCCACCCCCGCGCCTTGGGTTCGACGAATCCGCTGCGCGGCAACCCCGCTAGTGGGCGCGAGATGTAGGGCAGCAGCCTGTGCGCCCTGAGACTGGCCCCGACCGCACAGTGACCGCGGGTGTTGTCTACGCCGCGTGGAGCTACGTCTCCACCCTGTGTTCGCCTCCGGAGCCACAGCTGCCGGGATCTAAAACCCAGGCACCAGCGCGCGGGCGCGCGGAAAGAGGGAAAGAAAGCAGGGCGGTGGTGATGGAGAGGGGGAAGGTGAAGAAAAAGGGGAAGGAGCCGGAGAAAGAGAAAATTCGGGAAAAAGGAAAGGAGGAGAAAGAGAAAAAGGAAGTGGAGAAGGAGAAAATTAAGGGAAAGGAAAAGGAGAAGGGGAAAGAGAAAGGGAAGGAGGAGAAGAAAGAGCGGGAGACCGAGAAAGAGAAGGAACAACTTAAGGGAAAAGAAGACAAAGAAAAGAAGGAGAACCACGCCTTGGCTGAGCCCCCGCTGGAGCCTCCGGTAAGCGGCGGTGCTCCCGACTCGCTGCCCAAGGCCATTATCGGCGGTCAGGCCTAACGCCGCCGGCTCTGTTACGTCCCAGGCGCCGACCCCGCGGGAGGGAATCCAGTCTCGGAGGGCATTTATCTGTGGGTGGGAGCGGGTGTGCCAAGCTTGCCGGGCCCATCACTTCCCCTTCTCCCCGTCACCGGCCTCATCCTCACTCCTACCTACACCTGCCCCTGTGTCCCACCCTTCGTGTGGTCTAGCGTTGAGGAAAGAAGAGGTTCTGGTTGGTCTTCACTGGGCCGGAACAGCCCTTCCCGGGCCCCAGCCGCCTACAGCTCGGAAACCAGCCCTGAACCCTCGCCGAGCACGGGCTCTCCAGCTTAGCACTTTGTCAGAAAGTGTAGGGTTCCTGAATTCGTGCAGGATGTGTTTTAGGGCTAGACCTTCTCCGTGGTTACAATAAAAATTGTTTTCAGACCACCAGCGCCCAGAAGGGATGGTCACAAAATTAACAGAGGTCTCAGAAACCAGGCGCTGCAATCACAAAAAACCCCTAATACCTATGATTCTACTTACAGGAGGTACCTAGAGTAGTCAAAGTACAGAGTAAAACTGATGATTACCTGGGGCTGAGGGATGGGAGAGTGGAGAGCTAGTCCCGACTACAGAGTTTCAGTTTTACAAGATTAAGGGCATTATGAATGTAGTTAATTCCACTGAATTATATGCTTAATAATGGCTAAGATGGTAAATTTTATGTGAATTTTGCCACAATTAAAAAATTGAGGGGCGGGGGCTAGGATAAAAAGAAAAAGGCACTGTTTGAATCAGCTTAATGAGCTTGCTGCTCCTGGAGTTCCTGAGGTCACAGGTGCTTTTCTGGTTCTAAACAATTTGAATTATTAACCGAGATTTGATCTCTGGTAAAACACAGATCCATATATAGTTAAAGGAATGACTTTTGATAGGGAACAGAGGTGTTCAGAATCACAGTTTGTGTCAACTCTTGGTTTTACAATAATCCCAGTTTTCCTTAAGAGATTCGATAAACATGAAGGGAGCATGTATTTTAGCATTCATTTGCCACAAATAAAGTAAAATGTAAAGTATCAATGACAGCAGAATTTCTAGAAAGGATGGGCTTAGCGACAGTGATGTGGTTGGAAAGAGTAGGAAACTGTTTTAATTCACAACACTTCATAGGATCTCAGATACCATTATTTTAATACCACTGAGAAAAAAAAGATGCTGCCAGTCAAGACACAACAGACCATGAATTGTAAAATCCTCATTTCAGAGATGTTAAAATGTGGGAGGGAAAAGTACATCTTGGAATTGATGAAATACGTTGGGGTAGCCTTGAGTGTGGGGCCATATGCGGAGACTGTAAGGGAGATACAATCCACACCCTACAGCCATTTCTTGGGCCCACCTTTACTTTAAAGCATGCAATTTTAAATCATCCTATGAAGTATCTCCAGTCTATCATTCCCTCTTCCTTCCCATGACACTCCCAGAATGACACTATAACATTTAGATTCAGATGGGAGGGAACGTGGATAAAGGTAGGATATAACTCTGGAAATACCATTTGCTTTAAGAGCCATCAAGAATTAACTCCAGGCACCCTCCTACACTGTTGGTGGGAATGTAAGCTGGTGCAACCCCTCTGGAAAACAGTGTGGAGATTCCTCAAAAAATTAACAATAGAACTCCCCCATGACCCAGCAGTAGCACTGCTAGGAATTTACCCAAGGGATACACGAGTGCTGATGCATAGGGGCATGTGTACCCCAATGTTCATAGCAGCACTCTCAACAATAGCCAAAACATGGAGAGCCTAAGTGTCCATCAACTGATGAATAGATCAAGAAGATGTGGTATATTTATACAATGGAATACTCCATGGCAATGAGAAAGAATGAAATCTGGCCATTTGTAGCAACATGGTTGGAACTAGAGGGTAGTTATGCTGAGCGAAATAAGTCAGGCAGAGAAGGACAAATGCCATATGTTTGCACATATAGGTGGATTAGGAGGAAGTTAACGGAGGACAAGGACGATGCGGGAGAAGAAGGGGAAAAATAGTTGGGGACAGGGAGGGAGGCAAACTATGAGAGACTCTTGAATGCTGAGAACAAACTGAGGGCTGAGAGGGGTGGGGGGGAAGAGGGGTGAAGAGCATGGAGGAGGGCACTTGTTGGGATGAGCACTGGGTGTTATATGTAAACCAACTTGACAATAAGCTATTTAAGGAAAAAATACATTAAGTATCAAGGCAAAAAATAAATAAAGGTTTCCCTGAGGGTAAAACACTAAAAAAAAAAAAAAAAATGAATTAACTCCAAAAACATGTACTTGGTCTTTTTTTTTTTTTAATTTTTTTAAATGTTTATTCATCTTTGAGAGAGAGAGAGAGAAAGAGTGTGGGCAGGGGAGGAGCAGAGAAGGAGAGAGTCACAGAATCTGAAGCAGGCTTCACACTCTGAGCTGTCAGCACAGAGCCCATTGCGGGCTTGAACCCACAAACTGTGTGAGATCATGACCTGAGCCAAAGTTGGTCACTCAGCTGACTGAGCCACCCAGGCACCCCAACATGTACTTTTTCTAATTCTGGTATTCAGGAGACAGTTTTCATAAATCATGCTCTCTTTACAAGACCCTATTAGACCAGACGTTAAAACATCTTACTCTCAACATAGATCTAATTTTTTTTAAAGAAAAATAGGAACAGTGAAAAAAAAATCACTTTTTTCCAGAAACCCAGTCTAAATCTAATGTCAACATATAGTATTCGAGTATAAATATAAAAGATTATTGTTATTTCCAAACCAGTGCCATTAAAGACAATTACTGTATTTTGTGCATGAGAAACTTCTTCAGCAGGCTTTTTGGGAAATAGAATTGAATTCCTGTAAGCTATCGTGCTGTATTGTTAGTCATTTACTACTGATCACATTAAATTTTGCACCCTAAAAGCCACTTTTATGAGCACTCTGAACTTTGTCTTCATACCAGTCTGCCATGCTTGTCTCTCAATCACTTGTCATAAAAATTTCTAAGGCTGGTATGTTAGTGGAAAGTTTGTGTCAAGTTCAACAGGCTTTAACATCAGGTTTTAAAATAAATGTCCGTTTGTGATTGGAACTGGTTTAACAATTTCTATAACCTTAGCCTTTTCATTTAATCATAATACTTACATTAAAAAGTATAAGAAGGGAACTTTGCTCTAATATCTTTTAATCTAATGATCCAATTGGGAAAACAAAACAGATCAATAATAAGAGAACTTAGATGTTTACACGCCGAATGACACAGTTAGTACATGAACCATAGAGATCCCAAGATCTCAGACAGATTGAATTCTGGTGCAACCCCCAGTGGACATGAACTCAAGAAGCAAAATGAAGTGTGAAAATTGATCCTGTGATCTATGGTACCTCCTATAAATCTTGATATATATATAAAGTCTATATCTGATAGATTGGCCAGGAGTTGGGGGGTGGAGGGACGTGGTGTGATTAATACCATAACTAATGGCTGATTGTAAAATACTAACTGGTACAGTTTGTTCTAGACATATTAAATTTTTTTTAAGTAAGCTCTACACCCAGCATGGGGCTTGAACTCACGACCCCAAGACTAAAAGTCCTGTGCTCTACCAACTGAGTTCAGCCGGGTGCCTCTAGACATATTAAATTTTTTGTGAAGTTTTGTTCTGGTTTACAGTTCTACAATTATCATCAGTCCTACTACAGGCAGGCACACTGCCAGGAGCCAGGAAAACAAGGCCCTGGTCGCATGGGTTTATTGTTTTGCCTTTTGTTTTCACAGGAGAAAAATAAGCAGATCCTTGTCTTGGGCCTGGATGGAGCAGGAAAGACCAGTGTTCTCCATTCTCTAGCTTTAAACAAAGTCCAGCACAGTGTGGCACCCACCCAAGGTTTCAATGCAGTATGCATCAACACTGAAGATAGACAAATGGAATTCCTGGAGAGTAAGCCCTTTTTATCATTAGTAACAGAAGAGGCTCGTTGTGTTATACCTTAAGCCAGACATACTGTTAGCAACATTGCATCCTTATGAAAAGTAACACTGGGTCAGATTTTCCTACACTTTTAGAATGCATATATAGTTTAATAGTGCAGTGAACGGACGGTGGTGGGGGGAATGAACGGACAGGGGAATCAGTTTCTTTTTTTTTATTTTCTCTTTTTTGCAGTGCTGGTATAAGAGGGCGCTGAAAGGAAGACTGTAGCACCCCCTCCTATAATAGCCTCTCTCCTTTCTTACTACCTCTAAGAAACATGCAGTCTAGGTAAATAAAGTGTACTTCCTTCTCTGCAAATGCAACTACAAGCAAGCCCCAAAGCTCTTTTTGTAACCAGATGGCAGCCCAGAAGTCTCTAAAGTAATTCTGGAGCCACCGCTTCTCTAAATATTGCTGTTCCCCGGAGTTGCATAGATTCTCTTCTCTTTATACTCTCTCCTTGGATGATTTCATCCATCCTATTGGCCTTAAATATCATCCCTCTGCTAATGGACTCGCCAGTTTATCCATACAACCCAAACATATCCAGATACCACCTGTCATTTCCACCTGGATATCTAATTGGCCTCTCAAAACTAACATGGTCAAAACTAAGTGCTTGATTCATCTCCTTATCTGTTCCTTTCCCTATAATCTACTGGTCAGTAAATAGCTCCTCACCTATCATGTTACTCAAGCCAGAAAACTAGGGGTCACCCTTAATTTCTCCTTCTGCAGCCCCACTTCCAGTCCACAAATAAAACACTATGAATTTTTCTACCTGTAAAACAAATCTTGAGTTCATTAATTATCTCCTTTCCTACTGCACCTATTTGAATTGTAACCTCTACTGTCTCTTACTTACATTACTGCCATCACCTTTTTGTGTTTTGCTTTCATCCAGTTACAAAGAGAAAATGTGGACCAAGAAATTGGTTAATGTGTAGGCAGATCTTTCAGTTAACAACATTATTAGGAATAGAGTGTTCAATTTTTTAAGAAGCTATTGGAAAAATAATAATTTTAACCAAATATATAGCTAAGAAAATAGTCTCAAAATATAAAAAGTAAAAAGAAAGAAAAGGAGGGAGGAAAAGAGGAAGAATCCAACCAGGGGGAGAAAGGGACATATCCTAACATTGGAGTGAGGGATTTCAACATATTGTCAATTACTAAGAGGATCAAAACTGGAAAAAATCAGCAAAGATATGCAACACTTGAACATAACAAGTTTCATCCAATGGATAATATAAGATTGTCCAATTAGACAATTTTAGCTACATCCCAAATATAAAATATATGTTCTTCTGAAATACTCATGGAGCATTTACCAAAATTGACCACTTAATGGACCATACAGCAAATCTTAACAAATTTTTCAGAGAAGGGGCATTATACAAACCATGTTCTGTGACTACATTGCAATTAAATTAGAAGTTAATAACAAAAAGATAAAAATCCCCTATATAGGTGACATGTCATAGTGTCACACACACATAAAAAGAACACCAATGTTCATTCATGCTTAAACTAAATATGTTATAACCATGTGAATAACTTAGATTACAGAACATTCTTTTAAAAAATTAATAACATGAAATACTTTAGGGAATTAGCATAACTCTATAAAAGGAAAGGCAAATCAAGACGCTTTCCCAGTAGTACTTTAAATGTTTTTGTTAAATTCCTAAAACAGGGGTCTTCAAACTTTTTCTGTAAAAGGTCAGGCAGTTAATTTAGCTTTGGGCTCCACATGGTCTCTATGCAGCTACTAACCTCTGTTGTAGTATGGAAGCAGCCATAGACAATATGTGAACAAATCCACATATCTGTGTTCTGATAAAACTTTATTTGTAGATACTGAAACCAAATGTGATATAATGTTCACATTATGAAATGTTATTCTTTCTTTTTTTCTCCTAACATTTAAAAATGTAAAATCCATACTTTGTTCATGTGGTATACAAAAATAGGCGGTGGGCCAGGTTTAAACTGTAGGCCATAGTCTGCCAACCTCTATTCTAGGAGAAAAATAAAAACTAAGTTCATTGTATATATATTATTATCATTACTAGTAAGTTTCTTCTGGGAAGAATCAGCAGAATGAAGTAATCCAAAGACATTTCCCCCCCCTCAGGCAAGTATTCCTTAATGTTCACAGGATCATATTAACTCTTAGTGAAATGTTAAGAGGAGAAATTAGTTCTGGGATTTTGACAAAGGAAAAAGATTGTGCAAGTGAGGCTGGCCAGTGAATTCAGTCCATCTAAAACTTATTTTAGAGAAAGATGTGTTTTAACCCACCACCATTTTCTGAGTTTAACAGATAGAATGACAGTAGCCCCTGGGGTCGCTATGTTTACAGATCAGGAGGCATCCACTGTAGTAACTAATGTCTTTATGTTGATCCTTTGTGTACAAGAATGATTGAACCACTTGTGGAGGGTAAATATTCCCACCCACCGTTTCCTTAGTAACAGCTCTCCAGTCATTCTCCAAATTGGGTACACTCTAACACAGTGGTATTTTATCAAAACACCTGTCCAATGTTCGGATATTATCTAAAACTATCTTCCCTACCTCCTCAGTGGATGCTTCTACAATGTTTTTGGTATCTTCTTTCTCTGCTATTCTCTGTAGTTGGCGGCAGTGAACCTTTCCGTTCCTATTGGGAAATGTACCTGTCCAAAGGATTGCTGCTGATCTTTGTAGTAGATTCAGCAGATCACAACAGATTACCTGAAGCCAAGAAACACCTTCACCAATTAATTGGAACAAACCCAATCCTTCCTCTGGTTGTGTTTGCAAACAAACAGGTAAAAGTCTGTGCAAATATAAGTGACATTCAATAGCTTTATTATCAATGAAAGAAATAGAAATGTCTTCTTTTAATAGCTAGATATTTAACAATGTGCTGTATATTCAGTTTAGTTTATGCTTATTAGATCTACTGGATTATAAACTCCTTGATAATAAAGACGATTATACATCTTTGTGTCCCTTAGAATACCTAGTATACTGTATATAGTAGAAATTCAACAAATCTGTGTTGAATTTAATTTCAAGAAAAATTTTATTGATGGTTGAATTGATTTCAGCAAAATATTTGAGTGTCTACCGTATATAAAGAAATAGTTTCTTTTAGATCAGTTAACATGACCTGAATTTATTTCTCACACATACATTAAAGATATTAAACTACCATGGAGAAATTGGAACCCTTGTACTGTGTCATTGGGAATGTAAAATGGTGCAGCCACTATAGAAAACAGTATGGCAGTTACTTAAAAAAATTAAAAGTAGAACTCCTATATGATCCAGCAATTCCACTTCTGAGTATATACTCAAAAGAATTGAAAGCAGGAACTCAAGCAGATACTTGTACATCCATGTTCACAGCAGAATTATTCACAATAGCCAAAAGGTTGAAGAAAACCAAGTGTCCTTCTATAGATGAATGGATAAACAAAATGCAATATATACATACAATGGGATATCATTCAACATTAAAAAAGGAAATTCTGACACATTCTATTACATGGATGACACTTGAGGACATTATGCTAAGTGAAATAAGCAAGTCACAAAACAACAAACACTGTGTGATTCCACTTTTATGAGGTACCTAGAGTAGTCAAATTCATAGACACAGAAAGTAGATTAGAGATTACCAGGGAATGGGAGGAGAGGAGAAGTTAGAGTTATTGGTTAGTGGACACAGGTTTATGTTGATGATGGTTGCCTTGGGTTGGGGGAGAGAGAAATAGGGAGTTATTGTGTTGTGGGTACAGAGTTTCAGTTCTGCAAGATGAAAATACTTCTGGAGGTGGACTGTTGCACAAAAATGTGAATGTACTGAATTGTACAATTAAAAGTAGTTAATATATGGGGCGCCTGGGTGGCTTAGTTGGTTGAGCGTCCGACTTTCGCTTAGGTCATGATCTCGCGGTTTGTGGGTTCGAGCCCCGCGTCGGGCTCTGTGCTGACTGCCAGCTCAGAGCCGGGAGCCTGTTTCAGTCTGTGACTCCCTCTCTCTCTGACCCTCCACTGCTCACGCTGTCTCTCTCTCTCCTAGAAATAAATAAAAATCTTTTTAAAAATATTTTTAAAAAAGTAGTTAATATGGTAAATTTTGTTATGCTTATTTTACCACAATAAAATCAGTTTTAAAAAATTAAACATCTATAGCATTATAATACTAAAACCCTCTCTCAATTGCCAAGGTTGCCAATCATTAGAGAACTTAATTCTTCTACTACTTCTAAGGGTGAATGTTTATGAAAGTAAAGTAAGTAATTACAAATGATGACCTAAAGTAGGAGCCTATGTTACAGTCCAGTATAGAAGCTAGTTCAGAAGTTTCTTTTTTTTTTTTTTTTTTTTTTTTGAGAGAGGCAGAGACAGAAAGAGAATGCATGTATCAGAGCAGAGAGAGAGAAAGAGAGAGAATGGACATTTGGTTTATTTCCAATTTTTTATTGGTATAAAAAGTGCTACAGTGACTCTTCATGCATGTGTTTCCTTGTAGATATGTATCAACATTTCTCTAGTGCATATACCTTAAGGGGAATTCCTGGGTTTTAAGATTTGTACGTACTCAGTTTTACTAGATCTTACCAAGTTTTTTCCAAAGATACTGCACCAATTTATTCTTCCAGCAGCAGAATATAACAGTTTTTGCATCTACATTTCCTTCTCAGTACTTGGCATTGTCAAACTTTTTCATTTTTATCAATCTGATGGGGCTGAAATTTTATCCTGTTATTCTAATTTGCATTTCCTTGCTAGTGAGCTTGAACATCTTTTCAGATGTGCATTGTTTATTAGTTTTAAATTGATTTCATTCTTTGAAACTAATTTGTACATCTGTGAATTGTCTTTTAATATCTTTTCCCAAATTCCTACTAGGGTGCTCATCTTTTCTTATTTGAGTTGTAGAAATCTTTTATATCTTTTGGGAAAATAATCATATGTTACTTCTATGCATTACATACATCTTCAACAACCTGTTGGGTATTATTTTACTTTTCTTATGGTTCTCTTTTTTATACATAGCTTTCCTTTTTTTTTTTTTTAACCACCACATTAAAAAATTTTATTTTAATTCCACGATAGTCAACATACAGTGTTATATTACTTACAGTGTATAATATAGTGATTCAGTAGCTCCATATGTTACTTACTCAGTGCTCATCAAGATAAGTATACTCTTTAATCTCCTTCACCTATTTCACCCATCCCCCACCTCCACCGCGCCACCTCCCCTCTGGTAACTGTTTGTTCTCTACAGTTAAGAGTCCGGTTTTGGGGCGCCTGGGTGGCTTAGTCGGTTGAGCGTCCGACTTTCGCTTGGGTCATGATCTCGCGGTTCGTGGGTTCGAGCCCCGCGTCGGGCTCTGTGCTGACTGCCAGCTCAGAGCCTGGAGCCTGTTTCAGTCTGTGACCCCTCTCTCTCTGACCCTCCCCTGCTCACGCTGTCTCTCTCTCTCCTAGAAATAAATAAAAAAAAAAAAAAAAAAAAAAAGAGTCCGGTTTTGAGTATGTCTTTTTTTCTTTCCTTTGTTTATTTCTTCCATATCTTAAATTCCACAGATGAGTGAAATCATATGATATTTTTCTTTATCTGATTGGCTTATTTCACTTAGCATTATGCTCTCTAGATCCACCCATGTTTCTGCAAATGACAAGATTTCATTCTTTTTATGGCTGAATAATATTCCATTGCATATATATGTATATATACCATATCTTCTTATTTATATTATATATATATATAATATATGTGGCATATGTATACACATGTGGTATGTAATATCTATGGGGTATATATATATATCACATATATTATACCACATCTTCTTTAGCCATTTATCTATTGATGGACACTTGAGTTGCTTTCATAGTTTGACAATTGTAAATAATGCTGCAGTAAACCCAGGAATGCATATATCCCTTTGAATTGGTGTTTTTATATTTGTTGGGAAATTACTCAGTAATGTGATTACTGGATCATAGGGTAGTTTTGTTTTGTTTTGTTTTTTAAATATTTTTTATTTATTTCTAGGAGAGAGAGAGACAGCATGAGCAGGGGAGGGTCAGAGAGAGAGGGAGTCACAGACTGAAACAGGCTCCAGGCTCTGAGCTGGCAGTCAGCACAGAGCCCGACGCGGGGCTCGAACCCACGAGCCGCGAGATCATGACCTAAGCGAAAGTCGGACGCTTAACCGACTAAGCCACCCAGGCGCCCCTTTTTTTTTTTTTTTTAAGTAAACTCTACACCCAGTGTGGGGCTCAAACTCACAACCTTGAGTTCAAGAGACGTATGCTCTACTGACTGAGCCAGCCAGACGTGCCAGGGTAGTTCTATTTTTATTCTTTTGAGGAACCTCCATACTATTTTCCACAGTGGCTGCATCAGTTTGGATCCCCACCAGCAGTGCATGAGGGTTCTTTTTTCTCCACATCTTCACCAACACTTGTTATTTCTTGTGGTTTTGATCTTACCCATTCTGACAGGTATGAGGTGATATTGTGGTTTTGATTAGCATTTGCCTGGTGGTGAATAGTGTTGAGCATCTCTTCATGTGTCTTTTGGCCATATGTATGTCTTCTTTGGAGAAATGTCTGTTCATGTGTTCTGCCCATTTTTAATTAGATCATTTGGTGTTTCTTTTTCTTTCTTTCTTTCTTTCTTTCTTTCTTTCTTTCTTTCTTTTTTTTTTTGGGGGGGGTGTTGAGTTGCATAAGTTCTTTATATATTTTGAATACTAACCCTTTATTAGATATGTCACTTGCAAATATCTTTTACCGTTCAGTATGTTGTCTTTTAGTTTTGTTAGTAATTTGGTTTTTTTAGTTTTTGTTTGTTTTTAGCTTTGGGATTTTTTTGTTTGTTTTTGGTCTTGGTTTTTTTGTTTTTTGTTTGTTTTTTTGTTGTGTTTTGTCTTGTTTTTGCTGTGCAGAAGCTTTGTATTTTCATGTGGTCCCAATAATTTAATTTTGCTTTTGTTTCCCTTGCCTCAGCAGACATATTTAGAAAGATGTTGCTATAGCCAATGTCAGAGAAATTATCACCTGTGCTCTCTTCTAGGATTTTTATGGTTTCAGGTCTCACATTTAGATCCTTAATCCATTTTGAGTTTGTTTTTGTGTGTGGTATAAGAAAATCGTCCAATTTCATTCTTTTGCATGTTGCTGTCCAGTTTTCCCAACACCATTTGTTGAAGACACTTTTTCCCCATTGCATATTCTTGCATTTTTTTTTTTTTGTCTTAGATGAAGTAACCATATAATTGTGAGTTTATTTCTGGGCTTTCTAACTGTTACATTGATGTGTGTTTTTGTGCCAGTACCATACTGTTTTGATTACTGCAGTTTTGTAATATAACTTGATGTCTGGAATTGTGCTACCTCCACTTCTGTTTTTCTTTTTCAAGATGGCTTTGGCTATGTGGAATCTTTTGTGGTTACATACAAATTTTAGGATTTGTTTTTTAGCTCTGTGAAAAATGCTGGTGATATATGATAGGAATTGCATTAAATGTGTAGATTGCTTGGGTAGTATAGATATTTTAACAATATTTGTTCTTGTAATATATGAGCATAGGATATCCTTTAATTTCATTGTGTTGTCTTCAGTTTCTTTCATCAGTGTTTTATAGATTTCAGAGTACAGGTCTTTCATGTCCTCAGTTAGGTTTATTCCCAGATATTTTATTATTTTTGGTCCAATTGTAAATAGGATTGTTTGCTTAACTTCCCTTTCTGCTGCTTCATTATTAGTGTATAAGAAATGTAACAGATTTCTGTACATTGACTTTGTGTCCTATGACTTTACTGAATGCATTTATCAGGCCTAGCAGTTTTTTGGTGGAGTCTTTGGGGTTCTCTATGTATAGTATCATGTTTTCTATATATAGTATCATGTCCAATTTTCTATTTGCAGGTGACCAATTTGGATGCCTTTTTTTGTTTTCCTGGATGATTGCTGTGGCTAAAACTTCCAGTACTGTAGAGTAGACATTCCTGTCTTATTTCTTTTTACCCCCCCCGATTTATTTATTTACCTATCTATTTACTTACTTGTTTGTTTTTGGGGGGGAGGCACAAGGAGCAGAGAGAGAGGGGGAGAAATAGAGACAGAGAGACAGAGAGACAGAGAAGTGGAGTTCACCCGAAGTGGAGTTCACCCAAATCGGGGCTCAAGCTCACCTAATGGGGGGATCACCCAAAACAGGACACAAGCTTCTCTGAAGTGGAGCTCAAGCTCACCTGAAGCGGGACTCGAATTCACAAACAACGAGATCATGACCTGAGTCAATGTCAGATGCTAAACTGACTGAGCCACTCAGGTGCCCCATCCTTGTCTTATTCCTGACCTTAGGGGAGAAGTTCTCAGTTTTTTCCCATTGACTATGATGTTAGCTGTGGATTTTTCATACAGGATTTTTATTATGTTGAGGTATGTTCTCTCTAAAACTACTTTGTGTGTGTTGGGGGGGGAGGTTATCATGAATGGTGTTGTACTTTGTCCAATGCTTTTTCTGCATCTACTGAAATGATCACATGTGTTTTTGTTATCCTTTCTCCTTATTGCTGTGATGTATCACATTGATTGATTTGCAAATATTAACCACTCTTGCATCCCAGGAATAAATCCTATTTGATTATGGTGAATAATTTTTTAAATATATTGTTGAATTCGGTTTGCTAATATTTTGTTACAAATTTTTGCAACAAAATCAGAGATATTGACCTGTAGTTCTCCTTTTTTGTGGTATCTTGCTCTGGTTTTGGTGTCGGGTAATGCTGGCCTCATAGAATTAATTTGGAAGTTTTTCTTCCTCTTCTATTTTCTGGAATCGTTTAAGAAAAATAGATATCAACTCTTCTTTAAATATTTGGTAGAATTCACCTGTGAAGCCTTCTAGTCCTGGACTTTGTTTGTTGGGAGTTTTTTGATTTTTGATTTGATTTCATTGCTGGAAATTGGCCTGTTCAAATATTCTTTTCTTTCTGATTCAGTTTTGGGAGATTTTATGTTTCTAGAAATTTTTCCATTTCCTTAGGTTGTCCAATTTGTTGGCATATTCTTTTACAGTCATTTGTATTTCTCTGGTGTTGGTTGTTACTTTTTCTTTTCTGTTTCTGATTTTGTTCATTTGAGTGCTCTCTCTCTCTCTCTCTTTTATTTTTTTATTTTTTATTTTTTGATGAACTCAACTAGAGGTTTATCAATTTTGTTGATCCTTTCAAAGAACCAGCTCCTAGTTTCATTGATCTGTTCTGTTGGGTTTTTTTTTTTTTTAGTTTCTATATCATTTATTTCTTTTCTAATCTTTATTATTTCCTTCCTTCTGCTGAGTTGGGATTTTGTTTCATCTTCTTTTTGTAGCTCCTTTAGGTATATTGTTAAGTTTTTTATCTGAGAGTTTTCTTGCTTCTTGAGGTAGGCTTGTATTACTATAAGCTTCCCTCTTAGAACCACTTTTGCTGCATCACAAAGATTTTGGACCCTTGTGTTTTGTTTTCATTTTTTTCTACGTAATTTTTGATTCTTTGGTTGACTCATTCATTGTTTAGTAGTATGTTATTTAGCCTCCTTGTATGTGGTCTTTTCAGATTTTTTATTGTGGTTGATTTCTAGTTTCATAGTGTTGTGGTCAGAAAAGGTGCATGGTTTAAGTTCAGTCTTTTTGTATTTGTTGAGACTTGTTTTGAGGGTTGACATGTAATCTGTTCTGGAGAATGTTCCATGTGCACTTGAAAAGGATATGTATTCTGCTGCTTTAGGAAGGAAATTTTCTGAATATATCTGTTAAATCCATCTAGTAGAGTGCGTCATACAAAGCCAGCGTTTCCTTGATTTTCTATTTGGGTGATCTGTCCATTGATGTAAGTGGGATGTTAAAGTACCCTGATTATTATTCTATTACTACTGATTAGTTACTTTATGTTCATTATTAACTTTTTATGTTTTTGGGTACTTTCATGTTGGGTGCATAAATATTTACAATTGTTATATCTTCTTGTTGGATTGTCCCCTTTATTATTATGTCATGTCCTTATTTGTCTTTTGTTAGTTTTGGGCACCTGTGTGGCTCAGTCAGTTAAGCATCCAACTTTTGATTTCGGCTCAGGTTATGATTTTGCAGTTTTTGAGTTCGAGCAGTTGGGCTCCTCATGACAATGAAGAGCATACTTGGGATTCTTTCGCATTCCCTCTCTCTCTACCCCTCCCTCATTCTCTCTCTCTTTCAAAATAAATAAACTTAATTTTTTTTATGAAGTCTACAGTGTCCAATATAAGTATTGCTACCTCAGCTTTTGTTTTTACATCCATTTGCATGATTTATATTTCTCTATCCCTTCACTTTCAGTATGCATGTGTCTCTAGATCTGAAATGAGCCTCTCTTTAAATAATTTTAAGTAGGCTCTACGTCCAATGTGGGGCTTGAACTCATGACCCTAAAATCAAGAGTCACATGCTGCACTGACTGAGCTATCCAGACATCCCTGAAATGAGTCTCTTGTAGCCAGCACACACATGGGTCTTGTTTTTTTATCCATTACATCACTCTGTGTCTTTTGATCAGAGCATTTAGTTCATTTATCTTCAAAATAATTATTGATAGGTTTGTATTTATTGCCATTTTATTACTTGTTTTGTGTGTGGGGGGGGGTTGTAGCTCTTCTCTGATCCTTCTTTTTTTTTAATTTTATTTTTTTAATGTTTTTTTTTTTATTTCTGAGAGAGAGAAAGAGAGAGAGAGAGACAGTGTGAGCAGGGGAGGGTCAGAGAGAGAAGGAGCTACAGAATCGAAGCAGCCTCCAGGTCTCGAGCTAGCTGTCAGCACAGAACCCGATTGGGGCTCAAACCCACGGTAACCACAAGATCATGACCTGAGCCAAAGTTGGAGGCTTAACCAACTGAGCCACCTGGCACCCTCTGATCCTTTCTTCTGTTGTACTTTTCTCTCACGGTTTGCTGGCTTTCTATATTTGCATTCCTTTTTCTTTAAATTTTGCATATCTATTACTGTTTTTGATTTGTGGTTCCCATTATAAACATATATAATACCTACATATATCATTCTATAATATATTAATAGTCACTTAAGTTTGAAACCATTCTTCATTATTCTTCTTCCCTTTCCACTCAAATAGAGTCCCCTATCATTTCTTGTAGGACTGGTTTAATGGTCATGAACTGTATTAGCTTTTGTTTGTCTGGGAAAATTTTTATCTCTCCTTCTATTCTGAATAGTAGCCTTGTTGGATAGAATATTCTTGGCTGCATATTGTTTTCCTTTTTAGCCCTTTGAATATATCATGCCATTCCCTACTGGCCTGAAAAGTTTCTGCTCAAATATCTGCTGATAGTCTTAGGTGATTTCCTTGTATGTAACTATCTTCTTTTCTTTGCTGCTTTTATTTTTTTAATGTTTATTTTTGAGAGAGAGAGAGAGCATGCAAGCAGGGGAGGGGCGGAGAAAGAGGGAGACAGAATCCCAAGCAGGGTCCACACTGGCAGCCCAGAGCCAATGAGGGGTTCGAACCCCATGACCATTACTCGAGTGATATCAAGAGTCAGACACTCAACCAAATCTGAGTCACCCAGGTGCCTCTCTCTTCTTGCTTTTAAAATTCTCTTTTATCTACTTTTTGCCATATTTATTACTATATTTCTTGATGTGGACCTCCTTGGGGTGATTTCATTGAGGTATCTCTGTGCCACTTGGATCTAAATATCTGTTTTCTTGCCTAGATTAAGAAAGTTTTCAGCTATTATTTCTGCGAATAAGTTTTCTGTCCCTCTTCTCTCTGCCCCTTTGGGATCCCTATAATATGAATGTTATTACCCTTGATGGAGCAATGAGCTCCCACATCTGTTCTCATTTTTGTATATATTTTCCTCACCTGTATAGCTTTCCACTTCTAATAATCTATTTTATCAATGCTTTCCCCTTGTGATTTGTATCTTTATCTTCATCAAATTGAACAAACAGAGCTATTTTTAAACAGAGTCAAATTTATAACTTTATTGGGGCTTAATAATGAAAGATTTGGATATTCTAGTTAAAAGTTTTGGATATTAAGGCATCTTTGTTGATATTACTTCTAAAAGTAGTCTGTGCCTTTAGATGACTCATTGTTCAAGTTATTATATAAAGATTTTTAAAGTCATTTTACTATTTTTTACTTTTTGAGGATGACCTCTATTCTATTAATGCATAATTATGCAAGTATGGAATAAACTTAGGGATTTATCCCTGATGTACTTTTATTTTTAACACATGTTGACTTTCACTTTATTTATTTTTAAGTAAACCTCTATGCCCAAAGTGGGGACTCAAACTCATGACCCCAAGTTCAAGAGCTGCATGCTTTACTGACTGACCTCTATCCCTTTTGTCCTTTGTCATTACAAGAGCTCCTCTTTTTATCCTATACTCTCCTCATATATATTCTTCCTCTCCAGTTCCATCAGTGAATTTATTAACTTAAGACATTGTCCACATGTTACTGGATCCATTAATAAGTTTAAAAAGTCACCGCAGGGACTAAGACTAAATGAATTCTGATTTCAGACAGGTTCTATATTAGGGTGACCAACATTAGAAATGTAACCAACTCCAGCCAGATACTACCAGAAACATTTTTCTAGATATGTCTCCTGAGGCAAAGGAAACAAAAGCCAAAATAAACTATTGGGACTACACTAAAATAAAAGATTTTGCACAGCAAAGAATCTATCAAAAATGAAAAGGCAAATACTGATTGGGAAAAGATATTTGCAAGTGATATATTTGGTAAGACTTAATATCCAAAATACATAAAAAATTAAACAATTCAACACAAAAAAACAAATAATCCAATGAAAAATAGGTGGAGACATGAACAGACATTTCTCCAAAAAGAAGACATATAGATACCAACAGACACATGAAAATATGCTCAACATCACTCATCATCACAGAAATGCAAATTAAAATCACAGTGAGATAGAATCTCACATCTGACAGAATGGCTAGAATCAAAATCATAAGAAATAATAAGTGTTGGTGAGGGTGTGAAGAAAAAGGACCCTTGTACACTATTGGTGGGAAAATAAATTGGTGCAAGCACTGTGGAAAACAGTAGGGCAGGTCCGATCATCAAAAAATTAAAAACAGAAATACCATGTGATCCAGTGATTCCACTACTGAGTGTTTACCTAAAGAAAACTTAAACACTTAAATGGGTGAGGGGTATTGAGTAAGGCACTTGTTATGATGAGCACTGATGTTATATATGTGATAAAGTACTACACCGTACTCCTGAAACCAGTATTACACTATGTTAACTAACTAGAATGTAAATAAAAGTTTGAAAAATAAATAATAAGAAAGAAAACTAAAACACCAATTTGAAAAGGTATATACATCCCTATATTTATTGCAGCATTATTTACAATAATCAAGATATGGAAGCAACATAAGTGTCTGTCTGTAGGTAAACAGATAAAGAAGATGTAGTATATATATACATATTTTGAATATTACCATCATAAAAAAGAATGAGATTCTTTTTTTTTTTACAAATAGTTTATTGTCAAGTTGGTTTCCATATAACACCCAGTGCTCATCTCCACAAGTGCCCCTCCTCCATGCCTCGTCTCCCCCTGTCCCCTACACCCATCTGTCCTCAGTTTGTTCTCAGCATTCAAGAGTCTCTCATGGTTTGCCTCCCTCCCTCTCCCCATTTTTCCCCTTCTTCTCCTTCATGGTCCTCCATTAAGTTCCTCCTAATCCTCCTGTATGTGCAAACATATGGTATTCTGTCCTTCTCTGCCTGACTTATTTCATTAGCATAACACCCTCGCTGTCCATCCATGTTGCTACACATGGCCAGATTTCATTCTTTCTCATTGCCATGTAGTATTCCATCGTATAGATAAACCGCATCTTCTTGATCCATTCATCCGTTGATGGACACTAAGGCTCAAAAAAGAATGAGATCTTGTCATTTGTGACAACAGGGATGACCCAGAGGGTATTAAGCGAGTGAAATGAGCCATACAGAGAAAGACAAATGTTACTGTGATTTCACATATATGCAGAATGTGGCAACAAAAGAACAAACACAAAAAAGCAGAAATATCTATAAATACAGAGAACAAACTGATGGTTGCCAGAGGGGAGAGGAATAAGGAGATGGGCAAAAGAAGGGGAATGGGAGGTATAGGCTTTCAGTTACGGAATAAATAAGTCGCAGTGATGGAAGATACAGCACAGGAATATAATTAATGGTATTGTAATTGCATTGTATAGTGACGGATGGTAGCTACACTCGTGGTGAGCATAGAATAACACATTGAGTTGTCAAATTACTATGTTGTACATCTAAAACTAGTGTAACATTGTGGGTCATACTTCAATAAAAAATTAGATAATTTATCCTATTGAATATGATTTTGGCAAATAAAGAATGGGGGAAAAAATAAAAGATTGCAGTGCTTAGAAAACTGATTAAATCTTAGAAAGGCTTAACTTAATTCCAAAATTCTTTTGATGATAGCTCATAAATGCTGGTATAATTCTGCTACCTTTTCTTTTCTTTTTTTTTTATTAAATTTTTTTAAATGTTTATTTTTGAGAGAGAGAGACAGAGCAGAAACAGGAAGGGGCAGAGAGAGGGACACAGAATATGAAGCAGGCTCCAGACTCTAAGCTGTCAGCACAGATCCCAGTGCAGGGCTCGAACTCACAAACCGTGAGATCATGACCTGAGCCTAAGTCGTACACTTAACTGACTGAGTCACTCAGGTGACCTACCCCCACCCCTTTAAAAGTAATCTCTATACCCAGTGTGGGTTTGAACTCATGACCCCAAGATCAAGAGTTGCATTCTCTACCAACTTAGCCAGCCAGGGCACCCCATTGCTGGTATAATGCTGATTAAAATCTTGATATTCAAACAACCCCTGGAGTGACCCCATAATGGGGTAGCAATGTCCTCCACATTAAATGGAGGTGGTATCATTGAGAGCAATGAGAGTAATGAATTTTTTCTATCGAAAAGATTGCAAAATAACTAGTTTTTTTCCTATCCTTTTTCTATTCGGGATGAAGGATCTTGAAGCAGCCTATCATATTACAGATATCCATGAAGCTTTAGGCATTGTCTGAGGTGGGAAATGACAGGAAGATGTTCTGTTTGGAACCCAAGACTGAAATGGCTCAGAAATACCCTCTGTCATGCAAGATGCCAAAGACTTGATTGCACACCTGGTGCAGATATGCAGTGACCAAGCCTAGGCCCACTGTTCAGCTTTCAATCTAAATGTCACCATGGAGTGCTGAGTGATAGGTTTGAAGCCAAAGGTTTCCACTGTCTAAATAAAAAATAAGTCATTTCCTATTTTCTCAGTGCATGACATATAAAAAAAGATAATGTTAAATTGATGAAGAGCCTCTCTGTGTTTAGATTTTGAAATATTGGTAAAATACCGGCAAAAATATATTTGGGAGGATTTGGATTTTTCATCAACAAAATTAAAGTGGAACATTAGGAGCATGCAAACCATTTGTTGTTTTCAATGACATGAGATTTATAGGAAAATATTTTAATAAACTTCCTCTTTTCAGGTAAAAATCTAGGTGTCTTCTTCCTTAGGTAGATTAACACTGTAAGGAAAGAAGTATCAGAACAGGGCAATGAGGAAAGTAAGCACTATCAAATGTGCATAAAAATATAAATTAACAACATTCAGAAGGATTTAGGAATGCTTCCTTTTAGAGCCTGATATACTAGATGATGATATACTGTGAAGAATTCACTTTAATTTTATTTTATTATTTTTTAAGTTTATTTAAACTTAAACCATACTCATAGATATGGCAGAGATGTTGAGATTATCAGAACAGGAATTTAAACAACTATGATTATGTGATTAATATGCAGTACTAATAGATAGACAGCATACAAAATCAAATTGGCAATGTAAGTAGAGATGAAAATTTTAAGAACCAATGAGAAATCATAGAGATTAAAAAACAACTACTGTAACAGAAATGAAGAATGCCTTTGATGAGCTTATAAGTAGACTAGACACAGCTGAGCAAAGAATCTCTTGAGCTTGAAGATATTTCAGTAGAAACCTCCAAAACCGGAAAAGAAAAAAAAAAAAAGACTGAAATAAAACAGCAGAACAGAATATCCAGGGATCATAGGACAATTACAAAGGATATAAAATGCATGTCCTGGGAGTACCAGAAAGAGAAAAAGAAACAAAAAGAAGAAATATTTGAAAAAATAATGACTGTGAGGATTTCCCAAATTAATGTGAGACAACAAACCACAGATACCAGAAGCTCAGAGAACACCAATCAGGATAAATGCAAAAAAACAAAACAAAACAAAACCAACAAAACAAAAAAAAAAACAAAACCCCAAAACAAAAAAACCTACACATAGGCATATCATTTTTAAACTGCAGAAAATTAAAGATTAAGAAAAAAATTCTGAGAAAAACCAAAGGGGAAAACCACCTTACCTATAGAGGAACAAAGATAAAAATTATATCCGACCTCTCCTCAGAAACTATGCAAGTAAGAAGAGAGTGAAGTTCATATTTAATGTGTTGAGAGGGAAAACACACCAACCTAAAATTCAGTACTCTGTGAAATTATCCTTCTAAAATAAAGGAGAAGGGCTTTCTCAGATGAATAAAAATCAAGAGAATTTGTTGCTAGTAGACCTGCCTTGGAAGAAATATTAAAAGAAGTTCTTTAGGGATGCCTAGGTGGCTCAGTAAGTTGAGCATCCAACTCTTGATTTCAGCTGAGATCATGATCTCACACTCAACTCTCAATGAAGATATAACAAATAACATGTATGCACTTAACTGTATCAAAATGCATGAGGCAAAAACTGAGAGAACTTCAAGGAAAAAAAATAGATGAATCTACTATTATACTTGGAGACTTCAAAACCCTCTATCAGAAATGGACAGATCCAGCAGACAGAAAATCAATGAGGACGTAGTTGATATAATGGGTATCTATAGACTACTTCATCCAACAAAAGCAGCATACATTCTTCTTAAGCTCACATGGAATATTCACCAAGGTAAACCACATTGTGGGCCATAAAGCACACTTTAACAAACCTAAAAACATAGAAATCTTACAATATCAAGTTTCAGACCACAATGGAATTAAACTAGAAATCAATAATAGAGAGCTGGAAAATCCCCCAAATACTTGGAGATTAAACAACATGCTTCTAAATAACACATGAGTCAAAGAAGAATTCTCAAGAGAAATTTTAAAGTACTTTGAACTAAATGAAAATGAAAAACCATTATCAAAACTAGTGGGATGCAGCAAAAGTAGTGCTTTGAGTAAATTTTATTGCACTGGATGTATATATTAGAAAAGAAGACAGATCTAAAACCAATCGTCTAAGTATAAAATGCAAAACTATAAAACTCCTGGGTAAGGGAAAGAAAAACAAAAATGAACTATTGGGATCGCATCAAAATGAAAAGCTTCTGCACAGTTAAGGAACAATCAGCAAAACTAAAAGAAAACCGATGGAACGGGAGAAAATATTTGCAAATGACATATCAGATAAAGGGTTAGTAACCAAAATCTATAATGAACTTATCAAAACTCAACACCCAAAAAACAAATAATCCAGGGAAGAAATGGGCAAAATACATGAATGAATACTTCTCGAAAGAAGGCATCCAGATGGCCAACTGACACATGAAAAAATGCTCAACATCACTCATCATCAGAGAAATACAAATCAAAATCACAATGAGATACCACCTCACACCCATCAAAATAACTAACATTAACAACTCAGGCAACAACAGATGTTGGCGAGGGTGGAGAAAGAGGATCTCTCTTGCACTGCTGATAGGAATGCAAACTGGTGCAGCCACTCTGGAAAATAGTATGGAGGTTCCTCAAAAAATTAAAAATAGAACTACCATAAGACCCAGCCATTGCACTACTAGGTATTTATCGAAGGGATACAGGTATGCTGTTTCAAAGGGGCACAGGCACCTCAGTGTTTATAGCAGCACTATCAACAATAGCCAAAGTATGGAAAGAGCCCAAATGTCCATCAGTGGATGAATGGATAAAGAAGATGCAGTGTATATATACACTGGAGTATTACTCAGCAATCAAAAAGAATGAAATCTTGCCATTTGCAACTACATGGATGGAACTAGAGGGTCTTATGCTAAGCAAAATTAGTCAATCAGAGAAAGACAAATATATGACTTCACTCATATGAGGACTTTAAGATACAAAACAAGTGAAAGTAAAGGAAGGGGAAGAAAAATAATATAAAAACAGGGAGGGGAACAAAACATAAGAGACTTAAAAATAGAGAACAGACAGGGTTGCTGGAGGAGTTCAGAGAAGGCGGTTGGACTAAATGGGTAAGGGGCATTAAGGAATCCACTCCTGAAATCATTGTTGCACTATATACTAATTAACTTGGATGTAAATTTTAAAAATAAATAAATTATTAAAAATACACACACAAACACAAAATATAAAACTCCTAGAAATAGCATAGGAAAAAACCTAGATGACCTTGGGTATGGTGATGACTTTTCAGATACAACATCAAAGGCACAATCCATGAAAAAGAAAAGAACTGATAAGCTGTACTTCATTAAAATTAAAGTTTTCTGCTTTGCCAGAGACACCATCAAGAGAATGAGAAGACAAGCCACTAGGATAAAATATTTGCAAAGGAAATATCTGATAAAGGACTATTATCCAAAATATACAAATAACTCTTAAGACCGAACAATAACAACACAAATAACCCAATTAAAAAATGGGCCAAAGACCTAAACCAAAAAAGATATACAGATGGCAAATTAGCATATGAAAAGATTCTCCACATTATATGTCATAAGGGAAGTGCAAGATAAAACAACAGTCAGATGCCACTGTATACCTATCAGAATGGCCAACATCCAGACCACTGATACCACCAAATGTTGATGGGGATGTGGAGTAACAGGAATTTTCACTCATTATTGGTGGGAACACAGAATGGTACAGTCACTTTGGAAGACAGAATGTTAAATATATTCTTACCACATGATTGCACTCCTTGGCATCTACCCAAAGGAAATGAGAATTTATGTTCCCACATATACTTTCATATGGATGTTTATACTAGCTTTTTTCATAATTATCAAAACTTGGAAGCAACCAAAATGTCCTTCAGTAGGAAGGATAAATAAACTATGATACATCCAGACAATGGAATATTAATCAGCGCTAAAAGGAAATGAGTTATCCAGTTATGAAAAGACACTGAGGAAACTTAAACGCATATTACTATGTGAAAGATGCTAATCTGAAAGGACTACATACTGTATGATTCCAACAAAATGACATTCTGGAAAAAGCAAAACTGTGGAGACAGTAAGATCGTTGGTTGCCAGGGGCTAGATGAGTGGGTGAGTTGGGGTGGGGGGAATGAATGTGTGGAGCACAGAGGACTTTTAGGACAGTGAAACTGTGTGATACTATCATGATGAATACATGTCACTATATACTTGTCTAAACTCATGGAATATACAACAGGAAGAATGAAGTCTAATGTAAACTATGGACTTTGGGTGATAATGATGTGTCAGTGTAGTTTTGTCAATGGAAACAAAATGTCCCACTCTGGTGGGGGATATTGAAAATGAGGGAAGGCTGTGAGTGAATGGGGGATATACAGGGATTCTCTCTATGTCCTGCTCAATTCTGCTGTGAACCTAAAACTACTTTTAAAATAGTCTATATCACTCTTACAGAAAGATGAAGAGGACCAACATGATACTGGTGGAGGAATTTACTCCCTCGCTTCAAAAACTGAAGGGAGAGAGCTTCCACCAGTCAACAAGAAGGGGGACGAGAGAGATGCTAAAATTGCTCAAGCATCTAGAACCAAAAATGAGAATCAGCACATCACAAGGAGCTTTCACATTTCCAGATTACCCAAAGCCAAGATTTGATGGACCCTTCCTGAGGAGTATGCCTGGGTCCTAAAGCAAGGCTGCTCCCTCCCTTAAACTGAGATCCCCCCCACCTGCCAGGCTATGTTCACCCACCTGATCCATCAGAGGGTCAATGTGGTCAGTGGATTGGAGCCTGGGGATTCCCCCGCTTCGCTGGATTTCCTATACCTTCACATGCCGGACACAGTGGTCAGCTCCTGCCTGTTGATTTTTCCAATCTAAAGAATATTGGAATTACTAGCACACACCAAGAAGTATGGGACTTTCTTTTTCATCACATAATATTTGGATTTCCTCCCATTAGCAGTGGTTAAGAGACTAACCTTTCACTTAAAATGAATTTTCATCAACCTACCTTTCCCTGCATAGTATTTTGTAAATATTGATATGTTAAACTTAAGTGAACTATTTATGTATTAAAATATTGCATTGAAGTTGTAAATGTATACAATTAGCAATACAAACTTTTAGTAATCAAAAAAAGTCTATTTTAAAAAACTCAGAAAATGTACTCTGAATTTATTTAAAATAATTTTTTATGTTTGTTTATTTTTGAGAGATAGAGAGAGACAGAGTGTGAGCAGGGATAAGGCAGAGAGAGAGGGAGACACAGACTCCAAAGCAGGCTCCAGGCTCTGAGCTGTCAGCACAGAGCCCAAAACAGGGCTCAAACCGCGAGAACATGACCTGAGCCGAAGTCGGACACTTAACCAATTGAACCACCCACGCACCCCAATACTCTGAATTTAAAAAAGAGGATTTGAAAAAAAGACTTGTTCTGAAAATCCTTCCTTTTAAAATTTGGAATCTGTAGCAAAATAAAAAACCAAATTTGAAGATGTTTAGCCTCTTTGAATGTTAGCACATAGCGTCCCCTATCAAGTTTTGGACTGAAATGGAATGCACCTGAACTTAGGCATACATGTGCAAAATATTAATTGCCCTCTGAGAGATGAGGCATTTAGAGTATGATACTTTAAGGTCTCTGGTTTCCTCACCTTCAGAGCTACAGAATACTGTTGAACAGTATCATATCACAGCGGTCACTTGGGTGTCTAATGTCAGTCAGATCTTTTGTCTGGCCTATGAAGGTTGGAACACTTAATAATTCAGGATTGTCAGAAACCCTGGATTTCAGGCTCTCCCCTAAAGATTTCCATGTACTGGCCTTTGGACCAGTTTCTTAATGATATTGTGTCTTACTTGATCTTCACTCTGGAAAAGAATTAAATCAAATACAGACTACTTTCAGCCCTAAACTCTGATTCCATCTCTTCCTTATGTTTTTATTTTTTAATGTTTTTTAAAATTTATTTCTGAGATTTTCCTTTCTGCGACTGTAATTCTCTGTCCTGAACATCCCCTTCCGGTCCTGTTCCCTTTTATATGCATATATGATGCTGTGAACAGAAATAAATTATTTATACAATCAAAAAAAATTATTTCTGAGAGAGAGAGACAGGCAACATGAGCAGGAGAGGGTCAGAGTGAGAGAATCGGAAGCAGGCTCTAGGGTCTGAGCTGGCTGTCAGCACAGAGCCCAACATGGGGCTCAAACCCACCAACCGTGAGATCATGACCTGAGCCAAAGTCGGATGCTTAACCGACTGAACCACCCAGGCGCCCCTATGTTTTCTAAGGTAGTTGAGGGCAGATCGTTCCTGGATACCTAATTCAAAGGTGATGCCAACATCTTTCAGGATATGGAATGATAATTCTGTTCTTATTTGTTCAGCCTTGTTTTTTACATTCTAATTTTAGTTTCTGCAAAGTGGGGCTTGAACTCATGAACCCAAGATCAAGAGTTGCACATTCCTCTGAATGAGTCAGCCAGGCACCCGTAGTTTCTTCTGCATTTTGGCAATAAGTGTTGTGGCTGAAGTTTTTCCCTCTCAGTGGAGAGCTATCAAGTGCCAACATGGTGGTGGCTGCTTGAGTATGATTAAAGCAGGGACTTGAAATGGTCTCAGGCTAATGAGGGAGGTACAAGTCACATGGGTTTCTAATGAAATGGCATCCAGCCAAGACTGGCCTTGTATTGTCAAAGAGGCTGCCTGGCTGGCAGTCTTCCCAACAGGCCTCACAGGTGGCATGGATTACCTTGGAGTAATGTCTATTGCCAGCCTTCCAGGCCCAGAAACTATTAAGTGTAGTTAGCACACTAAGAGTGGAATCTGTCTTTTCATTTATTCATTCAGTCAACATTTATTGAGCACCAGCTATGTGCCAGAACTTTTGCAGTTAAAAATGATGGACATTCAGCTTAAATTTGTATGTCAGAAAAGGGCACTATTATTTTTTTGGCTCATCATACTGGGAAATCTGGGCATAGGAAGATTCAAGCGTTCAAAGATAACAAGGCTGTCTCTCCATCTCTTGGTCCTGCTAACCTCTACAGTAAAACCTTGGATTATGAGTAACTTGTTCTGCAAGTGTTCCCCAAGATAAGCAAACATTTCTAAAAAATGTTAACTTGATAAATGAACAATGCCTTGCAATACAAGTAGTATGTGACACCAAATGTCACATGATCGATCACAACTGAGCTAATGGCTCTTCAAATTCACTGTGATAAACAAGTGCTTTGGATTACAAGCATGTTTCTGGAACAAATTATGCTCTCAAATCAAGGTTTTATTGTATTTGGCTTCACTTTCTGATTCCCTCTGCAAGGAACTGCTCTAAACACCATGTAGCTCATGGCCCCAGAGTAAAATTAATCTTCTATGTTATTCTTTTTTTTTTTTTTTTTTGAGAGAGAGCCAGCTTGAGTAGGGGAGGTGTATAAAGAGGGAGAGAGAGAATCCCAAACAGGCTCCAAGTTGTCAGCATATGAAGCCCGATCTGGGGTTCAAACTCAAACTTTGAGTTCATGATCTGAGCCAAAGTCAGACACTTAACTGGCCCACAGACGCTCCATGAATTCTCTCTTTTCAAGCAACTACCCAGAAAATCTCATGGAGGGACAGGATTGGCTCTACTGGTCTCACATGTTGATCTCTGAACCAATCTCTGTGGCCAAATTGCCCAGACCTGGTGGGGGGAGCAGGACTAGTCTCCTCAAATCATATGGAATGAGTTCCCCCACAGAAAGGACAAGTTCTTTTAGAAGAGGGAAGGGTTGCTAGGCAGCAAAACAAAAATAATGAAAGGTATTCACAGCCATTCACTGTGCTTAGCACAGGTCATATACCAGCCACCAGGATAGAGAATGTCCCTGTCATTAAGGAGCTTATATTATAGCTGGGGAGGCACACACAAAAATTTAAAAAGCAGACAAAATAATTATAAATTGTGTTGAAGCAAGGATCTGAGATAGAAATTAATGGCAGAAAATAAAATTACTATAAGCTGGAAAGACCTGAGTGTGTGATATTTCAGCCAAGCCCTAAAGGATGGAAAAGAGCCAGTATGTGAAGAGAGGGAGAAGTGGGCTCCAGGCAGTAGGGACAGGCGTAGAAACATGCTGACATGGGAAAGAGTTTGACATGTTAGAGAAGAAGAGGGAGGCTGGAATGCAGATAGCAAGGGTGGAGGAGCCCACAGTAGACTGGAGAGAGAAGCAAGGACAGAGAGTCTGGGGCATCTTATGGTGCAAAGCTTCAGATTTATTCTAAACACTGAAGTGCACTAAACACTTAGTATTTTTGTATCCCTTGGGTAAATACCTAGTAGTGCAATTGCTGGATTGTAGGGTAGTCCTATTTTTAACTTTTTGAGGAAACCCCATAGGGTTTTCCAGAGTGGCTGCACCATTTTATGGTTCCACCAAGAGTGTAGAAAAGTTCCCGTTTCTCCAGATCCTTGCTTGAGATTTATTCTAAATAATTTGGAGTGTCGTGATTGTCATTACATCAGTTTGAGGGCTGATGGTGGCCTGGACTGGCATTGGTGAGATGGAATCACAAAGGAGATGGAAAGAAAAGGGTGAATTAAAAACGCATTTGAAGAATAAACTGGAATTGCTGTTGGTCTGAGAGTAGTGAGGGGGATGAGGGAAAGAGAGAATCCAGATCAATTCCTAAATTTCTCCCTGGAAAGACATAAGTCAATTTCATGAGATTGGTTTATAAAACTGGAATGCCAATATACAACTGTGATGTGGACCAGAATCCATTCTGTGTGACCCTAATCTCTCTCAGTGAGCAAAATCCCTGGGAAGCTGGGTCCTGTCAGAAAGCTGCCTGGTGAGCATGGATCTATTGATATAGAGTGGTATCAGGTCAGAGATCCATCTTGAAAGGGCCTGAAGAGCCAGCTGTATGTAATATTTGCAGTCTTTGGCATTGGACCCTCTCCCCTCTGCAGTTTTTGAATAGGCATAACCACTAAGATAGGATATTTGGAGGCATTCCATTTAGTGGTAGACTAGTACTGTTTTGTGGTGCCTCTTTAAGGCAAATTTACATAACTCTTGCCTGATTGTTCATGTGTTGAGTTAAAATTCGCTGATAGCTTTATTTCTCCTTTCTCCAGGTTTTTAAGATATACTTCTTGAATTTCCATACAGTACTGCACATGTCTATGTCATGTCTGAGGGAGAAAGATTTCCTGATTGAGATATGCCACTCTCTTCTTGTTCCATTCTAGATGACATCCACAATCCAAAATGTTTCTCTTTTAACTTTTTGCATTGTGAGATAAAGTATATCCAAAGAATACCAAGTAGTGTACAAAAAGTATACTTGGATTTACCATACACTTGGACATATGACTTATTCTTGAACACCTCTAGTTTCTTCTTCCAAACAAAAAACAAAAACAAGCAAACAAACAAAAAAACCACATCAAGGAAAGCCTTCTTTTCTCTACCACACCATCATCGCCATGAAAATTAGCTGCAATCACTCCTGGGGATTGAGAGATGCCCAGAGATCAGTTGCCTCTTAAAATCTCTTTGTATAATAATGATAAAAAAGAGGGTTGCCAAAAACAAGGTTATAAAAATTTTGGTACATTGTATTTAAAAGACATCACATTTGACAAATTAGTATTAACAAACACACATATCACAAGGTTGTGCTGTTCACAAGATAATACAGGGTTTACAAAAAACGATTTATAGTGCACTGTTCAGTAGCTAGTGTGCCCTATAACGAGACACAAGTTGTAGATGAATATATTTTCTTTTAATCCTGTGTTTCTTTGTGACTGTGTGTAAACTTCACGTGAAGAAAAATTTAAAAATCTAAATTTGAGATTTCTCCTGAATATGAAGTTTGGACCCAGCGACATATTGGTCTCGCCCATCCCTCACACCCACATTATGAATGCTGTGCATTTACTAGAAACTGATGGAAATCAATCTTAGGGATCTAGGGCCTTAGAATATCACTCATCCCAGCGTGATTAGGGAACAAAGGCCTAAGGAGAACCGGCGCCAGAGAACCTCTGAACCGAACAGCGACCTGGCTCCTCTGTCTGAGCGCAGCTGTAACTACACTGGGAGCTGGTATATTCTGCCTCAAGGCCTCGGCAAGTAACACAGAGCTACCGAGAGCGCTCCAGAGTCCTCGTCAGTATCACACGGAACAGCTGGTCAGGACCTCACCGGTTTCTCTCCGCCCGATTGCACGCGCTGCAGGGACTCAGGGCCGAGACGCGTCCCCTTGGCAACCGGAAAACGTGCTGGGAGGGCCCTAGGGCGGGGCTGCTGCGGCAGGCGGGGCAGGGGGCGGGGCCTAGGCGCCGCCCACCCCGGGCCCAACGGAGAGCGCAGAAGACCAACAGCGCGACTGTGTCCCGCCGAGAGCGTCGGCCCCGCGCGCAGCGGGAGCTTCTGGGCGCCAATGGAGAGCCTAGAACGTTCAGGCTCGCCTGCGTTTTCGCATGGGCATGACACGACCGACAAAGCCGTTCCCCGCACAACTCTTCAGAAGCCGTTTGTAGTCAGGCTCCTCGACGTGCACAGTCTTGAGGAGCCTGAGGAGCCTGAGGAACCCGAGGAACCCGAGGAACCCGAGGAGCCGGAGGAGCCGGAGGAACCGGGGGAGGCCAACGAGCAGAGCACGCGAGACCTGTGCATCGACCTTTATGAGTCCGAGGAGACATCTGAACCCCACAAACCTTATGAGCCCCACAAGCCTTATGGGCCCCACAGACACTATGAGCCCTACGAATCCTGTGAGCCCCACGAACCCTGTGAGCCCCAGGAGCCACATGAAGCCTACGAGCCCCATGTACTGCGCAAGTCCAGTAAGCCCCGGGGTCCCCCTGCTCCGCGCGAGACCCACAAGCCCCACAAAGTCGAGGTGCTTCCCAGCGCCACCCTGGCGACCGCCCCTTCTCTGGTGACCAGATTCCCGCCTCGGATTCCGCAGTCTTGTCTAAGTGGTAGGTGCTGGGGCCCTTCCAAAGGCACTGGGCAACTCCGCCCTGTGTAGAACTGGGGGTCCTAATGTGGATGTTTGCATGCAAGAGCTCACCTTGTTTTAAAGGAAGGTCATTTTTGTGTCATTTACCTGCTGCTTTGCAGTCCTCTGATGGGTAATTGAGACTCTGGTAATGAGAAAAACTGAATCTCTTCACTTCACCTGATGACCTCCTAGCTGTCCTTGGTTATTCATTGTAACTTCTCTTTAAAGCCCTTAATTCTTCACTACAGTTAGTCATTGCGTTTTCTCTGGGTTGCCACTTCGAACATGACTCTTATCATAGCACTTAAGATTTTGTATTACATCATTATCTTTCTCCCCAACTAAAGGATGGTATCCTTGAAGGGAGGATATTTTTGTCAGTATTTGGCACCTGGTGACACTCAATAAATGCTAGCTATTATGTTGTTAAACTTATAGTAACAAAATACTCCAGAATTAAAAATGTACATTTACTAAATGTTTATAGTCCTCACCAAATTCACAAAGTGACAGAGCTGATAGTCTTGGGTATAAACATTCCTTGCTCTAAACCCACTGGTTCACTTATGACCTCTCCTTGATGACCCCCCCCCAAAAAAAAAAACCCAATTCTTTGTCCAAATTGGACTTCTGTCCCTCAGCCGATCACTTTTACTCTCATGTTCTCCTAGACTCCTCTTTATCAGCTTCTTTTCTATGGTCTATCAGGGGCTCATATATTCCCCCACCCCGTTTACTCTTTGGCTGTCTACCATACTTCTCTTGGCAAAACCCCAGCCCTGGTTAAACCTAACCATCCACCTCTGCCTGCACCTGAGTAGCTGACTCTTACTGTACAAAGTCATACAGTCATGTGATTGCTTTTATTTCAGTTTCATGACCACAAATCTTAGTCGGTTATTCGATACTTCTAGCAATCCCACTTTATTCACCTAGTAAGTTAGTTTTCCTAGTCTCCGAGAAGGTGACTAACTGTCCTGTTTACTCTCCTCCAGATGTTATACTTTTGACCTCCAAACAGCTGAAGACTTTGCCTTACACTTTATTGAACAAATAGAAGCAATCAGTCATGGGCTCTCTCATTTATTTATGTATTTATTTTTGCCACTAACCTATTGTCTTGCCCAAATTTACATTTATGGATTCCCCCCCGTATTTCAGAGAAGAATTGTGCCTTTTTATATAAAAAGCAAAATCTTCCACTTGTGCTTTGGATTCCACTCTGTCTCCTGAAGAACTTTGTTCTTGCCATAATCACACCTCTAAATCTATTGATGCTATTAACCTTTCACTACCTTTTGTACATATATCACTACCTTTTGTCCTCTGTCTGCCTATACTTACTTGATAGTCCATGGTCCACCAATGGACTCACTCCTTTGCAAATATCCTTACCTCCCTTGCTTCTCCTGTCATTCTTGCCCAGTTCAGTCCAATTCTTGCCTGCACTTGAAAACCAATGACAGGGGCGCCTGGGTGGCTTCGTCGGTTGAGCGTCTGACTTTTGCTTTGGTCATGATCTCGTGGTTTGTGGGTTCGAGCCCCGCGTTGGGCTCTGTGCTGACTGCCAGCTCAGAGCCTGGAGCCTGTTTCAGTCTGTGACTCCCTCTCTCTCTGACCCTCCCCTGCTCACGCTGTCTCTCTCTCTCCTAGAAATAAATAAAAATATTTAAAAAAAAATAAGAAAACCAGTGACAAGAGAAAAACAACTATGCTCACTGATTTTAAATTAATGACCTTGAAATTCAAATGGTCTCTTAGCACTGCTTGGCAAACATACTACATTTCCCCTGTCAATTCATTTTCCAACATGAAATCTACCCAAACTACCAGCATCTGTACATATGTACTCTACGTTTCCTGCTGTTAAATATGGATATACTGTCTTTATTCCTATTAAAGGGTAGGATCCCATCTTATCTAACTTTAAGCTCTTTGTCCTAAAAGAGGAGAAAAAGCCCCTCTTTTCTCCTGCGTCATTTTATTTTCTCTACTGGGTTATGCAGCACATGAACATGAGCAATAACTCCTATTTTTAAAACAAACAAACAAACAAAAAACTCCCTTAACCCCAGGTACCCCTCCAGGTACTACTTCTATTTCTCTGCTCCTCTTTGGAGAAAAATTCTCAAAAACAGTAGTTGTCTATAAGACATTATCTCCATATCCTCTCCTCTCATTCTCTTGAGAACCACTTAAATGTTCATCTCCTCTACTTGGCTGAAGTTGCTCTTGCCAAAATCAATAGTTTAATTCTTCATCCTCATCTATTCATTTGACACATTCATTCCCTCTTTCTTGGGTGTCTTTATTTGTCTTCATTGTCATCCTACCTCATCAGTTGTTCCTGACTCAGTTTTCTTTGCTAGATCCTACTTCTTTTACGAGCTTCTAGGTTCCCTGGGTTATGTCATCAGTTCCATGGCTTTAATTGTATGCTGGTAACTTCTCAGATTTCTCCCTTGAGCCCCCAATTTTATAACCAATTGTGTATTTAATATCCCTAGTTCGAATATCTAGTTTGCATGCAAAATTGAATGTGTCCATGACTGAACTAATACTTCCACATCCTAGCTTGTTCTTCCTTTATTGTTCCCCTTTTCAGCAAATGGTATCATCACTCATTCATCCAGGTGCTAGGATAAAAAACCTTGGAGTCATTCTTGACATCTGTTTTTCTCTTATACCCAGCCTCCAAACCATTAGCAAACCCCAATTTTGAGATATATCATAACTGACCATTTATTAACATCTAAAGCTTCATCATCTTTGTAACCCACTGTCATCTCTTGCTTGGTCTACTATAGTAGCTTTCAGCTTACTCTTGCTTCCGCTCTGGTCCCATCCCGCCCCCCCACCATTCCCCAGTTTATTGTTCATATAGTAATCACAGGTCTTTAGAACATAAATAATATGCAGCTTTCCTGCTTTCACCTCTCCAGAGGGGGTTCTCATCTCACTTAGTTTGTAATCTGAAGTCCTTAACAGGCCTGCAAGGCCCCACGTGATCTGGACCAGAACTGCCTCCGCAACCAAATGTCCCACTACTGTCCACACCGTCTCTATTCTCAAGCCACGTGGGCCTCATTGCTGCCATCTCATAGTCATTTCATTTGGCTTTTCCTCTTCCAGGAGCCCTTACCTCAAGTATTTGTTGCCTTATAAAGACAGACCAGATCATTTTGTCAAAAAGAACACTCTTTGACCTCATATTTTTAAAAGTACTTATCTTATTGACTGTACAGTATCCTGTGTCTATTTGTTTACTATTTATATGAAGCTCACGGAAGGCAAAACCTTTACCTTTTCCACTGTTTCATCCTCAATGCCTCAAACAGTGCCTGGAACAAGTCAGGACTTGTTGAGTGAAAGATTTTTTCATTTAGCCTTTGTGTCACCAAATCCAGTGGTTCCTTTTCTATCTTAAGGGCTGTTAAGAAAATTAAATGAGTTTATACCTATAAAGCTTTTAAAGCATATTGTGGTATGTGATAAGTACTTAGTAGATATTAGCCATTCTTAGTAGTGATGTTAGTATTATTATTTTATTTGATCTCTTCGCAGCATTTAATATAATTAACCACTCCTTTCTTGAAACATGTCCCTCCTTCTCTTGGCCTCTATGACACCACAATCCTCCAGTTTTATCACCTACCTGACTGCTTGCTTGTGGGGCAAACTTGCTGAGCCCTCCCTGTTTTCCTGAACTCTAAAGAACTCCATCCTAACCCCTTTTCTTTCTTTTTTTTTTTAAATTCACTTTACACCACTTTACAATTCATATGTACACTGATGGATTTAAATAACATCTCTATATGGCTGCCTCCTAAATTTATATATTCCAGCTCTACTCTCTTTCCTGAGTCCCACATTCATTTCCTGAGTTCCACTGTCTACTGGACATCTCCATTTGGGTATATCGTATTTGTCATGCCTACGAATATATATTTGTTAAAAATTCTAAGTCTTTACATTAATTCCCTTAGTAAAGCTAAATAAGCATCTCGCATATTTGTATAGTATTTACATACAATCGTGTAAATATTAGGCAATATTTAGCCAACATGTCACCATGCTTCTGTTCACTCAATAAGATTTCTTCATCCAACAAGCATTTGGGGCACCTGGGTGACTCAAGTCAGTTAAGCATCCAATTCTTGGTTTTGGTTCAGGTCATGGTTTCACCATTTGTGGGTTTGAGCCCAGTGTTGGGCCCTGCACTGACAGTGCAGACTCTGCTTGAGATCCTCTCTCTCTCCGTCTCTCTTTCTCCCTTTCTCTAATAAATAAATACTTTAAAAACAAACAAACAAATGTTTGCTGAGCATCTACTAAAGCACTCTTTGTGTCCTGTGAGGGTGTAAAGATGACTGAGACATGGCAGTTTGGTTGTGTGCATAATTTAAAAATTTATATTATAGAATAGAGTCCATCATCTTACTAATATAGCATCGCCTAATCATGGGTGTCACTGTTAAAATTTATTGAGCACTTACTATATTGAGGGTGTAGATACTGAGCTATAGATGAGTAAGACATGGATCCTGTCCTTGAAGGACTGTTAGTGTGGATGGGGAGGCTGAACACATCGATAACATAACACATCTGTATAGCATACAAAGTAACGTGATTGGAGGATCCTACAGGATACTTTATTTTTTTTAGTTTAATGGCATTACTACTTCTATTTTAAATGGAGAAGAAAGGCTCAGAAAAAAATAGGAACAAATAATTCATTTAAGCTACTTACCTAAAATAGGCTGAAATAGAGATTAAATATTTAATCTCAAGCATACAGAACGCAGACTACTTAACTTGGACTTATAAGGGATTAGGGAAATAATTTAAAAGAATCTCAGGAAAGTGTGAGAGTGTGGGGGGAAATCATATTGAGTAAAGTTTTTTTTAACTTAAAGCTTTTTTGAAATTTGTAAGACGTTTACATGATTAAAAAACCAAAACAATAGAAAAGACTACAAGGAAATGACTACCTCCCACCCTGTCCCCTCTCTCCATTTAAAAAAAAAAAAATGTTTATTTATTTTTGAGAGAAAGCAAGAGAGACAGAGTGAGAGCAAGGGAGGGGCAGAGAGAGAGGGAGACACAGAATTTGAAGCAGACTCCAGGCTCTGAACTGTCAGTGCAGAGCCTGATGTGGGGCTCAAACCCACAGACTGTGAGATCATGCCCTAAGCTGAAGTCAGACACTTAACCGACTGAGCCACCCAGGCGCCCCTAACCCCTTTTATAAGTAATCACTTTTATTCATTTCTGTGCATCTTTATAGAAATACAAGAAAATATTGTACAAGCTTATGTGTATGTTCCCCCTTTCTTATCAAAGGGTAACATAAGCCATACTATTCTTCACTCTTGACACTTTATCTTCCCATATAACCACATATAGAGTTTTTTCATTAAAAAAAAAGCAGATGTTCCATGTTTTATTACATAGTTGTGCCACTACTAGTTTAACACCTTTTTTGTTTCCAGGATGTTGCTATTACAAGCAATGCTTTAATAGATAAGCCTGTATGTGATGTCATTTAGTACACGTCATGCAGGTATATCTGTAGAATAAATTTCCAGAAGTGGGATTACTGAAGGGTAAACACATCTGGAACTTTGGTTTGTCAAAATCACCCTCCATGGGAGTTGATGCCCATGAGCAATGGAAGTGTCTCTTTCTCTATAGCCTCAACATTGTAGTGTGTGGTTGAACTACTGGCTTTTTGAAAATCTAATTGATAAAAAACTAGTATGTCAATTAAGTTTTAATCTGCCTTTATCTTACTATCTGGATGATATTAAGCATCTTTTTTGATATATATTTTTTCATGTCCTTTGTTTGTTTTCCTTTTGCCTTGCTAGGTATTTTTCTTACTTCCAAGATTAGCCCTTTGGGATATGTATGGGCTATTTTTTTCTGTTTCTTGGTGGTCTCTTTGTTTTTGCTTATTTTTATTTTGTTTTATTTTGCCATAAAAATATTTTTATAATAATGTCAGTCATTTCTTTTATGGCTTTTGTGTGGAATTATAATTAGAAAGTCCTTCTTCCACTTCTAGGTTATGAAGGAATTACCCCTGTGTCTTCTTTTATAATCTTTAAAAAAAACATTTAAATCTCCGATACATTTGGAATTTATCCTGGTGTTTGGTGTGAATTATAAAGTGTTTTTAAAGTTTATTTAAAATTTTTTTAAATTTAGAGATAGCTTGAGCCAGGGAGAGGGGCAGAGAGAGAGAGAAAATCTTTTTTTTTTTAAATTTTTTAATGTTTTATTTATTTCTGAGAGAGAGAGAGAGAGAGAGACAGCATGAACAGGGGAGGGTCAGAGAGAGAGGGAGACACAGAATCCGAAGCAGGCTCCAGGCTCTGAGCTAGCTGTCAGCACAGAGCCTAACGCGGGGCTTGAACCCACAACTGTGAGATCATGAACTGAGCTGAAGTCGGTCGCTTAATCAACTGAGCCACCCAGGCGCATCCGAGAGAGAGAAAATCTTAAGCAGACTCCACGCTCAGCACAAGGTCCAGCAAGGAGCTCTATCTCACAACCACAGTCTCATGACTCTGAGATCATGACTGAGCTGAAATCAAGTCTGACACTTAGCTGACAGAGCCACCCAAGTGCTCCTTGTGTGGGTTATAAATCCAGCTTTCTTAGAACCTACCTAGTTGCCAGTGCCATCTTCAACATAGATGAAAGTGGGTAAAAATGAACATGAAAAATAGATTTGAAATTTGAGAAAATGTGTCACAAAAGTGCTAGTTTTGGGTTCTAGTTTGCACAGAAGTCCCTGGTTTCTGTTGTCGTCATCATCTTTTAGCCAAATGGAAGGACTTGCCCTTTCTCCTGCCTCTGCCTTCCTTACTTCAAGCAAAACCCTTTCCCATGCACTCCTATCTCTTGTCTAATGACCCTGAGCTAACGCAGTGGGGAGCATAGTGCTAGGGAGTTGTGCCTACGAGAGGAGCGAAAAGAATGAACAGTAGTAACAGATCACATAGCTTATTACATCATGGCAAAGAACATCCCACTGTTTACATAGTCATACCCAAAATAGAATGGACTGCTTCAAGATCAATCTCCAAATAATAGAGTACACAAAACAAGCACAAATTTTACTTCACAAAGCCTTGAAAAATAAAGTAGGTCTCTTCCTGAAGTACCTGGAAGGGATACATAGAGCAAAACCTGCTAAAATGCTCCTGAGGCATTTCTCTTCCCGAGTCCCAATCATCATGACAGCTAGTCTCCAAAAATAGCTTTCCTATTTCTCTCAAACTCTGCCTTGCCTGTCTCTTACCCTCTCTTCCTCTGCCCCCTAGATCTATTCTGAGACGTACTTCCCGCCTTTACTTTGTAGGTCAGTTGTACACCATTCGGTACAACTCATTACTAGAGGCTGAACACCTCAAACATGGACTCTTTAGGAGGCAGGATGGAGGACGAAGTGGAGAACAGCGGTACTTTAATATTTCATCCTTGTCATGTTGCAAAATGCTTTACTTGTGCTTGCACTGGGACTCACAGTGAACAACGCCTCATCGCTGGCGTCTGGGAAGAACAGATTTAGTCATGCTTTCTCCCAGCAGATGGCAGCCTTCTCCATCAAATGGCTTGGATCATCTCATTTTTCTCTGGAGGTGGCAACATGTGTGATGTGGTTTGTGTGTTACAGAATTAAATACAGAATAAACTACAGGCATTTAAGGGGCATAACACAGCCATAATGTTCTGAAGATCTCTTAGAGGGAGATGTTATTCGTCATTTTGCTCAAACTCCTTTAGGGGCTTACTTCTGGTAGCCAAACTCTGGCAGGGCTCATTGGGATCTGACTTAACCACAAATTCTGCTGTCCTCTCCCTTTCCTCCAGACACGCTGACCAACTGCCCTACTGTGTCTTTTGCTTGATTCCACCTCAACCTTTATGCTTGCCATTTCTTCTGAAATGCTTTCCCTTTCTCTCCTGGTTAGAGCCAGGATTTGGTTACAGGCTGTCTGATTCCAGAGCCAGTAGCCTTACTCATTAAACAATATTGTAGTAGAGCTCAAACTTGTCTGCTTTGAAAAATACCAGTGCTTGTGTTGCACTTCCAAAGATTGTGGATTTAATTAGTCTAGGGTGTAGCCTGGGCCCTACAGTTTTTTTTAAAAAAACATGTATTTATTTTTGAGAGACAAAGTGAGCAGGGGAGGGGCAGAGAGAGAGAGGAGACACAAAATCTGCAGCAGGCTCCAGGCTCCGAACTGTCAGCACAAAGCCCAATGCAAGGCTCAAACCCATGAACAGTGAGATCATGGCCTTATCTGAAGTCAGATGCTTAACCAGCTGAAACACTCAGGTGCCCCTGGGCCCTACTATTATTTTTTAAAATTTTAATGTTTATTATTAAGAGAGAGAGAGAGAGGAGCAGAGAGAGAGGGAGACACAGAATCCAAAGCAGGCTTCAGGCTCCCAGCTGCCAGCACAGACCCCGATGCGGGGTTTGAACTCACCAACAGTGAGAGCATGACCTGAGCTGAAGTCAGATGCTTAAACGACTGAGCCACCCAGGTGCCCCACAATTTTTAAAAGACTCCAGGGTGATTCTAGTTTGGAAACCATTGTGACTCTGCCTTGTTTGGGACATTAGCTAACAATAGCCACCTGAGAGCTATTCTATCCCACCAATTGGTAAGATAACACTGTAAGTATTTCCAAAATAAGACTGCAATCTCTACCTGTGGGAGAAACTACTATGAAAGGGCAATAGGAAAAGTGTTAGTCATTCATATTATCAGTATTTGCATGAGTGCTGACCTGTGTATATAAAGCTGGAAACCAAGCTTGATATATGTGAAAAGTCCATGGGACAGTGTTGCATCTGTCATGAATGACAGGATGGCTGGGCACAAGGGGTATATTTGGAGGACTACTCTTCCCTTTTTCTTTCAGTCTGAGTCAGTTTAGCCTTAAAAAGTAGAGTAATAGAGGGCTCCTGGGTGGCTTAGTAGGTTGAGCATTGGACTCTTGATTTTGACTCAGGTCATGATCTCACAGCTTGTGGGATCGAGCCCCATGTGCAGCTCTGCACTAGTGTGGAGCCTGCTTGAGATTCTCTCTCCCTCTCTCTCTGACCCTCCCTCCCTCCTCAAGATAAGTAAACATTAAAAAAAAAAAAAGTAGAGTAATAGAAAATATCTCAATTCAAAAATTCCATTTACTTTTTTTTTTTTTTTTCCAACTTTGTAGCCTATCTCCTACTCTGGTGTAAACTCCTCGAGAGGTAAACATGTCCTGCTCATTTTCTCTCATCACTGGCATCCTGCTATACGTAGTAGGAGCCTGATCAATACTAGGTTGCTGTGTTTCTTGAAGTGCTGCCACTTTGAAACACTAAAGTAGTAACTAGTAATTCTGAGTACCATTCATCTCCTATTTGCAGAGTACTTTATATTTGTGTCACTACTCTTTATACAGACGTACCCATTACCCCCTATCAGAGAAGGAATACTGAGTCTCAGAGAAGGTAAGTAATTTATCCAAGGTTGTAAAGCTGAGTGACAGAACTAGGGTTTGAATCATGTTTGTCTCATGCCAGAGAACACTCACTTTTCTTTACCCAAAACACTTCAGAGGGTAGGAAGTGGTATTTCAGAAGTCTCAGGTATGATTAAAAACTCCAAGAAGAAACTGTCTGGAACAATCTGTCCTTCTGTGGCCTATTATAATAGGCCTTTACATAGCTTGACCTGTATGATCGATTACATTTCCCCACATTTAGAAAAAAACTAAACATGATTATTAATTTGCTTAACTATTTCTTCTGTTTTGGACATTTCAGGTGTATCCAATTTTCCACTGATACTGCAATGAACACTTTTGTGCATACATTTTTGCCTAAACTTGGAATAATTTCTTTAGGGTACATTTCTACAAGTAGAATTAGATTAAAGAATACAAGCATTGCTGATTTATACTGCCACATAATTTTGCCTAAAGTGTACTAGTTTAGATTTCTACCAGCAATACACAAAAAGACTCATTTTACTCTTCTTTTTTTTTAAATAAATTTATATATCTTGAGAAAGAGAAAAAAAAAATGTAAGCAGGGAAGGAGCAGAGAGAGAAAGGGAGAGAGAGAATCCCAAGCAGGCTCCATGCTGTCAGTGCAGAGAGCAGAACCTGACCTGGAGCTTGAACTCAAAAGCTGCAATATCATGACCTGACCTGAAATCTAGTGTTTCATTATTATCCTTTGCAAAAATTTTTTGCTAATTTTATAGTTTAAAAAAATAATCTCATCCTTTACTACATTGTTTTAATTACAAGCAAACATAAACTTTTTCTTTTATGTCTTATAAATACATCTTTTTATGTCTTTATGTCTTCATATATGTTTTATGTCTACATGTATGAATTCAGTTTCTATCCTTTGTCCATTCAACTTTTGACACATACCTTGGTGTTTTCTTACTCATCTACACTTTTATAATCTTCAGGTATTAAGACTATTAACCCTTTGTCATATTGTTGCCAAATATTTTCATTTCCTCTTTAAGTTTTAATTTTTGGCACCCAGAAGTTTTAAGTTTTAAATATTTTAATCTATTTATCTTTTTCCGCTATATCTTTTGTTTTCTTTGATTCAGATTAAGTCTAGTAATTTCAATTTTAAAATAAGATATTCTCTTATTTTTGCTCTAATTCAATATTTTAAAAAATGTTTATTTTTGAGAGCAGGGGGAAGGGCAGAGAGAGGGATAGAGAGAATCCCAAGCAGGCTCTGCACTGACAGTGCACAGGGCTCAGTCCCATAAACCTGAGATCATGACCTGAGCCAAAATCAAGAGTCAGACACTTAAATGACTAAGCCACCCAGGCATCCCTCTAATTCAGTTTTTTAAAAAAATACTTAACTCCTTGATTTACCTGTGACTTATTTTGGTGTATAGTGTGACATATTTAATTTGGCCATTCCCCTTGATAGTTATTTTTCACAGACTATTTTTCTATTGATTTGTGATGCTGTCTTTATCATGTCTTTGATTCTTATTGAATCTAATGTTTGTTTTTACTTTTCTTTTTATAGGTACTGGTCTCTTTGGCATTGCCAGGAAATGGTAAGATTATAGGTGTAGTACTATTCTTCCAGACTCTAACTAGCTGATGGCACAGACTCAATCTGGGGCGTTTGAAGGGAAAGCCTATCTTGGGGGTTCCTGTGCTTTTTCTTGGTCATAAGGCCTGTTTTTAATGAGAATTCCAATGTAAAAAAGGAAACAAGAGATAAAGTGATTAAGAAGTGTGATGGGGGAAGAAGATGGAGATATAGGAAAACTCCCCTTAGATCCACTCAGTGTTTTACTTGTTTGCTAAACACTAGTTGTATATTACATGTTAGGTCTGAACCTTTAAGGGACTTGGGATGCTGCACTGACAATCTCATGTGACATATTTTGTGAAGCTCCGGGTCAATGTGTCCCAATCTCCCCTCATCTCTATTTCAAGTACAGCAGCTAATGAAATTTCTCTATGGGAAAGAGAAATTGTACCTACAGTGCACAAAATATATGCCTCCTGAACAATCGATGCTTCTTCTTTATTTGGCTGAAATGGAGCTAGAAGAGGTAACAGAGTAGAATCATTAAAGAGAAAAAGCAAAGATTTATATCAATAGCTCATATAGATGAGAAGTAAATAATAATAATTTTATTTGTATCCATTCTTTTATTTTTTTATTTTTTACAAATAGTTTATTGTCAAATTGGTTTCCATATAACACCCAGTGCTCATCCCCACAAGTGCCTCCTCCATGCCCATCTCCCCCCCCCCACACATCCATCAGTCCTCAGTTTGCTTATTTATTTATTTATTTATTTTTTACAAATCATTTATTGTCAAATTGGTTTCCATATAACACCCAGTGCTCATCCCCACAAGCACCCTCCTCCATGCCCATGGTTTCCATATAACAACCAGTGCTCATCCCCACAAGTGTCCTCCTCCATGCCCATCTCCCCCCTCCCCCACACATCCATCAGTCCTCAGTTTGCTTCTCAGCATTCAAGCGTCTCTCATGGTTTGCCTCTCTCCCTTTCCCCCACCATTTCCCCCCTTCTTCTCCCCCATGGTCCTCAGTTAAGTTCCTCCTAATCCTCCTATAGGTGCAAACATGTGATATTTGTCCTTCTCTGCCTGACTTATTTCGCTCAGCATAACACCCTCAAGGTCCATCCATGTTGCTACACATTGTATCCATTCTTTTAAATTTTTTTAATGTTTTTATTTATTTCTAGGAGAGAGAGACAGTGTGAGCAGGGGAGGGTCAGAGAGAGGGAGTCACAGACTGAAACAGGCTCCAAGCTCTGAGCTGGCAGTCAGCACAGAGCCCGACGCAGGACTCGAACCCACAAACTGCGAGATCATGACCTAAGTGAAAGTCGGACACTTAACTGACTAAGCCACCCAGGCGCCCCACGTATCCATTCTTTTAGAGTGGGTTAAATCAGGGGCGCCTGGGTGGCTTAGTCGGTTAAGTAAGCGTCTGACTTTCGCTTAGGTCATGATCTCACGGTTCCTGGGTTCGAGTCCTGAGTCGGGTTCTGTGCTGACTGCCAGCTCGGAGCTTGGAGCCTGTTTCAAAGTCTGTGTCTCCCTCTCTCTCTGACCCTCCCCTGCTCACGCTGTCTCTCTCTCTCTCTCCTAGAAATAAATAAAACATGAAAAAAATAAAAAAAATAAAGTGCATTAAATCATTCATGTTTATTGTTATTGTTTAACATTTATGTTTATTGTTATTATTTAGACTTTCTTGGATTTTTAAAGTTTTTTTGTTATTTCTTTTGAGAGTGATAGAGACAGCACAAGTAGGGGAAGGGCAGAGAGAGATAGGGAGAGAGAGAATCTCAAGCAGGATTTGTGCTGACAGCACAGAGCCCATCATGGGGCTCAAACCCACGAAACAGTAAGATCATGGCCTGAGCTGAGATCAAGAATTGGACGTTTAAGTGACTGAGCCATCCAGGTGCCCCAACTCTTTTGGATTTCTTATTTGCTTTGTTTTCTAGTTTTCTCCCCCCTCAACTCTTCCAGGCAGTAAATACCACTACCTTATCTTTAAGTAATGATTTACATTTAAAAAAAATTTTCTTTTCTCACAAGACTCCTGAGACGTTTACAGGACAAATATAATCAACTAGATTCTACTGAAAGAAAATGAAATTCAGAGAAATTATGTCACTTTCCCAAGGTCATATGGTGGCTGAGTTAGAAGAGGTGGTAGAAGAACTAACATTTACTGAGTATTACCAAGTGCCCACTTAACATACCACATTACTTCAAATAAATGTATGCCGGGTAAGCAAACTCCCCTGGGGCTAAGCACACAGTGAAATAGTTCATACCCGATAAGTTTTTATACTTAAAAAAAAAAAAACTGAAGAGAGTGTTTTTTAAAAAACATATTTTTGTTCTTGTTGTTATACCACTTCTTGCTTTTGTTTTGCTGGTTAATTTGGCTTGATCTGTGAGGAAATTGTGCTATCTTTATTACTTAATCCTGTCCCCACTGACTAAAAAATTATTTTTAAACAAATATGATGTGCCTGATTGTTATGAAAGAAAATGTTTTCTGAATATAAACAACATAGTTAAATGTAGAAGAACATTTTGACTGAGAGAATTGTTTATATTACCCAGTCACTTCAGACCTGTGATCAATACCATAATTACTACTATATTAAGGTATATTTATTGTTCTGCACCCAAGGTAAGGATTTCAAAAACTTTCTGAGCTATTGGTAAACTGTAGGAGACTAGTAATCAATGAAGACATGGGACGGCAATGTAATCCTCATTTTAAAAAATCTGCCTTCAAACATGAAAATCCTTCAACCACATTCTTTTGTTTCTGCACAGGACCATGACTAGACACTTAGAGGCAATGCAAGACGTGAAAGAAGGAGGGAAGCCTGTGTAAGATGAAGAGATAGGGTGGAGGTGTAGCTGTGGTGACATAATATACAGAAGTGAATGAAGAGGACAGATGTTAGCCAGATGTCCACACAGAAGAAGCAAATGTTAATGAGATTATTTCCATTTGAAGTAACAACCCAATTAAATTGTCTATAGGAATAAAGTAGGAAACTGTCATTAGTCTATAAAACGATACATTAAAAAAACATTATTTAGCTAGTGAAGAAAAGGTAGCAAGAGAAACCTTGGCTTGGAAGTGATGATGGAAGCCAGAAACTAACTTGCTTTAAAAGATTAATGTATATAAGATGTTTTGTCTGCAACTCTGGCTTTCTTTTCCTCCACCTAGCCACCCTCCCTGGAAAGTTGGCTCAGGCTCTCTTGACAGGACTCACATGGTGCTTACATGATGAAGCTCTTCTTCTGTTGAATAAAGATGTAGCTTTTTTTTTGTCCTCTGGCAATGGACAGTATCTTCATTGTTTCTAAGATATTAAAAGGCATGGCTTGTGGGTTGCATCTTATCAATGACATAGGTGATCCCAAACATTTTACCACCAAAATACCTTTTAGTTATATCTATCCATGAATATAATCTCATGTTTTGAAAGATTTTTTGTTATTGCTCACAAAACAAACTATATTTGTTAATTTTTAAAAAATTAAGGGCAGATGTAAGTATTAATCAGAGTCTCCTATCAGTATGAGGTAACATGGAGATGATATAGTTTAGAAACAAATTTGGTATTTGCAGTAGCCCTTACAGCCTGACTGGATGGTGTAGGATGTCATTTGACCTTTTGAAATATTCTAAAGGTTGTGGACTTCCATTATTATCTTCGCAGATCCCTTAGGTATTTGAGAACTTCAGGCTGGGAACTCTTGAATCAAGCAGCAGAGACCTGAGGGACAAAATGCAGATAGGTTGCTTGCAATAGTGAAGGGGGAAACTAGAAGGGTCCAGTATTAGGCATCGGGGATAAAAGAGTGTGGATGTGGGGTACCATTCTTGCTACCTTCAAGTCTATTTTATCTAGAAACCTCTTCAAGTGATAAAAGCTTACTGATAGTTTACTGATTTTCCCTTATAAGGCACTTAAACTGAATTTGTATTTTAAACAATCAAATACTGATTTAGTTAAACTCAGTTAGCATTTGCTGAGCATTGACTACATACTGGCTTTGATACTAGGTGTTGTGGGTGGGAAAGGAAAAAGGAACTAACATTTATTGAATACCTACTCCATGATTAGAAGTTGCTAGGTGTGCAACCCTTTAAGATAGATATAGTTATTTTCCTTTATAGGTGAGGCTAACCACACTGGTCTCCTATTATTTTTCTGGGGCATGCTTCTGCCCCAGGGCCTTTGCTTTTGCTAATTAACCATTGGAATGGGAAGATCTTTCCTTGAAAAATCTGGGTAGCTAGTCATTGTTCAAATATAATCTGATCTGTAATGCCTTCTTTGATCATCCTATTTAAATTGCAACCCTCTCCCCACTGCATACTCCTTAAAACTCTAGGAATTAAGTAACTTGCCCAGGTGTAAGAATATGGCACTTCATTTGTCCCACTGTTAACACTGTGGCCTGGTTTGTGTGCATCAAATCCCTACTTACATTTCTCCCCTAGCATAGCTTAGGCAAGGTGTTAAGGGGCAAATAAGTTGTAATTAAAGGCTGAAGCAATGCAAATGAATTAGAGGAACATGGAAATAGATAATCTGATTGAAGGATTTTTCCCCCTTGCTTCCCCGCACTTTCCTGAAAGGAGATGCATCAGTCACCATTTAATTAGGGAGGCCATGTGCTTCACATAAGGATTTGCCCATACTGTGTCAGGCCTGAATCCTGCCTGACACTAGGGCCAGGGCTTATTCTAAGAAAAAGACCCCACTGCAAAAGAGAACTGTAGACCAATATCTCTAAAGAACATACGGTGCAGAAATTCTCAACAAAATACTACCAAATAGAATCCAACAGTACATTAAAAGAATCATTCACCATGATCAAGTGGGATTTATTTCTGGGTTATAAGGTTATTCAGTATTTGCAAATCAATCTACATGATACACCACATTAATAAAAGAAGAAATAAGAAGCTTACAATCCTCTCAGTAGATGCAGAAAAAGCATTTGACAAAATGTAGCGTCCATTCTTGATAAAAATCCTCAACAGAGTAAGGATAGAGGGAATATACCTCAATGTCATAAAGGCCATATATGAAAGACCCACTAATATCATCCACAACTGGAGAAAAATGAAAGCTTTTCCCCTGAGGCCAGGAACAAGACAGGGATGTCCACTCTCACCATTGTTACTTAACATAGTACTGGAAGTCCTAGCCACAGCAGTTAGACAACAAAAAGAAATAAAAGGCATCCAAATTGGCAAGGAAGAAGTCAAACTTTCACAGTTTTCTAGAAAACCCAAAAGACCTGGCCAAAAATTGCTAGAACTCTCCTTTGTGATACTGGGATAATTTGATTTTGTGTCTAGTCCAGGCTATATTAATGAAAGATGTATTTTCACATCAAAAACAAAAACAAAAAAACAAAAAATTGCTAGAACTGATACAAGAATTCAGTAAAGTCACAGGATACAAAATCTATGTACAGAAATCTGTTACATTTCTATACACCCATAATGAAGCAGCAGAAAGAGAAATCAAGGAATTTATCCCATTTACAATCACACCAAAAAGCATAAGATACCTAGGAATAAACCTAACCAGAGGTGAAAGATCTGTACTCTGTAAACCATAGAACACTTATGAAAGAAATTGAAACTGGCACACACACAAATGGAAAAACATTCCATGCTTATGGATTGGAAAAAAAAATATTGTTAAAATGTCTATACTACCCAAAGCAATCTACAAATTTAATGCAATCCCTATCAAAATACCACCAGCATTTTTTACAGGGCTAGAACAAGCAATTCTAAAATTTGTATGGAACCACAAATGACTCTGAATATCCAAAGAAGTCTTGAAAAAGCAAAGCAAAGCTGGAGGGAGGCATCACAATTCCAGACTTCAAGTTGTGTTACGAACTGTGATCAAGACAGTATGGTACTAGCACAAAAACAGACACAGAGATCAATGGAACAAAATAGAAAACCCAGAAATGGACCCACAACTATATGGTCAGCTAATCCTTGACAAAACAACAAAGAATCTCCAATGGAAAAAAAACAGCCTCTTCAACAAATGGTGTTGGGAAAACTTGACAGCAACACGCAAAAGAATGAAACTGGACCACTTTCTTACACCATACACAAAAATAAGTTCAAAATGGATGAAATGCCTACATGTGAGATAGGAAACCATTAAAATCCAGAGCAGAACACAGGCAGTAACCTCTTTGACATTGGCCATAGCAGCTTCTTACTAGATACATCTCTGGAGGCAAGGGAAACAAAAGCAGAAATGAATTCTTGGGACTTTATCGAGATCAAAAGATTCTGCACATCGAAGGAAATAATCAACAAAACTAAAAGACTACCTTCAGAATGGGAGAAGATATTTACAAATGACATAACTGATAAAGGATTAGTATCCAAAATCTGTAAAGAATTTCTAAAACTCAACACAAAAAAAACAAATAATCCAGTAAAAAAAAATGGGCAGAAGACATGAATAGGCATTTTTCCAAAGAAGATATCCAAATGGCTGACACATTAAAAGATACTCCACATCACTCATCATCAGGGAAATACAAAAAGTACAGTGAGATACCGTTTCACACATTCAGAATGGCTAAAATCAACAACACAAGAAACAACAGATGTTGGTGAGGATGCAGAGAAAGGGGAACCGTCTTACACTGTTGGTGGGAATGCAAACTGGAGCAGCTGCTCTGGGAGACAGTTTGAAGGTTCATCAGAAAGTTAAAAATACACTACAATCCAGCAATTGCACTACTAGATATTTACAAAAATACTGATTTGAAAGGATACATGCACCCTGATGTTTATAGCAGCATTATCAACAATAGCCAAATTATGGAAAGAGTCCAAATGTCCATTGACTGATGAATGGATAAAGAAGATGTGGTATATTTATACAATGGAATATTCCTCAATCATCAAAAAGAATGAAATCTTGCCATTTGAAATGATGTGGACGGAGCTAGAGACTATTATGCTAAGTGAAATAAGCCAGAGAAAGACAAATGCCGTATGATTTCACTCATATGTGGAATTTAAGAAACAAGACAAATGAATATAGGGGGAAAATGGAGAGGCAACCATAAAACAGATGCTTAACTATAGAGAACAAGCTGAGCATTGCTGGAGGGGAGGCAAGCAGGGGAGTGGGTTAAATGGGTGGTGGGTATTAAGGAGGACAGTTGTGATGAGCCTTGGATGTTGTATGCAAGTGATGAATCACTAAATTCTACACCTGAAACTATTATTACACTGTGTTAATTGGAGTTTAAACAAAAACTTGAAACTAAAAGAAAAAAATAGAGTCTATTAAAGAGTTCAGGTGAATTTTAGGAAGAATGCTTTTCCTTTTTGTACATAGAAGCACTTCCTTTGAGTAATTTTCCTGACTTCTTTCCTTATTATCCCTTAATTAGACTCCTGAGAGAGATGGAAATAACTTCTGTTTGATGGAACTGAGAGAGAGAGAACTGGCCCCTTCTGGATCAGATTTCTTTGGGACCTGTCTATCAATAGGGAGTGATCTTTGTGATCTGTTCTCCGTCACATAGCAAACTTAGCCCCTGCAGGGGGAGGCTTGCCGCTTTGGAGGGAAAGTTCAGTTCAGGATTATCAGGGATCCGTACTACTGTTATCAGTATCATTTAATCAATAATAGAGAAAGTATTTTTATTCTATTTATCTGACTCCTGTGTCTGTTTTTAGTTAGTTCTTAATTGTGGGGAAAAAAGTGTTGTACCCAATAAGGGCCCTTCAAACTCCAAGCAAGTGGATACATAATTACAATATGATCTATAGTAACATAGGTGGTGTATTAGTCTCCACAGGATAGGCAATGCTGCAATAACAAATCTGATACAAAACTCAATGACATAATGCAATAAAAGTTTATTTCTCCATCATGTCATAGTGAGTGTGACATGTCACAGTGAGTGTGAGATGGCTTGACCTCTTCTGTCTTTTAGCTATACCATCTAGAATATGTGGCTTACAGAGTCACTGCAATAGGGGAAGAAGGGAATGGAGCAGGAACATTAGCTCTTAAGTGTGTTGCCCTGGAAGTGATACTGAACACCTCTGCTGAAGTTATACATAACTCTATTCACATGGGTCTAAATTACTGAAGGGAGGCTTGGAAATGTAGAGGAACACATGGATACTTGGTGAGCACAAACTCTGCTGTAGATAAATTCAGAACAATCAGTGAACGTTCAAAGGAGCAGAGTAGGGAAGAAAAAGGGTTGAGTGGTACTCAAAGTATACTTTACCTATTTCATAGTTTTACCAAAGCCAAATATTCTCACTGAAATTTGTACAATCTCTTCAGAATCCAGTGCCATCAAGCCATTTACAAATTAATATGAGAATTGAGGGTTTTCCCCATTAAGTGTGTGTTTTACCTGGCATCTTCTGGAGACAATGTGCTCTTGGTTTTATTGCATATTTATTGTTTTTGTTTCACTATGTACTATATTAACCATGATTCTAGGAGAGAGAATTTTGGGTTCACAATATTTTTGAATACTTTGAAATTTCAGTATTCTTCAGATTACATCAAATAGTGCTTTGGGTCCCTCCTCCTCCTGCCCAAGACAGGATTTGTATGAGTAGGAGTCATCTAATATAACCATATTTGTTGAGCATTCTCTTAATTAATCAGCTGGTATTTGTTAGTTTGTTTTCTAGGAAGAGAATCCAAGATCTTTCTAGGCCTAAAAGGCAATGGGGAACCCCAGATAGGTAAGGCAACATTACATAGTCTAATTTGTGAAGAGTGTGTTCCTTACATTAAATAGGTAAGTATTCTTACTTGCTCACTAACCTGTATCCCAGGTTTATTCACCTCTGTGCTCAGCTGAATCCACTGAACCAGTATTGTCCCCTCAGTTAAGTCAACATATGGAGGGTTAGCCCTAAGTCAGTAGTTTTCTTTTTTCTTTTTTTTTTTAATTCTGAATATGATATGATTTTCTTTTTCTTTTTCTTTTTTTTTTTTTACAAATAGTTTATTGTCAAATTAGTTTCCACATAACACCCAGTGCTCATCCCCACAAGTGCCCTCCTCCATGCCCACCCCTCCTCCCCCACATCCACCAGTCCTCAGTTTTTGTCAGCATTCAAGAGTCTCTCATGGTTTGCCTCTCCCCTTTCCCCCACCATTTCCCCCTTCTTCTCCCCCTTGGTCCTCTGTTAAGTTCCTCCTAATCCTCCTATACGTGCACACATATGATATTTGTCCTTCTCTGCCTGACTTATTTCGCTCAGCATAACACCCTCAAGGTCCATCCATGTTGCTACACATGGCCAGATTTCATTGTTTCTCATTGCCATGTAGTATTCCATGGTATAGATAAACCACATCTTCTTGATCCATTCATCTGTTGATGGACACTTAGGCTCTTTCCATGTTTTAGCTATTGTGGAGAGTGCTGCTATGAACCTAAGTCAGTAGTTTTCAAGTTTGTCTCAACATAGAATCACCTGGGACTGATGCCTGGGCCCCATTCCCAGAAATCCTAACTTACTTTGCCTGGGGTGCAGCCTAAGCATTGGGAGTGTTAAAAGCTCCCCAGATGATTCTAATAAACATACAGATTTGAAAACCACTTTGAAAATCTTGTGTCCATCCTTTGGGTTCAACGCCTCCTAGCATACTGTCTCTAAGCCTCTGCCTAGAGAATACCTGTTGTCTGAATTTCCAGCCAGTTGGACCCACTGTCTTCCTATCCTTGGCCACAGGACTCCCCCTTTTCTTCTTTGGTTCCTCAGTAAAACCTTAAATTTTTCCTTTTCCTCATCTCCTATTGCTTATACAAAATAACACACTTTATTTTTTAAGTAGTTTTGGGTTTACAGAAAAATTGGCCAGAAGTACACAAAGAGTTTCTCTATTACTACCCACTCCTCGTGTTTCCTGTATTAACATCTGGTGTTAGTGTGGTACATTTGTTACACCTGATGAAGAAATATTGACGTACATGAAAGCCTATAGTTTACATTAGGGTTCATTTTGTGTGTTGTTCAGTTCTATGGACTTTGACAAATGCATGTCATGTATTCGCCATTACAATATTATGTAAATAGTTTCACTGCCCTAAAAATTATCTGTATTCTACCTATGCATCTCTTTCCTTCTGTGACCCCTGTCTGAAATGCTGGCAACCACTAATTTTTTGACTGTATGTATACTTTTGCCTTTTCCAGAATGGCATAGTTAAAATGATATAGTACATAACTTTCCCAGATTGGCTTCTTTCACTTAATATGCATTTAAGATTCCTCCATATCTTTTCATCGCTTGCTAGCTCATTTCTTTTTAGCACTGACTAATTTGATTATCCATTCATCTATTGATGGATGTGTTGTTTCCTTCTAATTTTTGGCAATTATGAATACAGATGCTATAAACATTGATGTGCAGGTTCTTGTGTGGATAAGAGTTTTTAACTCACTTGAGTAAATACCTAGGAATGCAATTTCTGGATCATATGGTAAGAATATGTTTAGATTTATAAGAAATTGCCAAATATCTTCTAAAGTGTCTACCAATCCCACCATCAATGGATAATACTTCCTGTTGTTCCATATCCTCACTGGCATTTGGTGTTTTGTATTTTAGCCATTATAAAGGTGTGTAGTATTATCTTTCTCATTGTTTTAATTTGTAATTCTCTAATGACATGACACTGGGCATATTTCATATGCTTATTTACCATCTGCATATCTTCTTTGATGAAGTGTATGTTCAGTTCTTTTACCCACTTTTTAATTGGGTTGTTTGTTTCCTATTGTTGAAATGTAACAGTTGTCTGTATATTTTCAATACCAGTCCTTTTTCAGATGCTATAGATTGAATGTTTATAGCTCCCCAAATTCATATATTGAAACCTCATCCTCAATGTGATGGTATTAGGAGGTAAAGCCTTTGGGGGTGATTAAATCATAAGGATGGCACACCCATGAATGGGATTAACGTCCTTATAATAGAGACCTCAGAGAACTCCCTTGCCCCTTCAGCATTGTAGGAACACAGCAACAATATGCCTGGCTATAAACCAGAGAGGATGTCCTTACCAGGCACCAAATCTGCTGATACTTTGATCTTGGACTTCTGAACCCCCAGAATTGTGAGGAATAGACTTCTGTTGTTTATAAGCCACCCCATCTCTGGTATTGGTATGGTAACCTGAATGGATTAAGACATCAGATATGTGGCCTTGCAAATATTTTCTCCTAGTATGTGGCTCGTCTTTTGTAGAGCAAAAGTTTTTAATTTTAATGAAATCCAGTTGATCAAATTTTTCTCTCATGGATCATGCTTTGGTTGTATTTTAAAATGCATTACTAAAACTAAGATCACCTAGATTTCCTCTTGTGTTACCTTCTAGAATTTTTATAGCTTTGCATTTTACATTTGTATCTATGATACATTTCAAGTTAGTTTTGTGATAGGTGTAAGGTCTGTTTCTAGATTCTTTTTTTTTTTTTTTTTGGCATGTGGATGTCCAGTTTTCTAGCACCATTTGCTGAAAAGACTATCTTTTCTGTATAGATAACCTTCAATCCTTTGTCAAAGATTAGCTGACTGTATTTGTGTGGATCTATTTCTGGGATCTCTATTTTCCTATTGATCTATTTGTCTATTCTTTCACCAATATGATTGTCTGATTACTGTGGCTTTATAGTAAGGCTTGAAGTCAGGTATGAGCAGTCCTCTAATTTTGTTCTTTTTTAACATTGTGTTGGCTATTCTGGGTCTTTTGCCTCTCCACATAAATTTTAGAATCAGTTCGTGAATGTCTACAAAGTAACTTGTTGGGATTTTGATTGGGATTGCACTGGATCTGTAGATCAAGTTGGAAAGAAGTCACATCTTGATAATATAGACTCTTCTCTATCCACGAACATGGACTCTATCTCCATTTATTTAGTTCTTCCTTGATTTCTTTCACCAGAGTTTTGTAATTTTCTTTATATGGATCTTATACATATAATGTTGGATTTATACCTATATATTTCATTTTTTTCTGCTGCTATTGTAAATAGTGTTATATTTTAAATTTCAAATTCCAGTTATTCATTGCTGGTATATAAGAAATCAGAATTTGTGTATCAATGTTGTATCCTGCAACTTTGCTATAATCTAGAATTTTAATTTTTAAAAGGCTTGCTTTTAAACATTAAGAATATAATATGCTTTAAATTCTGTCTTTTTCATGGATGGGTAGATACTCATATACATTGATGAGAAGCATGCATTGATAAGAGATGTGTTAATGAATATTGCTAGAACTGTCAGTAATCTTAGAACACTTCTCTCCAACCGGCTCCTTTTCCATTAAAAAATCTGAAGGAGTGATTTAATTAGGAAATTGAGCTCAGAAAAGTTAAGTAACCCAGCTTGCAGGTACCAAAATTGGGATTTGAATCTATGTTCATGGCCCACAAAGCCCATTTACTTACATTATATCACAATGGCTGTTTTAGGAAGGTGTGGTCTCTTTAATGGCATGCAGAAATAAAGCCAGGTTAATTTATTTGAAGCTATTACAATAATGTAGTAGAGAAATAATGAAGGCTTTTCTTAAGAGAGTGGCTTTTAAGGTTACAGAAAAGGTTAGAGTTAAGCTAAAGATGGACAGGACTTAGCGACAGTCCTTGAGGGAGAAGAGGAGAGGAACTTGAGGGAGAGGAGGAGTCAAATATGATTTCTAGGTTTCTGTTTTTATTTTTAATATTTTTAATTTTTATTTTGAAAGAGAGAGTGTGTGTGCACAAATAGGGAGAAGTAGGCGAGGGGTACAGAGACTCCCAAACAGGCTCCACATTGTCAGCACAGAGCCTGTGCTTAAGCTCAGGAACCCTGAGATCATGACCTGAGCTGAAACCAAGAGTTGGTCACTTAACTGAGTGAGCCACCCAGGTGCCCCTCTAGTTTCTGTTTTTAGAAATAAGGTGAAAATGCTATTACAACTGCAAAAGGAAATACAAGAGGGGGATAGGTTTGGGACAAGGTACACTTGGTCATGTGGGATGGTTTTCAGGCATCCAGTAAGTATTTGGAAATGCAGATTTAACACTCAGGAGAACACTTGAGAATTCTTGGAGATACTGTTTTGGAAACAACAGTATTTAATGGTATATATTTTTGAAATATTGAGGAAGAAGGAATCGTGGGGCACATGCCATTGTTTAAATTGTGAAAGAGATACTACCTAAGGAAACTGAGAAGGAGTAGGCAAGAGAATTAGAAGACAGATATTAGCTGAACCTATTGTGACAATTATTTCACAATACATATAAATCAACCATCATGCTGTATGCTTTAATCTTATACAGTGTTATATGCCAATTATTTCTCAATAAAACTCAGAGATAGAGGGAGGAAGGGGGGAGAGAGAATGAGAATGAATCAGGAGAGGGCCTCAAAAGCCAAGGAAGAAAATTTTTAAAAGAAAATGGAACCTATGAGGATACATTTAAAGAACTTGTGGTTGGCCAGACTGACAAAGAAAGATTAAAGACCAGCTCGTAAATCTTCTTTTTTTTTTTTTTTTAATTTTTTTTTAATGTTTTATTTATTTCTATAAGAGAGAGGGAGTCAGACTTTAGCTGGCAGTCAGAACAGAGCCCAACGCGGGGCTCGAACCCACGAACCGCGAGATCATGACCCAAGCGAAAGTCGGACGCTTAACCGACTAAGCCACCCAGGCGCCCCATAAATCTTCAAGTACATAAAGCAGTTTATAGAGATGAAAGCTAAATAAATCCTTGTTACAGTAAGAGAAATTATAAGAATTTCAGAACAATTACACTCTGGACATAGACCAATGAAAGCTGTTTTGTGTTTTCTGACTCTGGAAATATGTAGAGATTTAGCTATTCAGAAAAGGATGACTGAACACAGGACTCTCAACCATATGGGTTCCTTATTCTAGAATTCTAGGGGTGTGATTGTGCCAGACCTTTGTTATACTTCATAGATGCATCAAACAGGTATGATGTGGATAAGAATTCTATGCTCTGGGGTCAAGTTCTCATCATGGACCAGAGAAGATTAAACATTTATTTCCTTGGTATTATTAGCTACGTAACAACTAAACATAAGTGATTTTTAAATGTTGTCAAAGTAGAGTGAAGAGTCATCTGCATAATATGTTACTGTGACATTTGGTTAGTCTCCCCACTTTCTGATGAACAGTGTGTCCAGGTTTTCTTGACTGTACAGTCTCTGCTCTTTCTCTTCCTACGGATCCTTCTCTTCCAGCTTATTTTGAGCCAGATCTCCTGCCTTTTACATAATCCTCAATGCTGTTAGTTTATACTATGTATTTTCTAGTTTTTAATGAACAAAAGTCTCAAGCAGATAATGATCCCCTAAGATTCATCATAAGAACCATATATCTCCTAAGGGTTCATCATGAAACCATATATTATGAACTTAATTTAATAAGTTAAATCAAGTGTCTAAAATACTTTTGTTTTGAAATTGCAGCAGTGAATACAAAACCAATATACACAGATGAACATTGAACAACACAGGTTTGAACTGATATTCAGATTTTTTTTAGTAGCTAATATGCACTTTTAATATAACATTAATCATTATGACCATCGAGTATAATGGGAAAATGCAGAATAGGAAAATCTGACCCTGGAGTATATATTTTTTTGGTTTTGATAGAAATCATATTTTTCATCATCATTTGTATATGGCGCAAGATTTTTTAAGCAGAATTTTTAACTTTTGTCTCTTCATTTGGCTTGATTTTTGGAACATAATGGATATGTAACAAACTGCACATATTACAAGTGCACTACACTAATTTTTGACATGCATACACACATGAAATGTGTTCATCACCCCCAAAAGTTTCTTCAAGCCGCTTTGTAACCTCTCTCCTGTTAATTCCTGCTGCCTTTCTCCAACCTAAAACCAAAACAAATATTTATATCCTTTCTGTGACAACAGATCAGTTTGAATTTTCTGGAAATTTACATAGATGGGATCATACAACACGCACTGTGTTTTGTGTTCTGTCTTTCATTCAGCATATTTTGCGATTAATCCACTTTATTGCACATATCCATAGTTTATTCATCTCTATGGCTGAACAGCATTCCATTATATGATTATACCAAAATTTGTTATCCATATACTTGCTGGTGTACATTTGGTTGTTTAGAGATTTTTGCCATTATGAATTAACCTATTGTGAACACTTGCGTATAATTCTTTGCATCTCATGCTTTCATGTTTCTTTTTTTTCCCTAGTTTATTCTCAAGTTGGTTTACATATAATACCCAGTGCTCATCCCCACAAGCGCCCTCCCACGTGCCGATCACCCCCCTTCCCCTCTCCCCCATTCCCATCAGCCCTTAGTTTGTTCTCAGCATTCAAGAGTCTCTCGTGGTTTGTCTCCCTCCCTCTCCCCAACTATTTTTCGCCTCCTTCTCCCTCATCGTCCTCCGTTAACTTCCTCCTAATCCACCTATATGTACAGGCATATGGTTATTTGTCCTTCTCTGCCTGACTTATTTCGCTAAGCATAACACCCTCTAGTTCCATCCATGTTGCTATAAATGTCCAGATTTCATTCTTTCTCATTGCCATGTAGTATTCCATTGTATACCACATCTTCTTGATTCATTCATCAGTTGATGGACTCTTAGGCTCTTTCCATGTTTTGGCTATTGTTGAGAGTGCTGCTATGAACATTGGGGTACATGTGCCCCTATGATCAGCACTCCTGTATCCCTTGGGTCAATTCTTAGCAGTGCTACTGCTGGGTCATAGGGGAGTTCTATTGTTAATTTTTTGAGGAACCTCCATACTGTTTTCCAGAGGGGCTGCACCAGTTTGCATTCCCACCAACAGTGTAGGAGGGTGCCCATTTTTCTACATCCTCGCCAACATCTAGAGTCTTCTCATTTGTTCATTTTAGCCACTCTGACTGGCATGAGGTGGTATCTCACTGTGGTTTTGATTTGTATTTTGATTTGATGAGGGGCACTGAGCATTGTTTCATGTGTCTGTTGGCCATCTGGATGTTCTCTTTGGAGAAGTGTCTGTTCATGTCTTATGCCCATTTCTTCACTGGACTATTTGTTTTTTTGGGTGTGGAGTTTGGTGAGTTCCTTACAGATTTTGGATACTATCCCTTTATCTGATATGTCATTTTCAACTATCTTTTCCCATTTCATCAGTTGCCTATTAGTTTTATTGATTGTTTCCTTTGTGGTGCAGAAGCTTTTTATCTTGATGACGTCCCAGTAATTCATTTTTGCTCTTGATTCCCTTGCCTTTGGGGATGTGTCAAGTAAGAAATTGCTGCGGTTGAGGTCAAGGAGGTTTTTTCCTGCTTTCTTCTTTAGGGTTTTGATGGTTTCCTGTCTCATATTCAGATCCTTTATCCATTTTGAGTTTATTTTTGTGTATGGTGTGAGAAAATTATCTAGTTTCATTCTTCTGCATGTTTCTGTCCAGTTCTCCCAGCACCATCTGTTAAAGAAGCTATCTTTTTTCCATTGGATGCTCTTCCCCACTTTGTCAAAAATTAGTTGGCCATACATTTGTGGATCCAATTCTGAGTTCTCTATTCTATTCCATTGTTCTATGTGTCTGTGTTTGTGCCAATACCATACTGTCTTGATGATAACAGCTTTGTAGTAGAGCCTAAAGTCTGGGATGATACCCAGAGTTTTTGATAAATACTCTAAAATTACTATAAAATATTTTCTCTTCCTTATGATTTTCCTTTTAAAAAATATTTTAATGTTTATTTACTTTTGAGAGAGAAAGGTAGGAAGGGGCAGAGAGAGAGGGAGACACAGCATTTGAAACAGGCTCCAGGCTCTGAGCTGTCAGCACAGAGCCTGATAAGGGACTCGAACTCACCAAGCACGAAATCATGACCCAAGCTGAAGTCAGACACTTAACAGACTGAACCACCCAGACGCCCCCCTTATGATTTTTTTTAAATTTTTAATGTTTTATTTATTTCTAGGAGAGAGAGAGACAGCGTGAGCAGGGGAGGGTCAGAGAGAGAGAGAGAGACAGACTCTGAAACAGGCTCCAGGCTCTGAGCTGGCAGTCAGCACAGAGCCCGACGCGGGGCTCGAACCCACGAACCGCGAGATCATGACCTAAGCGAAAGTTGGACGCTTAACCAACTAAGCCACCCAGGAGCCCCCCCCTTATGATTTTCTTAATAACATTTTCTTTTCTCTAGCTTACTTCATTGTAACAATACAATGTATAATACGTATGACATACAAAGTCTGTATTTATTGACTGTTTATGTTATCAGTAAGGCTTCTGGTCAAGAAGTGGCTATTAGTAGTTAAGTTTTTTGGGAAGTCAAAAGTTGTTTTCAGCTGCATGGGGGTTGTGCTCCTAACCCCTCATTGTTCAAGGGTCAACTGTATATATGTCACCTTTGCTTCCTAATTCCTCACTCCCTTAGCCTCTCTCACCAGAGCTTTGATATTTACCCCTAAGATGCTCTTTGCTTTGTCTATTACTGCTGATATCCTCCTGGCCAAGTCTTATTGTCTTTTTTTTTTTTTTTTTTTTTCAGTTTCTATTCTTGATGTGTTATATTTAACTCTTTCTGACAACATTTTATTCAGCTTGTTTTGAAATCTTCCTCTCCCATTCTATGGTGCCCTTACCTCTATCCACTAATCTTCTCTTTTGGAAGCATAGTTACTGTCTTCCCCAATGTCAGTCAGTCCCACTGTGACCCTTGTCACCTGAGGCCCCGACTTCTGCTGTAGCATCTTCTTCTCCCTGTGATCATTCTCTCCTCTCTGCCCTGTTTCATATCAACATCAGCTGAGTCCCCAGTTTTCATCATTCTTTCATTCATCAAACTATGATGGAGCACTTGTCATATATAGCACTAAAATATCCTAGGGGGAAATCTCCAGAAGATTAAGTCATGCTCCTTCCATTGGATGAACATACCGGCTAGAGAGGCAGTCACTCTGTCAAAACTGTGGAGGATGTTGTAAGCCACAGTAAGGAGCTGGGACTCCATTGTAAAACCAATGGAAACCTTTAGAGTCTTAAACAAGGAGGTGACTTGATCAAATTGGAGTTTAGAAATATCACTCTTGCAGTGGTGTGGACAAAGGAGTGGGGATGATGGGATCTGGACAAGGAATGTAGCCATGAAGATAAGGAGAAATGGACACATATAATCTATATTTAAGAAATGGAATCCGCAGAATGTGAGGATGGGGATATTAATTCATTAATTAATATTTCTTTTTTTTAATGTTTTATTTATTTCTAGGAGAGAGAGAGACAGCGTGAGCAGGGAGGTCAGAGAGAGAGGGAGTCACAGACTGAAACAGGCTCCAGGCTCTGAGCTGGCAGTCAGCACAGAGCCCGATGCGGGGCTCAAACCCACAAACCGCGAGATCATGACCTAAGTGAAAGTCGGACGCTTAACCAACTAAGCCACCCAGGCGCCCCCATTAATTAATATTTCTAATGGTGACTCTGGCTGATGCTTACAAAGTAGAGAAATAAATATTATAAACAAGGGTATCGACAAAGTTAAAAATAGGGCCTTATATTTTTACTTTTTTTAGTTTTTATTTATTTTGAGAAAGAGAGAGAGAGTGCAAGCATGTGCATTTGTGCATGTGTGCATGAGTGGCAGAGGGGCAGAGTGTGAGGGAAAGAGAATTTCAAGCAGGCATCGTGCTGACACTGTGCACATTGCCGACATGGGGCTCAAACCCACCAACTGTGAGATCATGACCTCAGCTGAAATCAAGAGTTGTATGCTTAACTGAGCCACCCAGCAGCCTCCAAAATAGGGCCTTTTAAATAGTAAGCTCAATTAATTGGCAATTTTAGTTATGTGCAAAGTTAGGTTACCCAGGCCCCTTCTTCTGACTTTTTGGCAAGGCTTTCAGGGTCTCCTTCTGCCTGCCCCACCCACTGCAGCAATGCTCCTTAATCATTTCCCAGCATGACTTTCTGCTCCTGTTCACACATGCCTTGACCAATACTGTCTAAACATGCTTTGACAAAAATTTGATTATTCCCATTTCTCATGGTTACCCCAATATGGAATGTGCCTCATTTCTGGCAGTCTGTGGCTTTCACTTTCTTCCATAAGCCTCTTCAAGTGAATTCCACACGGATTCTCCTCCTTTTCACCTCTGCACAGTAATTGTGCCTATATTATGGAATAAAAGATCTAATGTCAGTAAATACTTAGCTCACTGCCTGGCCCACAGTATTTCAGAAATGGATGCTATTAATATAACCCTGATCCTATTTTATTTTCTGACCTTCTGGAACAGGGCTTCACCCACAGTGGGAGCTCAGTGTGGATAGATGGCATGCCCATTTTATGTTCACCTGATTATAAATTACAGTGTTAATTATACAGTGACAGAAATGGAACTCTTTCTGATTTTAGGAAAAGAGGTAAAACAATCTTATTTTATTCTTATTTTAACTACCATAAATAGCTGACCTGTTTCTGATGCCTGGAAACTGTTGCATTCTGTAATTAAGATAGTTCTGGAAGTGAAGTAAAATCAGTACAGACACCATCAAAAGACTTTTCTAAGATTACTAGTGAATTTCTTACCATTTGATTCTTCTGCTTTTTAATAGAAAACTGTTTTGGGGGAATCAAGATCCTATTCGCCCTATTTCCCAGATAGCTTTGAAAGCTCAGCTGACCAAAAAACTTGAAGACCTTGCCCATCCCAAGGAAGTCTCCCACCATTATGTACCTAACAGGTTAGTGGTTGCATGTTATCAGGTTACATTAGTAAGAGTCCATAGGGAAAATGAACACAGAATCTAGCCCTTTTATCTGAAATCCATAAATTGTCCAAACAATGGTAAAAAATTATTGAGGATTAAGGATTCTATATATTTCCTAATCTGATGCTACAGGAAAACTTGTCCAAAGCAAGACTAATATTTAGCCATTGCAAACTTATATTCTATTTTATAATGTTTTAGCTTACTAGGATTTTGAGTTTCTAATAAAGTGGTAGTATTCCCCCAGGGTGTGTACCATATATAACATTGTTGTGCATGAACTATTTATGCATGCAACTTTTCATGGATTTTGTATACCACCATGGGCTTGATTACCATGAATTAATTACTACATGTGAAGATAAGAATATTGTTACGCCTTTTGATACCCATTGCCAGTTTGCTTTTAATGCATATTTGTTGAATGACTAGGCTTTCTGCTGGTTGGTTCTTTGAGGAAAAACTGTGGAGCAGGAGAGGGAATGAACGCAAGTAGTGAGGGAGGTTAATGTAACAAGAGAAGGTTGAAGATACCAATATTTATCTGAAGTTTGGTTTCCAAGATAATTGATGTGGCCATTTTTCTCTTTTTGATATACAACTTTAGTCAAAAGTCAGTAAACTTTTCTGGAAGGGGGCAGATAGTAAAGCTGACCATAACATCTCCATCGCAACTACCCAACTCCACTACTGTAGTAGGAAGCAGACACAGATATTATGTAAACTGAGCATGTCTGTCTTCCAATAAAATTTTAGAATTTTGCATCTATGTTTATGAGGGGTATTCATCTGTATTTTTGTTGTGGCATCTTTGTGGTAATGTTGTTTCTTATAGTGTCTTTACTCTGTTTTGGTAATGCTGTCTTCATAGAATCAATTGGAAAATATATGAAATTGGCATTTCTTGTTTATGTATTTCATAGAATCCACAGTGAAATCATCTGGGTCTGGAGTTTTTTGGTAGGAAGGTTTTTAACTATAAATTCAATTTATGTAATAGATACAGGGCTGTTATGAATTTGTCAAATTAGCACGTTAAATGGAGCTTGGGGCCACAGTTCAACAACAGAGCATAACAGAAATTGAACTAGAAAAGTTTATTACTCACAGATCCTAGAAGAAATACCTAGCATGCCTTGAGGAGTCACATGGGTGGGTTAGGACAGAGTGCAGAGAGAGGCAGGACCTGGGGCACATGTCTTATCAGAACTTGCAGGTGGAGTGCTTTGGGTTTCCCAGGCAAAGGCCAGATTGATCAGTTCAAACCAAAGAGCAGGGTTTTGGTAAACTGCTTGGAAGTCATATCTAAAGGATGCACAACAGGAAGGCATTTGGCATCAGGTGACAAGGACTGTTGTTGAAGTCCTATCAGGAATGTACATTTACTTATGCCTCCATGGACTGTTATCTAGGGCATATGCTTGTGAGAGGGGCCAGTATGAATTTTTTTAAAAATATTTTTTATTTATTTCCAGGAGAGAGAGACAGCGTGAGCAGGGGAGGGTCTGAGAAAGAGGGAGTCACAGACTGAAACAGGCTCCAGGCTCTGAGCTGGCAGTCAGCACAGAGCCCGACGCAGGGCTCGAACCCACGAACCGCGAGATCATGACCCAAGTGAAAGTCAGACGCTTAACCGACTAAGCCACCCAGGCCCTCCAGGGCCAGTATGATTTTAAGGTCCCTGGAGGCTGCTTGCCTAAACAAAATGGGTGCTGAGGCAGCAATACCATGGAGGAGCTTAGTTAAACTCCTGACAGGGATATTCAGATTATATCTTTCTGAATGAGCATTGGTAATGTGTATCTTTCAAAGAATGTATCCGTTTCACATAAATTTTAAAATGTGTTGGCATAAAGTTGTTCATATATTCTTTTATTTTCCTTTTACTATCTGTCTAGTCTTTAGTGATTGTTTATGAGAGACTAAGAGAGTATTTGGTTTTAAAAGTAGACAATTTCCTCCTTTCATCGGCATACTTTTTGGTCTATTTAGAAGATCCAGTCTGGGATTCCTGAGTGGCTCAATCAGTTAGGTGTCCGACTTCGGCTCAGGTCATGATCTCACAGTTTGTGGGTTCAAGTCCCACATCAAGCTCTGTGCTGACAGCTAGGAGCCTGGAACCTGCTTCAGATTCTATGTCTCCCTCTCTCTCTGCCCCTCTTTCCCTCTTGCTCTCTCTCTCTCTTTCTCTAAAATAAATAATAAACATTAAAAAAATAATTTATAAGGTGCAATTTATTTATTACAAAAAATTAATCTGTTTTGGAATGGAATATTAGAAGCTAGCTGAAACCTGATGGCTGAAACTATTTCTGATTTTTTCCTGTGTGGAGAATGGCTCAGCAGTACAGGGGTAAATGATCGTACTTGCTCCTAGGTCTAGAGCTGGAGGTTAGTGTTGGAAATTACGAGAATAATTTTAATTCATATTCATTTCACTCTGTTCTTTTCTACAACTTTCAGGGCTCAATATTACTACAGCTGTGGTAGAGAGTCTATAATCTGGGAGATCCCTTCTGCTGCATTGTTTAGCCAACCCTCCAAAAGGATCCAGCAGCTGGCACTGCCCAACAGATTCAAGAAAAATTATCTAATAAGCAGGTAAATACCTTGACAATCTCCATAAATTCTAATCTAAATGGTTAAATCTCACTATATTTTACTTATTTTAATGTATGTAGTTTTATGAACTAGAAGTCCACTTATGTTCAAAGAATCAGGGTAAAAGGATCAAATATTTGCAGCAATTGTAGGTAATCAGAAGGTCATCATCAATAATTACATTTGACTCAAATTGTGAAATTGAAATTGACACTGAATTTACCATTGTTAGCCAATTAAAAGTAAATATGCAAATGAAAAATGACAAGTTTTTGCAATTTATAGAACTTAGTATTTCTCTTATGCCTCTGTGACTTTTCAAGTGTTGTTCCTTTTGCTTTGAATGCTGAATTTCTGCTTGTCTTTAAAAATTATTTTAAGGGGTGCCTGGGTGGCTCAGTCAGTTAAGGGTCCAACTTTGGCTCAGGTCATGATCTCACGATTGTAGATTTGAGCCCTGCATTGGGCTCTGTGCTGACAGCTAGCTCAGAGCCTGGAGACTGTCTTCGGATTCTGTGTCTCCCTCTCTCTCTGACCCTCCCCTGCCCACGATGTCTCTGTCAATCTCTCAAAAATAAATTAAAAAAAAAAAACATTTAAAAAAATGTTTAAAAAAAAATAAAATCTTAAAGGGGCTCCTGGGTGGCTCAGTCGGTTAAGCATCCAACTTCGACTCAGGTCATGATCTCACTGTTAGTGGGCTTGAGCCCCATGTCGGGCTCTGTGCTGACAGCCAGCTCAGAGCCTGGAGCCTGCTTCGGATTCTGTGTCCCCCTCTCTCTCTGACCCTCCCCTGTTCACGCTGCCTGTCTCTCTCTCTCTCAGAAATAAATAAAACCATTAAAAAACTTTTTAAAATTATTTTAATGTTTATTTGTTTTAAATATTTTTTTACATTTATTTATTTTTGAGAGACAGTGAGACAGAGCATGAGCAGGGGAGGAGCAGAGAGAGAAGGAGACACAGAATCCAAAGCAGGCTCCAGGCTCTGAGCAATGTTCAGCACAGAGCCTGACATGGGGCTCAAACCCACAAACCATGAGATCGTGACCTGAGCCGAAGTAGGACGCTCAACCCGCTGAGCTACCCAGGCGCCCCAATGTTTGTTGTTGTTGTTGTTGTTGTTGTTTTTTAGAGAGAGAGAGAGACAGAGTACAAGCAGGGAAGGGGGCAGAGAGAGAGACAGAGACAAAGAATCTGAAGCAGGCTCCAGTCTGCGAGCTTTTAGCATAGAGACCACTGTGGGGCTCGAACCCACAAACTGTGAGATCATGATCTGGGCCAAAGTCAGATGCTCAACCAACCGAGCCACCCAGGTGCCCCACGCCTTGTCTTTAAATTCTTTGGTTCCTGGGTGGCTCAGTCAGTTAAGCATCTGACTCTTGATTTCGGCTCAGATTGTGATCTCACGGTTCATGAGATTGAACCCTGCATAAGGGGCTTTGCCTGGATCCTGCTTGGGATTCTCTCTCTCCCTCTCTACCCCTCCCCTTCAAAATGAATAAAATAAAGTTAAAAAAATTAAATAAAAGACAGCTTAGGTGATACTTCCACATGGCAGCTAAGTTTGTGATGTGGTTGTTAGAAAAATGCTAGGTTGCATTAATGGAATATATACAGTGTACAGTTATAGGGAGGTGATGGTACTGTATACTGTTTAAGTCAAGACATATTAACTCCACGACTTTTGCTGACCTGCCTGCAATGATACTGATATCCAAATGCTTTCCATTTAGTCAATAAAAATTATGCCTAAAAAAAAGACATATTAGGTGGATGTGTCCACTTATGGATGTTATACCTTGAGAAACTGGTAACAAATTTGAGACTATTCAGAAGGAGCTGAATGAGATTTTGAGGCTTCTGGAAATATGTTACCTAAAAATTAGTTAAGAAAAATGACATGGTTAACTTAGAGAAGAGACCAAGAAAGCAGTGATAGCTGTGTTCAAATATTTAAAGGGTCAGTATCTGAATGAGAAAAAGGAGGTAGAAGTAAAATTAGTTTGTGTTGATCCTAAAACTAGATATAGAACAAGGAATTTACAGAGCACCAGGTGTCAGCTAAGTATAGGAAAATTTTTCTGACTACCTATCCAGTAATGGAAATGTTTATCTGGAAAACTCAACTGCCATCTTTACCCCAATCCCTGAAAGTGTTCAAGCATAAGCTGTAATGAAGACATTACATGAATTTTAGAGAAGATTCTTGCATTTCAGGGAGAGATTGGACTGGGCAGATTGAGTATTTTTCAATCATAGAATCCAACAAAAGAAGCCCAATTCCTCCTACAAAATTTCATTTGCTTATTTATCAGTTCATGCAACAAAATCTGTAGATTTAGTTAAAATAGGTATATAATTTTGTAGTTATATATCTATATTTACTTATTTAGTTTTACTTTTGATTTATTTTTTTATATCTGTATTTATAATCCATAGGAATACTTTAATATTTCACTACTTTTTGAGAGACCTGAATTTGATGCTTCAAATAAATGAAATCCCCTTGAATGTTAAAATTTTCTATATTTTTCAAAGTTTGTTTCCCTGCTTTCCTAAGCAGACTTCTTTGCTACTAAACATACATGTAACCTTTGTTCATTGGCTTGAGATAGTTGATATGAACATATATATATATATATATGTATGTATATATATATATACACACACATGTATGTAATCACATCTTCTTCATTTATCTGTTGATGGACACTTGCTGTTTCCATATTTTTTTTAATTTGTGAGAGAGAGTGTGTGTGTGCATGAGCAGGGGAGAGGGGCAGAGGCAGGGGTGGCGGGGGAGAGAGAGAGAGAGAGAGAGAGAGAGAGAGAATCTTAAGTAGACTCCACACTCAGCATAGAGCCTAATGTGGGGCTTGATCCCATGACCTTGGGATCTTGACTAGAGCCAAAGTCAAGAGTTAGATACTTAACCCACTGAGCCACCCAGGTGCCCCTGCTTCCATAATTTTAACTAGCCTCTTTTTTAAATTCTGTGCACTGGAAACAGATAAATAAACTTGTTAGAATCATGTGAGGAAGATAAAAAGCAAGTGTTTAATGAAGACACACCAGGCTCTCCAATAAATGTATTACATGAGCTTGAACTTTGGGACATATATTTTAGTGATTAACTAGAGGGGCTCAACAGGAGACTTGAGCAGTCAGAAGAAAGAACCAGCAAACTTATACAGGTTAATTGAGATTATCTGAGGTACAGAAAGAAAAAAGAATGAAATAAAATTAGCAAACCCTCATGACCAAGTTAAATTTCTCCATAAATGCAAGAATATGTTGGATTTAACATACTACAACCAATATAATACATCAAATTAACAGAATAAGAAAACCAAAACCACATGATTGTTTCAATAGACTCAGAAAAATCTTTTGACCCAAAATTCAACACACTTACACAATAAAAGTGCTTAATAAACTACATATAGAAGGGGACTTCCTCAAGCTGATAAAGAGCATCTACCAAAAAAACCCCACTGCTAACATAATAAATAATGGGGAAAGACTGACTGCTTTCCCCCTAAGATCAGGAATAAGACAAGAATGTCAACTCTTACCACTTATGTTTAACATCTTGGAGGTTCTAGTCAAGGTGCAATTAGGCAAGAAAAAGAAGTAAAAAGCATTCAGGTTGGAAAGGAAAAAGTAAAACTATCTCTACTCATATTTTGCATGATTAGAAAATCTTAAGGAATCCATATTAAAACTATTGGAACTAATAAATGAGTTCAGGAAGGCACAGAGACCAAGAGCAATATACAAAGACAATTGTATTTCCATTAGCAATTACCAATCTGAAAATGAAGGTAGGAAAACAATTCTATTTGCAGTAGCACTAAAAAGAACAAAATAATACACATAATGCAATATTACTCTGCCTTAAAAAGGAAGGAAATTCTGATGCATGTCCCAATTGGATGGACCTTGAGGACATTATGCTAAGTGAAATAAGCCAGTCATAAAAGGACACTGTATGATCCCACTTATATGTGGTACCAACTCTAGTCAAATTTGTAAAGAAAGAAACTGAGATGGTGGTTGGCAGGGACTAAAGGCAGGGTGTGATCAGTTGTTTAATTGGTATAGAATCATACAAGATGACAAGAGTTCTGGAGATTGGTTGCACAACAATGTGAATGCACTTAAGACTACAGTGGGGTCCACTTAAGAATGATTAAGATGGTAAAATTTTACATGTATTTTACTACAATGAAAAATAATAAAACAACAAAAGACTTAACAAAAGAAGTTCAAATTGTTGAAAGAAATTAAAGACATAAATAAATGGAAAGACATTTCCTGTTCATGAATTAGAAGTCTTAATTTTGTCATGATGGTAAATTTTTCCAAATTTATCAACATATTCAGTGTAATCCCTAATGAAAATCTGGCTGCCCTTTTTTGGTAGAAATTGACAATGTGATTCTAAAATTCATATAGAAAAACAATGGACATAGAATAGCAAAAAACTATTGAAAAATAACAAAGTTATTTAAAAACGTATTTAAAAGCTACAGTTATCAAGACAGTGTGTTACTGGCATAACACAATAGACATATAGATCTATAGAGTAGGATTGAGGATTCTATTCCTAGGCATATACCCAAGAGAATTGAAAAGCAAATGTTCACACAAAACTTGTACATGAATATTCATAGCAGCATTTCATAATAGCAAAAGAATTGGAAACGACTCAAATGTTTACCATGGATGAATGGATAAACAAAATATGGTAAATCCATACAGTGGAATATTATTCAGCCATGAAAAGGAATGGTGTACCAATACATAAATCTTGAAAATAAACCAAGTGAAGAAAGTCAGACACAAAAGGCTAGATATTTATGTGATTCCATGTATTTGATGTTTCCAGGATAGGCAAATCCATAGAGACAGAACGTAGATTAATGGTTGGAGGGTGGGGAGGGAAATGAAGTAATAGGAGAAACTATTAATCAGTATGGGGTTTCTCTTTGGGGTGATGAAAACATTCTGAATTTAGATGGTGACACTAGTTACACAACTTTGTTAATATGCTAGAAACCATTGAATTGGATACTTTAAAAAGGTAAATTCTATGGTATGTTAATTTTATATCAATTTTAAAAGCTAAGAGACTCGAGGGTAATCATATTATTTATTTGTGGAAAGCTTTTTTCATATTAGGTTTGTAGTTTTGTTGCTTGGTAAGTTTTTGTACTAGGAAAAGAATATTTGGGGAACAGCCTATGAAAATTGGCCAACTTGCTGGGAGTTATGCCCAGCAGTCTCAAACTATACTGCAGAAGAGACTGGCCATCACAGAGAGGTCCTTGATAGTGACTGGAATTTTTATCTCAGGGATTTAATATGAAGTTTTGGTAGGAAGTGAAGTGTTTTTTAAGTCTTAACCCATCAGTGGATTATAAAATTGATTCCAGGTTTTTTTAATGCAATTAAATGGAATTTTAAAAATCAGAATACCTTACTCAGAGCAAACATTGTTTCATGATAATTTTTTTTTTGGATATACCACACACACACACACACACACACATTTACACAGTATAAAATGCAGTTCTTACTGTGGCTCATAGTATAAATGTTTTTAGAAAACACCAGTTAGGTATAAAAAACCTGACTATGAATATGGGAAAAGAAGTTTCTAAGATAGAAACAATATATCTAATTGATCAGAGGTTGATTTACAGCAATGAAAAAGTGCAGCTATTTTTCCTCCAATGATTATAATATTTCATGTTCCACTTGGATATAGGACCTACAGTGATTACTTAACAAGAAGTTCTCTTCAAATCTCTGATCCTTCACCCCGTTTATTACAACTCTCAGTAGCCAAAGCCACAAACCCAAACTATGTACCTCCAAAAAAGGTAAGTGGGTCCATGTGAAAGAAACAGTCCCTGATTGATTTTCTAACATGTAACATGTTTATAACTGTAACATGCTGTCCTCTTATTTCTGGGTGTTATCTGTAACATGCTGTCCTCTTATTTCTGGGTGTTATCTTCATTTTTTTCCCCTGTTTATTTTTCTCTCTCATCAAATGAACTTTTCTAACTACTTCCTCTATGCCTAATTTATAGCCAGGATTTGATCAGAGAAGCAGAACAGCTATGCAGAATTTAAGCAATTGTGGAAGCTGATAGAGAAGTCTATGGGAGGCTGTTTAGGCAACTTGGGTCTTATTATACACCCAGAAACAATATTAGAGGTAGGTCAGCAGTTACTTGGGAGGTATCTACTTGAGAGCAACCTACTGCAAGTTCTTTCGGCAAGGAGAATCTGAACTCCTCAGGTAGGGGAGGAAGGGCTGATTGTACTGATAAGAAAGGCTCAGCAGTATTTAGGGGTTTAAAGCCCCCACATTCACTGGAATCTGCTCATATATCCCCATTCCAATTTTCAAGTTCCTATTCCTTCTCAGTGTTCTCAACTTGAACATAGGAGACTATACAAATTTGATAATTCAATTTGCACTTTAATTCACCCACTCACAAAATTAGGTTTTGAGTTTGGTTTTCAGAATTTTCAGCCCTGTGGCCATAGAATATAAGGATTTCTTTTAGGGAAGTCACAGAAACTTTCTGGTCTCTTACCCAGACCTTAAGGTGGGAGTTTAAAGGCCTGAACCAGTCATTTAAAAAAAAAATTTTTTTTTACATTTATTAATTTTTGAGAGACAGAGCCTGAGCTAGGAAGGGGCATAGAGAGAGGAAGACAGAGAATCTGAAGCAGACTCCAGGCTCTGAGCTGTCAGCACAGAGCCTGACACAGGGCTTGAACCCACAGACTGTAAGATCATGACCTGAGCTGAAGTCAGACGCTTAATTGCCTGAGCCACCCAGGCGTCCCTGAGCCAGTCATTTTTTAACTTACTTTCCCCAGTGCACCTAGAAACAACTAATCCCACTATACTTCTTTATTTCACTAAAATATTTTCTGGCAGCAGTTGCTTGGTCACCGAAGTCTTGCTTTCTATTAATGATCTCAGGATCATTAGTAACTTTAAATCCAATCAGCTGAAAAAACAAATTATAGATAATCTAGAACCAATACAGAAAACCAATTCTTAAAGTTGGGATTTGGTTATCTGCTGCTTCATTCCAATGCACCCCCAAATTTAGTGGTGTAAAGCAATAAGTATTTTATTACACTCGGGGATTTTATGAATTAGAACTCTCTCAGCTGGAATATTTCTAATGGCTTGGGTGTCTAAAATGGTAGGGGGCTGAAAATTCCTTTATACCTGTCTTAATCGGCTTGGGCTACTATAACAAAATACCATAGACTGGATGGCTTAGAAGACATTTATTTCTCACAGTTCTGAAGACAGAGAAGTCCAAGGTCAAGGTGTAGCAGATTCTCTTCTTGATGAAGGTCCTCTTCTTGGTTTGCAAATAGCCACCATCTTGCTGTGTGCTCACATTATTTCTTTGTGTGTGCAAAGAGAAGGAGTTCTTATCTCTCTTCTTATAAGGACACCAATCCCATTATGGGGGTTCTAACCTCATGACTTCATCTAAGCATAATTACCTCCCAAAGGCCCCACCTCCCAGTATTAATACACTGACGACTAGGACTTCAACATATGAATCTGAGGGGGACATAACCAGTCTGTCTATAACAACATCTGTGTGTGGTGCCTAGGCTGATATGACTTAAATGCTAGACTCAGTTGGAAATATCCACAAGAGCAACTTCTTGTGGTCTCTCCATATAGCTTAGAACTTCTCTCAGCATAGCAGCTGTATTCTGATAAGGGGTATTCTAAAATGGAATGTTTCAAGGGTGAACATACCAAAAGAACCAGATGGAAGCTGCATGCTTTTTTCTGAGTTGGCCTTGATAGTCACATAATGTCACTACAGTCATACTCTGTTGATTGATGGAGGTACAAGTCTGGCCAGATTCAAGAGGGGGAGGGACACAAACCACACGTCTCAATGAGAGAAGAATAATTTCAAAGAATTGGTAGCCACTTAAGAAAAGAACTTGCAAATCCAGTGATATGAGTCTTTTGGTATCCTTGAGCATGGTTTTTGTATACAGAAAAGACTGCTCAGAGGTATGCGCTTGATTTAAATAATTAGTAGTCAATTTTTAAAACTTTAAGTTAAAAATCTATTTCTTTCAGGGCACCTGAGTGGCTCATTTGGTTGAGCATCCAACTCCTGCTCAGGTCATAATCTCATGGTTTGTGAGTTCGAGCCCTGCATCAGGCTCAGAGCCTGGAGCCTGCTTCAGATTCTCTGTCTCCATCTCCCTCTACCCCTCCCCCACTCATACTCTGTCTCTCTCAAAAATCAATATTAAAAAATATTTTTCTTTTTTAGGCTTTTAAATTTATTTCATAAGTTTTATTACTCTGTTTATAATTCTAGCAGTTTAACAATAACTTTTAGGAGTCCTGAATAATGTTTGATTTGGTTTCTAAACTTAATCAAATACCTCCAAATAATTTAAATTATATTTATTAATATATTAAATTTGATTTCTATTATAAGTCTTTTACTTCAACCATCTACATTAACAAACAAAATTTCAAATATTAAATAGCTATTTAAAAATCGACATTAAACTTATAAATGTGGTAAACTTAGAATTTTCAGTGTGGTAACAATGACATAAACTTAAGATTTCAACCTAATGTTATAATTTTAAGTCAGATACTCAAATATATGCTTCAGGTTGCAGTTGTAAGGGGATCACTCTAATAGGCCAAATTCTCTTGAACATGCACATGTTTGGGGGTTTTTTTTTGTTTTTTTTGTAAACTCTACACCCAGTGTGGGGCTTGAACTCATGACCTCAAGATCAAGAGTCACATGCTCCACCAAATGAACCAACCAGGCACCCCCATGTACATGCTTTTTAATTTTAATAATATATACATATTTTTGTTTTTATAATGATTTCTAATTTACTGAAAAGTTGCAAGAATTAACATTTTATTCCATTTGCTTAATCATTCTCTCTCCTCCATGTGGGATGTGTGTATTTAATTTTCCCCCTGAATCATTTTTGAGAGTTACAGATAGCATATACCAATTTTCCTAAATACCTCAATGTGTATTTCCCAAGAACAAAGACATCATCATATGTAACCACAGTACTGTTATCAAAGTGAGGAAGTTTAATTGGTAGATACTGTATCCACTTCATAGTCCATGTCTAAATTTCATCAGTTCTAGTACATACTTATTCTTAGTACCAGGTATTAGTTCTATGATTTTGTTTCTCTTAGCTTTTTTGCAGTTAATGCTGAACCTTCCCAAAGTTTAAAAATACACATGCCTATTGGGGCGCCTGGGTGGTTCCGTTGGTTAAGCATCCGACTTCAGCTCACGTTCATAATCTCACGGTTCCTGAGTTGGAACCCATATCAGGCTCTGTGCCAACAGTGCAGGGCCTGCTTGGGATTCTCTCCTTCTCTCTCTCTACTCCTCTCCTGTTTGCATGCATGGGCATACACACACACTCTCTCTCAAGATACATAAGTAAACCAAAAAAACAAACAAACAAACAAAAAAAAACCAAACCACCACATGCCCACAAAGGAAACCAAGTCACCATCACAGGTACCTGAGGTTACTTGCCACCAGAGACTTTGGATGGATGAACTGTAAAAAAAAATCCTTTTTACCTTCTATGAATGTGTTACTGAATCTCTTTTTTATGGTAACTTTGTCAGAGACTACAAACTTAAAAAGAGTTGGTTTCCTAGCTCACTTAGTGCATCCATCATTCTCTCTCTACTTGTAGAAATCTGCAGCTCTTACTTAGACTAATCAAACTGTTTAGATTTTTAAAATCTTTGACTCTTGAGAGATTTTGGCTATGAAATCTCCTATTTTATATTTAGCAGATACCTTTGAGTATTAAACATGTGTACTCTGGATACCTCACATGACTTTGTCTGCCTTGCTGTCCTAATTTATGAAGTCATTCTATCAACATGTCTCTTTCCCATCATTCTCAATCTGATTTTTCCTGAGAACAAAAATTGGGAAGTAAAGTAACTGGATCACGGGTATGAACACTTCTGAGGTGATTCATTTAGTATCCCAAAATGTGTTCCAACAAAAGTGATTTTGATTTACATATTCACTTGCATTATTTGGGCTTACTTTTGCAGTGGACTCTTGCCAACATTAGACATTATTTATTTTACAAAATATTAATTTTAATAAATACTATCTCATTAGTAAACACTTTAATTTCTCTATTAACAAATTCAGTAGTTCTCAACATTTATTTACCTATGTATTTTTCTTTTGTAAATTTGTCTATTCATGGCTCTGTTTATTTTTCTACTGGTCTCCACATTTTTTTATTGATTCATAACATTTCCTTACATATTATGGAATATTCATTAAATATAGATATAAAGATATAGATATTACAATTATCTTTCCTGGCTTATATTTTGAAATTTTGGAGTTATAATTTACATAAAATGCATAGATCTTAAGTGTATAGTTTAATAAGATTTTAGCAAATATATATATCCATTCAATAACCGCCTCAATCAAGATACAAAACATTATCCCAAAAAGTTTCTTCCTGATTGTTTCTAGTCCATTGCCCTCTACCCTGTGCCCTAGAGTCAGCCATTTCCAAGTTTCTATCATCATTGGTTAGTAGTATTTCTTATTCTTTGTAAGTTTGTATAAGATTTATATTTTTTCTTCCTCTTAAATATTTGAAAGAATTTATCATCTAAGCAATCTGGGCTAGTATCTGTATTCTCTGTAGGTTTGTACATGATTTATATTATTTCTTTGTCTTAAGTATTTGATAGAATTTACCATTAAGGTAATCTGGGCTTAGTGTCTGTACAATTCTGTGAAGTACTAATTAATAATTTCCAATGAATAAAAGTTTGTCAGGTTCTGGGAAAATCAAAGAAATATATGACAACCACTGCTTTCAGTTAAGGCTTACAATTAAAAAAGAAATAAAACCATCACTCATTAATTCAATTCATTAAGCAAATATTTCTAAATTAATTATATTATGTAAGACAAATAAGAATAATAAAACAGTTCCTTTCCTTAAAGTAAATATCAATTTAGAAGAAACCATAGACCTAGAGGTAAATAATTAAGATTATTTACTTTATGATACTTGTAAAAGAGAATAAATAAAGTAGTGAGAGGTACTAGAGGAAGAGTGGGAAAATCCAAGAAAAATTCTCTTATTATAGAATTGTACAGACAGATAGGACCTTTGGTTTCAATCACAGTTCTTCAGGTTATTCACTATATAAGCTTAAATAATTTGTTGAACTTCATACAGTACATTAGTTTCCCCATAAATGAAATACAAATAAAAATGATACACCGGGTGAGAAATAAATGAATGAATGAAATGAATGAATGAAATGACAGTAAAACACTCAGCATTAGTATCATCATTGTCTTAAGCAACACAAAAAGGGATTTGGAACATATCTTGTGTATTATTTTTCTGCTCAGTTAAACCTCTATTTTTATTTTCAATTATTAACTGTATTCCTCTTAAAGTCTTGTGGTCAGTTTTGAGTTTGAATACTAGTAACTGAAATAGAAGTAATTTGAATGCATTTCCATAATTAAGATAGTGAGGGAAATCTTGGGGGACTAGCTCAGCATTGTCTACGGAGAATGTGGTTCTGCCTTTCTTCTTGGCTTTGGTTTCTTTTTCTTATCTGTTCCAATTAATTAGAAGAGAGCCTCTTGAATTCACCTTAAGTATGGGAATTTGTGATAATGTGAGTCCCAATTTCCAAAGGGCAAAAATACTTAAGAACAGGGCCTCCTGGGCGGCTTAGTCAGTTGAGCATCCAGTTGTTGGTTTCGGCTCAGGTCATGATCTCATGGTTTGTGAGTTTGAGCCCCACACAGAGCTCTGTGCTAACAGTGCAGAGCCTGCTTGAGATTCTCTCTCCTTTCTCTCTCTCTCTCTCTCTCTCTCTCTCTGCCCCTCCCCCACTCACTCACTCTGTCTCTCTCAAAAAATAAATAAGCTTAAAAAAATAATTAAGAACAAAGCAGAGATCTCCCTCTTATAGTATTGACACATCATAGGCCTGCGCCTTCCCTCTTGGCCGAGTTTATCATTTCACAAATCAATATTACCATTTATCTCTTAATACGTAATGTTGCCATTCCTTCCCCATCTTTAGTTTAACTTTAAGTTTAAAAAGCTGGCTTGAATTCATACAACCTAGTTGAAAAAAGTAGAAGTTGATCATTTCATCTATGATCTTGGGTTACTGCAAGACTCATCCTTTCTTCTGGATTTAAAAAAATTTTTTAACATTTATTTATTTTTGATAGAGAGAGACACAGAATGCAATGTGGGAGGGGCAGAAAGAGAGAGGGAGACATAGAATCTGTAGCAGGCTCCAGGCTCTGAGCTGTTAGCACAGAGCCCAACGTGGGGCTCAAACCCATGAACTGAAAGATCATGACCTGAGCCCAAGTCAGACACTTAACCCACTGAGCCATCCAGGCGCCCCATCCTTTCTGCTGGATTTGCTGAGAATTCTGGTTCAGAGGCCAGATATTCTTTGTACCATGTTTATTATTTGATACTTACAGACAATATTTTATTTATTCCTCCTAGATTGAAACCAAGATTGCAGCTTCTGCCCTGAGTGCTGTTGCAACTCCAAGACTTGTAGACCTTGCCCATCCAAGGATCAAGATAGAGGGTCTGTGCTTTGAAAGAGAAAAATGTGAAATGCCTATCCGTCCTGTAAGACACCACTGCCTTGGCATCCTTCACCTCACTTTTTGATTATTCCTAGAGTGCTGTTTTGCCACTACAAGGCATAGGCCAAAATCATTGGGAAAGAGAATCTTGAAAGAGTGGTCTATGGCATGAAGGAAGACCTAGCTGCAGGATATGTAGAGAGACTGGGGAAAGAAAGTGAAGAGCATGAGCTTTGGAATCAGAGAGATCCTGGCACATTCAGTGGCTTCCCTCCCTCTTCCTCCTTGACACTCCCCTCCATTCATTGTAGTGGCAACTTGGTGTCCAATCCCAGTTGAGATTTCAATAAATATTTAATCATCATGTTGCCAAGGAGGTTGGATAAATTTTACTCACTTTTTAAGAACCTGAGTACTTGATATGGAATTCCATTAGGAAAGAAATCTAGTCTAGAAATCAAAATCCCTCAGACAAGCATCTTGACTTTGCTAACATGACTTGCCTTGTGACCCTTGGGCAAATCACTTTGCTTTCACTTCTTTTGGTATATAAAATGGAGTTACAGGTATCTTTCTTCAGTTGCTAAGATTGTTTGGGAATTTATTAAAATCTCTTTTTAAAAAGTGATGCCACTACAGATAATCATACTTTTAGAACCCAAGATAAGCCTATACCAGTGAAACACAGTCTTTTCAGGGCAATTGAGTGGTGCTTATAGTCCATCCTAATTCTTTTGAATAAGCACTTAAGAGAGAGAATAGGAACTATATGTCATCCTTCCAATTTTACCAATAAAGCAACATAACAGAAAGACAACCACAGATGCAATTTTCAAAGTAAGACCAGAAGGAGTTGATCCATCTGTCAATCAACACATACTCAGCACTAGTTATGTACTTATTCTAGCTTTTGGCAAATATGTGCTTCTTTCAAAAAACTTATATTCTAATGGAGAGACACAGACAATAAGTATACCAACAAAGAGCTGAGAGAGCCAAGTCAGATGTTAGTAAGTGCTATAAAGAAGATTAAATAAGTGTACTGTGAAGGAGAGTTATTGGAAAGGTTCATGTATCTTGGACAGTGAGGGAAAATGTCCTTGAGAATGCGATGTTTGAATCTAGAGACTTGAATGTTGAAGAAGCAGCCATGACAAGATTGAGGAAGGAGGATTTCAAGCAGAGGAAGTGGCAGGTGCAAAAAATCCCAACATGGAAAGAGTTGGGCCAGAGGGACCTCATGTGACAAGGGTCACTGTGATCAAGGTGGGGAGAAGAAGGAGAGGTCAGAGGAATAGGAATAACAGCCAGATCACATAGGACCTTCAAGGCCACCATAAGGAGTCTAAATGTTATTCATAGCAAAATGGGAACCACTGGAAAGTTTTAAACACTGAGAGTGACATAATCTGACTTGGGATTCGGACAGTTTGTACCTCATGGGATTGTTATGATGATTGAGTGGGAACAATATAGGTGCCCTACTTAGAGCACTGTCTAGTCCCCTGAAGTGCACTCATTAAAATGCTCATTCTCTCCCTCAGTAATTGGTAGAGAAGGCTAGATCATACAGACCAAGAATGGAAGCAGAGAGACCAGGGAGGAGTTTGCTCCTGTAATCCAGTAGAGAACCTGTGTTTGATGGTGACTCAATTAGGGAGATAACTGTAAAGAGAGGGAGATGTGAAAATTGAGATCTATTTTTGCATCTTTTTGCTTCTACTATAGGTATCCCGTGCTGCCTTGCTAACCAAAGCAAGCCCTCGAATAATAGCTCTAGCTGAGGCCAAGCCTCTTCATCAAGATTATCTACCTGTCCGTGAGGCCCGTTGGCCAGTATCTTATGCTGCTATCCATTGCAAAATATCTCCCAGACTTCAAGAACTAGCTAATCCAAATACAAGGTATGTCAGTTTAAAGCTAAGATGGGGCAGGAAATCTGGGGGTGTTAGGGAGAGGGAGAAATTGGCCTAATAAGATCAGTGAAAAGAATTGTAGAAATATAAGAAAAGTTCAAAAACATCTCACTTGATACATTAATTGTGACAAATCTGTGGTTTTACCATAAATTTAAGGCAGCAGTTAAAGGGTTAATGGACTAGTATTGAAATTTAGATCTAGGAAACAACTCTGTGAGTGTGGATATGGGATTATTTATTTAACATATTGTTAAGTGAAACAAGTTACAAAACAGAGCACAAAATACATTAAAGTTTGTGTAAGAAAATACACATGTGCCATATATTTGCTTGCATGTGCATATAACATCTCAGAAGAGTATGCAAGAGGCTAGTAACAATGGTTACTCATGGGGGCCCGAGGGAACTGGGATAGGAGGAAGATTTATTACTAAGTAGGATTTTATATTTTACCATGTTTTGCATCATAGACCTATTTGAAATAAATAAGAAAATATTTAATAAAGAAAAAATTCCCTCTAATTCTTGTTTACTTCCCAGAAGATTTCTTAATTTGCCTGAACCTCAGTTCATTTTGTTTCCTTCATGAGATAATACCTAAATCCCCCTTTTTATTGTCAGGAGAAACTCAAAAAGTCATAGAAGTCTTCTTGGGGAAGGAATATGTTATGCTTAGGGAGCAGGGAATATGTTAGTTCTTATGTAATAAAATATTTTAAAATTTTTATAAAGTGTTTTGCCTTAAAAAAAATAAATCCCCATAGCAACAAAATGAAACTCACTCTCTGTTCATTGACAAAGGGAAGGGAAGAGTAAGATCAAGTCCTCAGGGTCTACCCCAGTGGCAAAGTTATTATTTGGTAGTAAGGTGCTAAGGGTGGAAACTTCAAAAATTTGATTTCTTCAAGTTCACCAGAGAATTGTTGGACTTATTTTAACATTGGCAAATTACTGAAACTTTTCCAGTGTTAACTTTCTGTGGAAAGAGCAAAGACTTTGGAATCTGATAGATACATGAATCTGGATTTGACCACAGGTCACTTTTATAAATTCCCTGAACCTCTTGTCCTTATCTGTTTCGTGGGTTGCTTACGAAAATCAAAATGGGATAATATCATAGAGCCTAACATATAATAGATGCTTGAGAAATGTTAGTTCCCTTTTCTATTCATCTTTTTTCAGGTTGCATTCTTTTCCCCCCATTTTAGGTCTCCTGTGCATATTATATATTATGATCCAAATGTCTTTAAAGTCAAGCCAGCTGCTCTGAAAGCACAGTGTTCTCCAAGGATCCAAGAGTTGGCAGAACCTCTTATGCGTTAAACACAGAAAGCCACGTCAGTCAGACCCAGTTATGTATCTAGAAGATATATTAGGTGACTTAGTTCCCTATTCTGATACTGTCAGGTTGTATTTCCCCATCCCCTCAAAAACCACACGAGACTTCCAGAGAACACCACTGAGACCATCGATAGCAATTCCTGCCTTTACCTGTAATCATAATTTAGTAGGTTTGGGGACTTAAGCATGCAATAAAAGAGAAAATGAGAGCTTGCCTTATCCGTACTCTATCTCCTCACAAGCATCTTGGCCATCTCATTGCTCTGACTGATCTGAAGAAACACTCTTCCTTCTATTTGCTGGGTTTGTTTTCCCTTTCCTGGAGAGATCTGTATTCCCAGCAACTGATCTCTGCTCAGTCCCTTCTCTAATAAGTCCTTAGAATTGAAATAATTCTTTATGTTTCTTTTCCAGTCTCCTCCCCTTACCCCAAAAATAACACTGAGATGGTGAAGCCTTTTGGGACAACTTGAAATGCTTTTTCTAATCTTTAGATGAAATTTAGGGAACAGGTTACCTTAAACAATCACATCTGTACCAATCTCTGTTCCTTTACTCATGCTGTGTCATTTATCATGAATGATGGGAAAAAAAGCAAGGTATTTGGTCAGCATTATAATTCCTTGTCAAACTGCATCTTCCCAGAATTTTTTAAATTTAATTGTTTTATTCTCTCTATAGATTAGTATTTTACAAATGAAATTAAGTTTTAAGACATATCTAGAATTACATGAAAATGAACATATCTGAAAACCAATTTTATAGATTGGTGAGTTCTATCTCCAATGTTTGTGTTAAGGAGATAACTAGTGTTATGCAGAGACACTACCATATAGTAGTTTTGAACTTGGGTTTTGGAATCAGGCAGATCTGGGTTAGTCTTCTCCATGGATCATTTACCAGGTATGTGATTTTGAACAAATTCCCTAACTTCCTGTGCCTGTTGCTTTGTGTAAAATGGGTTCCTGCTGCATTATTATAATGATTAAATAAGAAAATGATGTAATAAAGTATGAACTGAAAAATTGTTTAAAAATTTAGCTCCTTTTGCCTTCTAAGGGGGGAATGGGATAGTTTATATCACTGGGAAAATAAATATCTTTATGGCTTGATTCATAGAGTGAATGAATGTTTGTTGAGTGTCTTTGCTTTGCAAGGTATTGGAGATAATCATACTAACCCAAACGGATGTGGGCTCTGCTCTTATGGACTCTAACCAATTGAGAGAGATGGATGTCATTCAAAGATTCACAAATAAAAGTAAAATTACGGCAGTAGCAAGTGCTATGATGAAGAGGTGAGAATGCTATGAAATAGCAGAATAGAGAACCTTGTCTCCCTTGGAAAGACAAAAGAAGGCTTCTTTAATGAAAGGACAATTGGGCTGAAATCTAAAAATTGAGTAGGGTTAACTAAACAAATAGGGAATAGAAAGTCAATCCAGGTAGGGGGAGCATGTGTTTAGTGGACATTTGTGGATTTGGAGGCCATGCTGCTCCATTTCTCATTCTTCTGGGAAGAACACCCAATTTTCTTTGGGGGAATTACTTTGTCTTCATTGTTAAGCTTTACTGGGACTTGTATTCATAGTGTCCTAGCCAAGGGATGAACATGTGACCTAAACTGGCCAGGCCCACTGAATTGTCCTCTGGGGCTTTGGGGTTTATGTAGAATGGTGCAAGGGGTCAGGGACATAGTTGGAGCCGATAGTTCCCAGTAGCAGTACCCTGATGAGACTTCGTTTTGTTCCTACCACCCGTGTCCCTGGAGCCACCCTGGCCCTTTACCTATTCCTTTTACTCAGGAGCTACCCATAGCCTTCTAATAAATCCCCTGTGGTGGGTGGATAGATGTGTTGGGAACTGAAAGAAAGCAAATTTGGCTCAAATAGAGAGGGGGAAAAAAGGAGTTGTATGATGCAAGAAGAGGCAGAAGGATGGGAGCCAGACCATGAAGGGCCTCAGAGGCCGTGTTGAAGACTTTAGTCTTTATCTTAAAATCAATGGGACCTATTGAGGTAATTTATGCATGGGGATAATATAATCAGGGTTGCCTTTTGAAAAGCTGTCTTTGGGGCGCCCAGGTGGCTTAGTCGGTTAGGCGTACGACTTTCACTTAGGTCATGATCTCAAGGTTCGTGGGTTCGAGCCCCGCGTCGGGCTCTGTGCTGACTGCCAGCTCAGAGCCTGGAGCCTGTTTCAGTCTGTGACTCCTCTCTCTCTGACCCTCTCCTGCTCACGCTGTCTCTCTCTCTCTCTCTCTCTCTCTCCTAGAAATAAATAAAAATATTTAAAAAAAAAGAATATATAAAAAAGAAAAGCTGTCTTTGACAAATAAATTGGAGAGGAGACAATAGAGGTAAGGAGACAAGGTCAGGAGGCTATTTTTTAGATCAGATGGAAGATGAAAATAGTTTGGTGGTACTATAGGGGACATGGAAAGAGTGGCAAACTTGAGAGATATTTGAGGATTTGGTGATAGGTTTGTGTGTGGTGAGGAAAAATGGGAAGCATTTATGGTAATTCCTGGATTTCTAGCTTATGAAACAAGATAGAAGTAAGAGTCTGAATATACAGATAGACAATAATGTGTCCAAATATGACAATAGAACTTTGACTCACCACCTTTGTAGCAACCAGGTCAGGAATCTAAACCACATCCTTTGTAGCGAACAGCCCAGAATGATCAGGGTCCTGTCAATGATCCTTACTGGTGCCTATTTTTGCCCCCACTTCCAACGCAGGACCAACCAGAGAAAGACAAATATATTCCCTAAGCCAGTCACATAGGATGCCCTGTTTGTAGTTAGGTCATCTCCAACTTCCGCATGCCAGCAGCCTTGAGTCAGAGCATACTGAAATCCTCCTCCACACCCTCCCCCCACCCCCAAAGCTTTAACACTCCCCTGCCTTTGAGTGTCTGCCAAATGCAAGTGATGGTGGCTGCTGACTCCCAATAACAACCTCTGAATAAATAGCCTGGGTGTATCCTCATTTGAGTAATCTTTATTTCTATAATTTATACCTTCACTGTGAGAGGGCCAGAAGAAGAGAATAGAGAAGACTATCTTCAGTTCTAGACACTTAGATGAGAGGATGCCTTTGAGATGCCTCAAAGGAGGTGCCAGGTGTAGGGCTGTATTATGACCTGCATATCCTAGGCATTTTTGCCTTTCTGGGCTCTTCCTTAAAATAGTAAGAAAAATTACATTTTATGACTGAGTTCATATAAAGATGGACGTATTATCATTACATATTGAAAACAATTTTTACAAAGTTTATTTTTTCTTTATCTTTTAAAACTAAGACATTTTGTGAGCTTCTAAAAATACTGTGAGCTGTAGGCCTTGAGCCTACTGTGCCCAGTAGGACAAGTCAGCCTTGTTCAGGTAGGCAGTCTTTAAATGGGTGTCTGTTGCAATGAGTAGACCTGTCTGCTGAAGATTAATATGTGCAAGTCACCACCGTTAGGTATGACTGATGCCACAGGTTTGAGGATAGGAGTGAGAGAAGAGCCACTAGGAAGGTGTGAACTTTGACTTGATATTTGCTGATATTGAGGAATTGCTATTAATTATATTTAGTATGGTATTGGTATGGGGGTTATGCTTTCAAAAACAGTTCTTTTAGAGAAGCATGCTGAAACATTTATATGTGAAGGGATATCTGGAATTTGCTTTGAAATAATCCCAACCAAAGAGTGGATAATAGTGTGAGTTGATTGTTGAAACTAAGCAAATAGAAGAGAGGGTTCATTATAGTATTCTCACTTCTATTAGATGTGCATGAAGCTTTACATAATAAAGTGCAAAATGGAAGGGAAGCAATAATGGACAGTTACAGGTCTCACTGTACTTTCAGTCAGGTTTGCTTTGCTCCCACGTGTTTGGTATAAAGGATGTTTAAGGGGAGAAATCAAGGCAACATGTCTGTACACCATGTCTAGGGACAGTGTGGAGCAATGGCATGTACAAAATGGTGAATTAATTTATAATTTGGTGGAAATAGGATTGTGCAGTTACAACCCACTAGGAATAAGCTATATAAGATAAACTGGTGCTCTCACTCCAAATCCAGGGGCATTGGAGGGACTCAGGACTTTTACCACACTTATGGCACAGGAAGGATCTTAAGGTAATTCTTTTGAATCTTCAAAGGTCAGCATGCCTCCATTTTACCTCTAGGTTGCAAATGCTTGACACAGGAGGTGTGAACAATAAGTGGGAAGAAGATATTAAAGACTTGTTAACCTGGATTTGGTTGAAGGAAGGAAAATGGTAACATAAATGTTAAATAGCTTTCTGCAGTCAGGGAGAGAGGGGGTCAAGGAGGCTGGTCCTGGAATGAGGCTTCACCAAATATTAGCTCTGCCACCTTGTACAAGTTATCTTTTCAATGACAAGGGGCTAACAGTGTTTAATGTTGGGATTGGAAAGTTTCCAATAAATTACACCCCTCCTTTTCTTCCCTGAGTTCAGAAACAATTGAGAAACCCAGGCAGATGGAATTCAAAATAACTCATTTACAAAGGGCAGAGCTGTTTGGAGAAGTGTTTTTGGTAAACCAAGTGGATTTGCTAATGTACCCCGCCTCCTGAGTTGAATTGAGCCCCAGACAGGACTATTCCACAGGGCACACATATCCCCAGAGCAGATAGAATGCTCTCAGCCTATGGATTTGAGATCTCAAAAAGGAAGAAATGCACTCCTTCTCCTAGATGCATAGGAGAAGAGTCACTGCACCCATGGGTAGAAAGAAATAGGGGTGGGTGAGGGCAAAAGGCAGGAATTTTTTCCTGGGGAATTCTTCCTCTCCACATGTAGCAGGAGCACTGGGAAATATTCATCTGTAACATTTACCTCCTTGGGTTCTTGTGAAGTACATATCCAGTACATAAGTACATTTTGTTTTCTTAATCATTATTAGTGGATATTAAGAAATTTCTCATGCCTTTCTGGTTAATAGATATTACTCTCTCTGGTGATACCAGTTATAGTCCCAGTGAAACACAACCCTATCCAGAGATGGAGTCCTAGTTCCCCACTTCTTGAGTTCAAGCTGGCCTGGACTTGCTTAGACTGAGAGAATGTGGCAGAAGTGACATTGTATGACTTCCAAACCCAGACCTCAAGAAGTCTTGTGACTTCTCTGCCTTCTTGGAATGCTGCAAGGGAAGAAGCCCACCTCTTGGAGAGACCAGATGGGGAAGTTCAGCCTTCTCAGACCTCACCTCTGGGCCCCTTCTCCAGCTCACCCTCTGCTGAGTGCACCCACTAAAGTGGCAGCAAGACCAGCTGAAGAAGTGCCCAGCTAATCTACAGAATTGTCATGGTAAAAATGGTTATTTTGGGGTAAGTTTTGGGTTGGTTTGCTATTCAGCAATAGTTAACTGAAACAAGTAATAAGCTGGTGGAGCAGCAAATGATGTCAATGAGGGTTGGGGAGGGGCAGGGTGTTCTGACTGCAGCTGACTGATTTCCATAGATTCATAAACATGTCCTTGGTTTTGGTCTGCTAAATGAGCAGGCAGATATTTCTCCCTCAATTAGGTTTTTTTTTTTTTTAAAGATTTTTATTTATTTCTAGGAGAGAGAGAGAAAGATAGTGTGAGCAGGGGAGGGTCAGAGAGAGAGGGAGTCACAGACTGAAACAGGCTCCAGGCTCTGAGCTGGCAGTCAGCACAGAGCCCAACGCGGGGCTCGAACCCACGAACCGCGAGATCATGACCTAAGCAAAAGTCGGATGCTTAACCGACTAAGCCACCCAGGCACCCCCTCAATTAGGTATTTTAATTAAGCCCCTTTATCAACTTGTGTGATAACCCACAACCCACAGCAGACTGGAGCTTAAGTGATCCTTAAATCAGTTGGCCAGTAAGAACCTACATGAACTGAGGCAGAGGAATGTACTGGTGTGCTGACAAAGCCAAACCTCCCACCTTACCCAACTCCCCAGTCCCCTTTCCAGAGGGTTTTGCTTTCTAAGGGTCTGTCTGAGGAGGTCCTGGCCCATGACCTGCCTTGGCAGCAGAGACATACCACAGGCAGGAAGGAGAGGGAGCCTGAAGACACATGTTCTTTCGTAAATTGTGTTGGTATTTCTTTTCCCTATGGGAGGGGCTGCCAGATGGGAAACTTCCCCACCCGAAGCAGCATGCATCTGCCTGCCTGCTGTCTATTGCCAAGGTGTGGTCTGCTAGAACTTCCAGGACATTGAACATCCTGGGCTGGATTGCAAGACAAGACAGGCATAAGACCGGGGACAGACAATGGTGGCTGTGGGAAGTCGGGAAGCAGAAAGAAGCAGTTTCTTTTCAGTGTGAAGTGGGGAACAAAGTCACCCCAGAATGCCAGGGACACAATGGCGGCAGTCAGGCAGCCACTCTGTAAAAAGGGCCAGAATGGCTGTGGTTCAGGCAGGTGGACATCAAAGAAAAGAAATAACAGACCCCAGGTAACACATCTCTTTTTGTGTAACAATTTTAAGGAGGTGTGGGGAGTAGCTGAGGGTTTAGATACTCCGAAGGCACCACATTCCTGGCTTCAGCAAGCTTAAAGCATAGCCTAGCTCAGGAAGCCATTTTGAGTTCTGGATTCTCTGGGATCATTACCACATGGCTGACCACCGGTGGAGAAAGAATAAGTGACTATATTGTATGATTTCAAATATATGGGGAAGAAGTACAGACTTGTGGCTGAGAGTGTACTTTCTGAAAGAAGAATGGCAGGATTTAAACCCTGGAGCTACCGCTTACTAGCTCTCTGTGTTTGGATAAATTAACTAACCTCTTTGGGTTTCAATTTCCTCTCTTGTAAAATGGAGGTAAGAATGGCACTGTCAAATGTTTCCACTCAAAGTACTACCAAAGAGCTTGTGAACAAAGCAAAGGTGAGTTTATAGCTTACTAAGGTAAAGGAGATCTCTACCTTCATAGAATGTTAGCTGCATCTAGTAAGGAAAAGGCAGTGGTGAGGTATTTAGGAGTTTGGAGCTTAATTAGGACTGGACAAGGGATGGATAGACATAGCAAGGTAAGAATTTCTGAAGGAGCCTTTGAGAATTGATGAGACTAGTGGAATACTTTCAGATCAATAAGAAAAGCTATTTGCAACTTCATCTTTTTGGGCAAGAGTTTCTTAAAGCTGTATTATTGAAAGCAGTAGAAAAGTAACTCTTGTGTTAATATAAACAGTAAACTGTGTTGGTGTCCAAGCATATCTCAGAGATTTTGCAGGGTTGGTTTCAGACCATCACAATAAAGTGAATATTGCAATAAAGTGAGACAAATACGTTTTTTAATTTCCCAGTGCATATAAAAGTTATGTTTACACTATACTATATTGATTAACTGTACAATAGCATTTATGTCTAAAAAACACTGTGGATATCTTAATTAAAAATACTTTATTACTAAAAAAATATTAAACATCATCTGAGCCTTCAGCAAATTGTAATCTTTTTGTTGGTGAAAGGTCTTGACTCCATGTTGATGGCTGCTGACTGATCAGGATGGGAGTTGCTGAAAGTTGGGGTGGCTGTGGCAATTTCTTAAAATAAGACAACAATGAAGTTTGCCAAATCGATCAACTCTTCCTCTCATGAACAATCTCTCTGTAGCACGTGATGCTGTTTGATAGCATTTTACGCACAGTAGAGCTCTCAACTTTGGAGTCAATCCTCTCAAACCTTGCCGCTGCTTTGTAAGTTTATGTAATATTCTAAATCTATTGTCATTTCAACAATCTTCACATCATCTTCTCCAGGAGTAACTTTCATCACTGTCTTTGCTCATCCATACAAAGCAACTCCTATTTCCTTCAGCTTTATCATGAGATTGCAGTAATTCTGTCATATCTTCAGGCTCTACTTCTCAGTCTAGTTCTCTTGTTACTTCTACCACATCTGCAGTAACTTCCTCCAATGAAGTCTTGAACCCCTCACAGTCATCCATGAAGGTTGGAATCAACTTCTTCTGGACTCTTGTTAGTGTTGATATTTGGACCTCTTTTCATGAATCACAAATGTTCTTAGTGACATTTAGAATGGTGAATACTTTCCAGAGGTTTTCCATTTACTTTGCCCAGATCCATCAGAGGAATCACTATCAGTGGCAGCTATAGCCATATGAAATGTGTTTCTTAAATAATAAGACTTGAAATAAGACTCAAAATGACTCCTTGATCTGCAGAATGGATGTTGTGTTAGCAGGCATGCAAACAACATTAATCTCATTGTGCATCTCCCTTAGGGCTCTTGGGTGCATTGTCAATGAGCAATAATAGTTTCAAATAAATCTCTTTTTTTGATCATTGTGTCTCAAGAGGGGGCTTAAAGAGTCAGTAAACCAGGTTGCAAACAGATGTGCTGTCATCCAGGCTTTGCTGTTCCATTAATAGGGCATAGATGGAGTAGATTTAGCATAATTCTTAAAGGCCAAAGTTTAAAAAAAAATTTTTAATAGTTTATTGTCAAGTTGCTTTCCATATAACACCCAGTGCTCATTCCCACAAGTGCCCTCCTCCATGCCCATTACCCCCATTCCCCTCTCCCCAACTCCCATCAGTCCTCAGTTTGTTCTCAGCATTCAAGAGTCTCATGGTTTGCCTCCCTCCCTCTCCCCCACTATTATTCCCCCCTTCTTCTCCCCCACGGTGCTCCATTAAGTTCCTCCTAATCCTCCTATATGTGCAAACATATGATATTTGTCCTTTTCTGCCTGACTTATTTCGCTCAGCATGACACCCTCAAGGTCCATCCACGTTGCTACACATGGCCAGATTTCATTGTTTCTCATTGCCATGTAGTATTCCATGGTATAGATAAACCACATCTTCTTGATCCATTCGTCCATTGTTGGACACTTAGGCTCTTTCCATGTTTTAGCTATTGCTGAGAGTGCTGCTGTGAACATTGGGGTACATGTGCTCCTATGCATCAGCATTTCTGTATCCCTTGGGTAAATTCCTAGCAGTGCTATTGCTGGGTCATAGGGGAGTTCTATTGTTAATTTTTTGAGGAACCTCCACACTGTTTTCCAGAGGGGCTGCACCAGTTTACATTCCCACCAACAGTGTAGGAGGGTGAAAGGCCAAACTTTTGACAGGCCAATGAAGGCCTGTCCTTTCAAGCTTTGAAGACAGGCATTGACTTTTCTCCTCTTTGACTATCAAAGTCCTAGATGGCTTCTTCTTCCAATATAAGGCTGTTCATCTACATTAACAACCTGTTGTTTATTCTAGCTACTTTCATTAACTCATTTAGCTATATCTTGTGACTAACTAGCTGCAGCTTCTACATCAGCACTTGTGGATTCACCTTGCACTTTTATTTTATAAAGACAGCTTCTTTTCTTAAACCTCATGAATCAACCTCTGCTAGCTTCAAACTTTAATCTTGTGGCTTCTTCACTCTTTTAGCCTTCATAGAATTGAAGAAAGTTAGGACCTTGCTCTGGATTAGGCTTTGATTTAAGGAAATGTTGTGGCTGATTTGATCTTCCATCCAGACTATTCACACTTTCTCCATATTTGCAGTAAGGTTATTTTGCTTATCAGTTGTGTGTTCACTGCAGTAGCATTTTTAATTTCCTTCAAGAACTTTTCTTTTGCATTCACATCTTGACTGGTGCAAGAGCCCTAGCCTTCAGCCTATAGGCATTCAACATGACTTGCTCACTAAGCTTACTCATTCCTAGCTTTTGATTTAAAGTGAGAGATGTGTGACTCTTCCTTTCACTTGAACACTTAGAGAACATTGTGGGCTATCAGTTGACCTAATTTCATTATTGTTGTGTCTCAGGGAATAAGGACATCTGAGGAGAGGGAGAGAAACTAGAGGATGGATGGTGGGTGGAACAGTCAGAACACACCAACATTTATTGGTTAAGTTCATCATCTTATGTGGGCATGGTTTCTGGTTCCCCAAAGAATCAAAATAGTGATGTCAGAAATCACTGATCACAGATCACCCATAGCAAATATAATAATGAAAAAGTTTGAAAATTTATAAAAGTTACCAAAATGTGGCACAGAGGCACAGAGTGAGGAAATGTTGGAAAAATGGCACCAGCAGATTTGCTCTACACAGGGTTGCAACAAACCTTCAACTAGTGAAAAACACAGCATTTGCAAAGCTCAATAAAGTGAAGCTCAATAAAAGGAGGTATCCCTGTATATGGGAACTCCGTGTTTGCCACTCAATTTTCCTGTAAACCTAAAACTGTCCAAAAAATTAAAGTCTATTAATTAAAGAGAAAAAGTAAATTGGTGAAAGAGGAGAATGCTGCATGGTAGGGGAAATCTTGAATCATCCAACACAAATCAGGCTAAAACATGCTTTTGATTCTTCATTTGCTTTGCATAAAGGGGCATTGTTTATTTTGCAAGCGCGTAAGAGAACAAAATGAGAGCAATAGAATGTCTCACACCCATTGCCAAAATAAGCTTTCTCATTAGGTTAATAATCATGAACATTAAATAAATCTACTCAGAGAAGTAAATCTCAGCCTTATAGAAAAAGTTCCAAATCTCCTCCAATTGATTCAGTAAATAAAGGCTGTATCTTAGTGACTCTTATTAAAGGATTCACCACACCAATAAACATACATGAAAGTGTTTAACAAAGTACTTTATTGTTACTATCTCGTTGATCAGCGATCACTCATTTAACTCCGTCAGAACACATAGTTTTTGCTCAGGCAGAGAACCAGCTTCTTAACCCCCTCCCAGCAGTGGAAATTTGGTAATTCAAGAGAATTCAAACTCACTCTCCACAACCAGACCCCAATGTCCTCTGGCCCTGAGGCCACTCACAGCCTTCTCCCTCCTGACACTCACCATCTTCTCTGCCTTGAATCGTGGTTATAAACTCAGGTCTATGTAAAGCATACTTTTCTTCTCTGTAACTCAGCTTGCTTTCTAACCTTGAGCTTTGTTCCACTGAGCTGGTGGAAAAACAGCCTCACACCTTTCTGGAGTTCCAGGAGCCTCCCCAGTGCCAAGATGTTGAGTGGTGGGGCTTGAGGGTGGGGTGGGGAGGGAAGGTCCTCTGGGCTTGGTCCACAGAGTTACTGCCAAGACATGTTATCCCTTTTCCATATGTTCCCTGCAGGTCCTCCAGCTTTCTGCTGCTTTTCTGCCATGACTGGGATATGGGATTCTCAGCCAGGGCTGCCTGTGATCCTGCCTGCCTAGACACAGCCATTTTCTCTGAGATTTTCTTTCCTTAGTAGTGACTGTTTTTGCAAAGACAGGCACAGATCCTTTCTGTTCCTGGAATCCATGACCTCTCATTTTTGCCCTCTTACTCCAATCCATAAACAAACCTTTCTAGTCTGGGGATGACGCAGATTCTCTTTCTTTAATCTCCCTCACAATCCCATACCCCAAGGATTTCCTAAGGGCTTAAGCTTTTGGAACAAGAAACAAAATGGCTTTCAAACTGTATCTCTTTTCTCCCTTGCTACATCCGTCCCCCAAGGGAATGAGGCAAAAGCCTGCTGGGATGGAAAGAAGAGAAAGGGGCCCTACAGAGGAAAAAAAAGCAATCCACATTTTCAAAATGTTATGTGGCCATATATTTTATTTGCCTTACTTCCCCTAGTATATTTTAAGCTACTTGATAGTATGTTTTCTTGTGTCCTCCACAATACCTGTGGAGTGAGAAGGTGTGTCCTCTGACAGTCTGGTTGTTCTTCCTTAAGCCTTGGCCAGTTTTGAGGAAAGCTCTGGAGCAATCCTTTAGGGTCATGATGGTCACATCCCTGCTGCTAAATCTTAAGACTTCCCTTCTCAGTCGTGGTCAACTATTATATCTTTGGTTCACCTTTGGAGATATTGGATATATCTGAACATAGTTCATCAGAATGGATGGAATTTAAAAACTGTTTTTCATCAAGTGGAATGGTTTGGTCCAAATCATTAAATAGGGTGGGAATAGAAATCGTCATATTACTGTTACTGTGCCAGGGGTGGGGGTGGGAAGGAGGGAGAAGGGGCAGAAACCTTAATACATTGAGTCTCCTACCCCAAAATGCCACAGTGCTTATTCAAAATTTTCACACCCAAAACTTCTTTAATCAGAGGCAACAAAGTCTATCTTAAAATGTAAACGGGCTGTTTGGTGATGTCTTAGATTACCTTGGTAGTTACTCAGCAGAATACAAACCCTGAAGGAATGAGATATAAGACAGGTAAGTTTTGATGGAAAAAATTTGAAAATTGGAAAAGGAAAAGGCTATAGTCTCTCACAGGAGATTGGAATTAGAAATGAAGTAGAAGAAGTGCCTGCATGGCTTAGCTGGTTAAGTGTCTGACTCTTGGTTTGGCTCAGGTAATAATCTCATGGTTTGTGAGATTAAGCCCCACATCAGGCTTTGTGCTGATGGTGCAGAGCTTCTTGGGATTCTCTCTCTCTCCTTCTTTCTCTGCTCTTCCCTGCTTGTGTACTCTCATTCTCTCTTTTTAAAAATAACTAAAAATAAACTTTAAAAAATAAGGTATAAAAGGGCCTCAGAAATCAGTACAAAAGTTCATAATTTTTTCCAGGATACATAGACCCTATTTCTATGGAAGTGGTATTGTATGAGCCTACCACCTTCCTTTTTTTTTTTTTCAAGTTTATTTATTTATTGAGAGAGAGAGAGAACAAGCAGGGGAGGGGCAGAGAGAGGGGAACAGAGAATCTGAAGCAAGCTCTGTGCTGACAGCACAGAGCCAGATGTGGGGCTCGAACCCATGAGCCGTGAGGTCATGACCTAAGCCAAAGTCAGATGCTCAACCAACTGAGCTACCCAGGTGCCCCATATCAACTTTCTTTTATGGGAATTGTCCAATGAGAACTTTTTTCATTATCCACTCAACTCCATAGGGGTATCTTCCCAAGGGTCTCAGCTGGCTGGGCTGGAGTCCCAGGGCACTGGGTGGCTGGCTCCCCACTAGAAGTACCATGCTGATGAAGAAGGGAGAATAAGCTCTTGGCTGCAGCTGCCCAGTCTTCCACCAGTTCTCTTCTGCTTCCACCAGCAGGGACTGAAGGTGTTCTCCATCGTCCCTTGGAACCTTAAATCTTGTCAAGGCCATAACCCTTTCATTCTAAACCTTCTATTCCTCTAGCATTTCCCCTGTAAAGAGGGGTCCATACTGCCACAGCTGGATCACAAGAAGTTATTTGTTTTGTGTGCTGAATACAGAGAACTGGGTACTAACTGATCACCTTCCCCTCTCCGTTCCCATTTAAGTTGTTCTGGGATGATCCCTGATCCCAAAATGAGCTGTAAAGCAGCAAAGAAGACCTTGCTGGGACATCTCACATTGGGGTGAGATTATATACTTTGCACCTTTTTTTTTTTTAATTTTTTTTTAATGTTTCTTTATTTCTAGGAGAGAGAGAGAGAGAGACAGCGTGAGCAGGGGAGGGTCAGAGAGAGAGGGAGTCACAGACTGAAACAGGCTCCAGGCTCTGAGCTGGCAGTCAGCACAGAGCCCGACGCGGGGCTCGAACCCATGAACCGTGAGATCATGACCTAAGCGAAAAGTCGGATGCTTAACCGACTAAGCCACCCAGGTGCCCCTACTTTGCACCTTTTAAAAGCAAGGAAGGCAAAGACCCTTACTGAAACCCTAACTGAGCTTCTGTCTGATCCTGAAACTGAGTTCCGTACTGAAGGTATATGCAGACTGGGGCGGGGGTGGGGGGAAGCTGTACTGTACGAGGCTACAGTACATGGCCCTTGGGAGCTCAGCTGCAATCCTGGGTCTAGATGCTGAGCAATCTACCCAGGCAGAGCAGGTCCCGGGTCACTCATTCCTACACCCCAGTTTGCAGCCTTGTGGTCTGCCACCTCACAGCCACTCAGTCAATGCTTCCTGTGCTGAAACAAAACTGCATTTAGTCCATATTTATAGAATCAGGTTCTACCTTACCAAGCTCTTTAACGTCCCCAAATAAAACTTAGGCTCTCCTGGGGAATTCTACCAGATATTTAAAACAGAATTAATCCCAATTCTTCTCAAGCTATTAAAAAAAATAGAAATCGAAGGAAAACTCCCGGACTCATTTTATGAAGCCAGCATCTCTCTGATTCTCAAGCCAGACAGAGATCCAGCAAAAATAGAGAACTACAGGCCAATATCCTTGATGAATATGGATGCAAAAATCCTCAACAAGATCCTTGCCAATCGAATCCAGCAGCACATAAAAAGAATCATCCACCAAGATCAAGTGGGATTCATTCCTGGGTTACAGAGCTGGTTCAACATTCGCAAATCAATCAATGTGATACATCACATCAACAAAAGAAAAGATAAAAACCATATGATCCTGTCGATAGATGCAGAAAAAGCATTTGACAAAATACAGCATGCTTCGTAATAAAGACTCTAGAGAAAGTCAGAATAGAAGGAACCTACTTAAACATCATAAAAGCCATTTATGAGAAGCCCTCAGCTAACATCATCCTCAACGGGGAAAAACTGAGAGCTTTCCCCGAGATCAGGAACACGACAGGGATGTCCACTCTCACCATTGTTGTTTAACATAGTGCTGGAAGTCCTAGCATCAGCCATCAGACAACAAAAGGAAATAAAAGGCATCAGAATTGGCAAAGAGGAAGTCAAACTTTCACTCTTCGCAGACGACATGATACTCTACATAGAAAACCCGACAGACTCCACCAGAAGCCTACTAGAACTGATCCAAGAATTCAGCCAAGTTGCAGGGTACAAAATCAACGTACAGAAATCGGTTGCATTTTTATACAGCAATAATGAAGCAACATAAAGAGAAATCAAGAAGCTGATCCCATTCACAATTGCACAAAAAACCATAAAATACCTAGGAATAAACCTAACCAAGGATACAAGAGATCTGTATGATGAAAACTATAGAAAACTTATGTAGGAAATTGAAGAAGATACAAAGAAATGGAAAAACATTCCATGCTCATGGATAGGAAGAATAAATATAGTTAAGATGTCATTACTATCCAAAGCAATCTACACATTCAATGCAATTCCAATCAAAATTGCACCAGCATACTTCTCAAAACTAGAACAAACTATCCTAAAATTTGTATGGAACCACAAAAGACCCCGAATAGCCAAAGTAATACTGAAAAATAAAACCAAAACGGGAGGTATCCCATCCCAGACTTTAACCTCTACTACAAAGCTGTCATCATCACAAAAATAGACACATACACCAATGGAATCGAATTGAAAACTCAGAGCTGGACCCAAAGGTATACAGCTAACTAATCTTTGACAAAGCAGGAAAGACTATCCAATGGAAAAAAGACAGCCTTTTTAACAGATGGTGTTGGGAGAACTGGACAGCAACATACAGAAGAATGAAACTAGATCATTTCATGCACAAAATAAACTAAAAATGGATAAAGGACCTGAACGTGAGACAGGAAACTATCAACACCCTAGAGGAGAAAGCAGGAAACAACCTCCGTGACCTCCACCGCAGCAACTTCTTACTTGACACATCCCCAAAAGCAAGGGAATCAAGAGCAAAAATAAACGATTGGGACCTCATCAAGATTAAATCTTCTGCACAGCAAAGGAAACAACCCACAAAATTAATAGGCAACCAACGGAATGGGAAAAGATAGTTGCAAATGACATATCAGATAAAGGGTTAATAGCCAAAATCTATAAGGAACTCACCAAACTCCACACCCAAAACACAAACAACCCAGTGAAGAAATGGGCAGAAGACATGAACAGACATTTCTCCAAAGAGGACATCCAGATGGCCAACAGACGCATGAAACGATGCTCAGCATCGCTCCTCATCAGGGAAATACAAATCAAAACCACACTGAGATACCACCTCACGCCAGTCAGAGTGGCTAAAATGAGAAAATCAGAGATCTCTAGATGCTGGCAAGGATGTGGAGAAACGGGCACCCTCCTACACTGTTGGTGGGAATGCAAACTGGTGCAGGCTCTCTGGAAAACAGTGCGGAGGTTCCTCAGGAAACTAACAGTAGAACTCCCCTATGACCCAGCAATAGCACTGCTAGGAATTTACCCAAGGGATACAGAAATGCGGATGCATAGCAGCACATGTACCCCAATGTTCATAGCAGCACTCTCCACAATAGCTAAAACCTGGAAAGAGCCTAAGTGTCCATCAACAGATGAATGGATCAAGAAGATGTGGTTTATCTATACCATGGAATACTCCATGGCAATGAGAAAGCATGAAATCTGGCCATGTGTAGCAACATGGATGGACCTTGAGGGTGTTATGCTTAGCGAAATAAGTCAGGCAGAGAAGGACAAATATCATATTTTGTACGTGTAGGAGGATTAGGAGGAACTTAACGGAGGACCATGGGGGAGAAGAAGGGGGGAAATGGTGGGGGAAAGGGAGAGAGGCAAACCATGAGAGACTCTTGAATGCTGAGAAACAAACTGAGGACTGATGATATGGGGGGGAGGGGTGAGATGGGCATGGAGGAGGGCACTTGTGGGGATGAACACTGGGTGTTATATGGAAACCAACTTGACAGTAAACTATTTGTAAGAAAAAAAACTCAGGCTCTGAAAAGATAGATTTATTTTATTAATTGACTCAAGATTCAAATTCTTTGTCTCTGCTTTTCTAATTGCTCTTCACTCCCACACCCTGCCCCCCGCCTACCTCTCCCCCCACTCCGAGCCCTAAAGAGTGCACAGTGCAAAGGAGCAGAAAGTGAAAGGAAAGGCCCCTTCTCATTGCCAGACCAGACACTCATGTGCTTTTTTGGAATAAGTATTTTGCACTGGGACTGGACAACATAGCGGATTCCTTATGAGAGAAGATGAAAGGAATGATAGTTGTCCAGGACAGGAATGCCAAAGGTTTTTCTCTTCCCTCTGGCCAACGGCTCAGCTCCTCGAAGGAAAACAACCCATATATCTGGGATTTGTGTTAGATGTGACCCTGCTGTGGCTTTTCCCTCAGACAGTGTAAGGCAAGTTTCTTATTATCTTTATTAAACTCAGCTAAATCCATACACAAACCTCTTAAGTTGCTGCTCCTATTTTAGAACTTTCTGGGCTTTGAAGATGGTCTATGATTTATTTATTAATTATAGCGTCTGAAATTATTGGTAAAGGTTTCACTAATTCACCTTCACAGTTCCCAATTGTTGGTGCAAATAGAATGACTTAGTTGGAATAGAAGTAAGTGATATAAACCTGTAAGAAATTCCAATGGTTACTGTTTGACCTCGTGGTATACATGTGGTAGCCCAGTTTCCTGAACTCCAAACAGGATACAGTCAGACCATGAGAAAGATTTGAAATCATGACTTCCCTGGAAGCGAGTGGTATGGTCACTTTATGTGTGGTGTATATTATTTAGATAACTAAGTTATTTCTTTAACCTGGACTTGCTTAAATAGATATTATAAATACTTGTGTAACCTCACACCAGGTTGAAGTAGTGAAAACAGCTGTGACTAAGGGGAAGCAGGGAAGAGGGAATATGGTTCAGATGTTCTGAATGAGTGTTTCAGAGATACAGGTGCTACTGAACTAAAATTAGTTACATATGGTTTATTAATTATTCTATTATGCATATCATATAGTATATTAAATATGTATCATATATCTATTTGGCTGGAAATCCCTTTAGTAAATAACACACTTGTACAATGATGGCTCAGTGAATATTTGGCTAATCAGCTGAATTCCATTCACTTTAACGTTACAGGCAAGAGTGCTTTGCTGCTATGTTTTTAGTTTAGCTTAGTAATTTCCCTCATTTTGCCTTTGCAAAAAGTCATTGTCTGAGGTATCTATTACTATGTAATTATCCCAAAACTCCGTGGCTTAAAATAAATATTTATCATCTCCATTTCTGGGAGTCTGGAATCGGGGTACAGCTTAGGTGGGTGATTTAGCTCCTTCCCAGCTGTTAGCTAGAGGCTTCCCTCAGTCCTTTGGTAGGGGGGGCTTCTCCAGAGGACAGCTTATGACATAGCCACAGCCTCCCTCAGAGTGAGTAAGAGTGAGCAAAAGAGAGCAAGACAGAAGTCACAGTCTTTTTGTAACCTAATCTTCAAAGTGACATCCCATCACTTTTGTAATAGGGTCCTGTCCACAGTCAAGGGAAAAGGTTTCCACACAGCATGAACATCAGGTGATAGGGATCATTGCAGCCATCTAAGATGCTGCCTAAAAGAGCTAAAGAGAAAGAAGTGGCCATTTTATTTGCTATCAAAATCATATGGCCTACATATGACACAAAATACACAAGCAGTGAAAGAAAAGGTGGGTGAAGTGGACTTATCAAAATGAAGACTTTTATGCATGAAAAAAGTGAAAAGACAACCCATAGAATGGGAGAAAAAAATTACAAATCATATATGTGATAGGGTGTAGTATCCAGAATATATAAAGAGTTCTTACAATTCAACAAAAGAAAGACAAATAACCCCATATAAAAATATGCAAAGGATTTAAATAGTCATTTCTTTTTTTTAAATAGACATTTGTATAGAAGGTATACTTCTGGCCAATAAGTCCATGAAAAGGTGTTTGACAGCATTAGTCATTAGGAAAATGCAGTTCAAAACTACAATTCCATTCACATCATGTTTACAAAAAAAATGGAAAATAACAAGTTTTGGCAAGGATTTAGAAAAATTAGAATCCTCATACACTGCTAGTGTAAAATCGTGTAGCCACTGCGGTGGTTCCTCAAAAAAGCTAAATATAGATTTTCCACACAACACAGCAAAGCTACTCCTGGGCATATTACCCAAGAAAAATGAAGCTATACATGTGCAAAAACACTTGTATCTGAATGTTCATATCCATATTATTCATAATAGCCAAAAAGTACAAATAATGCAAATGTCCCTCACCTGATGAATGGAAAAACAAAGTGTGTGTTAGCCATATGATGGAAAATTATTCAGCCATAAAAAGAAATGAGGTCCTAGTATGTGCTACAACATGGGTGAACTCTGAAAACATTATGATGAGTGAAAAAAGCCTGACAAGGCCACATGCTATATGATTCCATTTAGATGAAACAACTAGTATAGGTAAATCCATAAAGGCAGGAAATAGATTCCTGTTTGCCGGGGGAAACACTGATGGAAGGGGGAATAAGAACTGACTGTTAATAGATACTGAGGCTGTTTTTGAGGTGATGGAATGTTCTGAAATTCTAGAAATTCAGTGCTGGTTGCTCAACTCTGAATCTGCTAAGATCCACTGAGTTGTATGCTTTTAAAGTGGTGAATTTTATATGTAAATTATATCTCAATAAAAAATCTTTTTCTAGATTACTATGACCTACAAGCAAGAAATACTGAGTGTTTGGTAGCCTGCTAAGTGTTGTATTGGGACTAAGGTCTAGAACATAGATAACTGATTTTCAACCTCAGCAGCATATTAAAACCAAATGGGAGATTTAAAACATCCAGATGCTCAGGTCACACCCCAGACCAACTAAGTCAGAATCTCTGGGGTAGAACCTAGGCCTTGGGACTTTTCAAAACTCCACAAGTAATTCCAATGTGCAGCCAGGGTGGAGAATCAGCAGCCTAGAGAATCATGACTCCTTAGCAAGTTGGCTTCACTCAAAAAGTGACCGTTTGTGGGGTGTGACAAGCTCAGAGCCTGGAGCCTGCTTTGGATTCTGTGTCTCCCTTTCTCTCTGCCACTCTGCTGCTCTCTATGTCTCTCTCTCTGTCTGTCTCTGTCTGTCTCTCTCTGTCTCTCCCCCTCTCTCTCTCCAATATAAACATTAAAAATTAAAAAAAAAAAAAAGATAGCTGATTCCCATAGCTCTCAAGAAGCGGATCCACACATCTATACTTCCCACTCCCCTACCCTTTTTTGTCTACCCTTCCTGCACTCCACAGGCCTCTGCAATTTTTTGTGTTCTTACTTACCAGAAGTTCCCTGAAGTTGTCAGTCTCTGCTTAGTCTCCTTTCTAGAGTTTCCTCTCATTGCTATTGTTGCGAGTGGCTGATGGTCCTGTATGTTTACTGCCGTCACCCCCAAAGAGTGGGTTACCAGCTAGAACAGCACAGGCTTGGCCTTTATAGCCTGAAGTAGCTATTGCTGATCAGTTTTTAAATAGTTCTTTTAAATTTTCTAATTTGTATTTCTTCACTGATTTCTATCTTTTTCACAAATTGCCTACAGCTTTTGGGTGTGAATGAAAAAAAATACTAATGCTTTTGTTGGTGGATTTAATCAGGACCACTGTGATTTGGGACACGAGCCCAGATAGGTTTGCCAAACAGAGTGAATGTGGTGCCAGAGGAACTTGGTGATCCGCTAGCAGTGGTGGATTTACAATACCAAAGGCTGGGGCTCCAGAAGGCAAGATTAAAGCTGGCTAAATAAACCTGAGTGTTACAGTCAGAGAAAAAATACAAAAGAGAGAGCATGGGCCCAGTGTAAAAGGATTCACATTTCTAGTTCCTTGCATCTGAATTTTTTGCTCAGAACTTAAAATCCAGATTTTTCAGGGCAAAAGTGCCAACCATTTGGAGAGAATCCAACTTTTGTTCCAAAGTGGAAAAATGATTCTCTGCCCACAGTTAAATCACAGCAACCTAACCCAGAGAGAGGAAAAAAATGTTAAGCATAAAATATGCCCTCTTTAAAGTACTGAACATTCCGAGTCACCCACAGAAAGGAAAATAGCAGTGAATTAGAGAAGAGATTAAGGAAACATCTTGACTTGGAAGAAGACCTGTCCTTGAGGGCAGGCAGCTTTCTTTGCTGATTACTGTTACTGGAAAGAAGATAGAGTGGGCAAATGGTTACTTTTTTTTTTTTAATGTTTGTTTATTTTTGAGAGAGAGAGAGACAGAGATTAAACAGGTGAAGGGTGGGGGAGCGGACACAGAATCCAAAGCAGACTCCAGGCTCTGAATTGTCAGCACAGAGCCCGACGTGGGGCTCGAACCCACAAACTGTGAGATCATGACCTGAGCCGAAGTCGGAAGCTTAACCAACTGAGCCACCCAGGAGCCCCCTATCTTTCTAGAATTAAATAAGGTAGAATGCACACGTCATAAGAAAATAGCTGAGTGATTTACATATACATAAATCTGAAACCATGGGCCAGATCAATATTTAGAATGTTTCCCTCTTCCCAGAAAAATTCCCTCATAACCCTTCCAGGTCAATAGTCCCCTCCCCTCACTCAAAAGTAGCCTTGTTCTTATTTATATCACTGTAGGTTGGTTTTGCCTGTTTTTGAACTTTATATAAATGGGATTATACAGCATGTATTCGTTTGCATATGGCTTCTTTTGCAAAGGGTAATATTTTGGGGAGCTATGCATTTGTTATGTGTATCTGTAGTTTGTTCTTTTGATATTGCTGATATAAATATACCATAAGGCTTATCCATTGTCCTGTTAGTGGACATTTGAGTTGTTTTAGTTTGGGGACTATTATGTATAAAGCTGCTGTGAACATTATTATACATGCCTTTTGGGGACAAAACATTCACTTTTCTTGAGGATGTGCCTAGGAGTAGAATAGCTGGAAGATAGGTCACTTATATGTTTAACTCTAGTAGACACTACCAGATGGTTTTCCTGAAGTGGTTGTATTATTTTTCACTCTCACCAACAGTGAGACTTCCAGTGATCATTTTTGAGATGAAAAAGCAGTCAGCAACTACCTTACCTGAGCCAAACTCCTGGCAGCATGAAATTTGCAAAGACCTGTAAGACAGGGAACTAGCAATGCTTTGCAGCTGAGGGATGAAAGAAAAAGAATATAAACAGAGGCCAGAGGGGGTGCCTGTAACTGTCCCACCCCAACCAGTGCCAGCAGGAAGGAAATCCTGTAGCTATTTTTGGGTCTTTTCCTAGCATGGACATTAGCTAGTTAAAGGGACTTAATGGAATGGGAGATGCTAAAAGTTTTCCCAGTTAACATAGCGAAAAACAACAATACAAGAAAGAAAACAGCAGGGTAGGTGGCAATGTTTCTCCTCTTTCACTGAGCAGGAGAGCTGGTTGGAAATACAGAATTTACACTTTTAAAGAGATTCTCCAGTTGATATCATTGGTGTTTCAAAAACCACTAAAAAATACTATTTAGAGGTTCAGCAATGCCAGCACATATGTGTGCTGGGAGTAGCGGCAAGAATATTCCCTTCTCATTTGACTTTACATTAGAGCACCTTGTCAACACTGTCCATTTGATCTTTAAATGTTTTGAATGTCCTTTATAACACATAAGGGATGCCTGGGAGGCTCAGTCCGTTAAGATTATGCACCTGACTCTTCATTTCGGTGGAGGTCATGAGCCCAAGGTCATGGGATGGAGCTCAGGGTTGGGCTTTGTGCCGAGCATGGAGCCTTCTTAAGATTCTCTCTTACCCTCTACCCTTCCCCTGCTCACACTCTTTAAATAAATAAATAAATAAATAAAGTCTTTTTTTTTTTTTTAATTGAGGAAAACCTTCCACCATCACCGTTCACTTTTTCCCAGGGTGGAGGTAGGGGGTGTCTTTTTCCCAATAATGCAGTTTCAAAAGTTGATAGGCAGCTTTTTCTTTCCATCTCTTGTGACCAAGGAGGACAATCACCTCAGGTAACCCCATCCCCTTTTAAAGAGATTTACCTTTAGTTCAATGTTGAGCTAGGAAGAGATAACAAAAAATTACCAAGATAGCATTACAAAGTTAAAGCAATTTTGGCACATAGTAGCTCCTTGATACAAGTCGAAAGAATTATATTAATTTCATTTAAAGATACACTAAGTGCCAATTACATGATAGGCACTATTCTAGGCCAAGGAATACCCATATAAAGTGCATATAAAAAAATAATAAAGTGCATATAAAGTGCATATGAAGTCCACCCAAAAAGTGGGAGACAAACATCCCTCTACCCCAGCTGGCTGAAACCTCGACAAAGCTTTCCTTCTCTTCCCACCTCTGGTTGACCTTCTGTCCCCAAAGCCCCTGGAGGCCCTTCTGCCGCCAAGTGACCCTCTTCAGCCACCTGCCTCGCTTCCACTGACTCCTCCCTGTGGACCACAGCCCACTTCATTCCACCTCTTTCCCCCTCCCCCCACCTCCCGCTTCGCTTCATCCCACCTCTTGAGCCAAACAAACAAAATCAATATGGCAGAGGCTTCTATTGTAAAGAAGCTTTTATTCTAATGGCGAATTGTATCAGTTGCGGGTGGGGGGGGGAGGAGGGTTAGTGCTGTAACACATACACACACACACACACACACACACACACACACACACACACACACACATACACACACACACACGAACACCTAATTCTCAGTGGCTTTAGCACAGTAAAAAAACATACTCTTCAGGGGTGCCTGGGTGGCTTAGTTGGTTAAGCGTCCGACTTTCGCTTAGGTCATGATCTCATGGGTCGTGGGTTCGAGCCCCGCGTCGTGCTCTGTGCTGACTGCCAGCTCAGAGCCTGGAGCCTGTTTCAGTCTGTGACTCCCCCTCTCTCTGACCCTCCCCTGCTCACGCTGTCTCTCTCTCTGTCTCCTAGAAATAAAAATATTTAAAAAAAAAACAAACCATACTCTTCAGCATTTCATCTCAGTCTGATTCAGGTTGGAAAGGGGACAGGTATTCCGCTCCAGGCAGCCATTCCTGGTCCCAGGCTCTTTCCACATTTCTCTGTGCCCACAGAGCCCTCTCCATTCAGCCAGCCAGGGAAGGAAAGAGCTAGGAGATGACATGGCTAATTTTTATGGCCACGCCTGCAAGTGACTCACACCACTTTGCCCTCATTGTATCGACCAGATTGAGTCAGTAACCACGCCCTACTGCAAAGGAGGTCGGGAAATGTAGCTGAGTGCAAAAGGAAGGAAAGGAAAGGGAGTTTGCTGTACCCATAACAGCTGCTACTGCAGGGGTGAAGAATAAACAGGAAGTATAATTGGTGTGGTAAGTGCTGTACTATGAGGAGGTAAAGAGTGGTTGGTAATACACAAGAAATACACCTGACCTAGCCTCGGTTTGGGTGGGCCAAGAAAGAATATCCTGAAGGAACTGATGCCTAAGGTGGGGCAAAAAAATAGAAGATTAATTTCCACTTAGAATATGGTAACTTGTCTGCTAATGAGATACCTCCTTGCATGAATGATTTGTTTAAATCCAAAAACTTTTTTTTTCAAAGTAACCATTAAAAAATAATTAGCCCTTTCCTGGGTGCTCTTATTCTGTGCTTTAAGAAACAATAGCCGAATGTGGCATTTGCTATTGGCTTACCGCCCAAGAGTCATTTGTTTCCTCTTCCTTGATAAGAAAATGACAATTTTCTTGAGCCATCAAGCAACAAGCTAGGAAAATGGACTCTAGGAGATGGACTTTAATTAGTCTAAGGCAACCAAGGTAATCCAATCCACCTTTCATTCATTCAACAAATATTTAAAGAGCTCTGACTATGTGTCAATCTGTTCTAAGTGCTGTTTTCACCAATTATAGGCATGGGGTGCATGAAGCATGTGGCCCAATTCTAGATAATGAGGGGAAAGGGGGCTTCTGGGAAAAGGCTTTCTTCTTTGATAAAGAAAAATGAGAGTTGTCTAAGGAGAAAACCAGGGCTTTTCCTTCTTGCTTTTGGATGATATTATGTGGGACATGATGCCTGGAACTAGAGCAGTGTCTTAGGACCATGAGATGATGGAGAAAAGATTCCAGAGAGGATAACCTAGAGCTCTGGCCTAGTTCAGCATTGAACTAAGCAAACCTGGAATCACCCACCTATTTGAGACAATGGAAAGCCTGATAAACCATTTCAGCTAATTTTCAGTCACCTATAGCCAGAAGCATTTATGTTTTTTTTAATGTTCTATTTATTTCTAGGAGAGAGAGAGAGAGAGAGCATGAGCAGGGGAGGGTCAGAGAGAGAGGGAGTCACAGACTGAAACAGGCTCCAGGCTCCGAGCTGGCAGTCAGCACAGAGCCCGACGCGGGGCCGAACCCACGAACTGTGAGATCATGACCTAAGCGAAAGTCGGACGCTTAACCGACTAAGCCACTCAGGCGTCCCTAGCCAGAAGCATTTAAACAAATACATATGATTTTGTTGGCATCACTTTTTATTAGAATGGGGAAATTTTTTTATTATTTTGGGAGAGAACATATGTACATGCAAGTGGGGGAGGGGCAGAGAGAGAGAGAGAGAGAAGGAAAGAGAATCCCAAACAGGCTCCTCACTGTCAGCACAGAGCCCAACATGGGGCTCCATCCCATGAACTGTGAGATCATGACTTGAGCTGAAATCAAGAATTTGTTGCTTAACCAACTGAACCACCCAGGTGCCCTGGAAAATAGTTAATAAATGGATGAAGAATCTGATATTTTTCATTTTCCTCACAACTGTGTTGTTCAATCATAGAGGAGTTTCTTTTTTTTTTTTTTTTTTTTTACAAATAGTTTATTGTCAAATTAGTTTCCACATAACACCCAGTGCTCATCCCCACAAGTGCCCTCCTCCATGCCCACCCCTCCTCCCCCCCACATCCACCAGTCCTCAGTTTTTGTCAGCATTCAAGAGTCTCTCATGGTTTGCCTTCATAGAGGAGTTTCTATCCCAGATTTCTTTCTGAATAAAAATCATCTTCCATGTGGACCTTGAGGGTGTTATGCTGAGCGAAATAAGTCAGGCAGAGAAGGACAAATATCATATGTTTGCATGTATAGGAGGATTAGGAGGAACTTGACAGAGGAACAAGGGGGAGAAGAAAGGCGGAAATGGTGGGGGAAAGGGAGAGAGGCAAACCATGAGAGACTCTTGAATGCTGACAAAAACTGAGGACTGATGGATGTGGGGGGGGATGGGCATAGAGGAGGGCACTTATGGGGATGAGCACTGAGTGTTATGTGGAAACTAATTTGACAATAAACTATTTGTAAAAAAAAAAAAATCATCTTCCATGATCTTAGTGCCTTCTCCTTTGGCCACTGCAGGTGCCCCATTGGAGGTAGATGTGTTTGAAAGCAAAGCCACATTTTATTCAAGGTACCCTACCTTCTTGCCCTTTGGGGAGCACTCCCAAATGAGAGGGGATTTTAGGGGGCAGGAGTTGTTTTTTAATCTGGAAGAGGAAGCTCCTTATTTGCTGATGATGAACTTAACAGTCAGATTTCTTACTTCCTTCTCCTCGTCTTCTTTCTTTGTCTCTTTCCTTTCTCTCCCTCCCTCCCTTCCTCCTTTCCTTCCTTCCTTCCTTCCTTCCTTCCTTCCTTCCTTCCTCTCTTTCTTTTTTCCTTCTTTTATTTTCCCCTCCCTCTTTCTCTTCCTCTCTCCCTTCCTTCCTTTCTCTCTGTCTCATTCTGTCTCTCTCTCTTTTCCTCTTTCACCATGGAATAAGTTGGGCTGCAAGCAGTGTGTTTTGTGGCCTATGGGATTTTGGAGGCTCCCTGCATATTGTTGAAATAGAAACCTGGCAAATTCCATGTTCTAATTCAGAGCTTCCTGGCTGAACTCAGTGGAAATCAACCTAAGGAATTAAGTTGGTAAGTCAGTGATATTTGAAATGAATAATGGAGATATTTGGGGATAAGCTTTAATTTTCAAATATGTATGTCACATAGCTTTTTGCTAGAATGACTTGGGATAATCACAAATATTTAAGATGCCACTTGGTTTTTCACCATGTTGATGATGCCAATAAAGGGGCTATCTTCCCCATGCACTGTAAGATTTGGGTGCTAATGCCCTCCTACACTGTTGGTGGGAATGCAAACTGGTGCAGCCCCTCTGGGAAACAGTGTGGAGGTTCCTCAGGAAACTAACAATAGAACTCCCCTATGACCCAGCAATAGCACTGCTAGGAATTTACCCAAGGGATACAGACATGCTGAGGCATAGGAGCACATGTACCCCAATGTTCATAGCAGCACTCTCCACAATAGCTAAAACATGGAAAGAGCCTAAGTGTCCATCAACGGACGAATGGATCAAGAAGATGTGGTTTATCATACCATGGAATACTACATGGCAATGAGAAACAATGAAATCTGGCCATGTGTAGCAACATGGATGGACCTTGAGGGTGTTATGCTGAGCGAAATAAGTCAGGCAGAGAAGGACAAATATCATATGTTTGCACGTATAGGAGGATTAGGAGGAACTTGACGGAGGAACAAGGGGGAGAAGAAGGGGAAATGGTGGGGGAAAGGGAGAGAGGCAAACCATGAGAGACTCTTGAATGCTGACAAAAACTAAGGACTGATGGATGTGGGGGGTGGGGAGGGATGGGCATGGAGGAGGGCACTTGTGGGGATGAGCACTGGGTGTTATGTGGAAACTAATTTGACAATAAACTAAAAAAAAAAAAAAAAGATTTGGGTGCTAATGCCTGTTTGCTTTGACTATTATGTCATTGATCCAAAAGATCATCAACCTTTTGAGACTTTCATGTCTGTCTATTTTTTATATCATTGGTTGTTTTGACTAGTAGCTATAATTTGAGAGAGAAGCATTGTATTGGTTGGGGTACTGGCAGGAATAGATGACCGAGGTAATTGCCGATGATTAATGAAAGGGCTCTGCAAAGATGTTAGAGTATTAAGAGAAACCAGCAAGTGAAACATTAAGGCTTATAACAGTTACTGCTTCTAGGCTAAGAATGGGTCGAGGGGAGGGAGATATTGTTGGAAACTGGAGAGATTAATAGTTTTGGAGAGAGCCTCCTGCCAGAAGCTGTGACCTTGGCCAGAAGAACATAATCACTGTCAAACTGTAACTCTGGATAGATATAGATAGGGCAAAAATACCCTGACATTACTCTACTCCTATCCCCTGATCTTCCTACTAGTGACTATCATTGGCTAAACTTAACCAGTAGTCAGAGGGAAAGGAACTTGGCTGAGACAATCGTAAATGTCACCCTCCTTTGGCCACAGAATAGGGTAGAAAAGGATGGACAGTAGATCTGGAAGAACAGATAGGGCTACCCATTTGTGTGCCTTCATTTTCCTTGTCAATAGCTTTAGAACCAGTTAATATGTAGGCAGGTCCTAGATCCATTTTTAAATAGCTATATGCTTTTATTGTTTAGGATTCTGCCTAGGTTCTACAATAAGAGATCCCCAAACACTGCTACTTAATCAAACAAAAGTTTATTTCTCGATTAGGCTCCTTCCTGGATGGGAGCCCAGGGCTGATGTGATTATTTGATGGTGTCAAATGCTTTGGTAGATATTTGTTCTGTTGAAAAAATATGCCCAGTCTCCTTTCTCTGGAAATAAGGGAGGATTGTACTTCTCTGCCTCGTTAGGGTTAGACAGTGTCATGCAACTTACTGTGGTCAGTGAAATGTGAGTGTGGGGTGTGCCACAGAAGCATTTAGTTGCCCATGTTTTCCCTGTCACTGAAGTTTGCATGGAAGCATTCTTTTTTTTTTTTTCTAGGAGAGAAAGAGAGAGAGAGAGACAGCGTGAGCAGGGGAGGGTCAGAGAGAGAGGGAGATACAGACTCTGAAACAGGCTCCAGGCTCTGAGCTGTCAGTCAGCACAGAGCCCGACGCGGAGCTCGAACCCATGAATGGCAAGATCATGACCTAAGCAAAAGTCGGACGCTCAACCGACTAAGCCACCCAGGTGCCCCGAAAGCATTCTTAATATGAAGGACAGCCATCCTGAAAATTTTTCAGAGCCGTAGCAGATTTGTGGGAGTGAGAAATAAAGCATTGCTTTCAAGCCACTGAGACTGGAGGTTGGTTGTTAATGCGGCTGGACCAGGTATTTTTGAATAATGCAGAGACTCGGGCTCCTTTTGTTTTGTTCCCCTCCCAGCTGTAAGGCGCTGCTGCCATCTACACAATCTGAGACAGCTCATTACCGTAGAGAGATTCTAGTTCAGGGGAAGTGGGAGGTGCACATATTCTTTTTAGAGGCATGATCCAGAAATAGCACATATCACTTCCTTGGGCATACCTAGTGCCTTAGCTATCTATTGCTGTAAAACCAATGATCCCAAAGATTAGCAGATTAGAACAAAATACGTTTTTCAAGGGCAGCTTAGCTGGGTGGTTATATTTTAAGGGCTGCTGTTATCTGAAGGCTCGACAGGGGCTGGTGGATACACTTCCAAGCTCACACACATAGTTGTTGGCAGCCCTCTGTCCTCACTGGCTGTTGTCATGAGGCCTTATTTGCTTGCCACATGGGCCTCTCTGTAGGGCTGCTCCACATGGCAGCTGGCTTCCCCCAGAGCAAATAATCCCAAAGACAGACAGAGACAGAGAGAAGCTGCAGTGTGTTTTAACCTAATTTCAGAAGCGACACATCATCATGGGGCGCCTGGGTGGCTTAGTCGGTTAAGTGTCCGACTTTCGCTTAGGTCATGATCTCGCGGTTCGTGGGTTCGAGCCCTGCGTCGGGCTCTGTGCTGACTGCCAGCTCGGAGCCTGGAGCCTGTTTCAGTCTGTGACTCCTTCTCTCTCTGACCCTCCCCTGTTCACGCTGTCTTCCTCTCTCCTAGAAATAAATAAAACATTTATAAAAAAAAAAAAAGCGACACATCATCATACAGACCAACACTGTTACAATGTGGAAACGGACTGTGCAAAGGAGTAAATACCAGGTGGCAGACTGTTAGAGACAATCTAATCTGCCTCCTCTTGGAGGTGGCTAAAAAACCAACTATAAGAGAGGTGAGAAAAGTTCATCTTTAGCTGGGAAGCCTTCTCTTTAGATAAAACTATAGGAAGAAGAGGAGAAGGGCAAAAGGGACACACAGAATTCTCTCCACTCTCTCCTAGCCACACAAATATACATGTACACTTGCCTTCTCATATATGAATATACATTCTATATCCTAAAAAAGATTCTAGGCTTCTGGATCATAGTTCCTATGCTCTAGAGGATTCTTATCCTTAGGGTCACTATCCCCAGAAATTTGCCTTCTTCACTCCCAGACAATGTCAAATTCCTGTATCAAAAACTTTTAAAGAAAGGAGTGGGGAGAGGGAGCTTCCATCTGCATTGCTAATCCTTCTGCATTGCTAAACTGGAACTCCAAGAATGAGTCATATGAACTAGGAGTGATTTTGCCATTATATGTAAGTAGTTGAAGGAGTTACATAAAATGAGATTCAGATCTAATGTTTCTCATGTTTTTCTAAGTTAAAGTGGTAAACTCTGATAAAAAGCCACAAACTGTGAGACTATGACCTGAGCTGAAATCAAGAGTTGGATGCTTGACTGACTGAGCCACTCAGGGGCCCCACACTGAAATTTATATTCATAGGAGCACATTTCCAGTGTGGCAGCACTTAAATATTTGTAAGCATACAAATGATGGTGAAGGAAAAGGGAGAAGGTCTCTAGAAACCTCTACTAGAAACCTCTAGAAAACTCTCATGAGTTCGAGCCCCATGTTGGGCTCTGTGCTGACAGCTCAGAGCCTGGAGCCTGCTTTGGATTCTGTGTCTCACTCTTTCTCTGCCCTACTCCCTCTCAAGCTCTGAGTCTCTCTCTCAAAAATAAATAAACATTAAAAAATTTATAATTGTTTATGTAGAGCACAACAACATAGCACCAGGCCTTATAAAACCCCAAATCTTATTCTGCTGCCTTGCCAACATAAGCAGTGGCTGATGTCCCTGATCCTTGCCTGACTTGTGTCCACTTCACTACCTCTCATACTTCCATCATGGGAAAAGAATGTGAAGTTTCAAATTATTTTTCTTATTGCCATTGTTATGACTAGATACTTTGGCATTGAATTTGGGCAGAGACACATTTGAAACAATTGGCAGGTTTTAAAATGACCTTTTAGTGAACAATGGAATATGTGGAGCAAAATTTCTATGTGGCGATAGCAAGGGTTAAGAGAGAGTAGCAAAATGTCCCCATGAAGCCATGAAGGTGACAAACTCCTATCCAACATACATTTGCACTTACTTCAAAAAGGTATGTCCTGATGTCTGTAAATTATTTACTTGTCTTCTTGTCCTTTAATGTGCAAAACTATTTTTTTTTCCTCAAGTCCTCATCAACTGAGAAAAACCTGACACCCTGCCCAATTATTTTCAAGGTTTATTAGCCTATATATTCCTGGTTAGTTTATTACTCTGGTTTCCTTCTCCTGGATTCTTAATCATTCTAGTAGCTGATATTCCTCCTTCCACGCATTCCTCTCTTCCTTTCTTCACTCTGGTATTAGTCAGGATTCTTTTTGCTGTAAATGACACATACGCTGCAAGAAGAGAATTCGTTAGTTCACAGAGCCAGGAAGACTGGGTAGCCCAAGGGAAGAGTGGGAAACCAGGGCATCAGGACCTGATCTCTCTCTCTCCTCCTCTTTGAAACTTCCATCTCTGCCTGGCTTCATTCTCTTCCACTACAGAGTGCCCTTCTCATGTGGTTGGGTAGACGGCTGCTTGCAAGGCCAGGCCTCTATCCTCATAGCTCTCGGTGCAAGAGCATAATAGAGAATTGCCCTTCCAGGTCCAACTGGGAAAACTCTGGTGAAGGACTTTGGCCCACATAAGATCAAGAGCCCATACCTTGTTTGGGTCCCAGTGTGCACATGGATACGGCATTGTGATTGGCCAGCCTGGGTCACATGTCTAATTCTGAGTAGAGTGGGGATTCTGTGGTGCTATCACTGTTCTACCAGGACCATATGAAGTAGGAGGAGTTCCCCCACATGTAAGGGGGTTCAAGAAGAAGAAAGCAGATAGAAACAAATGTTTCTTCAGTCCACTGTGTGCCACAAACATGGCTCAAGCAGTTCCTTCCTCATTCCCTGAAGGATCACCAATGCAAGGCCGTTTTGTGTAATAGAGCTTTCCTGAAGGTAGAAGATTTAATCAGTTGTGCCTACTTAATGAAGCCTCCCTAAAATCCCCAAAGTACAGGATTTACGGAGCTTCAGGACTGGTGACCATGTGGAGGTGCTGGGAAGTATAGTGTGCCCAGAATGGGCATGGAAGCTCAGCACCCCTCCCCACTATATCCTCCGTCTGGCTGTTCCTAAGCTATATTCTTTATAATAGACTGAATATCTAGTGAGTAAACTGTTTTCCTGAGTTCTATGGACTATTCCAGCAAATTAATCACACACAAGGAGAGGGTCCTGGGAACTTCTGGTATAAAACATCTAAGACATGGGGTGCTGAGGTGGATCAGTTGGTTAAGCATCCAACTCTTGATTTTGGCTCAGGTCATGATCTCATGGTTTGTGAGTTCAAACCCGGTGTCAGGCTCTGCATTGTGAGTGAGGAGCCAGCTTAAGATTCTCTCTCTCTCTCTCTCTCTCTCTCTCTCTCTCTCTGTCTGCCCCTCCCTACTCATGCTCTTTCTCCAAATAAATAAATAAACAAAAAAAATTTTTTTAACACGTTAAAAACATGTCTCCCCTCAATATACCATAATATTGAAGTTAATAAGAGGTTACCTGAGGGTAGAGGGATCATGGGTAAATTTTATGGATTTTGTTGGTTTTATTATACTTGATCTTAGCCAAAAGGCCGAGAAGAGATTTTGTTGGTTTTATTATATGTTTCTGTTTTTTTGCTTATCTCTAGTTCCACAATTAACAAATGAAACTGATTCAAGGCAAACAAGGAAAAACAGAGCCTGCTGCTCCTTTACTCTTTACCAAGAAATGCAGAACTTTTCCCAAAAGCCTCCCACCTTCCCAACCCAATCCAAATCTTCATCCCAAGCCTCATTGGCCAGACCCTGTCACATGACCACCACAGCTCCAAGTGAGGATGGAACAATGAGTATTTCAGTTTTCCAACTTTTACATTCTCACTAGAGAAAGGTGGCAAAAGAGAAAGGTGCTTGGAGTAATTACTGGTCTAAGCAGTCAACACTATATGCAGTAGCACAACTGGAACACAAGGTGAAGAAATAGGGGTTCTGCAGTTTTTCTTAGTCTGGGGTGGGTGTTACCACTTCAGTGTGTGGCCCTGGGTGTCCCAGAGGAGACTCCTGATTATTAAACATACAGCTCTGGGTTCTCACTAAGATTTCTCTCAGGCGTCAAAATGATCCTTACCCCATTCTTTTTTTTTTTTTTTTTTTTTTTAATGTTTTATTTATTTCTAGGAGAGAGAGAGACAGCGCGAGCAGGGAGGGTCAGAGAGAGAGGGAGACACAGAATCTGAAGCAGACTCCAGGCTCTGAGCTGGCAGTCAGCACAGAGCCCGACGCGGGGCTCAAACCTACAAACCTCGAGATCATGACCTAAGCGAAAGTCGGACGCTTAACCGACTAAGCCACCCAGGCGCCCCATCCTTACCCCATTCTTATTAGCACTTTGTAGCAATAGTAATTATTATTATTATTTACAAAGTGCTTTTTTTGAAGCAGAGTATTGCCATCCTTGTATTACAGTTGAAAGAGTATACCCCCCACACAAAAAAAAGAAAGAGTAAACTCAAGAAGGTTAGTATTGTTAATAAATTCATATTTAAAAGGGCACTGAGTTTCCCTGTCACTGCTGACAAAAGCCCAAGCAGAGGCTCCAGTACATTCAAGATTCGCCTCTGCCTCTTCCCCACCACCAGGGGCAAGGAAGGCATTGCCGCTGGTGGTGTGATGGAGGTTGATACTGCTTTACCAGAAGTGCCCAAGACTAGCCTCATCTATGATGGCCTAGCACAGGGAATTTGCAAGCTGTCAAAGCCTTAGACAAGCACCAAGCCCATCTTTGTGTGCTTGCATCCAACTGTGATGAGCCAGTGGATGTCAAGTTGGTGGAGGCCCTTTGTGCTGAACACCAAATCCACCTAGTTAAGGTTGATGACAACACAAAACTAAGAGAATGGGTAGGCTTCTGTAAAACTGTTGGAGAGGGAAAACCAGGAAATGGTTGATTGTAGTTGTTTGGTAGTTCAGGACTACGGCAAAGACTTTCGAGCCAAGGATAACATTAAGGATAGCATTAAGCATTCAAATGCAAAAAATGAATAGAAAATAAATTTGGCACTTGTTTAAACAAACTAGTTAATTAATTAAAAGGACATGGGATTTTCTCCCATGTGCCATTCAAGGACTCTTGACTCTTGGCCTGGTGAACACAGGAAGTGATCCTTCTATCACAAATGGTGCTTCCTGGTACCAAGGCACACTCTCTGCACAGCTGGTTAACTCCTCTTGTCCTGGGTAGATTGTTCTTGAATCATGTCTCCGGTGCGCTAGAAAGACTTCTGACGTGGGTCTTAGACCTGGTTTAGTGTCTCTTTCAGGGCCTGACATGGGTAAATCCCTGTGCTCTGCATCTGCTTTGCCCAGAGTCATTTTTTTCTTCTCTGTTAGTCAGTGTCTATGAAAGTAAAGAATGTTCTCTCTATGCAGGTATTTATTATGTGCACACATTCCTACCTCGTCTCCACCTTCTCCCTTCTTTCTTTCCAGAAACTGATGTCAGCATCCAGCCATGGTGCTGAGAGATGCTCAGGGCACCACTAATTAGGTTGCAGGGAGCATGCCAGATGAGGCTGTTTTTTCAGACCCTGGGTCGCTGTGTGTTGTTTATAGAAGAAATGTTTTAAGGTAAAGGGAGAGGAAGCTTGCCAATGACGTTTAATGGGATCTTGTAAACGTTTGTATTCTGAATGACTGTTAGTGTTTCTTATTCTGAGCTCTGTATTTTAAAGATTTAGAAAAATTGTGCCTGCCTTGTGGGTAAGAGTTCAGAAGTGCAGACTACTGTCATTCCAGGCTGGGTTGGCAGACACTGCCAGTGGCCTTTCCAATATCCATCCTCCCCTTCTTTCTAAACAGTAGAACCCTGATTTTGCTCAAGGCAGCAATATGCCCAGTTAAAAATGTTCATTTTCCCAGCCTCCCTTGCAGTTAGGTGTGGCCATGTGACTCAATTCTGGCCAATGAGATGTAGGTGAAAGTTGCAAAGTGGGGGCCTCCAGGAAACCTTTTGTAAAGGGCAGAGACTTAGCTGGCATTTGCCCCTCTTCCTGGTTTTTTTGCTTGAAATGCAGACACAATGGCCAAGCACCCACCTGGTATCCATGAACACAAAAGCTACACATTATAGATGACAAAGAAGGAAGACAGAATAACCATAGGTCCTTGACAACATCAGGGAGCCACTTACCTGCTGCTGTCCCATATAAAAACAATCAGACAATCAATTAAATAAACAAAAAAGGCTATTTGGTTAATCCATTGTAATTGAGTTACTGGTCCATGCAATCAAATACACTCTTAACTGATAGACTATTTAGATATTTAATGTGCTATAATAGAAAACGGAGGTAAATTGCCTGGAGGGTCTGCGAGAGAATGTGCTGCTCACACCTACGTGTGCATATACACCACTTGGGGACTCTGTTTACAAAGTGCAGATCCAGATTCAGTAGGTCTGAATTGAAGTCTGAGATTCTGCATTTCTCAGAAGCCTGCAGCTAATGCTGATGATGCCAGGCCTGGGCCACACTTTGACCAGCAAGGACTTAGAAAATGACAGCTCTTTTCTCAGTCTGCTCCTGTGTTGGAGCTATTCTGTTTCTCTTTGACATGTTTATTATTTGGTTAAAAATCTGCAGAGGACTCAGTGCATTTTCAACAAAAAGGCTTTTATTTAGAGTATCATTTCAGAGACAAAAAGTAGTTTGTTTTGTTTACTAAAATACATTTAACAAATGCATTTAAATAAAGGAAATTCAAGATTTTTGTGGCTTTTTTTTTTCGTAGTTACTTGATCTTCTGCCAGGTGGAGTCTCTGTCGTCCAGCCTAACTGGGTTCTTTCCAAGTTAATGCAGCTATAATCCAAGGAAGTGCTTTATGAAATCCAAGTGACTCAAATCTCCCTCTGTATTCTCACTCAATCTCAATGTATTAAGTGCAACATAAGGAAAATCACTTAGGAAAGTGGAATCGGAAGGAAATGCTCCCCCTCCTTGGTCATATTATCTTTTCAACAGAGGCCTTGCCTACTCTGAAATGGATGGCAAAAATAAATTGGTACTGCGAGGTGATGGTCAGAAGCAAACTTAGATGGTTTTCACACATCTGTCATCAGGACCCAAAGGGAAATGCAAGCCCCACCACTTTCCAGCCAAGACACTGTTTTACACAGAAGCTACATATAGCTTCCTATTGTTATTTTCTTTTCTAGTAATGTACATTAAAAAAATACAACATTGTGTTAAATAGCAGGACAGCTAACAATGGAACAAACAGCACTACACTGAAAAACCAAAAAGCCTGGTTAAGCTGAGGAGAGAAACAGCGGATGGTCTTCATGGAGGGGAGCCCACCATCTCCTTAGTCTGTCACGGATCTGCACTCTGAGGGTAGGCCTTCTGACCGCCGCCACTGAGCCAGGCGCTGCTTAAACCATTTCTGGAGGAGGAAAATGTGTAAAATTACCTGTCACATACTAAAAAAGTGAAACATCCCTTCCATTTCTCAAAGGTATCTTCTGTGGTCCAGCTGGAAAGGAAGAACAAGGAATGTGTCCATGGGGATGGTTTTTCTCATTGTGACACTTGCCATCTCTGCTTTGGGACGTTTGCACATGCTATTTCCTATGCTTAGCATGTTCTATCTTCATTCTTTATCTGATGATCTCCCTCTCACTCTCTGGTCTCCGCTTAAATAGAACCTGCTCAATAAAGCCTTCTCTAACCACCTGATTTAAAATAGGTTCTCCACCCATCTCCTTATTCTCTATTTTAATACTTTGTTACCTCCAGAGAAGTTTTACTATCTGGAATTACCATGTTTATTCACTTGTTTCCAGTATACATTTCTTTCTAGAAGGTCCATGAAAGCAGAGACTGTATTCATCTTACATCTTTGATTGCATCCTAAGGCCCAAGCACAAGGGCTTAACAGATTAATTGGTGTTTCTTGAAAGAAAGAAATCAAAGCATCTCCTTGATGCCCCTATAATTCTCTATAGCTGCTACATCTCAGCCATGTGTGGTGATCTCATCCAGGGCCTTGGTCATTAGAGGTGCTTAGTAAGTACTTGTTAAGTAAAATGAATGGAAAGCAGAGTACCGGGCAACCTAAGGGCAGTCCTTCTTGGGGATCCATGGACTAGGCTAGCCCAAACTTTCTTGTTGCAGGGCTGATAAGCAGTGAGAGTAGAGTGGGCCTTCCAGCTTACTAAGAATCTTCTAGTTCTGTGTGACTCAGATATTCTCATCTCACACAAGAGACCATGGATTTAGGAAAGGCCTCAGATGGGATGCTTCTGGTACCATGAGAGAGCTAAAACACTTTTATATGTTGTGGGACTGCCTTTTATTATGCTCCTGAGGGGTTAAGGGTTTTGCAAAGAGGAGAATAGGAGATAAGAGGAGATAAGGGTACACACCTCCCCTGCTCACGCTGTCTCTCTCTCCTAGAAATAAATTAAAAAAAAAAAAATTAAAAAAAAAAAAAAGGGGCGCCTGGGTGGCTTAGTCGGTTAAGTGTCCGACTTTCCAACTTTCACTTAGGTCATGATCTCGCGGTTTGTGGGTTCCAGCCCCGCGTCGGGCTCTGTGCTGACTGCCAGCTCAGAGCCTGGAGCCTGTTTCAGTCTGTGACTCCCTCTCTCTCTGACCCTCCCCTGCTCATGCTGTCTCTCTCCTCTCCTAGAAATAAATAAAAAACATTAAAAGAGGAGGTAAGGGTAGGGAATAGGCTAGGGTATGGATCAGGCTGGCCAAGAGGAAACTGGGATTTCTGAAAAAACAATGTTGAAGAGGAGCTAGTGAGGAAACAGAAGCAGCATGCACTGATCCTCATGGGAGAGGATGAGTCACAGGGCCCTGTGGGAAGTTAGACCGCCAGGCTTTATTCTCCTGTTTCCCAGCCTTTCACACATCAGGGCATACATTGAGAATGATGATATTTTCATGTTGCGCTGGTATAAACAGGCAAGTTGCTTGGGCAGGTGACCACTGGGGACTCTGTAGTCCTGAGTCCTACCAATAGGAAGGTGTATAGTGATCAGTTGGCTATGAGAACTTGAGGAAGCCCCTTAAAAACAATGGCAGTCAGCTCAACTAGAGAGGTAAGCTTAGAGGGTTTTTACTGTCCCTTCTGGAGTTTTTAAAATTCACCTATTCTAGAGGTTAGCACATGAAGGCACAGAAAAGCAGCAGAAAGAACACAGCTGTGGGATGGACACCAGACCTGTGATGTGTTGATGGAGATGGTGTGACAAGAAACATCCAGAGGGCTCAGACTTAGTATGGCCAGATGCAGACTCAACCTCAGGACAAATGGGGTGAGCTCTAGGGTCATGCTGGGGAAGGTTTCATCTCTGCAGAGATTTAGGGAACTGAAGGCAGTTCAGCATAAGCCCAAGATCAGAAGAAAGGGTGAGAACTGCAGAAGGAGTGCTTCTAGGTGTCAAGGCCTGTGAAGCTAGAAGGGAGGGGGGCCACAGAACCATTTAGGGCTCTGCACCAAGGCTAAGCTGGCTCAAGAGCATGGAGCCATACTTAGAACTCGCCCTAACTGTACAACAGAGTTTATACTGAATTGCCTTGCAGGGCTGTCAAAATCAGTTGTCTTATACTTTGTACTCTAGGGTGGCAGCAGGGACAAGTCATCTAAAGCCAGGGGCCGCAGACTACCTGTAGGGGAGGCTTCTCTTTAGAGGCTGCTCTCTAGGTGTCATATTCCGTTCCTGGAGATCACTAACCTTAAGGAGAAGAGAGTTCATGTAGCTTAGATGGTTTTAACCAAAATTCTACTGCTAACAGTAGGTGCATTTTCTGTAATCTGCGTGCATTTAGTTAACTCTGGGATCTGATGTGAGAGCAGCATGGCTCTAGTTTCACTAATGAGGTAGCTCTGTGGGGGTTTTGAGGCTACAAGGTCTGATTCAATAGGATTTCCAGTTACTAGGGCTGAATAAACGGCCAAGTTTTTAAGACTGACTAATTAAAACTTGGAGGAGGAAAGTTTCATTTTCTATCAGGATTCATTTAAGATGAAATGATTGAGCTGGCCTCATTCACAAGAGCCACCCATACCTTTATACTAGTAATGAATATTAATGTACAGTTACCAAAAATAACTTCAGCAAAGACCACATTTGTCAACCATAGAGTTGGCATCCAAATACCTAACAAAGTGAACTCTCGTGCTGGGGGATGGGATGAGGTTCAAGAAAAGTTTAATGCTTTCCTAAGATTTTATATTTTAAATCAAGTATGTTTATTATAATTTAGCAAGCCAGCTGCTGTCCAACAAAACCACTAAACACCTTGCTTGCTTCTCTTCCCCTCAAGAGCTGAATCTTATCATGTCTCACTTGCATCAATACTAATTTTCCACCTGGCTTTATGCTTCTCTTCCTTGTTTCAGTCATCCCCTGGGAAAGACATTCATCCCTCACTGGCTTATATTGAATGCCCTCATTACCTCACCCCATTGATGGAGATTTATTTACTCTGAGTGAACACATGATAATTAGACACTGTGATGGGGAGGAGTTGAGGCAAAATAACATTGTTCCTGTCCTTTTCTCTAGGAACTAACATTTTATTCTTTTCAGGGGGAGACCTTTAGAGGTCTTTATTCCACTGATAGAACATCCAACACTAAAACCAGAGTTCTGGGAATAGTCCCAGGGCATTAAGAGGAGATAAAAATACTGGAAACCTCTCTAAGAACCAACGCCAGCTACACTGGCTTGAATCAGTGATAATAGAAAATGGCAGATCTTCCCAACCTCCCAAGGGCCTGATAGAAGAGCTTTCCCAGCCCCTTCTAACACTGACTTCAAAATAAAGAAGGCACAGGGGATGTGATTCTGTAAGGTTTATCTAATTTAAATTTAGGAGATATCTTATTACTGTCATGAGAAAAACCCATTCTAGGATCCCAGCAAATGCAACTTAAAAAGTTAAACATTAGAAAACCTATCACCTCACCCCCCCATTCCTCCTATCCCCCCATAGCAGAGAACATAGGGTGGGACAGTTATACAGAGGTCATCAGAGCCCCCAGAGAATGTTTCAAAGTTCTAGTCCCTCTTGCCCCTGCCAAAGTATCAGCGATGTGAATCAGCTCTAGTTAATGATCTCACAGGAGTATCTCATGCTTCTTTGTCTTCTACTAAAGTAGTACTTGTTCTAGGAAATTGAAGAATACGATTCCAATTCTGGATGTGGGTAGTGATACAGGTGAGGGATCGGGCATAAGAAATAAGGTTTTTTTTTTGGCTTTGGTAATCTTTCCCTGTAGAAAAGGGCAACACAGATAAAGAATAGAAATAGGGGATGTGCTAATACCAGACACAGCTTAAGAATAGGCCCTATAGACCATGGCCTTCATGGAGTTATTTAAAGAGTCCCTGCAAAGCCTACTAGAAATAAAAATAATTTTATATATACCTGAGAATTTACCATTGGGCATTATATCTCCACAAGATATTTTAAAAAATATAAATGTTGTTTGAGAAGATTAAAGAAGAAACCATTCTTAGCAACCAGTGCACATAGGGGTGGGGTGAGCTGGGAAAGAGTTTGGGTGGAAAGGATGGGAAGTTGGAAAATGAGACCCATCCAAGGAAGGAGTGACAGAGGGCAGACACCCTGAGGAAGCCTCTTCCCCTAACTGGCTAAATTTTACCTCCCCCTGAGCTCTGGGGTCTCAGATGCTTCCTTGTGGGTCTACACAGGAAGGCAGGGGGGCAAGCAGAGCTGTGACAGCTTCAGGGAGGAAGAAGGTGTTGGCCCCAATGGCAGGAAAAGGAAGCCAGAGGCCTTGCTCTGAGGTGACTCACCTCACACCCATTCGTGTCAGGGTTACATCTACCATTTGTTCATCTGCAGAGGACAGAAGAGGGGCAATGGAGAAAGGCTGCCCAAGGGGACAGGTGAACCTGCCATCACAAGTCTGAATTGGTTGATGTCAATCACAGAAAGAATCAGGTGCCCTTTCTTTCTTCCTGCCCCTCACCTAGTTTCATTTCATTTCTTTCATATAGGGTGAATCTCAAGAAAAGATTGAACATAAGATGTTCACGTAATGCATGGATTTTCCCCCTCCGGAAGAAATACAATATAAATTGAATTTTCAGTCCCCCATACCCCCGCAAGTTGTTTCCACTCTCTCTCTCTCTGTAAGGATAACAAAGTAGTCAGGAGTCTGGATTGTGACCCAGACTGCCACAGTTCAAATCCTAGCTCTGTTACTTCCTAGATATGGCCTTGGGCCAGTTCCTTAACCTCTCTGTGCCTTGGTTCTCTTATATGTCCAACTGGGCTAATACTACCTACCGTATAGTACTGTTGTGACCAATGATTTAATACTTGGAGGATGCCTGGGACAATACCTGGCAAGTATCAGTCATCACAAAGGGCAACATAATTATTCTGTCTTACAGGTAAGGGTGATTTACTGTGGGAGAATCAGAGGCTGAGAAGAGCTCAGACTCCTAGTTGGTAGTGTGCCCACAATAAATCCGCAGCCTTGTTTTTAAGAGATGAGTTCTTATCTCTATGATCACTCCTCTTTTCTAAATATAGTGTGGGATTTTAAATGATAAAGCTGCAGCAGGCTGCCTCCCCAGGGGGTTCCAAGAAACATGAACTGTTGGACTTGGGTTACAGTAAATCACCTTCCGTTAAATTCTGGTTACTCTGACAGCTGTTCCCTTTGCTAAAAACAGATATGCTTGACTTTCAATCTGACTTAGGAATGAGAGGATTTACTATGGGCAAATTCTCCAAAGTCCATCTGGCTTAATTAGTAAAAATCATTTTAGACTTGGGGTCCAGGGTCTTAGGTCAAGGATATACTGGAGCAACCTTTACAAGCATTTAAGCCTCACCTGAGTATGGTTTAAGATGAGGAAAGGTAAAAGTACCTGATGCTCTGGTCTATAAAATGGGAAGAATGAGAAAGTCTTTGCTTTAGAGCTGAGACCCAGAGTGTGGAAGTGCTTTGGGCTCCCGTGGGAGAGATGCTAGAGCGGTTCCAAGCAGTATTATCATCATGCATAACTAATTGTCTTTCCATGACCAAAGGGAAAATAGAAGTCAGATGAACTCTGGACAGGGTTTTAAAAAACAGTTAGCTGAAGGAGCCAACGTCGCACCTGGAGGTTAATAATCATGGGCAGTGTTGCATTCTCTATCTACCCTAAACAATTTTCCAAATAACTAGGTGCTTTTAAAAATAGATACATCAATCAATGCACTTAAGGGGACATCTGCTTCCACTCCCTTCAGTCGTAATGTCAGATGCTTACCTTGTTGAAAGACTCCATAAAAAAAAAAGACTGGAATTTTTTAAACTGTGAAATCTCCCTCGCTATATACAATGTTAGCTCCGCAGCTAAGGGAAAGCTGCAGCGTGACATGGTGGAAAAGAGCAAGCTTAAAGACCCTTGACGTCTGGGCAGTTCTCTCCCTCTTGGCCTCAGGTTCCTCGGTTGCCAAAGCGAGACTGAATTTACAGAGCTGATCGCGAAGGTCCCTTCCCGCTCTGAGACTCTGGCCGAGAATAGATTTGAGGGCTCTGGGCTCAGAGAGCGCACCAGGCACCTCTTCCAAAGGTTGCGCTCACAGCCCAGGGGAAAAGTTGAGCGCGGGGAGGAGCGGGGAGCGCGGCGAGAGTGGACCATGGACGCCGTTCCCAGCCTGGAGGGAGAAGAGCGCGTTTCCCCCGGGCTGCGGGGAGAGTAGAGACGCAAGGAGAAGGCAGGGTGATCGTGAGGTTTCTGAACGGTTCCCGGGGGAGCTGGGGCTGGAGGGCGCGCAGGACGCCCCGGGAGCCGGGAAGCTGGGATGCCGCGGCGGAGCGCAGCGGGGTCTGGGCTCCCCGGGCGCGGGCAGGACCGGCGGACGATCGCAGGCGGGAGGCGAGCGCGAGGGGGGCCGCGCAGTCGCGAGACGGCCCGGGCGGGCTCACCTGCGTCTCCTCCTCGGAAAGGCCGGCCTCGGCCGCGATGAGGCACAGCGTGGTGGGGTCCGGGTGCTTGTTGACCTTGTTGAAGTTGTACTCCAGGATCTGCACCTGGTCCTCGGTGGGGCCGCTCGCGGTCTCCGCCGACATGGTCCCGGCGCGCCTGCGGGGAAGGAGGGAGCGGCGGCGGTGAGCGAGGCCTCGGCGGACGCGCCGCGGGGAGGGACGGAGATCCGGGGCGCGGCCGGCCCGGCACCCCCGCGCTCGGGGCTGGGCCCTCCCGCGGGCGCGCGGGCGCACGGGCGCGCGGGTCCCCGGGCTCCTGGCCGAGCGCGCCGCAGGCTCCCCCGCAGAGCCGCGCGTCCTCGGGCCTCCGGGCCTGCCCCGGGGTTCTCACGACAACTTTTCCCCCGGGGCCGGGGCTGCGGGAGGGCGATGACGCGGGCGGGGAGGCTCTGAGGAACGAGCGGAGGAAGCGCTCGTTTTGAAAACCGCCTTCAAAAGGACAGTCCTGACAAATCGCGGGGGTGGGGACACACCTCACCGGAACGCGTTGTTCTGCCTGTAACGTGGTTTAGCCAAGGAGGGCTGTGTAGCCCACCCCTCCTGCAAAGAAATGACCCGAAGGACAGCCGTTACGTCTTCAAGTGGGGGGACTGGAGCAGCACTTTTCGTCTCTCTCTTTTACAGACACGTCGTTCCCTCCTGGAGTTTGTAAGGCCAGGAACTGAGAGCATCAGGAGAAATGTCCACCTGAGGGCTTGTGTGAGTCACTCTGCAGTCTGCAGCCTCCTTCGCCATTCCTCCCACCTCCCAAACCCCGTTTTTCTAACTAAAGCCGAGAATCCACAGCCTCCAGTCAACGCGCCGTTCACTGTCCAGCGCGGTCTGGACGTTGTACCACAGCGCACACGGTCGAGAGCCCACTTCATTACCAACTTCAAGGTCTCTCCTATTTCCTTACTTCAGAGCCGAACATTCCTCTAGCAGATTCTGAGTAACATGACTTCCCGCTACATCCTTTCCATACTTATATAGTCTCTGAGCTGGGGGGCCGGGGTGGAAGATGGAGGCAGATATGCACCCCTCCACTCCCCACAATTTAAGATGTAGGGAGGTGTAGGAAGTTACAGTCCTGAAGACCTTGTCTGAGGGTTTGGTACAAACAGGTCAGGACTTGACTTTGCTAACAGTAAAAGACATGCACAAGTGTGGAAATCACGTTGGTTTGTTGTTTAAACAAACAGTTGCAAAATCATGCAACATAATCCTGAGTAGGTTTTGATGTGGCTTGTGCCTGGAGAGGAGCCACACTCCACTGATCTACCTGCATAGTGTACCTGATGCTGTTACAACCTGTTCTACTGTGACCCACAGCCTGTGCTCCCTAATAAATGTATTCACCTCTCTTCTGGGCCACTTGAAGAGGCTTTCCCATAGGACAAGAAGCCATTCTACTGTGAGGGAGTCTTGGGCTCAAGGCACTTGTCTTGTTATGGTGAAATCTCCCTATTTTTAGGGAATTATATACCTTCCCCATGCCCCGTTGAAAAATCTATACCAATGGTTCCCATCTCTGTGCTCACATGCACAAGCCAGGTTGGAAATGCCTCCTCTTCTGTTGGCACCTATCTCCCCTTTTCTTTGACCCAGAAGTTCAGAAATGGAGAGAATCTTGGGGATTAACTTCTCTGGTCCTCTCCTGGAAGAGCCCAGGAGAATGAGGCACAGGAAGACTCACTATCCCAGTGTTGCCAGCACTGGGATATCCCAGTTAGTGACCAGCACCCTGGAGGGGCAAGTCTTAGCTTCAGTGTCATTCCTGTGTTCTAGACCCTTCTGAGGAGCCCATATGTCTTTTGTCTGGCAAAAAAAAAAAAAATCTGTTTTAAGGCAGTTTAAAGGCAGAGTCCTTTGAATGGGCACTGACTGCCTTCCTAGGATACCAATTCCAGCCAAAGCTGCCCACTGGAACCACCCACCACTGTTCATTTTGCCTAAAAGTACACAGGAGAGGAAAACGACTGCTTCTGATTTTATTTCTTGCCCCAGAAAGGTTCCAGCTGATTCCACTGACATAATGATGCTGCCTCTTCTCCATGAAAATTTTTGCCTCTTTGTAGGATCCTCAGTCCTACAGAAATATTAATCAAACATATAGATTTCTAAACTGGACTCGGGTTCAAAGACTGTTCTGCATGTACTTCTTTCTCTCTGTTACATATTTGCTATTATACAACTCAAGGGCCACTACTGTCCTTACATTTAAGCAGGTGCATTTTCCCTTATTATATTTTTGTGGCTTCCTGTTACAGGACTTTGTATGAGACTTCAAGGGTAGCTTCCGGTTGACTTTGAAGTACTCCTTGGGTTACTTGGCTGAGGGCCACTGGACTTGTTTGGCTGCTAAGGAGACTCGTGAGCAGTCCATTTGAAAGTATGTACTTCTCCAAGGTACACCAAACAAACAAGCTTGAGTTCTAGAAATGAGAATGAAAGATCTGACCTTTATAGTCAGATCTATCTGCTGTTTCCCCACAAAACTCAGTTTCTGATATCTCAAGCCTCTTTGGTTGACAAGCATTTATAGCTAGTTCTTGGTTTTTCCTCTTTCTCTCAAAGGAAATTAGAAACCAAATCACCCTAGTAACCTTGGCCTTATAAAACTTCTCAACTCTTTCCAGTAAGGAAACTGTTGAAAAACTTCTCTAAAGGTAGTCTAAACACTTGCAGATGAAAAGAACTAAAAATATTTTAAATCTTCTTAAACTTTAATCCCCACATAAGTTCTATTGTTGCTGTGGTTATAGTCCCATCTTATGAAACATTCAAGAGTAATTTGTTCTGTGGTGCGTTTTCTTTTGTGGGTGGGGGAAGGCAAGGCACAAACCTTTTCAAGAGGTTAAGTGAAAACTGCTGGCTTTTTCCTAAATGAATTCTAACACTTGGTTAGACAGTTTTGCCCTTGTCCCCTAACCCTATAGTGATTTATTTTATTTACCTATATGAACTAACTCACAGAGAGTGCTACAAACTGGTAACCTTCTGACAATTCTATGGGCTCACATTTACTATTTTCTCCCTCTCCCAGCCATCTGGTCTCTTTGTAAAGCCATTAATATCAAACCAAACAGTTATCAGTGGTAGATACTCCTCAGAAACAGAGTCCCATCGTGAGCTGGCCAAAAGAGAAAAAAAGCAGTTGAATCATTTTTTAAGGCCATCTCCCAATTTTCTGTAGCCAAAATCTCCTTTATATTCACTGCAGACTTTTAGGAAGCAATGCGATCTTGAAGAAGTTGGTATTTTCTTAAGTGAGAAAAATAATGTGCTGCTCTATCCACAAAAGAAGTGGAGGGTCTTTGGATGGGATTAGAGTTTCTTGCATTCATCACTTGCAGAACTACTCTGGACAGGGTGCAAGGGACACCACCCAAGCTGTCATTGTCTCCCAGAAGTTGACAGATAGGAGTGGAATATTGATCTGCCTCCCCAGACTAACATGAGGGCTGCTTTCAAAAGAGAGTTTTTGTTTGTGTATTTGTTTAACGTCCTTAAGCTTAGAGAAGTAGTGCTCATGCCTGGCCAGGTCTCAGAGTCACCTGTAGAAATGTCCAGGGTCACCACAGTCCTTCTGAATCAGAACCATTTTAGGAATCCAGGGTGGGAGAGATATAAAGGATATTTCAGCTCTTACAAGAGTTCACAATTTCATCATCAAAATAACGATAAATGTTTAGAACTTCTTATACTTTATACCTGTAAAAATGCATTAAAATATCTTCTACCTCCGATGCCATGGGTCATCTCAACACTTGAATGTAGGTTGAGGTATTTTTAAGGGAATAAGTTTTAAAAATAAACAAATATACCTTGGGAAAAAGACATTTAGACACCATGCTATTAATCTTTTGTACATATGGTCTGGAATGGGGAAAATGCCTTTCAAATTATGAATTATCAAGAGAAATTTTCCCCTGCTTTCCAAACTTTAGAAATAATATAAAACCCTTTAAAAATCTTTCAGAAAAATACACTTTTATATTGAAATCAGAGTTTAAGAAAGCAGATCATCAACAGAAAAATTCCTTTCACCCTTTCATACAAATATCTGTAATTGATTTAGAAGCCAAAAATTACAGTGGATTTGGAAAACTTGGCAAATGATTGTCCTTCTCTATTTTTCCAGTCAGAAAAATGCTAAAATTAAGCTATCATTTATTTATATGGACGACTTGCGTACTAGAACTTAAAACTGAACACTATGAATACACTGTATACACATAGCATCATTACTGTCTTCAGAGAAACAGGATTCCAAATAGAAATAGGAAAATATATTTTTTAAATGCTCTATCAATTCTAGTTTTATGTACTTAAAAAAACTAGATGAAAGTATAACAGAATGTTAAAAGTGATTTTACTTAAATTGTGGGTCTATGGATGATACATCTTTTTTCCTTTATGTTTTTCTGGTTTTCCCCATTTTCTACAATAAGCATTTAGTATCTTGAAATTAGGAAATTTATTTATTTTCTTGAAAAGACATCCCTGATCAGACAATGATCCATCTTCCCCAGAGTTTTATCTGTATTGATACCAAGTTACATTTTCAGGGAAAGCATGAAAGTTGTTTTCCATCAAGTCTACCCAGGAGATTAGGGAACTGAACACTTTCATTTTCCACTCAAAGATCATTAGGTAATAAAAGGATATTTGTAATATACATGTGGGTTGTGAAGCACAAATTAACCCTAGTGAACCCCACTTAATTTAAGAATTAAATCATTACCAAGACTATGGAAGCTACTCGCATTTCTTTCCCAACCCACCCTCTGGCTTATTTGCCCCGGAGGAAATCAAGATTGTGATTTTTGTATTAATCATTCCTTTGATTTTTAAATTAGTTCTGGCACCTGTGTATGGATTCATAGAAGAACATATTTGTTTTAGTTTTGTATATTTTTGAGTTACATAAAAGTACTATTATATATATTTTATTTATTTAGAGAGAGAGAGCAAGTGAGGGAGAGGAGCAGAGGGAAAGAGAGAGAGAGAGAGAGAGAGGGAGGGAGAGGATCTTAAGCAGGCTCCATGCTCAGTATGGAGCCTGATGTGGATCTCGATCCCATGACCCTGGGATCATGACCTGAATTGAAATCAAGAGTCAGACACTCAACCTAGGGCCACCTAGACACCCCTATACTATACATAATTATTCTGTGAATTGCTTTTTTTATCAACATGTTTTCAAGATTCATCCATATTTCTGCATGTAGAGAAGTTCATTCATATTCAGTGGTGTTTCCATTTTGTGAATATACTATATTTAGGTCTTTACTATATTTAGGTCTTTTCCTGCTGGTGAGTATTTGGATTGTTTTCAGTTTTTTTGATATTATGAACATTGCCTCTGGAACATTTTTTCATATGCTTTCTGAAGCACATCCAGGAGGTTTCTCTAGGGTATACACGAGTGAAACAGGTCATAAGATATGTGGCTTTTAACTTTACAGCAGAATATCAACGTCTTTTCTAAAGTTGTTGAACAAAACTGTACTCCTACAAACAGTGTCCAGCATTTCCTTTAGTCCACATCCTCGATACTTGTGCTGTCAAATTTAATTTTTGCCAAAACTGTTATATATTCTTTTTATCCATGAGTAATATCTAAACCTCTCGCAGCTATTTATGTTTTCATCTTGCATAAGTTCTTGTGGCTAAAAGGTTCCATATGTTTACTGTTTACTGTTTAAAAGCATTTCCTGTTCCAGCCTAGCAGGAGATTTGAGGTGTTTTTTCAAAGTTTAGACTCCATCTCCAGGCTAGTTTTTTATTTCCATGGGTCACAAAAAAACAATACAAAAGATACATGGAAAACCAATTATCGTAGATCTTTTGTCTGTCTTATGCTAAAAATGTTCCTATTTTCCCTCTCAAGAGCTCCTGGAAGTCAGGACTTGATTATGCACTTATAAAAAGAAAGAAAGAAACAACAGATATGGATTTAAAATGACTGAGTAAAAGGAGAAGAAAGGATGAAGGGACAGACAAGAAGTGTTAAAAAAAAAAAAAAAGACTATTAGGCTATATGTTTAAAACAGGGTATAAACCTATAAAACCAAATCATGAGCTCAAGTGTTTGGACTGCTATGCCATGAGCATGGATGCTGAGCTCTGGTTCAAAAGCAATTTGTCCTTTTGGTTTCTCTCACAATCCTCTTCTAGTAATCAAAATGGAATTAGTCCCCTTTTGCTGCTGAGAAAGGTTAACTAACTTGTCTGTAGCATTAGAGGAAGACTCAGAATTCTACCTTTTATTCTGGCCCTAGCAGTAAAGGCAGTGTGTGGTATTGTGAGAAACAAGATTGATTTATACCTTTAAAATAAAATCTCCTTATGCTCTACGGATGTCAAAGATTCTACAGTATTCCTGAATCACCTATTTGCATCGTTGAGCTCTAGTGTGAGTCAGTGTCTGTTATTTTCGTGAAGAGCTGGAGCTGGAGGCAGCCAGGCTTTCCCAGCATGGGGCAGGCATTGCTGACCTGTTGTGGTCTCTCCAGCTTCATGCCCTTTGCTGTTACTGCAGCCTTTGTGCAGACCTCCACATGTGTCCTGGGAAAGCCTTAGTGTCTACTTAACACCAAGGTAACTCACTCCCCTCAACTTTTGTTCTGACTCCATTGTTTGAGGTACAGATAAATTGGGGAGATTTGTTCAAGTTTCTGCATAAGGTCTGAGCTCTTAAATTTTGACTCAGGGTAATAGCTCCATGCACATGCAGAACCACCTGCCAGCTTGCAAAGACAAGCACGCTGTTCTCTCCGAACATGCTGCACTTGACTCAGTGGGGCAGGAAGACTGAGATGCCAGCTCATACTTGAATTCCTGCCGGTCCAGCTGGTCACATGAGACCACACCATCCCAAGCACCTTTGATCCCTCCTCCAAGTTTTGTCAGGCAAAGGGGTCATCAGGTTTGGTTTTTGATGTTTCAGCCCTGCTTTGCGATTGCATCTCTCTCGGTAGTTGGAAATCCAAGGCTTAAAAATATGAAGTGTTGCCTTCTTTTAAGTTCTGTATATCTCATGTGTACTTTTATGTGTGCTTTGTGTAGTCGTTAATTCAGCTTACAACTTTCCAGGCATTCTTCTTTAAATTCTCCTTCCTCTCGCTGAGGTCATGATCTCACGGTTCGTGGGTTCGAGCCCCGCGTCGGGCTCTGTGCTGACTGCCAGCTCAGAGCCTGGAGCCTGTTTCAGTCTGTGACTCCCTCTCTCTCTGACCCCCCCCCCTGCTCATGCTGTCTCTCTCTCTCTCCTAGAAATAATAAAATAAAATAAAATAAAATAAAATAAAATAAATTCTCCTTCCTCTTGCCTTAGAAGCCCCTCTGTTCCAGGAAACCCAGCAGAATTAGGAGCAGAATGAAATTTGAGTTAATATAGTTCTTAGGACAAGCAATTAGAAGTCCCAAGTACTGATTGATGTGGGAAACAAAGGCAAAAGAAAAAATTAAATTTCCTTGCTACTTACAGCCCATTGACAAGTCCTTGAAATAGGCATTGTGACCTTCCTCTAGGAACTCAGCTGCTTGGATGTTAATACTTTGCCCAGGGCAAAAGACAATATTAGCTTAACATTATCCCGATCTCCAGGATCCTGTAAGTCTACTTTAACATAGAAAAATTCCTTTGGAAGATATTGTTCTTTTTTTTTTTTTTTAATTTTTTTATTTCTAGGAGAGAGAGAGAGATAGACAGCGTGAACAGGGGAGGGTCAGAGAGAGAGGGAGACACAGACTCTGAAACAGGCTCCAGGCTCTGAGCCGGCAGTCAGCACAGAACCCGACGCGAGGCTCGATCCCACGAACCGCAAGATCACGACCTAAGCGAAAGTCGGAGCTTAACGGACTAAGCCACCCAGGCGCCCCAGAAGATATTGTTCTTTAAATAACTGTGAGCTAGGCATTCAGTGGGGTATCTCTTGGGTGGCAAGCTGGTATGAACAGTTTATAAGTTTCACTCTTTCTGAGTTGCAATTTCTTTTTATTTTTTTAAAGTTTATTTTGAGAGAGAGAGAGAGTGAGCACATTTATGAGCAAGTGAGGGAGAGGCAGAGTGAGGGAGAAAGAGGGAATCACAAGCAGGCTCTGCACTGATAGCCCAATTCTGGGCTTGAACTCGTGAACTGTGAGAACTCACAACTGAGCCAAAGTTGGATGCTTAACCTACTGAGCCAATTTCTTTTAAAAATTTTTCTGGAATGGTAAAGTATTAGGGTTGAGATCAGAACCTTAAAAAAAAGCCGATGCTGTCTATATTGCTTCATCATAAGATGTATCCCTGGATGGAATTTCTCAAAAACTAACGAGGGGATGAAAGGGGGGAGGATATAATATCTTAAACATGTTTTCTCATTAGCATTTCTACATTGTGCATTGATTTGAATTTAGTTCTTGGTATTTTTTTGCTGGTTTCTCACCATCACTTCTCATTTTATTCTTTTTTTTTCTTCCTTAAATAGTTTATTGTCAAGTTGGTTTACATATAACACCCAGTGCTCATCCCAATAGGTGCCCTCCTCCATGCCCATCACCCCCTTTCCCTTCTTCCCCACCTCCCCTTAGCCCTCAGTTTGTTCCCAGCATTCAGGAGTCTCTCATGGTTTGCCTCTGTCCCTCTCGCCAACTGTTTTTCCCCTTCTTCTCCCACTTCGTCCTAATTTTATTATTTCATCTATTAATGAGGAAGTATTAACAGATCAGAAGATTAGTAGCGAGGAGTTAAATATAAGCAGGAATAAATAGTGAGTAGATTTTTTCTCGGCTATCTTGCAAATTGAAATTGTTTTAAAATAACTTGGGGATGCCTGGGTGGCCCAGTCAGCTAAGTGTCTGACTCTTGATTTCCACTTGGGTATGATCTCATAGTTCATGAGTTTGAGCCCTGCATTTGGGTCTGTGTTAACATCATGGAGCCTGGTTGGGATTTTCTCTCCTCCTTCTGCCATTTCCCCATGTGCATGCGCGCTCTCTCTCTCGAAATAAATAAACCTAAAAAAAATTTTTTGTTCCTGGGCCTCTCTTCCCCACTAAATTATATGCTCTTCTGTGGGGCATATGTCATCTCTTAAACATTTATATCTCCCCAGCATTCATTAGGAGTATCTGGCACTTAATAGGTGCCCATTATTTGCTGAACTTAACCAATGGCATTTGTCATGACTTGATTTAGGACATAAGTTGGAAAACCACTGTTCTGTGTTTTCAACAACGAGGACTGACCATGTTCAAAACCAAAACATTACATTGGAAAAAATAACTTTCCAGCCTTCTAATCTTTTGGTCCTTACTGCCTGAAACAACATGGAGTTGATTCCTATTTTTTGAATTGCATACAGAAACCTTATCCCTGCTTAATAACAAATATTTATTGAGCAATTACTATGTGCCTGGCATAGTCCTACATCTTAGATGCATTAACTCATGTAATCATCAGAGGAAGCAGCATCATGGGATAGGCACTCTTACTGTCTCCATTTTATACACGTAGAAACTGATGTAAATGGAAACTTCTATACCTTTCCCAAGAAGATGTATATAACTTTCCCCAAATACAAATGTAGTGAGTGGTGGAGCAGGGATTCAAACCCAGAAAGTCTAGCTTCTGTATCCATGTGCTTAGCCACTACACTGTATTTCCTCTCTGCATTAAGTAGCCATGTAGACAGAAGAGCCTTGATGAGTGGTTGTGGAAAGAGGAGCAGTAAAGCCAGGTGGTACCTCCCGCGATAAAAGCAAGGCAGTGTCCTGCATCTCCCCTGGCTCCCCTGTGGGGTGGAGCCAGTCTGGCAGCAATATCTCCCTCCCTGTGGCAGGTTTCAAACCCTTGGTGACCAACATGGCTCTGACCCAGCTAAATGGATTAGAGATTTCAGTTAATACCACCAGCACCACCAACCAGGCTGGTTTTCTTTTCCCCACATGCTCTTCTTTAATTGGTACAGACATAAGTTGAAAGATGACATGTGAATAATATAGTGTACAAATGAAAAAATGTTTCTGTGTCTGACAGAATGGAATATAAAGGTTGGTTTCAACCAGGCCAGCTGGATCTTAGTGACTGTTGCTGCTACTTAATTGCTAGATTTACAGAGTCGTGTTGAATTGATTAAGGAATCTCTGAAGCTGCTGTTGAACCAAGTCCCTCAGTTGTCTAGACTTTCTACAGGTACTTACAGAAAATTCCAAGATATTATGAAGAGATATTGGAGGCAGTAGTGGGGTTGGGTACAAGGAGTGTCTGTGAATGACTTCCAGCAGTGACTTAATCATTAACCCTGCACATAAAATTCTTTGTGTACACACTGAGTTCTTTTCATTGGTAGCCCAAACTTTAAGTCAAAGCTTTGCATGTAGAAACATGGGGAAATAGTTCAAGATGATAATAATAAAAGCTTAGGCTTTTTTGTGCTATGAAATAAGCAGAATATGGGTCTACCTCCTTTGAAATAAATGGGCGGGGTGCCTGGGTGGCTCAGTCGGTTGAGCATCTGACTCTTGATTTTGACTCCAGTCGTGATCTCATGATTCACAGGATCAAGCCCTGTGATGGGCTCTATGCTGACAACATGGAGCCTGCTTGGGGTCCCCTTTCTCTCTCTCTGTCTCACCCTCTCTCAAACAAACAAACGAACAAACAAACAAACAAGCTTTAAAAAGAAAAAGGAAATGGGCAAATGAAAGAAGGCAATCCCATTTTTTGTTATTTCCTTATAGGAGATCTCCGTATTGTAAACAGAATGCTTTTCTGAAAGTCAGTCTCTACAGTGATTGTTACAAATTCAGAAGTTTTCTCTATGCAGAACATTATAAATTGTAGGTAGAACTCCAGGCTAACCCACAAAAGGAGTGTAACTGAAATGCTACATATTTGTTACAGAAAAAAACATAGAAGATACTCCTGTTGAAATATCCTGGGAAAGTTTCATAAGACATCATTTCACTTTGAAAGCAAATGCTTAAGAAAAAGCAGTTTTAATTAAGACGTGGCTTAGAGAAGTGGGGTTCTGTGCAGATACTGAAGGGGTTTTCAGGGAACTTTGGGGAAGTTAGAGGTTTATAGCACAACCCTGATGTATCGCAAGTATCCAGAATAGGCAGACACATTGTTGGATATGCAGTGAATACAAATTGAGTGCATGTTGATTGAACTTTATTTTCTTTAAAAAATTTTTTTTAATGTTTTTTATTTATTCTTAAGAGAGAGAGAGAGACAGGGCATGAATGAGGGAGGGGTAGAGTGAGAGAGGGAGACACAGAATCCGAAGCAGGCTCCAGGCTCTGAGCTGTCAGCACAGAGCCTGACCCAGGATTTGAACCCACGAATTGTGAGATCATGACCTGAGCCAAAGTCAGACGTTTAGCCGACTGAGCCACCCAGGCGCCCCAGTTGAACTTAATTTTCACTTCAGGAAGTATGACTTTCCTGTCTCTTATAAAGGCATAATCATTAGAGCTATATTCATGTCATAGATGAAATAAAGAGGGGGAAAGAGAAAGAAGGGGAATGTTGAGAAGTACTGATATGACAATAGGTTGTCTAAGACATAATTAATGATCAATGAAGAAAAAGCCAGAGATTACTTGTATGGTCCTTTTACCCAAGGTAGAAGGAATAAGGGGATAGGAAAGGTGTTGCGCCTTGCATTTCCTGGGCCAAGAGGTACTTCAGACAGGAAGTTGAACTGCTGGCCAGAGCTCTTTTCAGGTAAGACGAGAAATAGAGAAGCAGAAGTAAAATTCTTTGGAGTGTATAGCCCTAGTTACAGAAGGAGTGTTGTATATCTTTAATGGATTATATGTAGGGGATATATTTTAAATTCCCATTAATGAATGAAAATATTAAACTGGTACAGGTTATTGGAAAAGGCACCAGGCAGAGTCAGACCGCATTTCAATTTTAGCTCCTCTATTTAATAGTCACATAACCTAGTTTAAGTTTCTTTCTCTCTTCCTTTCTCTCTCTCTCTCTCTCTCTCTCTCTTCTCTTCTCTTCTCTGCAAAATGTGGGGAAAAACTTTCTTCCTTGCCTATTTACTGTAATTGTTATCCAGTGAGATTCTGCTCAAGAGACAACTTAGAAGACTGTAAAATGATGTTCACATCTCCAAAAATGTAATAATTTATTCATCCAGAGAAGTGAAGATGTTGGGCCAAATGACCTCTGAGATCGTTTCTCCTCTGAAATTCTGATCATCAGTATGGCCTGGGTTTAAATTATCATGTTATTCCTCATCAACAGTTTACTAATGTCACTGACCCAAGAAATAGGAATGCAGTGGCCCATTCCAGGCTATGCCCTGGTTTTTGGAACACATTGTGCCTGGTTTCTCCTTCAGAGGACAACTGAAGAGCCCATGAAACATTTTGAACCGAGGTGCTTTTTCATATTCAGCCTATCTGTTAAATTAATGTGACCACATAATTTGCCATCTAACCAGGAACACATGTGTGTAAAAGGAGTGCCCTGAATAATTACATCCAGACAACAGCATACCTCAAGTGTCCCAGGCAAACCTGGATATCTGGTCCCCTTAGATGTAAAATGTTAAATTTTTCACTGAGGTGTGGGACAGTAAAAATATTTCTGTTGAATTTAGGTATCTACTGCTGTTACAGATAAGCAAGATGCAGTTCTGTTAAAATCTTAGGGGACACAAACACACATCCCTAACGATAGTAACGAATAGGAGGCTGTCTTTTGCTCTTAAGAAAACCTATTGTTGCAGCTTTGTGGTTAAAAATAAGAGGATGCACTACCATTTCAGATTTCCTGACATTTCATTTTTATTCCAGTTTGAATGGGCAGGATACAAATTTGTCTGATGGGGTGACTGTGCTTGGCCCTCTGCCTGCTTTGGGCATTGTTAGTACTGTTGTGCTAATGCTTAGTAAGTGTGAATGTTCATTACATCTCAAACAAAGTTTGGTCCTATGATCAAATATAAACAAAGGAACAAAAACAGTTCATGCTAGAGATTTCCACCAGGCACAGCCATGTGCTCAGGGCTTTTCAAACCAGATAATCCAGGAGGGGTGAGACTTGTGAAGTAAATTGAATTATCAAATCTCTTTGAAAATGTCTGATGCCCTACTGCACCTAGAAATTAGACAAATAGATTTCTGCTATGGCAGTGGATGGGGGAAATCTCAATATTTTCTAAAGAAAACTAATAAACATAAAGAGAAAGTTACACTACTAAGTTTAGAAGCAAATAACAAAAAGATTAACTTTCTAAATAGTTTGTGGAGAGGAAAAAGGGCACAAGTAAGTCAAAAAGGAAGATAATAAATATTCTTTTTATGTTTTAAGTTATTTTATTCATTTTTGGTAACCCATTTGGCTGCTGAATTCTGTTTGATTTAGAACATTAATTAACTGAATAGGCTTCAGGGTAGGGAGATGTATGTTTGTTACATAGAAGAGAGATGTGCTCAAAAACTTAAACACTGATGATAAAAATCAGTCTGGTATTTTTTTAAGTTTATTTATCTTTAGAGAGAGAGAAAGCAAGCAAGCACCCATGCGCATGAGTAGGGGAGGAACAGAGAGAGAGAATCCCAAGCAGAATTTCACAAACCAGGAGATCACGACAGGAGCTGAAATCAAGAGTCTGACACTTAACCAACTGAGCCACACAGGCACCCTGAAATCAGTCTGGTATTTTAAAAATCTAATATAGTGAGGAGCACCTGGGTGGCTCAGTTGGTTAAGCACTGGACTCTTGATCTTAGCTAGGTCTTGATCTCAGGGTCATGAGTTCAAGCTTTGTGTTGGGTTTTGTGCTGGGCATTAAGCCTACTTAAACACACACACACACACACACACACACACACCCTCATACAGTGAAGCCACACTCAGATAACTGAGAATCAAGTAGAATTGTCATATTGCTCTGTAGACATTTAGTCACTTTAGAATTTTTTTTTCTGAAGGGGTTCTTATTTCTAGTGCCTGACTCTGAAAAAGGGAAGGTCCATTTGTAATTCTGGGGACACTTCACCATGATTAACTTTTTGAAAATGCATACCAGGTCCTACGATATTTTTGCCCAAGCCCTAATTACTTAGTAAGGAACAGTAATTAGCGAATTTCATGGTATTGGCACATGTAGGCCATTGTAACCTGTCTAATGCAAGCAGGAATAACTTCCTCAGGTTATTTGTACATTTTGAAATGTCTAGAAAAGACTCTGAACAATGGTATTATCTCCTTGTGCAAATATACTGGAATCAATTATTATTTTTTTATGGTCCTACTGCCATTCTTATTTTATGACTGTAATTAGGTAATGAATAAAATGACATGCACTTGGCACTTTCTGGAGCTCCAAAGTCCAACCATGCATGCTGCTTGTTGCCATGCAACTCGATTATATAGGCCGTATTTTTTTTTTTTTTTTTACCCAGTGGAGTTGTTTTTACAAGCAGGTGTTCAACTAATGGGACAAGCAGAGGTTGTGTGGCTACAGTCTTCTCATTAATATCACAAAGTAACTCAAAAGGACAGATACTCCAGAAAGTCCAGCTCAGGAGATAACTCTGAACCTCAAGTAGATCGTTCCTCTGAACATTAGACATGATGCTGCAGAAAGGCTGGATGGAGTCTCAGAAGACCCTCACTCTGCTTCCAGCAGTCACTTAAATCACCAAGTGACTTTGGATAACTCGACTGCTTTGAACCTCCATTTATTCATCTACAATTGAAGCTCCCCGTACCTAGCTACAATAATCCTATGCCTACCTATCTTTCAGGTTTTTTTGTAGGATTCAATGAGATGGATTATGTTTATGAATAGCACAATAAATTATAAACACTATATAAATACAAGGTATCATTATTAAGGTTCTAATCCCTTCCCTGGTGACTCAGGATCTAATGTCGGGCAACTGAATGTCATCAGGTCTTGCAATCATTAAAATAGCAAGTTTGAGCCCTGCATGGGGCTTCTCACTGACATCGTGGAGTCTACTTGGGATTCTTTCTCTCCCTCTTTCTCTGTTTGTTCCCTGCTCATGCCCTCTCTCTCTCTCAAAATAAACACTTAAAATAGGAAACAATTTTAGGGGTGCCTGGGTGGCTTAGTTGGTTGAGCATTCAACTCTTGATCTCAGCTCAGGTCATGATCTCAAAGTTTGTGGGTTTGAGCCCTGCATCTGTGCAGTCAGTATGGAGCCTGTTTCTGTCTCTCCCTTTCTTTGCCCCTCCCCTGCTCACACACGTGTGCTTCCTCTCTCTCTCTCTCTCAAATAAACTTTTTTAAAATTTAGTTTTTTTAATTGTTTATTGTCAAGTTGGTTTCCATAATTAAACCTTAAAAAATAGCAAAACAGTTTAGAAACTTTCAACCTTATGACTAATATGATTTCTTAGAACGTTTCATTTGCTTTGTCCAGGTAATTAATGACCCATATGGAGAAATGAAATGCTTCCAGAATTGACTAGCCCAAATTGAAGAAAATGACATTGAGAAGATGAGATCACTGAAGATCAGACTCTCTAAGTTCCAGAATATTATTTCAGCCTCTTATTAAAATCTGAGTAAATTACTAAGGATTACTAAGGATTAGAAAAGTTTCTAAGTATTTGAAATACTAGACTAGAAATTGTGATATCATGTGTCTTCATATCTCATGGACAATCCAGTATTCCACATTGCTTAAAGAAAACATAGGTCATCTAGCCCACCCCTTTCCCTTCCCTTGTTCCCCATCAACCAGATCTAAAGGGTGTTCAACTACGCATATGAGTATATTCATTATGGCATCTTTTGGGAGCACTGGAGGCAACAGAAATATCCAGAGGATTCAATGAGCAAAGAGTGCATATAAATAGGAAACCAGTAAAAAGCAGTTAGAAACAATGCATTAGAAATATTATAAATGTATTAGGCAACATAGGTAGATTTTAAGAATATGGTGTTGACAGCAAGAAAGAGGGTGAATGGGAGAGAAAAAACAGAATGAGATGTAAAACCTATGAATTTAAGAAGGGTCTTGTGTGTACTACAAATTAAGGAATATGCTAACATGAGCCTCAAAACAAAGACTTCAAAAATTAAAGGGCTGTTGGACTGCCCCGTATTTCAGACCTCACCCGTATAATTTCTTCTAAGGTATTTTTTTGCATAATGAGGAACTACTTCCTGAGTCACTCAATTCCCTTCATGCTTCAGTCCACACCAATCTCTGGGCTTCGTTTGTCTACTCTCAGCTGTCCAGGTGAATAGCTGATGGTTGACCTCCATGACCACCCTCCATGCTTTTCAACACCATCATCAAATGGCTTTCTAGTCTTGTCCAAGTTAAATAAAATCAGGCCCTTTTGCGCTCCTTACAGATTCAGTTTTATTATTATTTAGTCATCTAGGAGTTTTTCTGAACTAGTTCCAAGGACTCTCCTCCTTTTTAAATTGTGCAACCTGAACCGGATATAATGTTAATGGAAGAGGAGAAGACCTCCCACTTTCTTCAGTCCTGCTTCATACACCCAGTGCCAGCCATCTCCAAAGGATGCTGTTCTACTTCCATCCAAGTACTAACCAGGACCGACCCTGCTTAGCTTCCGAGATCAGACGAGATCGGGCGCATTCAGGGTGGTATGGTCGTAGATGGATGCTGTTCTACTACCCAGAAAGAGCATGAAGAATACATAATAAAGGGTTAGACATTTTCAGGCATAAGTTATTGAATTAAAGTTCTTTTCTAAAATAGATTTCACTCCTGGGAACCAGTAGAATAGAAATTTGGAAAGCGGTGAGGGAATATAAGAGCTAGGGACATTGTTTAAATACGTTTTCTTAGGGAGAAACCACACAGGAAGGAAATGAAGGCACATCAGTGAAGACTAGACTATCTAAGCAGATCTGTCATTTCCTTAAGAATTCCAGGAATCCTCCATCATGATTCTCTAGACCTCCTGGCTTGAATGATAGCTATCCGTTTCCTGCCCAGTATATACTAAGAGATTAGAACAGATCAATGTCCACTTTAGATTGTTCCTGATTTTGTTTTTAACATCAAAGGATGGAGTAGTTCTGAAAGATCTGGCCAGGTTTTCATATTTGGTCACATTTTATCAAAACTACCAGAAGCAAATTATAAGAAATTATTTGAGGATGGGTAAAAATTAACTTCTCTACTTGTAAAAGAGCTTCTATCATTATCTAAACATGGCCATAAACTAACATTAGAACCTGAAGCAAATAGAGTAAACTGACCTTGTGATGAACAATTCCTTGAACCGCTAGCATTCGTGTTAAACTTCTCTTTGGCAAGCAATATAAATCTACCAGCTCTCTGGGCTGTACAGATACAGTGCTTCCCACAGGGAACCTGAGTCACAGAGGAAGTGAGTGACTTGACAGAGCCCAGAATGAGGTGTGGGGAGACCTTGGTTCCAGACCCAGCTCAGCCACCAACTAAGCCCAAGATGCAGGACAACTTACTTTACTCTTGATCTTTTATGTATTGTATTAATAGGTGACTATATTGTTTATTGCTCAAGCCAAATATTTCTTGAAGGAAAAGGGACACTATTAATAATCCACTGGGACAACTGATATTCCTGGATCCCTCTGGCTTTAAAGTTCCATTACAGCTGAATTAGAGTTGAAAATAGGACCCAGGTTTCTGAACATCAGACCCATCCTCTGCTCCCCAGGCTAGGCTGTTTTCTGCAGGACTTGTTTACACTGGCATTCCGTGAAAGAGTGTTCAACATATCGCTTGTAGACTGATGAAAGGAGTTTCCCAGCAAATAGAAAGGACGGCTTGACCTGTACCTGTTTGGTCACGTATCCACACACCCAACCCCCCTGTATGTTCAGAAGCAATGGCACTGGGATGCCCAATCCACATCAGGGTCATTGAAAGGTGGGGTGGTCAAGGGAGCCAGGGCAAGGAAGAGAGCAGGTGCACCACCCCCTGCGTCAGAAGAAGCCCTGTATTTGCAGCCTCAAGCCAGGTCTCCACAGCCTGCCCAAGGAGGGAAGCCAGGATGGGTGTGGTCTGGGGGGCTGCCTCGGGATCCTCAGGTGCTGGTTTTTAAGTAGACAGGAGAGTATAAATCACTATGAGTCATATGCTACCCTTCTGCCAACAATTTCATGTTTGCATACTTCTGTTGGCCATCCCCATTCACTTGGCTTTTTAAAAGTTTGAGGAAGCCATCGACAGCATCTAAAACTTAATCTGGGTTAGGTCATGACACAGCCTTAAAAAAATGTCCAAGTGAACTAAACCATTCCACACTAAGATAATTTTAAAACAAAGGTGAAATGCTCAAAGAAACCACATCCAAAGACCAGAAATTCTGTTACTATTATACAAAGCTATTTTACCAGTTGTGTAAAGGTGCCACTCATTTTTCAAAAAAAAAAAAAAAAAGATTATTTTTGGTGAAACTCTGAATGGCAAGTGGAGGAAACATTAGGCTTCCACAGAGCATCATTGGACCAGTGTTGGTGGCCACCCTGATGCCAGTAGGCTAATCCTTTCCCCTGAGCTTGAGTGTCCCATCTTCCTGTCTCCCAGGAGCCAAGATGGTGCTTACCTCCTCCCTCCACTCCTCACTGCTTCGCTCACAGATGAAGCCAGAGGACACGGCTGCCCAGCTGCTCTGGGCTCCCAGCTGTCTGCAGACTCTGCTTCCCCAGAGGGAGGTTAATTACACACCTGGCAACACCCCTCTTTAGAACCAGGACATGCCACATGCAGCTGCCGCTTGCCAGCAAGAGCTGTAGCAATCTCAGCTTTCCGAATGGAAGAAGGGGCTGTCGAGGACCCAGAGTCACAGGAACTGAAGGGGTCCCTTTCCTCAGGCTGCAGTACTAAATCCCCAAGGAAGGAGGCCCCTTGTCCCTAAGGCTAGGCAAGCCGCTCCCCAGTGCCAGCCTTCCATACAGAAGAGGAACTCGATAATATTTATAAAGCCCTGTGAGCAGAATTTCTTGACATTTTATCTCCACTGTAATGTCTTTAAAGTGGCTCTGTTTCCCAGAAAGATAAGTTCCATCATCTCCAATGAACATGAATGCATTTAACAAATAGACCAGTTCAGGAAAAGCATTCTGTAAGGCCCCACAGTCTGTAGGGAATTACCTAAGGGATGTGATTTGACAAATTCTACGGCAAACTTCCAATCTTGGTATATTTCTCCCCATCAGGTTGCTTGGAATTTTTACCAGCAGGGATTATACACTTCCCCTAAAACTTGGTACTCCTGATTGCCCCAAATGGTAATTATATTTATATAACATTTCAAAGAATTCCCAGATACATTATCTTGCTAGATAGAATCTAGTTAACACACTGGAGGGGTGGGGGTGGGGTGGAGAGGACATAACTCATTAAAACAATTATTGTCTATTAACATCATAACTTTAATTAGCTTTCCAGAGATGGATAAGCAAAGCCCCAAGGGGATGAGACCCTGGAAATCAGACACGTTTGGATGAGAAGGGGGCTGAGAAACCACCTAAAACCTGGCTAGCTGGCCCAGGCAGAGCAGGTGAGGTGTGTGGTCCCATGGGCACCTCTGCACCCACACAGAAGCCACGGTGAGAGACAGACAGAACAGCAATAGCCACAAGGACAAACTTCACCCACTCAGGCTTTTCCCCAGGCTGACCTGGAAATCACAATGAAGAGCCCCGTAGTGCCAGATAGCCTCCTCCCAATGCTGAGGAGTGTGCCAGTTCCAGAAGGAACAACTTGCTCCCTGTCCCCCTCAGAGTGCCTGGTGTGTCTGCCGAGATTCTCTCAATAAGTATTATGTGGCTTACACCAGATATTTTTGAGGGAACAAAAGGAAGCTTTAGTTTTGAAACATCCCTTCTCACATGTTAGCACAGTCCTTAAATAATGCACCTTTGAGGTTCTGAGTAATTCTTCCCACTGTCTGCCCTGAGCGTGTCTGGATGCCAAGAATTTGCTTGAAATGCACAGGGTGCCCTATCCTAACTCGAGCTGAAAGTGTAGTGTTGAAAACCCAGTAGCGTGGTCTCAGGGGTTCCTCTTCCTCTGAGATCCCGTTGCTGGCCTCCCTGGGTTCCGGGACCCAGAGGCTGTGTGGTCAGGGGCAGACCCACCCTCTCTCTGGGCTTGCCTGTGCCCGTGTGTCAAGAGAGGGGTTTGGGTTTCACTACTTCTCATTCCTGGCTGCACGTTAGAATCACCTGGAAGCTTTAAAAAAACTGCCAGGACTGCGCATCCAGGGATCCTTACTTAATTGGTTGAGGTGTGGCCAGTCCTGAGTATTTTTAAAAACAGTTCTTCAGGTCTGCAATTGCTGAATTAGATGATCTCTGGAAACTTCCAGGTTCTATAAAATTTCACAGTGCTGACAGTCTGGTATTCCATTTTATTTATTCAATTAATTTTTTCCCAAACATATTTTTTTTAAATTCTCAGTATGTTGCATAGGCTGATTTTTAGAAATGCCTTTAGTTATATAGAAACAATATATTGTTTAAAATTTTTTTAATGTTTTATTTATTTCTGAGAGAGAGCAAGCATGAGCGGCGGGGCGGGGGGGTGGTGGTGGTCAGAGAGAGAGGGAGACACAGAATCTGAAACGGGCTCCAGGCTCTGAGCTGGCTGTCAGCACAGAGCCCCACGCAGGGCTCGAACCCACGAACCGTGAGATCATGACCTTAGCTGAAGTCAGACGCTTAACCGACTGGACCACCCAAGCGCTCCTATTGTTAAAGTATTGTTTGTTGGGGTATAATGGCATGTGTCTGAAGTGTACGATCTGATACATTTTCACATATAAGAAATGGTTACCACCATCACAATAGTGAACATATCCATCACCCTCAGAGGTTTCCCATGCCCCTCGCTAACCCTCCTACCCCTTTTCTCCCCCCTCCTCTTCCCTAGGTAACCACTGATCTGCTTTCAGTTACTACAGTTTGCATTTTCTATCATTTCATACCAATGGAATCATACAATATGTACCGTTTTTCGCCTGGCTTCATATTATGTCCTTAGGCTTCAGATTTCAAGCTCTTTGAGAACAGGATCCACCTTTTATTCCTTTTCTCTTCCTCCAGGCCCCCAACTTATATTTTGCCCCCAAGAAACCCTTTAGCCATTCTTTGCTTGATGGGAATCAGACCTTTATGAACTTAGAAGTGAGCTTCAGTTTGGTGTCCAACCCACTGCTTCTCTGTAGGCTCCTAGTCTGCAGCTTCAGCTCAGTTTAAAAATAATGCATTAGCTAAATGCGTTCATTTGGGGTCCGTGGAGTTCTAGGGCTCCAGAAAATGAGTGTTGAGTGTCCAGGTATATGTTGGGGCAGGAGCAACCACCTGGGAAAGGTTCCTGGCTTTCACTGATTCTTAATCACCAGATTCTTTTTTTTTTTTTTTTTTTTTTTTAAGAGAGGTTGGGGAAGAAGCAAAAAGAGAGTGGAGCTTGACTCTGGGCTCAATCTCACTACCCTGAGATCACGACCCCCAGGATCTGAGATGAAATCAAGAGTCAGACACCCAACCCACCCAGGTACCTCACCAGATTCTTGATCCAAAAGGAGGAAATATGGGTTTATTTCATGCTTTGGTTCTATTATAATCCTATATGTATTTTATGAATATGATATCTAATTGTAACTCCTCTACTGTCTGCCCCCTTTCCTCCCTTCCTCTCTCCTCAGTACTTTTCTTTTGTTCTCTACCTGCCCTGGTTATACTCTCCCTCCTTCACTAAAGATGCTACAGGCCTGTTGAGTGGGAGTGCTGCTCCATGGGAACTTTTTGCCTGGCCCTTCTCTTCAAGACCTTCTCACCTAAGTCATGTGGAGAATTGTGCCTCTTTAGTCAGTGATTCTTTTTTTTTTAATGTTTTGTTTATTTCTAGGAGAGAGAGAGAGAGACAGCGTGAGCAGGGGAGGGTCAGAGAGAGAGGGAGACACAGACTCTGAAACAGGCTCCAGGCTCTGAGCTGGCAGTCAGCACAGAGCCCGACGCGGGGCTCGAACCCATGAACTGCGAGATCATGACCCAAGTGAAAGTCGGACGCTTAACCGACTAAGCCACCCAGACGCCCCTTTAGTCAATGATTCTTATTCCCTTTTATTTAGCACTTTCCCTGAATCCTAACTACCATTGTGCTCAAATATCACAAACCTACATTTCCTCAAAACCCAGAGCATGGGATTCCTTTTTATCTTAAGCAAGATCAGGGTTTGCGTAGTTGTAAGCATTATAAGAACCAGACTTAACAAGAAATAGCACTGCAAATTCACAACTGAGCCACCTCTACTTAATCCAGAGATAGTCCCTCTTATCCCCCTATATAAAACACACAAAATTTTTAATAATACTGTGTCTGATTTTAGACTGAGATGAATAATAGGAACATCAGCTTCTAAATGATAAATCCCTATGCATCCGACACAGCCACACAAACAGTGGTTTCCCAGTGTCTTCCAGAGATAGGAGAGAGCAAGAAAAACATCTTACCTTCTGGCCAAAAGGCCAAAATGAACTCTACCTCGCCCCGAGTCCACCTCAACCCCTTGCATGTTTACAAGGGTCTGATATACTACATCCAGCAATGTTCTCTGGCTCCCTGCTTGGGACCAACTCTTAACTTTTATTCTCCCTTTCACCTCTATGCTTCCCCAACAGAATAGCAACTATGGTCTAGAGCATTTCAGCCCAGTTTCTACACAATCTCATTCCTCTGCAATAAAGGCAACCCTCTGAAAGTTACTTACGTGGCAGTGGCAAAGGCAAGCGCTGGATTTGGAAGCTGAGTTTGCTGATGCCAGCCCACTTAAATAGCTGGGTTGGCTGACGCAGGCTGTTGATAGCGCGTTTATTTACGCCTGTGAGTGCACGCTCAAGCAAGGACCTGAAAAACCTGCGGTGTGGGCAGGAGGAAGGCAGCTGAAAGTATGCCGAGGTTACATCTCTCCTGGTTATTCAAGTTTGATATGCGGGTGGTGACTTCTGAGTTTTCACGGAACTTTCTCAGTACCACCTTCTTGTCCTTGATCTCTTCTTTAGCCAAGTAAGACTCTTCACCAAGATTAGATGGGAGATGCCGTTGAGAGAGGAAGGAAGCAACAAAGGACCCTGAACCCTTGCGCCAAGTTCCTGATTTTGAATCGGCTTCTAGTTAGATGTTGCCTCATTTTAAACCATAGGTTCAGTGAGGTTGATTTCACAGCTCTGTGGGCTGAATGCCAAGCTAAGAGCTTGGACAATTGCCCAATCGATGAAAAGTTGTTTTGTTTTGTTTTGTTTTCAGGCACAGGATGTACAAATAAAGAACAGTTATAGGGGAGGTTCAGACTAGGATGATACAATTTTAGGTCCCTTTCAAAAACTATTTTGATTTCTTTCTTCTGCATCTGTAGTTTCCTCCTGACTTCCTCTCCCCTTCCTTTGTTAATGAAATTCCTATCTAAGAGTTGAAAGATTCCCCATGAGAGCTCAAATAAAAAGCCAGTGTGTGAACAAGACTGTGGGAAGATGCACTCCAAATGGGAGAGAGAGTGTGCAGTGGTTCATGTGACCATCAGTAGAAATGTTTCTGAAGGTGAGAGTAATGTGTGTGGGTGTGGGGACCTGGTTAGTTGATGTTTACCTGTTTTATATAGCTAGATATGACAGTTAATAGTCAATTGCAGCATGCTAAACACATTAGGTGGGTATGATTTTGAGAGGATGAAGAAAGGGAGACAGGGTTTGGTGAGATCATTTATGGGAGTATCTGTGTGTATTTCTGGTACGTAGCACAGACTGTATCTAAGTGCCATCCAGATTTACACAGCCTATATTCTTCACTTCACTGGAAAAAGAAAGAGCCCACTTGATTCTCTTGGGAACAGCAGCCGAATGTGAAAGAAGAACAGCAATCATTAAAATTTTTTTCTCTCTTGGAAAAGGAGGTAGTGGTGATAAAACATGTGTGGGAGAATTGTAGAGACAGGGGGCCTAGCCTATCCCAACCCTGGTTACCGGAAGAATTCTTTTGTTTCCTGCCTAATTCATTGCCTAACTTTTGACTGTTCTATGGCCAAATCTGGATTCTTGCCTCCCAGATTTCTTGAATGCAATGTCTATGTCTTGTCCATCTTTTGACTCCCACAGAGCCTGGCACAAATTATTATGACAATGACAATGACGATAATGATGATGGTGTCTGGGTTTACACATGGGGCTGATTAGAATCAATATTTAAAAAGTTGTTTCAGGGGTGCCTTGGGGTGGCTCAGTCGCTTAAGCGTCCGACTTTCACTTAGGTCATGATCTCGCTGTTCGTGGGTTTGAGCCCCGCGTCGTGCTCTGTGCTGACACCTACCTCAGAGCCTGGAGCCTGTTTCAGATTCTGTGTCTCCCTCTCTTTGTCCCTCCCCTGCTCACGCTGTCTCTCTCTCTCTCTCTCAGAAATAAATAAAACATTAAATAAATAAATAAATAAATAGTTTCAGAATGTTTTCAACTACCCTTATTTATTTGTTTATCATTTGTCTTCTAGAATGTGATTTCCATGACCTCAATGACCTCGCCTGTCTTGCCTCCACTTGTAACCCCAACACCCAGCACAGTGTCTGGCACATAGTAGGTACTCAACAGATTTGTGCTGTTTGCTTAGTTTCTAGATTCTTGTGAAGGCTGTGAAACCCAAAAGACAGAAGTTCTGGAATCAGCAGTCTCATCTTGATCCACACGTTTCTTTTGCTCTTACGTAATGTGTTGACTTTAAGCTATTCCTCTTTATCCAGTGTATCATGGAGATGAAACTAAAAGTGGCAGAAACCATAGGGCAGTTTTGCATCACTAAGAACTCTACAGGTATGTGGTTTCAGGTTGCTCAGTGGTGCAGTGAGGTCACCCAGAACCCAGGCTTTTTCTGTGTTTCATTTTGTAGTCTTCATTGTGAGAGCATTGCCTCCCACCATGGGGGCTAGGTTGATACAGCAGCTTGGTGTATCATATCCTTAAATGAAAAAAAAAAAAAAATCAAAGACAGGTAGGAAGGGAAAATGAGCTTTCTTTTTAATAGCCCTCTTTGTTTGTTAGAGAGAAAAATCTTTCCAGAAGCGATTAGCAGACTTCCAGTTATGTCTCCTTGAGGAGAACTGGGTCAAACACCACATTGGCTAAATCTATCATCTGCAACGAGGAAAGGAATCAGGCTGACCATGGTTCATTTTATAGGCCCCGGGGAAGAATCCACCTTTTCCAGAAAAATCCCCAATATCTGAACAAAATCAGGATTTAGTTAACAGGGAAGTAGAACAGTGCTACCAACAATACTGCCAATCTAAGAAATCCTTGAAGGTCTGATAAGCTGAACTGCTTCAGTGCGTGGGTGCCAGTCCTGGCTGTGACAATTGCACTTCATTCTATTGGTTCTCTATCTCTGTGTGTTTCTTTTTTTTCTTTAATGAGAAAAGCTTACTTCGACTCTCAACAAAACTGAAGCTATTTCAATAACCCCAAATAAGGGAAGTAGCTGGTCATGGTGATTTTTTGTCTACAGGGTTAGAGTACTAGTCTGTATCACCGCTGATTTTCTTCATATTCAAGGAATTGCATATAATCTAGCAGCCTCTTCTCCTATGTCTAAAAATGCAACTCATCATAAAAAAAAGAAAAAGCTGCCAAACAGTCTATGAAGGTTTAAGACTCATTTCCTACTCCTCTTCTTGTCTATTATATTTCAGTGCAATTCCATATTCCCACATGTTTGCATCTTTTTCTTCCTGGGAACTCCAGCTACCTTTTCAGATTTGTAAACTAGAAACATATGGCTGATATAGCAATTCTTACATAGTTTTTTTTTTTTTCTTCTGGCGATTAGCAAACTTCAAATTGACACCTCATATGAGTAATTTTGTTTTCCTGCTCTTCACTGTTCTAGACCTTTTTCTTGTGGTGGGCTTCAGGAACTGTTTTGTCCATTGCCACAGATCAAGAGAATTAGGATGAAGGATACCATGAGCTAGATGTTAAGCTCCACGAGAAAAGAACAGTGTGTGGGAGATGGTAAGTGGTCTGAAAGTGTTTATTGAGTGACTGGAAGAATGGTGGAAAGGGAAGAGGATGGGCTTCTGAATCAAGCAGGCTTGATTCAAGTCCCATCTCTGCTACTTACCATCTCTATGAGCCAGAGCAAGTTATAAAACTTCTCTCAGACTCAGTTTCCTCATCTATAAAATAGGAATGATGATGCTTATTTCTTAGGTTTGCCATAAGAACTAGAGATATTATACATAGAGCACTTAGCATAATGCCTAGAACATAGTATATGCTTAATAAAGGTAGTGGTTACAATTAAGAAGCCCAATTTTCCATAGTCATCTTTGTTAGGCCCACACGTGGTAGGCACAAAATAGTGAACCTAAGCCCCCAGGTGCTACAGCAAACAGGAGTGTTTGGAAGAGCCACATGGAAGGCAGTGATATCCAGACAGTGAGGCAAATACTCTTTTCCTGATCAAAGCCAGAGATTACCAAAGTGCAGTGGGCTATTTGATGACTGAGGAGCATACAATGGTGGAGGGAGAGAAAAGCCATTCCCTGGGGAACAGAAAACTACCAAAGATGTTTAAGAAAATTTGTCATAAGGGATATAAACCTCCCAAGGGCCAAAATCGTACTTATACAGAAACAAGTTAGGAAGAAGGGTAACCAGAGCATAGAAGCATACTTGCTGAAAGTTCTGCCCCCAAGGTGTGAACTTGCAGAGACAGAGACTGAGAATCTCATCCCATGTGCAGATGATGTGGAAGTGCTGACTCCCAGCCCCTTCCTGGGCCCAGCCTGGCTGGGAGGTAAATGTGTGAAGTAGCAGAGGACCAGCAATGACAGAGAACTTGGATGCAGAAAAGGATGTCAGCTAACCTAGGTAGGAGATGTTTCCCTTGGCTGTTCCCTGGTAAAGAGGGACTGGGAGTTTTAGCACAAGCACACTCTGTAGTCGGTGTAGTTTGCTATAGACTGGTTAGTGATTAGGTCACTCTTTCAGTGAACTGTAAGTATTTCATTCTAGTTGTGGGCTCCGTCATCTTACCTAATCCACCTGTTGTCCTTATGGAGTCCCAAGTCAGAGGATGACTAGGACTAGGAGGCTGTGGCCCATTCATAGCACCCACTGCAGAAGGTGTCCGGGGAAGGCTGTTCCGACTGGTGTGGTTCATGTCGCCTTTGCTCTTTGATTTGAAAATCACAGTTTCTTCTCATTCCATTTTGTTTCATCTGGAGTCTAATGAATGGGGATGTTGCAAGCACTGTTTTCCCTAGGAACCCCATTTATGTTATTGGTCAGAGAAGGGTAAGGCCCTTGGTAACGGGGAGCATCACTCGTTTGTGGAAAGAGTGGGAGGGGGCTCTGTCTCACCCACCAAAGCTCTGAAAGCCGCTACCTCAGCTCCTTTCCCTCAGCATTAGGACTCGCTGCTGCCAGCAGGAGCTGTGGGGTGACATTCTCAAGAGGGGTGGGGGTGGAGCCTCACCTAAGAGGCGGCTCTTCCATGAGTGACAGGAAGATATTGCAGATTGGGCCACCTCAGCCTGATTGTCATCCCCTAACACACAGAGTGAAGAAAGAGAGTCCCCACACCCATGAAGTTTCAGGGATGGGCCCTCTGCTTTTAGAAAGCACCGGGTGGGGAGCTGGGGTAAAGAAAAGCAAAATCAGTTGGTAAATACTTGCCTGACTGGGCATCAAACCCAGGCACAGTCCATGCTACCAAGCACTACACAGCATGACCTTTGTGGCCACCTCTCAGGGCACAGCCCAAAGCAAGAAGGGAAGAGTAGGTCCCACCTCCCCATGAGTACCCCCATGCCAGTTTCCATCTATGTGAGATACTTGACTTCTGTGACTGATTTTACCTGGAAACAGAGAGGAAGAAGAAAGGAGAAAGCAGAGCTAACAAAAATATAGAGCTTGAGGACAAACCAAAAAATAACCCAAAATTCATGTTTGACCCAGTGGAGAAAGGGTTTGAAAAATACTTTGGGCTAAAATTGTGGATCAGCTGAAGGGAGAGAGAGGTTTGATAAGCAGCTACAGGCCTTCTCCTTCCTGAACCCTCCTCTCCACCTCAGAAGTTCCAGGGTGGACTCTGCATATGACTCCAGAAGCTCTCATCCCCTCCCATGCCTCAGCCCTTGTCTGTGTGAGGAGGGAGTCAAACTAGATGATCCCTCTGAGGTCCTTTCTGTTTTAATATTCTACCCTCCAAGGGGAGAGAGTCAGGGGCCACTGGCTGGAGAGGAGGGACCCCCAGCAGCCACAGGGGAGGATGGCCCCCCAACTTAAGGCTGAGAGAAATGAGAAAAAGCATCAGTGGATAGGTAAAACCTGAAATACTCCACTCACTACCATTCAGAGGCTCCCTAGTTCTCCTCCTCAACAACCTGGGCCTCCCAAACCTGGGATTCAGGGATTAGAGAGTATCACCTGGCACTGTGTGTGTGTGTGTGTGTGTGTGTGTGTGTGCATGTGTATCCCAGGAACAACCAGAACTCAACTCCAGCTACAATGCTTCAAGCATGTGTTTGGCTTTCCAATGCAGTCCAGAGAGTCATCTTGAAAAAGAAAGCCCCAGGTGGGGGAGATTTGGGAGATGGACTCGGGGAGGTGTGTGAAGAAGGGAGGGAGGGAGGGAGGGAGGGGGAAGGAACGGTATGTACGTCATCTCTGAAAAAAATGTCTATAAGCCTTGACTTCTGCTTTTGCAAAATTATGCTATAGTCTGATTTTGTTCACTGATTCAGGCCAATTCCACTCTGCACATTTCATCAATGCTCCTCCCTCCTCCATGGCCTTCTCTGAGGTTTCTGTAATGAAGCCCTGGGAGAGCAGTGGTGAATGATTTAAGGCTGCTTGTAAAATGGCTTCTAATGTGGTGAATTACATAAATGGTGATGTGCACTCTTGAATCTGACCTTTACCTCTCTAGAGAGTCAGCTCCTGGATCAGTCTGCCTAGTGAGTTCTGAGTGACCTGCAAGAGGGCCTGGCTTCCTGAATTGATTTCCCAAAGGTGACACTGATGAGGGAGCAAAAGGCAAGCTGAGGGTAAAACACAAGCTGACACTCTGCAACACCATCCCCCAGTCTCCCATGGGGGTATGTGTGACATTCCTCAGTCACTCTTGGCCACCCAAGAACAAAGGAAAGGGGAAAACAAACGGTCAACCAATAGACATCACAGTCATGTGGGACATGAATCTTCTTCAGTTTGCAACTGTCTTAATGATTTAGAAGAGGGGAAAAAAAGCATCTTATCAAGAGCCAGACCTCCAGAAACCTATAGACTCAATTTCCTGGGGTTCTAACGTCATCCTCCCTTTCATAGGATAGAAAACCTTAAATAATCAGTCACTCCTCACAACCCCAGTGCAGCTCTTTCTGCCCATGGGTCCTGTCCCCATGCTATAATAAAACCACCTTTTTTTTTGTACCAAAGAATTCTTTGACTGTAAGCTCCTGAACCCCAACATTTCACATCAACACCACTGACTTTGTTCTCTGACTCAAGGGGAAATAGACTCATTTTTCATGATGCTGCCAGTAGATGTCCCATTTGTCCCAAGGCCAAATCTCAGGCTGAGGAGAATTTGGGGTGGCCCTAGGGTTCAGAGGGAAAACTCTGGACACAATGTGGCCCTAGCTGCGACCTATGGTGACCAACTTCTCTGACTTTTCTGGAACTGTCCTGGTTTAGCACTGGAAGTCCCATGTCTCAGAAAATCCCACAGTCCTGGGAAAACCAGGACTAGACTTCTCACATCGTAGCCAGTAATTTAACCTCTTTGAACCTTAATTTCCTCATATACGTGAAATGAAAGTAATGATCACAACCTCATGTGATATTTGTGGAGTAGGGTTGATATCCATCCAAAGATTGTTCGGGAAGAAAAGAGAGGGTTAGGTGACAAAAGCAATGTCTCTTTGCCTCTGTTCCAAGGAGTGGATGTCTCTTCTCCCCAGTGTGTTTTGACTTTTCCAAGTGAAGGTGTAAGCACAACACTTGAGGATTCTGGAACAATCCAGAAAGCCTTGCAGGCCCTGGCTAATGCAGAAGGCTGGATTAAGGCCTCTCCTAGCCCTATGATTATCTGATTAAGAGTAAATGCAGAGGCAGCTGCTTACTTGCAGAAGTCACTTTTAGCAGCTACCACTTACAAGTCACAAATAAGGGATTATGAAGCCTTTTCTTTTCAGCTTCCTTGTTGCCCCTCATCTATTGTGTGCAGAGATTCTTAACTAATAGCTGTGTTCTGAGTGACTATATCCCAGTAACTACTGTTTCAGGGCTGGAAAAGGAAAAGAAGTTAATATTTTCAAAAGACTCCCAGCAAGACATTTTGTAGCCCAAGAGTGAATTTCACAGGCGTCTTAATCCCTGGCAGTAAAGGCTGAGGGCTGTCTTGGAGACCAGAGGCAGTAAGCAAGAACTCTGATAACAAAAGAGAGGCAAGGGAATTATTTATGCAAATGTCCTGATAGAAGAAAGCTTTAATCAAAGACACCATAGAAAACAAGCCACAGGCTGATAGGGAGTATTTGGAACATGAAGGTGTCAAAGGGATCCAGTCTTTTTCTAAACAGAAGGAAATGACTGGAGAAAATGGTCGTTCATAGTTGAGCAGAGCTATGTCAGCACTAAAGACAGAAGGGGGGTCTCCCTAGAAAGATGCCAAAGGCTGGAGATTATCAAAGCACAACATCTTTACCATCCTGATCCTTCCACCCCATGACAAATGAAGTCAGATTCATTTAGAATTAATGCCAGATTCTGATTGAAAATAGAAGTTTGCAGAAGTTGGAAAATTCAACATGCCAGACTCTGGCGCCAGTGATAACTAACCAGTTCAAGTCCAAGGCAGTTGATGGAACAATTTTACATAATTAGGACATGTTTGGGAGGAGAGGAAAAAAACGACTCTCTGATCAAGAGTTTATTGATTTACATAAACATTAGTATGATTGCTGGTTTCACATCTTATGTACCACCTTCATATTTACATTCTAAATTAATGATGGGCAGAATGCCAAGGACAGCAATATTGCCAGCTTTCACAAAACTGCCCACCAGACTCTGGGGAAACCTGCCAAGCAGATGGTTCTAGATTACCAAGCTACGTTTTCTCCCGTGTTTTCCAACCCTTCTTAAAGAAAATTAAATTCTGGGGGCACCTGGGTGGCTGTCGGTTAAGCGTACAACTTTGGCTCAGGTCATGGTCTCATGGTTCATGGGTTCGAGCCCCGCATCGGGCTCTGTGCTGACAGCTCAGGGCCTGAAGCCTGCCTCAAATTCTGTGTCTCCTCCTCTCTCTGCCCCTCCCCCACCTGTGCTCTGCCCCTCTCTCTCTCAAAAATAAACATTAAAAAATTATAAAGAAAATTAAGTCCTGAAACAATTAATTCAAAAGTCAAGAAATTTGATTATCTGAGTAATTCATTAAGGCATAACTGTTAACCATTGCTGCATAATAAATCACTCCAAAGCTTAGTGACTCAAATTAACCATAATCATTTTATCACCTCTTCCAGTTTCTGTGGCCAGGAATTCAGGGAGGGCTCAGAGGGATATTTTCGTCTGGGGTCCCTCATATGGTTGCGGTCAGATAGTGGCTGGAGCATGAATAGCAGAAGAGTTGGCAGAAGCTACAATCTTGCTGGGTATCTCTCTCAGGTAGTCTCATGGTCTCTCCATGCAGTGTCTCCACAAGCATTGGTTGAGCTTCCTCACAACATGGCAGCCTCAGGGTAGCTAAGTATTCCAGTGCAAGTAGTTCAGCTCCTAAGGCAACAGCATCAACTTTTATGATATGACCTTAGAAGTTATGTAGCATCCTACCACATTCTTTTGGCTCCAAGTGAGTCACAAGCCCACCTAGACTTAAGAAGAATTAGTGGAGAATTCTTAATTCTTAATAGAGAAATGGTAAGGTTCCAGAAGAGCAATGTGGGATAGGGGATATTGTGGCCATCTTTGAATAATACAATAGGCCATAAGATATAAATAACTGATGATCATCGTCTTTAAAAAAAAGTTTGCATTTTAAGAAAATAATGCTAACCCAATAAATCTCTAAATTCGTGAAATACATATTTAAGAACCTAGTGTTAATTACCTTCAAACCCTCCTTCTCCACATTACCTCTGATTCTTTAGGGTCAAACAACTGGGTATAATGATGTAATAGTTTGCTGGGGGGCTGCAATAACAAAATACCATAAACTAGGGAGCTTACACAACAGAAATTTATTGTCCCCCCAGTTCTGGAGGCTAGAAGTCTCAGATAATGGTGTCAATAGGGTTGATTCTTCCTGAGGACTGTAAGAGAATGACTCTAAGCCTCTCCCTTAGCTTCTGGCAGTTTGCTAGGACTCACTGGTGTTCCTTATCTCATAGAAGCATTCCTCCCATCTCTACCTTCATCTTCACATGGTATTCTCTCAGATACATGTGTCTCTGTCCAAGTTTCCCTTTAAGAAAATGTTTATTTATTTATTTTGAGGGAGAGAGAGAGAGACTGTGAGTCGGGGAGGGCCAGAGAAAGAGAGGGAGACCCAGAATCCCAAGGAGGCTCCACACTCAACATGGAGCCTGACATGGTGCTCAGTCCCACAGCTGTGAGATCATGACCTGAGCCGAAATCAAGAGTCAGATGCTTAACCGACTGAGCCACCTAGGCACCCTCAAATTTCCTCTTTTTATAAGGACACCAGGCCTATTGGATTATGTGCTCACCCTATTCTAGTGTGACTCCATCTTAACTAATTATACCTGCAATGACCTTATTTCCAAATAAGGTTACCTGCTGAGGTACTGGAGTTACGACTTCAACATGTGAATTTTGAGGAGCAATTTATCTCACAACATGTCTCTTATTTTTTGAAGGAAGGAGTTTCTTTTGATATGGTTTCTAAGAGCATCAGTAGGAGAGTAGAACCCAATTGCAGGTACAATTTTCAAACATTATATCTAGCTTCTCCTTTCCATGACCCTTGCCATTCTCTCCTGTCTCCTAAACACTTTCTTCAAATTTTAAGTAAAGATTTTCATTAAAGCTATTAATGCCATTAGAGTATTTTGGTATTTAAATGTGTTTTTTATTAAAATGTCATTAAATAAATAAATTGAAATGTCATGATCAGATGTTGGTTATGGAGTCTCATTCCCTCCCAAATTTTCCATAATCCTAGTACCAATTGTTATATACCTTCAAATTGCATAGGATTTTTCAAAACTTTATTCTTGGACCCTGGGACTCACCTACACAGCAACTTAGTTCATTTAAGGAGACTCAAAGAGTAATTTATTGACTTGGAGAATTTGAGATTGTTCTCTGTCAGTACTGTGCAGACATTTAAAAATGTATTTCCTTTGGATGTTTAAAGCAAAAAGAAAGAGAGGCACATCCCGCTGCCTCATTAGAGAAGCCACATGTCTTTGGCTTTCTTGACCTAGCACTTATCTTGTACTTAATGTTTTCAAAATACCATCCAATCATTAAATAGCCAGTTCCCACAACATCTTTGTGAGATGTGAGGATTGTTGACAATTTTAGTAAAGAAATTTGAAACAAAAAGCAAAGGTGACCTGTGCAAGGCAGTATAACAAATCAGGACTGGACCCAAGTGTCTGCCATTTCATGAACTAAAACTTTGTTTTGTGCAAACCGAGGGACAGATTCTCGTGGCCACATCCCTTTCCCGTATTCCCAGAAGCCAAATGCCCACTTTCCCCTTTGCTCTGCAGTCATGGCAGGAGCAGCAAGTGAGGCAGGAGTCAGCAGACACAAGGCCATCCTGTGGACAGTCTCAGAAATCATAAGGGGAACCTTTGGGATATGAAGCCCCGGTAAGCAGGTAGGCATCTCAATGCAGTCTCTTTTGTATCTGCTGGACGGTGAGATCAGGAAGATTCAGGATCTATATTAATAATAAGGACAGTCTGGGGGGCGCCAGGGTGGCTCAGTCAGTTAAGCATCCGACTTCGGCTCAGGTCATGATCTCACAATTCATGTGTTCCGGCCCTACACTGGGCTCTGTGCTGACAGCTCAGAGCCTGAAGCCTGCTTCAGATTCTGTGTCTCCCTCTCTCTCTTGCCCCTTCTGGACTCTCTCTCTCTCTCTCTCTCTCTCTCTCTCTTTCTCTCAAAAATAAAAATAAAACATTTAAAAAAATAAAAAATAATAAAAATGGTATGGAAGGTGTTCCTTTTGGTCTTAGAAAACTGTAATCTTCTTGATCACAGGCTCTATTGGAAACAAGCCCCTCTGAAATTCTTTGGTTTAGTCTTAAGCCAATGAACCATAAGAGTAAAGTTTAAGGACTTTTCTTAATTCTAAGAAGGTGCTGCAGGACAGAATCCCAGATGTTTTCTGTGGCTGCCTCCCAAGGAAGACTGGTGGCCACCATAATGCCCTCTAGTATTTCCAGAGTTCTTGCTTTTTTCTCTGATGAGAGAAGATTGCATATCATTGGCTGGTCCTATACCTGAGTGAAGGGAAATCAATGGCATGCAAATTAGTTTATTTAAGATAATTAAAGACTCCACCAGGCCAGCATTTTACTCTTAAGCAGGCCATTGAAACAAAAAGCAAATCCAAATCACATTCTCTTCTCCCAAGGTACCAAGCATACCCTTTCCCTTTTTTTTTTTTCAGTCTTTCACTTCAAAGCTGTGATTGCCTCTTTACTTGGCAGACGTATAGCTACTAAGGTATGTTTTGCTTTGATTGTGGGATACTCAGGTGGAATCGCATGTGATGTGGGTCTCTTCCTAAGCAAGAATATAAGTTGAGGCTTCTCATCTTCATACCAAATGCCATGCTGGTCCTGCACACCTGAATCCTAAGCACAGGAATCTGAGCATTTAGGTCTATTTTTTTTAAGTTTTTTTTTTTTAACATTTATTTATTATTGAGAGGTAGAGAGAGACAGAGCATGAGCTGAGGAGGGGTACAGAGAGGGGGAGACACAGAATCCGAAGGAGGTTCCAGGCTCTGAGCTGTCAGCACAGAGCTGGACGTGGGGCTCAAACTCACAAACTGCGAGATCATGACCTGAACTGAAGTCGGACACTCAACTGACTGAGCCACACAAGCACCCCTTAGATCTATTTTCGTAATCAATACTAGGAAATTTATTCTATTTCTCATTTTGTCTTAGTTTAGATCTTCAGGTATAAAACCTCTACATTCACAATGTTTATTATTTATGCGTATCTTAATGATTTTATTTTTAAAGAATTTTTTACTATGAGGTTCTTCAAATCTTTTTTTGAAAATAATGTAAACATGGCATTAATAACAAGTAAAATACATCTGAAAAACCAGTATAATATTCAACACTGAGAATTTCCTTAAAAATCGGTGTGCTTTGGGGTGCCTGGGTGGATTAGCTCAGGTCAAAATTTCAGTTTGTGGGTTTGGGCCTGCTTGGAATTCTCTCTTTGCCTCTTTCTCTCTCTTTCTCTCCCCCACATTCTCCCTCTCTCTCTCTCAAAATAAATAAACAAGTATTTTTTTAAAAATCAGTGTGTTTGACGGCATCTGGGTGGCTGACTCAGTTCAGCATCGACTTCAGCTCAGGTCATGATCTCGGGGTTCATGGGTTCAAGCCCCACATTGGGCTCTGTGCCGACAGCTCTGACCCTGGAGCCTGCTTCAGATTCTGTGTCTCCCTCTCTCTCTACCCCATGCCCACTCACACTCTGTCTCTCTCTCTCTCTCCAAAATAAACATTAAAAAAAAAAAATCAGTGTGTTTGTCCATAGGTTGACTATGGTAAAAGATAACCAGTGCTGATACTTTGCTTGGACACACTCTTACTGCCATGCTGGAAGTCAAGATACTGAAATCTCTGTATGAATAGTTTAAAGTCACTGCCCTGAACCTCCTGAGGATCTACTGCAGGTACTGAACTCTGCACTTCCTCTGGGACCTCTCCCTCATTCACCTTCTCCAGAATCTAGCAACCAAAGGGGCCCTAAGGGACCAACTTCAAGCTATGACCATTAGCCATTCTCTCATATTGGTAGTCAAGCTGTTCTGGCTGTGTATTTTTATATTCCCCTTACAGGGAATGTTTTCCTACTCTTGCCTCCACATTAGCAACTATTATTGAGCATCTACTATGAGCCAGGCACAGTACTACAGTACTAAATGAGCCAGGCACAGTATTATAGTACTAAATGCTTTATTATCCTATCCCCCCAATACCCCATCAAATAGGTATTTTCATACCTATTTTATTTTATTTTTTTTCATACCTATTTTAAAGAGAACTGCATCTGGACACCTGGGTGGCTCAGTCGGTTAAGTGTTTGACTTTTTTTTTTTAAACATTTTTTAATATTTATTTATTTTTGAGACAGAGAGAGACAGAGTATGAGCAAGGGAGGGACAGAGAGAGAGGGAGACACAGAATCTGAAACAGGCTCCAGGCTCTGAGCTATCAGCACAGAACCAGATGCGGAGCTCGAACCCACAAACTGCTAGATCATGACCTGAGCCGAAGTCGGATGCTTAACCAACTGAGCCACCCAGGCTCCCCAAGCATTAGACTCTTGATTTCGGCTCAGGTCGTGATCTCACAGTTTTTAAGTTCGAGCCCTGCATCGGGCTCCGTGCTGCAAGTGTGTATCCTGCTTGGGATTCTCTCTCCCTTGCTCTCTGCCCCTCCCCAACCCAAGTGCATGTACTTTCTCTCTCTCAAAATAATTAAACTTAAATTTTCTTTTAAATTTAAAAAGAGAACTGAATCTCAAAGGTACTAAGAAATGTGCCTAAGGTTACCATGCTGGTGATAGATACAGCAGATATAAATTCCTATCTCTTTGACCCAAAGTCCATGCTCTCTCCTCTGACCTAGAGTCTTCCCTGATGGAAGTAACACTTGGCAGCAAAGAAGAAAAAGAAGATGGTCGTCTGATCCAGGTACCTTTGGTGAATACCAAGTATGTGAACATGCTCAGGTACCTTTGGTGAATACCAAGTATGTGAACATGCTCAGTGGATACAGAGATCTTGGAGAGGCTGGATGGCAAATGGAGTCCTCTCTGACTCAGAACTCTGGAGGGTTCTGACAGGGAAGTGATGGTGGTAGAGTCTAGCGGTTAGAAGTGCCAGAACTTTGATTTACAGCAATGTTCTCTCATCACCTCAGTTTTGGCATACACCCTTGACACCTTCCATTCCCTTGCTCCCAGACCTAGTCACCAAGCCCCTCAATTCTGTTCCAATGGTGTCTCTCACATCCCTGCCATTCCATCCATGCCTTGTGCTAACACTCCATATCAAGTTCTCATTACCTCATGTCTAGATCATTTCAAAAGCCTCTTAACTAGAGATCCAGCCTCCGAATCTCTAAGTCACCCCTCCCACAATCACCACATTATTCCTAAAGAAACTGCTTCCATCACAAGATTTCATTATTCAACTCCCTCCCTCCCCACACACACCCTGGATCTGCTGACTATACTTCAGCTATTCAGAAAGACATTCAAATTCCTTCTTAATCTAATTCTAATCTTTTTTTCCAAAGTGCTTTCTCAGGATTCCTCTGTAAGAATCCTATGATTTAGCCAAGATTTTTTCCTTGTTATTCCTTAGCCACGCTATTTCCTTTCGCCTCCAAGCCTTACTCACTCCATTCCTCATGCCTGGCACATCCTCCTCTACCCTTCTAAATCCTGTGTGTCCATCATAACCCAACTTGGACACCCTCTCCAAGGGCACACCTTCTGTGCCCACTCCAGGGAAGCTGATGTTCTCTTTTATCTGGCTTATACCTCACATTTGACACCCAGACCCCATTGCTTTATTTGACAAATTTTCTCTTTGTTTATACATGCTATGTTTTCCCAGCGACCTCGTGACTATCTTACAGCAAAAGGAGTGAAGATGGTTGGTGAGAGGGTTCTGACAGGGAGGTGATGGTGGTAGAGTCTAGTGGTTAGGCCTTTGGGCAGGGTTGGAATCACAGCTCTGCACTAACCACCTAACTAGGCAATTTCATAGATGGGGACATTGAGCGATTAGGTGCATCTAATGAAATAAGGACATTTATGAAATAAGGACAGTAACTGTCCCTTCCTCCTAGAGCTATTGTGAAAATTAAATGAGGTGATATTTCAAGAGCTCTTATCCAGAGCCTGGCACATAGGTAAAGCTCAACTAATATTATTTATTATTACTTTCATTATTGAACCAAAAGAGAGTTTGTAATGTGCTAGACTCCAAATGACCTTCTTTAATATGTATGGGCACCCTAGGAAGGTAATAGATCATGCCCTAGCTATGGAGTCCCCGGAGAAGCCCTGAACTGTATTTCCATGAGAGAGTTAACACCCCAGTCATGTTTAAGCCATGTTTATTTATTTTTTAAGTTTATTTATTTATTTTTTAAGTTTTTAAAATTTATTTTCAGAGAAAGAAGGAGAGAGAATCCCAAGCAGGCTCCACACTGTCAGCACAAAGCCAGACACAGGACTTGAAATCACATTCCATGAGATCATGACCTGAGCCAAAATTAAGAGTCAGATGTTTAACCATTTGAGCTACTCAGGTGCTTCTAAGCCATGTTTAATGTCCCTTTTGCAACAGAACCCAATTCTTTTTTTTTTTTTTTTTTTTTTTTGCTTTTTATAGCACACTGATTTTTTTTATTTTTATTTTTTTACAAATAGTTTATTGTCAAATTAGTTTCCACATAACACCCAGTGCTCTTCCCCACAAGTGCCCTCCTCCATGCCCATCCCCCCTCCCCCCCACACCCATCAGTCCTCAGTTTTTGTCAGCATTCAAGAGTCTCTCATGGTTTGCCTCTCTCCCTTTCCCCCACCATTTCCGCCCTTCTTCTCCCCCTTGTTCCTCCGTCAAGTTCCTCCTAATCCTCCTATACGTGCAAACATATGATATTTGTCCTTCTCTGCCTGACTTATTTCGCTCAGCATAACACCCTCAAGGTCCATCCATGTTGCTACACATGGCCAGATTTCACTGTTTCTCATTGCCATGTAGTATTCCATGGTATAGATAAACCACATCTTTTTGATCCATTCGTCTGATGATGGACACTTAGTCTCTTTCCATGTTTTAGCTATTGTGGAGAGTGCTGCTATGAACATGGGGGTACATGTGCTCCTATGCATCAGTGTTTCTGTATCCCTTGGGTAAATTCCTAGCAGTGCTATTGCTGGGTCATAGGGGAGTTCTATTGTTAGTTTCCTGAGGAACCTCCACACTGTTTTCCAGAGGGGCTGTACCAGTTTACATTCCCACCAACAGTGTAGGAGGGTGCCCGTTTCTCCACATCCTCGCCAGCATCTAGAGTTCTCTGTTTTGCTCATTTTAGCCACTCTGACTGGCGTGAGGTGGTATCTCAGTGTGGTTTTGATTTGTATTTCCCTGATGAGGAGGGATGCTGAGCATCGTTTCATGTGTCTGTTGGCCATCTGGATGTCCTCTTTGGAGAAGTGTCTGTTCACATCTTCTGCCCATTTCTTCACTGGGTTGTTTGTTTTTTGGGTGTGGAGTTTGGTGAGTTCCTTATAGATTCTGGATATTAACCCTTTATCTGATATGTCATTTGCAACTATCTTTTCCCATTCCGTTGGTTGCCTATTAGTTTTGTGGGTTGTTTCCTTTGCTGTGCAGAAGCTTTTAATCTTGGTGAGGTCCCAATCGTTTATTTTTGCTCTTGATTCCCTTGCTTTTGGGGATGTGTCAAGCAAGAAGTTGCTGCGGTGAAGGTCAAGGAGGTTGTTTCCTGCTTTCTCCTCTAGGGTGTTGATAGTTTCCTGTCTCACGTTCAGGTCCTTTATCCGTTCTGAGTTTATTTTTGTGCATGGTGTGAGAAAATGATCTGGTTTCATTCTTCTGCATGTTGCTGTCCAGGCAACAGAACCCGATTCTAATAGGCACAATTCCTGTCATTCTGGTGCTGGAATTAGAAGTGCTTCTCTCTGGTGGCCATTAGGAACTTCATTTCTAGTATTCAAAAAATTCTGTTAGGAGGGAATGACCCAGTTTAAGTCTTTCTCACATTGGTCAGCTTTCTCTTTAGAGGAAGCAGGATATGACACTGAAGAATAAAGAAAGAGAAACAGATAGAGATTCTTTCTAAAAAGGTGGTGAGGAGGCAGGCTAGGACTAAGCTCAGGGACCCTAGGCTGCCACCACCCAAAACACCTGGAAGACACTGGGGTAGGTACAATTTCACTGTTGGCAAAGTCTCTTTAGAGAATCACATGGATATTTCGAGCTGTGTAGGTCCTGAGTCCAGCCTCAGACCGGAAACATGTCTGGAGCTGGCTGTGTGTTTTTTTGGTTATAATTTAGCAATTTGCATGAAGTCACGACCTTGATTTGTCCTTTGCATCTACAGCTAAGAAATGAAGTAAAACATAAAAAGATTGAGTAGGTGCCTAAATCACTGGCACAACACCTCCTCATCCCACCTCCCTCTTGCTTGTTGGAAAAGTTTGTCCTTTAAACAGAGCTGTGAGTTCTAGCTACTCACATTCTCAAATTCCCTGTATCTAGAGCATAGATATGAGACCTAATTTAGTCTAACTGACTTGTTTAGCCTGCTAAGGGTCTGACAGAAACTCCTCCACTGAATATAGTCTTATTAATATGGGGTGTCTACTACTACAGCCATCTTGTTAGTGTGTGATAGACAGGGTTGATATACCGAGGAAGACAAACTCAAGAGATGGAAAATATCTTGTTACTGATGATGTCATTGATCCCACTTTTTAAAACTGGACTGAGTCTGAGGTGCTTGGGTGGCTCAGTCAGTTGAGCATCTGAGTCTTGATTTCTGTTCAGATCATGATCTCAGTGTTGTGGGATCAAGCCCACCATCAGGTTCCATGCTGAGCATGGAGCCTGCTTAGGCTTCTCACTCTCTCTCTTTCTCTCTCCCCCTACTCTCCCCTACTCTCTGTGTTCTCTCCCTCTAAAGAATTAAATTTTAAAGAAATTGGGCTGAATCCAACCTGTTGGCATATGAAGTAATAAATGTCTTTATTGTTTAATTAATTTTGGTTAGATATTCTGTTACTTGTAGCCAAAAGCATCCTTACTGATGCAATGGCCAGAAACATTTTAACATTCAAAGCTGTAATGCTAAGGTTATCTAGTCAAACCTATATCTCTATAGGTTATCCTAGTCAAAACAAATGTATCTCACCCTTGCTCTTATGTTCTTTCCCCATTTTCTAACTGGAGACAGGCAACGAAAATATTCTATATCCACTTTATGGAAGATTATGAAGTTAGGTAATTCACATTTGAAACTTGGCTTTACCTCTGTGACTTTTGGCAAATTAATTTCTCCATGCCTCAGTTACATCATCCATTAAATGGGAAAAATAATCATCCTGCCTCATAGAACTGGATTAAATAAGCTAATACATAGAAAATACTTAAACAGTGCCCGGCCCACAGCAAGTCGATCAATTTACATTAGCTTTGTTTTCATCCTCTAGCAGCATGCCCTTCCATAGGTTTCCAAAGTATTTTGCTGTCACACTTTCACCTACATTTTCCTTTGCCAAGCATTTCTGGGAATAGCTGAAATGTGGGACAGACACAGTCAGCTCAATCCTCTTTTAGCATGCATACCACAAGATCATCAGAAAAGAAGTTTAACTAGCAGAAAGTAACAAATACCTTGTAAACACTATGGAGAAGCCCAAATTCCCTTCACTACCCAAATCCCATGCTCTGGATGTCCCTTACTGCATGCACTGAGATAGAGGTGGCAAGGACCCCTTGGGGTTGGTTTTCCCACAGACCTCTGCGGTGTGCTCTTAGCACTGAAAGTGTCCCTTAGACATCTATAGACGTAGTGAATAGGAACAGGAAAACACCACAGATGCGCTTATGTCACTATTGTTTTTACTTTGTTACCTGCCATTTCTCTCCTTCTTGAGTTTTTTTGCTGAGCCAAGAATTTCATCTTGTCTCTTTCTCTTGGGAGACTTTTTTTCCCCATCAACCCATGATTATACATCCTTTCTCTGGCTACCACCCACCAGGGACTCAGAGTCTGTTTCAGCTTCTTACATCTGCATGATGCTTGTCAATCGAGGTTGGCTCTCAGCCAATACTTCTGTGTACTAATCTGTAGAGCCCTTGGCAGCTTCCAAAATACTTCAGCCCAAGGTTTAATCCTCACAAAAATCTTGTGTGGCACATGTTTTTATTCCAAGCCTGACTCCTGGGGCTTTTTCCTCTTCCTGTAGAGATCAAGGGCAGAGGGGCAGATGAAACAAAAATATTTCACTTTTTTTGCAGTATAGGTTTGGAGTGATAAGGACTTCACCCAGGTTTACTGCAGTGGGGAGTGATTCAGGAGGAGAGAAATCCCCTGATGTCCAGAAACTCAAGAACTTGGCTTTTGAAGGAACAACAAACACCTGGTGCTTCTCTGGGGAAAAGGATCAGGTTCTGACTTCTAACTGGTGGTCCAATACGGAATCGAGGGAGAACGTGGAAGAGGCTCTGGAAACTAGTTGGCATACGGAAGTACTTCCTGCATGGAATCTTATGCCTTTAGTAGGACATCAAAGCCAGGTTTTGAATGCAGATTACCTAACTTCATAATCTTCCATAAAGTGGTTATAGTATATTTCCACTTTATGGAAGATTATATGGAAGTATATTTCCACTTCCATAAAGTGGATATAGTATAGTTGAGAGCCCCTGAAACATTTATATTGGCAATGACTAGGATAGAAACTGACCATCCTGTCCTCTTGGGGAAGGGGAGGTTCAGATTCTCTGTGAACGGTTGATGCCCAGGTGAGGTTTGCCTGAACAGGACTGCAGGTTTGTGGAGCCTGGTGGCTGTGTTCTGGAAGGTAGGAAGAAATGGAGGTCTCTGTGTGTGGGCTGGTACCACACAGCTCTGCCATCTCCGTGTCTGTCTGAGCTGCCAGACTATTGGGAAAGTCCTTTGATTTCTTCAATTTTATTCAGTGCCAGGTTGGGAGGCCTGGAGAGGGGTCAGGGGCCCAACCATTGTGCTAACCAGAGCAGTACCAAGTGACAAATCTATGCTGTTCTTTCCTTTTTTCTTTTCTATTCTGCCTTCCAGGAAGATTATACAAAAAAAGGCAAAAAACCCTCATTTTTTACCTTCAAGCACACCCTGTTCCTTCACAAGGAAAAAAGAAACCCACAGAGCAACATTTATTCATAAAGTCTCTATTCAGCTCTCCTTGCTTGTTGTTGGCTCAGGCTTCAGCTAACTGGTTCCCACAGAGCGCAGACCAGCAGGGAAGGTGGGGTTTAGAGTAGAGAACAGTAAAGAGACCTGCTTTTCCAGAATGCAGTGGAAAACCTCAATATTCTGGATGAGTGGCGTGAACACAGTGGTGACTTTATTCTCTATTTCCCCCTTTGGACTGAAGCCTGCCTACCTCAGGGCTGGCCAGGCTCACCCACCCATTCCTGCCTGTGTACACCCTGTCTCTGAAAGGGGCTTCCTGGCAGGGGGAATTGAATGCACTCTTCGAGTGGCTTTCATGGTAGAGCGATTCCCTATCTTACAAGGAGACAAGTGAGCCATCCTTCTAGCAGCTCAGGGTGAAAACTTTGGAATCATCCCTGATTCCTTTCTTTCTCCCATCCTACTTCCAGTCCGCTACTACATCCTGTTGGCTTCATATTCAAAATTTCTTTAATATCTTTATCAATCAGTATCTATATCAGTAACAATCTAAACTATAAAATTAAGTCAGTTTCTATATGTATATGTGGTTCAACAAGAGAAACAGAACCACAGGGAGATACATATTAAGAGATTCATTATAAGGAATCAGCTTACATAATTATGGGCATATTAAAAGATTCATTACAAGGAATCAGCTTACATAATTATGGACTGGTTAGGTGAGTCTGAAGTCCCTAGTGGGGTGAGGGGGTCCTCAGGAAAGGCAAGCAGAAATGTTAAGGTAGGAGACGAAGCTGCTGTCCACAAGCAGATTTGCTTCCTCATCCAGGAACCCTCAGTTCTGCTCAGAAGGCTTTTAATTGATTGAATCAGGCCCACCCTGAATCTACCATAATTTTACTTACTTAAATTCAACCCTCTAGGACTTAAATCACATCTTAAAAATATATTCACAGCAATACCCAGATCAGTGTTTGATTGAAGAGCTGCTGACGGTAGTCTAGTCAACCTGACCTACAAGACCTACCATCACATTATCGAAGCCACAATCGCATCTCCTCTGAATTACTACTGCTTTAGCCTCTTTACCAGTTCCCTTGTCTCTTCTCTGATCCTCCCTGTCCCTCCCCCTACCCCAACTGCTTTCAACAGAACAACTAGAGGGATCATTGCTCCATTAATCAAAGCCTCTGTGATGGACAGAACCTGTGAGTACGTTACCTTGCTTGGCAAAGGGGACTTTGAAGCTATGCTTAGGGTGTGGGTGGGGAAATGGTCCTGGATTAACAGGTGGGCCCAATCTAATCACATAAAGCAGAAGAGGGAAGCAGAAGAGTGAGAGATCTGGTGTTGAGGACTTGACCCTCCACTACTGGCTTTGAAAACACAGGAAGGGGCCACGAGCCCACAGCAAGGAGCAGAGGACCACGGTCATACAACTGTATGGAACTGAATTCTGCTGGCAAACCCAGTGAGCAGGGAAACAGATTCTACCCCCAGAGTTTCCGGTAAGGAATGCAGCTCTGACTATAGCAGAGCTACATCATGTTGGGCTTCTGATCTATAGAACTGTGAGATACACATGTATGTTTTTTAAGTCACTGAATTTGTGGTAATTTGTTTCGGCAGCAACTTCCCACACCACTCAGTGTAAAAGCCAAGCTGCTCAGACTCCCCACCTCCCTTTCTCTCTGACATCATTTTCTACTACTCTCTCCTGGGCTCCCCTCACCCCCTCCATTAACTCCAGGACCTGGACCAGAGGGAAGCTCGTGAGGCACCGACCTTTAGATACCTAAACAGTCAGTAATCAAGATAAATGATATTTTAGTGAAATATCAGCAAAGGCAGAATCCAACCCTGTGTTTGTATACCTCACCTTTGGCTAATCATAGCCCTGATCTTTGTTGCTCTGAACCTACCATGAATACTCAGTCTCCAGTGTTTTGCCATTTGGTTTTGCCCCAAATATCTGCAAGCCTTTCTTCCTCACCTGCTTTAGTCTTTGCTCAAATATCCCCTTCTTAATGAGCCTTCCCTGACCCTCTATATAAAGTTGCACTGCCTCACGCGAGCACTCCTGGACCCTCCCTTGCTTTATATTTCCCCAAACATGTTACACGTCTAATATTCTATTTTATTAATTTACTACTGTAGGGGAGATAACATTTCTCCTTTACCCGTCTAGGGTTTCTGGCAGGGACTGTCTTAACAGATGAAGAGGAGGAGAGCATGCAAATTTCATTTTAATAAATGTTTGCCCATACATAGGAGTCTTCACAGGAAAAAAAAGACCCAAAGAAGCATCTAGGCCCCAGTGCTTACATACAAAGTTGAAAAGAGAGTGGCAATGGTGGAAAAGTAACTAAATATATGGGGAGACTAGACGAAGATAAAAAAGTTTTGTTTTATACAAATAAGTTTTGTTTGTACAAATTTCCCTCGACCTTGATTCCCCATCGCTGGTGATAAAAATATTCCTTTCCGTCCTGGTGTTAGGAGAACATCTTTCACATTCAGAGTTTTGTCTCCTATTTTCAGAAAGAAAAGGAAAAGTCAAAGAGCTTTCCTTGCACCTGTTGTTTTTCAAGTGACTTTAGCACAAAATAATATGTCAAAGCAGCATATTTTGAGGTGGCATGCTCTGAGCCACTTTATTACTTATTGTTTGCTGCTGTTTCACCAAGACCTAATAGTATGTGGTGTGTAGTAGGCCCTTCAATGGGAAGCAATGAAGGAGGGACGGAGAGAGGGGGAAGGCAAGGGAGGAAGGAAGGAGAGGGAAGAATAGAAGTGGGGGTAGTGTCTGTGGGAAAACAGGGCAGGTATGTGTATTCAAGAAAGAACTTTCCCCCTCGGTCTATGAAACCTAAAATCCCTGAAGAACTGTAGTAAATTTCAATCTGTCTGCTTAAGGAAACATTGATTTATAAGCAGGGTTATTTTTTTTCCCTCTCCCAAAGGGGAAAGCCATCCAGAGCCAGTATGTTCTATTAGGTTAATTAGAAGATTTGGATTAGCTGTGTACTTTCTTTTCTAGGACATTAGCTAAATTCTGTTTCCACTGAAATTCTGGGAAATGTTTGAATACCATGCAGTTTGCCCCAAATCTTTTGAGGTAGATAGAGTCTCTGCAAGCTATATTTAATGATCCCTAGAGATTTTATTCTTGCCAAGTTTACGGTCAACAATTAAAAATCCAATTTTGATGATCCCTTTCCCCCATTCTTCAGTGGCTTCTAATGAATCTATTGTCAAAGATTAGTGATAACTTGCATTATAAATTGGTTTTTATGTCACACTAACAAAGAACATTGTAATAAATATATCACAAGGTTGATTAGTTGGAAAAGAGACCCAAGCTTTACCACCATTTTCATTGACTGACTACACCCATGAAAATCAGGGGTTGCCTGTAATATTTGAGCTGAGAGTTAAGCAGAGTCAAGTTACAGTTGGTGGCACATGCTGAATTATGGCCAAGGTGGCCAATGTGAGCATTTGTAGGACAATTAAGCTAAGGAGCTAGGTTAGGAGAGAGAAGAGAGGTACAGAAGGAGGCAAAGAAGGGCAGGTGGGGAGGAGAGGGGAAAGAGAGACTCAGAGACAAATCGGAAATAATAGACGCCGTTCCCAACAGCTCTTCTATTTTCCATACTAGAGTCTTTACTTCCTGCCTATGAATTCCCATGGGTTCTCCCCACACCCTTACTGAAACCAAGGTGAAGGGATCTTTGTTCCTGGTAATTGGACAATATACTCTTGAGGCTGGCCATTGAAGAAGCAAAAATTTCCTTGAGCGCACTTGGAAAACCACAGCCAGATTTGTGCAGTCTTTTCCACCAGAACAAAGAGTGGGTTTTTATATTTTTAGTGTATGAAAGAAAAATGAGTCTCAACTAAACGTAGCATCTTGGATTGGACCCTAGAACAGAAAAAATGATCTTAGTGGGAAAACTGGTGAAATCTGGATAAATTCTGGGGTTTGGTTAATATTCTTAGTCATTATAATTTCTTAAATTTGACATAGACCATGGTTATGAAAGTTGTTAACATTAAAGCAAACTGGGTGAAGAGCATACAGAACCGGTACTACCTTTGCAGCTTTCTTGTAGGTCCAAACTTACTCTAAAATAAACAGTATCTTTCAGGGCACCTGGGTGGCTCAGTCAGTTAAGCCTTTGATTTTGGCTCAGGTCATGACCTCACAGTTCATGAGTTCGAGCCCTGTATTGGGCTCTGTGCTGACAGTGCAGAGCCTGGAGCCCATTTCCAGTTCTGTGTCTCCCTCTCTCTTCCTCTCCCCAGTTCATACTCATTCTTTCTCTCTCTCAAAAACAAATAAACATTAAAATTTTTTAATAAAAAAATAAATAGAAAGTATATTAAAGAATAGGTTTCAATTCCTGGATAGAGAAGAAAGTAGAATGATAGAATGAAAATAGCAACTATAATAGCGGTCAGCAAAACTAGGGTCAAACCTGGAGAAGCTTGGTCCTAGTTGTGCAGCCTTGGCCAAAACACATCAACTCTCTGATCTTCAGTTCCTTCACAAATTCATAGTGCCATTTGGGGAAGTGAACAATGACACTGACAATGACGGCATAGCAGGGTGGCTCACCAGGGTGGTGGTGTAGGAAGGAGAGGGAGCTGGTCTAGCTTAGACACCTGGACTGCCTATGAATGAGTTCAACCCTTGGCTTGTAGTATTTGCTTTATGCACTTTGACAAATAAAGAGAAAAGATCACTGTCATCCATGCCATGATTACAGCCTCTTCAGGGATGCATGTTATGTATGTAGAAAATTACATATCACTGTGTAGGCACATTTCATGGGTCACTTTTCAGGGAATATTCTGTCACTGGCACTTTTAGTGTTTGTAATCGTCCTCATAAATATTTCAACTGCAAATTAAAACACAAATATATGTTTATATATATGCCTCCAGTGCTTATAGTAGGTTTTATATATATATATAAATAGTATATATATATAGTAGGTTTTATATATATATATATATAAATACACATATATATAACATATACATGTATAAAACATACTATGTTAATATTCTGCTTTGGCATATGGAATATATGCCAATATAACATACTGGTCAAGATGGAGGCTATAGAGTCATGTTGTGGGTATAAATCCTAACTCTACCACTTACTGTGTGATGCCCTGTGCCTCATTTTTCTTACACAGGGAAAATATAGAATGGGCTTAAAAAAACAATTGAGAAGGGTGCCTGGGTGGCTTAGTTGGTTAAGCAACTGACTTAGACTCAGGTCATGATTTGACTTTCTTGAATTTGAGCCCTGCATTGGACTTGGTGCTGATAGCTCAGAGCCTGGAGCCTGCTTCAGATTCTGTGTCTCCCTCTCTCTCTGGCCCTCCCCTGCTCACATCCTGTTTCCCTCTCTCTCAAAAATAAACATTAAAAAATTAAAAAAAAAAACAGTTGAGGTAAACTGATATAATTTATGCAAATAGCAGAGTATAATGCCTGACTGCAAATACTCAATAAAATATTGGCTTTCATTATAACTAAATCTCTAGTTTGAAATAATTTAAACATTATAGAAATGTGAAAATCCTCCAGAATTCCACCCAAAATATTCACTATAACAGTTTGGTGCCTATTTTTCTTCTCCCCCTTCCCACTTGGGGTTTTTGTATTTTTCTAGTCCATTTGTGAACTCCTTGTATTAAAAAATGTAATACTTTGTCTTTATATTTGTTGATAACCCCCCCCGCCCAATCTATTGCTTATTTTTTGTTCTGACTATTGGCTTGGAAGTCGCATGGTGGTTTGATAAACATGATTTCATAGTCTATGTGAGTGAGATTTCTGCCCATTCCCAGCCCGATTTCCTTTTCTTGAGGAATTTCAGGGGGGTGTAGATAGTATCAAGAGCTCGAAGAAAAGGGTTGGATTTGGGTGCTCGGTGTCCTGTCCATCATGGTGGCACCTACTAAGATGCCCTCGTTCCCTCCCAGTTTGTAGTTGCGAGTCTATGCAGGCCCCACCGTGAGGCCTCTTCAGATCCACTCTCTGCTAGTGCCATGGCTTGTCCCTTCCCGGCCACATCAATGATCCTATACTGTTTTAGCAGATGCTTGGACCTGTGGGAAATGCTGAGGCCAATTCGGACTTTCTCAACCTGTATAAGCCACACATTATTTCTCCTCTATTCTCCCACACTAAGCTAAACTTCAGGTATCTTCTTTAGGTTGCTTCCATTCTTCAGGCCCTGTCTGAACAACCTTTATAGGTAGATGAATATTTGTATGCAAGAAACTGGTGGGGCTGGGAAGCCGTTCAGAATGACCGACAGCTGTTTATGATGAAGCAGAGGGAGAGACTGAACAGGAGTGCAAGTGCAGCAGAGGCCTCCACCAGTTCCTAAGGAGGCTCAGAAGCTGGATGACCCCTCAGAGTCCTCCTAAGGTAAAGCAAGTGGGCCATACCTGTGTTCTTCCACATAGAAGAATCGTTATTATTGGTTGTCTCTAGGGAGGGAATGTACCCTTGCACTGGGCAATCTTTTGCACATCCCTGGGGAGGGACTCAGGTGAGAACCATCAGATGTCAACATTCCTAGAAGCTGGAGGGAATGAGTGTTCAGGCCTGGAGGGGGGATGTGGGCAGTGACCACAGCATCACCCGTGGTGCCCCACTGTCCTTTAAGCCTTCTTTGTGCCCCTAGCTCCTCTCTCTTCTCACTCCTCAAGCTGCAGAAATTTATCTAGTCTAGAGGGATAGCCTGGCTTTTTAATAGTCTTCCTAATTTATTTTTTGCCCTGAGGCTTCGGGTTTTGAAACTCCAAAGCCAAAAATGAGCATCCTTTGTTATTCACATTCTGCCATGTCATGCTTTTCCTGAGAGACAACAGAACAAAATGCTAGCCACCTAAATGTGGGGCTGGGAAAGAGTGACAGGAAATACCAAAACAAAGTTTCAATATATTACCCTGCATCATGAAGAACACAATACACAATGGGTATTTAATGTTTACATGATGCAAATGACCCAAAACGATGCCCCACAGATTCTTCTTACCTGGTGAAGACATAGAAAAGAGAGAAGGATTCTTTTTTTTTTTAATTTTATAGTTTATTTTTGAGACAGAGGATGAGTGGGGGAGGGGTAGAGAGAGAGACACACACACAGAATCTGAAACAGGCTCCAGGGTCTGAGCTTGCTGTCCGCACAGAACCTGATGCGGGGCTTGAACCCACAAACCACGAGATCATGACCTGAGCCGAAGTCAGACACTTAACCACCGACTGAGCCACCCAGGTGCCCAAGGGAGGGATTCTTGAAAGGGTATGAAAGCACACCTTGCTAGGGAAAACCTTTCAGAATCTTCACGGGATGGGGTGAGAAAGGATTGGTAAGATCTTTATATTTAGCCAAAGGCAGCACAGACTTATTTATAAATCTGAGAACATTGTGAAAGAGTGAGATCTTTTCAGAGGCTGGAAGAGATGGGATCCAGAGAACAGGGTAATTTTTGACAGAAGGAGAGAAGACTTTTTCATCTGAATTAGAGGGGAGGAGGAGAGTGAGAGGTATATGGGGGGAACTGCAGGACACGGTGGAGTCTCCTTCACATGGTGTCTTTACACTAAGAAGCTGGAGGCAAGGGTATTCCATGCAAGCAAAGGAGGAAATGCTCTCCTGCAATGAATTTTGACAAGAGAAGTTTGAAATAGCTCCAGAGGAGCAAAAGAAAGCCCTTCCCAGGGACACAGGGAAGGAAATGTCACTGAGCAATGCAAGAGCCCCACAGAAAGGCATTACTCACTGAGGTTCGGAGTTTTTCTCAAGCAGCACTGAACAGCAGAGGTGTGGGCCCAGATAAGAAAGAGTGATGCTTGATTGATTAGTGGACTTTTTTTTTTTACTTAAAAAAAAATAAAGATACTGGGGTGCCTGGGTGACTCAGTTTGTTAAGTATCTGACTCTTGGGTTCAGGTCAGGTCATGATCTCATAGCTGGTGAGTTTGAGCCCCAAATTGGGCTCTGTGCTGACAGTCGGAGCCTGCTTGGAATTTTCTCTCTCCCTCTATTTCTGCCCCTCCCATGCCTCCCCCTCTCAAAATAAATGAATAAATAAATAAAATTTTTTAAATTTGAGATATAATTGACATATATTAGTTTCAGGTAGACAATATAATGATTCTATATTTGTATATGTTGCAAAATACTTTTTATTTTAATGGAAGTATAACACTTAAGGGAGAGTGCATACATCACATATAGCTTGATGAATTCACACAGCGAAGGCCCCTGTGTACCCAGCATTCCAGTACTCCCTATATTCATTTTCTAGGCTGCTTCAACAAATAACCACAAATGGGGTGGCTTAAAACAACAGAAACTTCTCTCACTTTGGAGGCTAGAAGTTTGAAACCAAGGTGTCTGCTCTAGAGGAAAATACTTCCTTGCCTCTTCTTGGCTTCTGGTGGCTCCCAGCAGTCCTTGGGGCTCCTTGCGTTGGTCTTTGCTTCCATCTTCACATGGACTTCTTGCCTCTGTGTGAGTCCATGTCTCTATGTCTCCCTGACTTCACATGGCCTTTTTATTGGGCACCAGTCATTGAAGTTAGGACTCATCCTCACCTGGTATGCACTTAACTAATTATGTATGCAAAGACTCTGTTTCTGGTAAGGTTTTGAGTTTGAGGAGGATACTATGCAACCTAGGATACCCTCTTTGTGTCTCTTTTCAGTCACTGGATCCAATTTTGTTTATTTTGATTTGTTGTGGGTTTTTACAACACGGCATAAAGGGAGGCAAATGGAGTGAGAAAATTGGAAGTATGAGCAAAGAATTGTGAAGCATAGACTCTAAGTGAAGTTGAGAAGGAAGCAAAGACCAGAGATAAACAGGTAGACACAGGTAGAAGCCGAGGGATCAGGGTTCAAGGTTTTGAGAAGGCTGAAGAAAGAGGGAAAACAAAAGAAGACACACAGAAGAAAAGAGGATTGTGCCAAGTGAATGGCCATTTGAGCTTGACTGTTTTTGCTTTAGATGGTTCCATTGAACTATCTGTTCCAGAGTTATTTGTACATTGTTTTAATCACTAGAGCTTTAAAATAATTTTACTCTTAAAAATGCCTAGGCACTTAGGGTTGTGTTTTTTCAGAGCTTTCTTTGATATTCTGAAATGTCAAAATTAGTCTTCCCGATTAACTTTAAAATAATGTTATGTTGGGGTGCCTGGGTGGCTCAGTCAGTTAGGTGTCTGATTCTTGGTTTCGGTTCAGGTCATGATCTCATGATTCGTGAGTTCGATCTCTGCAATGGGCTCTGTGCTGACAGTGTGGAGCCTGCTTGGGATTCTCTCTTTCCTCTCTCTGCCCCTTCCCTGTTCACTTGCGCATGCTCTCTCTCTTTCTCTCTATCTTTCAAATAAACATTTGAAAATAAAATGGTTATGTTATCGAAGAAAAAAGTTTATGGTGATGGTTGGAATAGCATTTAACTTATCAATCCATTTAAGAAGAATAAACATCTTTAATATTCCTGTCTAGGAACAAATTTTGTCTTACCACATATTCAAGTCTTACACAACTCTAAACAAAGCTTTATAGTTTTCTTTGCATATACTTTTGTAATAAAAGAGAAGACTTCCTTCTGTCATGAAGCCAGGACACCAAGAAGAAACTAGATTACCCTATATCTGCAAGGAAGTTGGCTATATTGTCCTAGGAGAGTAATTGTGCCCTTCAATCATATTCTCAAAAAGGGATACCTTTCAAATAACAACTAGTTAATATTTTAGGACTATAGTGAAAACAGATTCAAGAAGGCAAAATAGGGGTGCCTGGGTGGCTCAGTCAGTTGAGCATCCGGCTTCAGCTCAGGTCATGATATTGTAGCCCATGTTGGGCTCTGTGCTGACAGCTCAGAACCTGGAGCCTGCTTCTAATTCTATGTCTACCACTCTCTCTCTCCCCCTCCCCCACTCATGCTCTGTCTCTTTCACTCTTAAAAATGAATAAATGTTAAAATTTTTTTTAAAAAAGAAGGCAGAATAAAGGTCACCTGGGTGGCTCAGTATGTTAAGTGTTAAGTGTCTAATTCTTGATTTTTAGTTTAGGTCATGATCTCAGGGTTCAATGAGACTGAACCACATGTTGGGCTCTGCACTGTGGCAGCTCTCTCCCTCTCTGCCCCTCCCCTGCCCACTTGCATCCATGTGCATGCTCTATCTCTCTCTCAAAATAAATAACTAAACTTTAGGAAAAAAGTATAAAGACAAGCCTGTGAACATAGAAAGAAATGAAGTGCTGAATCATGGTACAATGTGGATGAACCTTGAGGATATTATGCCAAGTGAGAAGGACCAGATGAGAAAGGTCACATATGTTATGAATCTATTTATGTGAAATGTTTAGGATATGCAAATCCATAGAGAAAAGGCAGTGGTTGCCAGGAGCTGGAGGAAGAGGGGGAATGAAGAGGGACTTCTTGATGGGTATAAATCTTCCTTTTAGCAAGATGAAAATGTTCTGGAGCTAGATAGTAGTGGTGGTTGCACAACATTGTAAATGTCCTAAATGCAAATGATTTATACACTTTAAAATGATTAAAATGGTGAATTCTATTGTGTGTATTTGTGTGTAAGTGCACACGTCCACACATACACAACTCAAGACTGTGAAAAAAGCAGGAAAAGCAGGCACAGGGTGCTCTTTTATTATATTATGCACCTGCCCAGGACATAGGCCAGGCCCCACACCCTGGCCAGGCTCATTCCCCTGATTCTTGACCAGCGGTACCTCTGCAGCAGAGACTCATGGTCCTATCCACAAGTATGGAGTGATGGCCTCTAAGCTTCCTTCCGAATCTGAGATCCTCTGATCTTAATGTTCATTTGTGGGACACTCCTTTCCCTTCTCATTCCCATAGACTCTCTACTTAGAAACATACCAGTGTGACACAAAGGGAGGAGCAAGAAGTCTGGAATCAACTGGATCCACAGTCAAGTCTCTGCTTTGTCAATGCACTTGCTGTGGGGCTTTGGGCCCGTGATGTCACAGAGGCTCTCTGAGCTTCCTGCTTCCTTAGCTGTAGAGAAGAGATTATAACTACCACCTTGCCAGGGTGCTGCACGGATTAGCAAGATGAGTGGGGCTGGCACAGAATAAAAGTTAAATACATATTTCCAACCACTGCCCTTTTTTCTAATCAGAGAAATTCAGAAGTCCCTATCAAGAAATACTATTTAACTATTACCAACTTAGTGGAATCTAAATTTATAAATCTACTTGGCAAAACCTAGAATCTTCTCAGCCCCATCAGATACTTGTGGGATCAGAATTACCTTTGAGGCATACCTTGACAAAGTTAGATAACAGCTAGGAAATAAAACTTAAACTTTATATGTGTCAACCAGATTTGTCATAGATTAGGGCTGAAATGAGGGCATAATGTTATATAAAAATCAAAGCCACACAATCACATCATCTCCTCAGAAAAGAAAAGCAACAGAATTACAAAATGCCACTGTCATTTACTTTAAGGAACTAAGCCCTGGTCTGCCCTCTCAGCAAAACTCTGCTTTAACATAAGCCAATAAAACAATAAATGAGAATCAAAAATAACTTTGGAGTAAAATCCAAGATGTATTCAGGAAGGAAGGAACCAAAGATGTTCTGGGCCTCCTACCTCTCCCAAGGACTGTCTGTAAAACCCCTGTGGCCGCAACTTGTAATTCTGTAATAGGTTCTCACATCTTCAAATCTTTCCTTACCTTATGTTGACAAAGCCCTGCAGCCTGCTGCTTGAGAAGAGTTAGTGTTCTCCAAATTCTGTATGAACTTTTGCCTCAGTTTGAGCTCCCCACAAAGCAGAGTCTGGCTCTTGGTGTAATTTATTAAGGAGAGATCACCTGAAGTAGGAGTGAGGGAGCAGGGAGGGTAATGTCAAGAAGGAAAGTGTGTTACCAAGAAATGCACAGAAGGCCTCTGACCACTGTTCACCTAAAGATGAGAGCCTTTATCAGCCAGCTTCCATCTCTCAGGGTTGGAAGTTACAGAGAGGGACATTTACTCCCCTGTACCTTTGAGTAATCTTACCTGTGGACTGAGCAAGGTCTCATGGTACTAGAGATGGTCCTGGGGAGAGAATGCTGAAGGTCAAGACCTCACATTTATAGGAGGGAAGCTGTCAGTGAGAATAGCATCTGAGTTCACATAGGATGACTGTCTGTTATAGCTGTGGCTAAGATCAGAGGTGGCCAAGGCAGTGTAATGTGAGCCACCAAATGTGTTTGTTTCAGCACTCCTACATTGCCCAGCCTCTCTTGCAGCAAAGTTGTGGTCATGTGATCCTTGAGTCTTCATGGAAGCATCTGACAAACTCAAAACCATACTCTTCCTACTCCTATCCACTTCGCCAGGGAGAAAACAACCTCCAGGAAAGAGAAGGATGGACATAGGAGCAAATTTCTCAAAGTCAGACAAGAGCTTCTATGGGAAGTGTGAGGATTAGGAGATCTTTTTTCTGTTCTTTTTCCTCTGAGGAGTTCCATCTAACAGCAGGCAGTTGACATGGGCCCATAGAAACTCTCATCTTCTTGTAAGCATACACATGATTGTTTTGGATTTGTTTAAACAGTTCTAGATTTGAGGGGCACCGGGGTGGCCAGTCGGTTAGGCGTCTGACTTCAGCTCAGGTCATGATCTCACAGTTTGTGGGTTCGAGTCCCGTGTCGGGCTCTGTGCTGACAACTAGCTCAGAGCCTGGAGCCTGTCTTCAGATTCTGTGTCTCCCTCTCCCACTCTGACTCATGCTGTTTCTATGCCTCTCTAATGTTAAATAAAACATTAACAATTTTTTAAAAAGTTCTGGATTTTAATTTCATCGGTTTGGTTAAAATTACATGTCTATCCCTGAACCAATTACTGTGGCCTGAGTATACACAATTCTGACTCGCCAGTCCTTGACCCTATGACATCTACATAAGTCTTGTCTACAATCCCTGAAGATGAAGACCAGTGATAAATCAAGGTGAAATTACTTTAAGGACAGGAGAAACTGGAGAGCAAAAGCAACAGATACCTACAGCATATTCTTCCTGTTTTTTAACTATTGAGGAATCACATAAATATAGTGAAGTATACCAATCTTCACCATACAGCTTGATAACTTTTTACATACACACTTGGATAATCACCACCCAAATCAATATTGTTTTCAGAACCCTAAAATCTCCCTTGTGACCCTTCCCAGTCATAACTTACCAAAGATAACCACTATTCTGACCTTTAGGACCATAGATTATTTTGCCTGTGCTTAAACTTCATATAAATAGAATCTTTTGTGTTTGGCTTCTTCACTCAACATTATGCCTATGAATATACAATGGAATATTACTCAGACAAAAATAGAGAATGAGATCTTGCCATTTGCAACAACATGGATGGACGAGAGGGTATTATGCTAAGTGAAATAAATCAGGGAAAGACAAATACCGTATGATTTCCCTTGTGGATGGAACCTAAAAACAAATGAACAAACACAAAACAGAAAGAGAGAACAGAGAGCAAACAGGTGGTTGCTAGAGAGGAGGTATATGGGAAGGATGGGCAAAAAGGGATTACCAGGAGTAGCAGATACAGGCTTCTAGTTATGGTATGAACAAGCTATGAGGATGAAAGTTACAGCATAGGGAATATAGTCAGTGGTATTGTAATAGCATTGCATGGTGACATATGGTAGCTATGCTTCTGAACATATAGTGTAACAAATAGACTTGTCAAATCAATGTTGTACACCTGAAACTAATGTAACGTGTCAACTGTACTTAATTTTTAAAAATGGTTAAAGGCACCTGGATGGCACAGCCAGTTGAGTGTCCAAATCTTGATTTCAGTTCAGATCATGATCGCAGGGTCATAGGATTGTGCCCCACACTGGGCTCTGTAGTAAGCGTGGAGCCTGCCTGGGATTCTCTCTCTCTGCCTCTGCCCCTCCCCTGCTTTCACCCTCTCTCTAAAATAATAAAAATCTAAGATTAAAATAAATAGAATACATACAGAATTGGGCCACCTAAAATATAATTACATTTAAAAACAAAAATTATGTCTGTGAGATTCCTCTATGCTCTTGTGCATAGCAGTAGTTTGTTCTTTTTCACTGCTGTGTAACATTCCATTCTATAGAATATTATCCAATCCACTATAGACAGACATTTTATTTATTTATTTATTTAGATAATCCTGATTTAATTTTGTTTGTATCTAAAAATATAAAATGAAAAATGTTACACAGATGTTACACAGGTTATATTATCACAAATCAAACTTCATTAGAGTATGAGTTTCTACCAAAAGTTAAATGCACCAAATTGATTTTTTGCACCAAAAGTGATTTAAATGCACTGAATTAATCATCCTCCTCTGACATACACAAGTTATACAAGTTAAAAAGCAAATATTTATACCAACAGTAAGTAAACTTGTAGGATAGGCTGTGAGGTAGGTAATGCTTCAGAATCAAAGAGGCTTCTAGAACTCTGCAGAAATAACTAAAATTATTACAACCATACCCTTCAAAAAGAAATTCAAAGAAAGATTCAAATAGGTTCTCCACTGCCAAAGTAAGCCCCTGGTTCAGGGAAAAAACATTGGCAAAAATCAGAATACACGTTGCTTAAAGATAATTGTGGTGTTCACAAAACTGTTGTCGGGTCATACAAAACGATCTTCTTGGATTTATAAAAAATACTTAATTTTTAAAAAAAGAATATTGTCAAGGATGTTTCTATTGTATGTCTTTCCTAACCAAAAAATTAATCCTGGCAAGACTCTAAAATGGGACATGGACAGGAATCATTGCCTACAGCTCCCTTGTATACCTCCAGCTCTCTTCACCCCCACACATGGGCAATGGGTATCTTCTGGTCATTATTTACTTCTTCTCAGAATATATTGAGGCGTTTTGTCACAAGAAAGGAAGTAGTAGTGAAAAATTTGTTTGATGTGAGATTTCCACTACACCATAATGGTTTAGAAGGTCCTCAGACAAGTAAGCCTCCTTGATATCAGGTAATTTAAAAATGCAAAGCCTATCTATAACAATGAAAAGAGGGAAGAGAAAGTATATTTGAAAATGTGGACCTTTCAGTGTGTTTGTCAGAAAACTCAGAAAAGTTTCTTTAGATATGAAAACATATTGATAATAACTTCAACAGATGTAAAGAACACAGATGAGAACATAAATGACAAACTCTCAGCAAGACTAAAAAGTGTTTGGGAGGTGTTGTTTTCTCTTTATGGTTTACGTTTTGAGAAATCCTTTTTTACTCTGAGATCATAATGATATCTCTTACTCTGAAAATTTTTCCTTTTATATTACAACTTTTATTGAGCTGCAAAAAATATCATTTTCCCCTTTTTTGGATCAACTTTATTAAGAAATCATTAACATATCATAAAATGCATACATTTAAAGCATTCAATTCTACAAGTGTATTGACAGACACTTTAATTGTTTGCAATTTTTGGCTATTAAGACAGTTGGCATGCTTGTACATGTCTTTATGTGGACATGAGCACTCCTTTCTCTTGGATATATATACCCAAGAATAGCATTTCTGGGTCAAAGGATATATAAATATTTAGCTTTAATAGATATTGCCAAATAGTTTTCACTCCTCCTAGCAGTGTATGAGAGTTTCAGTTGCTGCATAGTCTTGCCAACACTGAGTGTTGTCAGTCCTTGTAATTCTCTTTTCTTTTTGATTTGTCAAATACCCTTCTTAAAGAGATACAGATATTTGCTAATGGACTGTAAGACTCCCAGCCATGGAAAAGCTACCACAGACCAACAGTTAGAGTCTGAACTTCAGGGTGCCTGGGTAGCTCAGTCAGTTAAACATCCAACTTTGGCTCAGGTCATGATCCCATGGTTTGTGGGTTTGAGCCCCATGTTGGGCTCTGTGCTGGCAGCTCAGAGCTGGAGCCTGCTTCAGATTTTGTGTCTCCCTCTCTCTGTCCCTCTTCCACCCTGCCTCTCTCTCTTCCTCTCTCTTTATCTCTCTCTCAAAAATAAATAAAACATTTAAAAATTTGGTGGGAGGGGGGGTGTTTCCTGGGCGGCTCAGTCAGTTGGGCATCCAACTTTGGCTCTGGTAGTGATCTCATGGTTCATGGGTTCAGGCCCCAAGTCGGGCTCTGTGCTTATATCTCAGAGCCTAGAGCGGGCTTCAGGTTCTGTGTCCCCCTCTCTCTGTGCCCCTCCCCTGTTTGCACTGTCTCTCTCTCAAAAGTAAATAAACAGTAAACATTTATTTAAATTTTTTTTTTAATCTAAACGTCAATGATCAGTCCTGACCCTAAGGACACTAGGAACTAAGAAATGGGAGAGATCAGCATGGACACTGGAGAGATAAAACTTGGGAGAGGCTGAAATGTGGGGTTTTGACCTGTCATTGGGATTTGAATAAAGGAAGGGGAATGAGAAGGCATCCTGTCGGAGTGCATAGCTTGAGCAAAGACAGAAAGGTAAGAGAGGGCTTTGAGAGAAATCAGGGAGAATGCTGACCTCACTTGAACAGGGAGTGCTTCTTGAGAGAAGCAGTTCATGTGGCTGGATCAGTTCAGAGGGGCCAGGCTTAGGGGCTTTGAGGTCAGGAATCACTTCTTGAGACCTGAAGTCGGAGTTGTGAGTGGGCTGCTACAACATACGTGAAGCCCTGAGTATAAGTGAGATACATTGAATGAGGGTCAGCTGGTGCCTCATTTAGTCTCCATTTTCTCCTATTTCCCAGTGAGGAGCATCTCACTATCATGAGTAGGATAATCATTTATCTTTCAACAAGGCCCCTGAATGTGAGCCAACTACTTCATTTGGTTCTCAACTAAAGAGAGAGATCTGTTCCTGTGCTGGAGAGAAAACCAGATGTACTGGACTGAGAAATGGTATATCTGCACAATGTACTTTAGAGACATTTTTAAGGTATTCTCAAGGGCTAATTTTGACTTTATGTGCTTCATACCATATGGACTGAATTCACTAAATTAGAGAAGGCTTTGGCCGGTGTATTTGTATAAGGTAATGAACATAGGCCTGGGCTATAGGCCCTGAGTATGGCAAAGAATAGCTGCACTTCCTTAGCTTTCCTTCTAGAACTCCCCATGGCCCAGCCCATTTATCTCCCCACCTGCAGAGTCAGCTTTGCACTGATCAGTTGATTCATTTGTTCATTCACCTATTCATCAGCAAACTTTTGCTAGATGCCTAGTAGAAGCCAGGTACCAGAGTTGAAGTGAAAACATAGGGTTTCTGCCTTCAAGGAGCTCACAAGCATGCAGGGAACACTGACCTGAAATAACTGAATGCAAAGAGGAAAGGCAATGTAGAAGAGAATAAGGGACATCAACTCCACTGGAAGAAGTCAAAGAAATGTTTGAATCTGAGTCTTGAAGGATCACTTGGAGTTCATCTGATAGACAAGATCAGAGCATAGCCTCCCAAGCAAGAGAGTGAGTCACAGCATGATAGGAAGACTGCAAATCGTGTGGCCAGAGCATAGAGTTTGTGTGCAGAAGTAGCTGGAGATGAGGCTGGAAAATAGCTAGAGTCAGACTGTAAAGGTATACAAAGACCAAGCTAATGAATATGGACTTCACTCTGTGGATAAGAGTGAATTGTTGTAGGATTTGAGCCAGAATTATATAGCCCAGCAATTAGAAGCATCATACTGGCACTAGTATGAAAGATGAAGCAGAAGGAGTGAGCATAGAGACAAAAATCAGTGTAAAGGTTAGTGTATCAGATCTACTAAAAAAAAGTTACATGCTTAAAATGAGCCCATCACAGACATGATAGAGAACAAGAAATGGCTATTTAGTAGGTAAAATCTATAAGACTTAGTGAGATTGGAGGAGGAAAGAATTTGGATGATTCCCATATTCAGTCTGGGTGGATGCTGGTGCTGTTATTTAGGACAGGGAATATTGGAGGAAAGGAAAGTTTAGGACAGGAAGCAGAAGGGGTAAAGGAAATCAATTTAATTTTGGTCATTTTTGAGCTTAAAGTGTCTGTGGTTCTGTGGGATGAAAGTAGCACTTACAATTGGGTGTACAGTTTGGCACTCAGAGTTCTGAGCTAGATATGAAGATTGAAGATCATCAACACACAGTAATAGATCATTCTATACACAAGTAATAGATCACTCAGGGGGACATGTAAGATGGGAAGAAAAGAAAGATGAGGATAATGCCACAGAGAACACTATACTTTAAGAGGTATGTGATCAGAAGTCACCCAAGTGAAGGAGACAAAGGAGGTGCAATTTAAAAGATAGAAATAAAGCTAAAACAAACTGTAAAGTGTGGAAGGACCATTTCTTGTTCATGGTGTATCTATACCACATAGACATGTCCAGCTCATCGTTGTTGCATAAATGAACACACAAATGAATGGACTGGGGTTATAAGGAGGCCTTTCCAGAAGAGTCCACACTCAAGTGCTGTGAAAGGTCACTGATGCAAGATGAGAACTAAGTGTTCCCAGACTGATGTGCACTTGAAACAGGAAGCATTAGGACAGTCTCAGTCACCCTATCCTGAAGGGCTCAGCCTGAGTCACTCTGTTCCCCATGTAGAATTGGGGTGTGTTTTCTCCACAATAGGATGCTCCTTCTTTTATGGCGGTCATCCTCAAGCCCTCCTGAACTTCCACCCAATGTCGTACAGCTGTATTGCTGCTCTTGACTCAGCTCTTGACAAAGTTCCCACTTTGGCCCATTTCTGTATTAGTTATCTATTGCTATGTAACAAATTACTCTAAAAATTAATGGTTTAAAACAAATATTTATTATCTCACAGTTTCTGGGTTATGAATCTGGACATGGCTTAGCTGGGATCTTTGCTTCAGGATCTCTCCAAGACCACAACCAAGTTTCAACAGAGGCGAGATCCATTTCCAACTCACTCAATGGATACTGGCAGTGCCTTATAGATTGAGGGTCTCTGTTCTTTACAGGCTGTTGGCCACAGGCTTCTCTCATTAACTTCTCATATGTGCCATTTGTTCTTCTCCAACAAGGCATCTGACATCATCAAAAGCAGCAAGAGAGAGTCTGTTAGCAAGACCCAAATCATAACCTTTTGTGACCTAATCATGGAAATGGCATCCCATCATTGTTGCCATATTCTATGAGTTACAGACAAGTCACCAGGTCCAGTCCACTACCAAAGGGAGTGGATTACACAAGAGTATGAATGCCCAGATGGTGGGAATCATTGGAGATCATTTTAGAAATCTTCCCATCACAACCACTTAAACCTACATTCTTCTCCAAAACTTATGATCTGTTTTGCTGAGGATAATTCTCTGGTAGTCATCTTCACCATCTTGGTTGAACTAAAGCAGAAAAATATCATAACCTTAAACTTCCTGTACTATCAATGGGAAATGCTTATATAGTCCTAACTACATACCAGGATTTACATGAGCTTTATATGACCTTTACAAATATTAACTTGTTTAATCCTCACAATAACTCTCTGAAGTGGACCCTCTTGTTAACTCACTTTGCAAAAAAAAAAAAAAAAAAATCTGAGTTACAGAGAAGTAAGTGTTTAGCCAAAGGTCACTCTGGTATTAAGGGGTAGAAATGGGATCTGAGCTTCAAGAGTTTGGTTCCAGAATTCCTGCTCTTAACCATTCTGCTATTCTATAACCTGAATGTAACTGGGATACAATGTTGTCCAGTCTCAGCATGTTATGGCATTAAAACAAAACATTAAAAACATAAAACATTAAAAACATTGAGCAACCAAAACAGAAATTCTAATATTTCATGAACATTAAAAGATTCTATTGAAACCCTACAGCAACATGTTTTGTGTCTCCCAGGCTTTTATGTGCCAAGTCTCCCCTTCAAATATTCTCTGAAACCCAGCCCAGACTATTTTTCATTTTCTTTTTCCCTATTTCTCTCTTAGTTCCTTCTTATATAGGTTGACTTGGTCTTCTGGCTTCACTCTTTACTATCTTGTGGATTTAGCCCATGACCTGAATGTTCCAGAGCAAAAGGTAATCCTGGAATTGGCCAAGCCACCAGGAATTTATCCCCTTTCCTTCTAACTGTCCAGTCTGGTTTCTCTCTCCCTGTTTCTATGTCATAGGAAAACGTAGACTCATAGACACAACTCTCCTCCAAGTGAGGAAGGGAGAGGAAGAAGCTGAGCAATCTAGAGAAAATTCTTGTTAGGTGGAGGGGGATGTGGAGGGGAGAGAGGACTGGAGGCTAGGAACACGTAAACTGATAATCCTTATCTTTGTCACATCCCAAGAGATGTGTGACTATCGTGTAATGTTCTTACTGTCACAGATGAGGCTGCCAAGTGGAGAAGTTTCCTTCTCATATCTTACTCATCTAGCTCTTTCCTCTGAGGCTGTGAATTGGGGAAAAGCACATGGAAAACCAGGGAGAATGAAAGATGCTTCTAGTTCTCTAAACCCCTCTGCCAACCAACAGACCCAGGGTCCATACTATGCTTCCAAGCCTGGGGTCTGTTCACTGGAAGGTTGTTAGGGCTGGTTCATGAAAGATGAAAGAGCCATGCTTCATTTTCTCTCAAAGTACAACAACAGAACTGACTGTTAAATCCTGTAGTAAGTACCTCTCTGGAAAACCCGTCCAATGGTCCCTCTTCTCTGTTCCTGCTGCCAACACCCCCATTCATAATTTTTGCCCTGATCTCTTCAATTGTCCCCCAAATCATCCCCTGCTGCTTTTTCTCCACCTCAATCCATTTCACATACCACTGCCGGTTTAATCTTCCCCAATGCCAGTCTGATCTTACCACCCCCTTGCTCGAAATCTCAGTTGCTCCCCTCTCCCTATAAATTCTCATCAAAACCTTCAAAACCCTGAAAGCCCTCTTTCCATATTCTTACACATGTAATATATGATCCATCTAAAATACATGATCTACTGAATGTCGAGGATTCTATGTTTCTCTGCCCCACGCCTCCTACCCTCATCATTCCTCCTGCCTGTGAACCTCCCCCTCACCATGGTTACAAATTCAAAGACCATCAGAAAAGACCACCTCCACTGAGAAACATATCCAGATAATTACAACTGAGTATGGTTTCTCCCTTCTTTCATTTCCTATATCATTCATTTTATCTTTATGGCATTTTCCTTATACTACTATATCCACATGCCACTCAATTATTAAAAAGTACATGCTTTGAGAGAAGAGGTGTTTTCTTGCTGAACTTCAAATATCCTACAGTGGATGGCAAAAAGTCTTAAACATGTACACGTTAAACATTCAATACTTTGTTTCTGAACTGAAGTTTGTACCCCTCTGGTCTTAATTTATTATCTAATTTATCATTGTACATCTTTTGCTAGAATAAGCAAGACACTTTCCTTTGAAGAGGGAGGACATGAAGAAAAGCACAAAGGCCCTTGACCTGGGAGGTCATAGTCTTGTTCATTACACAGCTTGAATTTCATCAAAGCCCGTGAACATTTCATCTCTGGGTGTTACCTAGTGAGCAATGGTTTCAACTAACCTGACCTCATGCTTTTCAACCTTGTCACCTACCACTGTCAGAGAATGTGGCACAGGACATGTCAAACAGGAAAGAGAGTTACATCAGTTCAAGTCTGCAAATACCCATTCAACACCTACTATGAGCCAGCATTCTGTTAAGTGCTAGGGACAGAGAAATGAACAAGAAAAATATGGCTAAGATATAATTCCAATAAGAGTAGCTACCATGCACTGATTGCTTATATAGCAGGCCCTGGACTCAGTGTCTGACATTCATTGTCTCACTTAATCCTCATGGCAATCCCTAGCATCACCCTCATTTATAGTTGGGAAAATGGAGGCTTAATGAGGTTAAGTATTTTGCCCTGGATTACCAGGCAGTGGAGCTAGGATTTAAACCTGGGGTTTATGACATGAGTTCATTCTTAGAAGTACTTACTCTATTTCCTCAACATGTTTCTGTTCTACTCAAAATAGGTTCTTGCTCCTTTTAGTCTTTGAGTCTTGCAATGTAGCTTTGGGTGAAGGTATATATAATATAAATAATTTTGCCTTGTTTTGCCCTTGGAGATTTCACATGTCCATAGAACAGTCTCCCCTTGGATTTCTCCAACATTCCTTCATCTGCAGTACTCAGACTGAGAGAAGCTGTGGGCAGAGGCAATGTAGGTTCATATATCTTACAGATATCCCTCCCACCTTTCTTTACCCTGATACCTTTGACTATGTGCTTTATCCTTTTCTATTGTATGAGTTTTTGCAAATCTCTTCAAATTCTTTGTGGAACAGGCAATGTATAAGTAAATAAAATATGCCTTACACCTGCTCAGTATGGCACATGAATGTGTGAAGAAGCCTTACAGAATGTCTTATCTAGTTTTTATTTTGCTCCAGAGACATGCTTCCTTGGGGTTATTGGGATCCTCACCCCACTGCTTCTGGAGCACTCTCTCTAACTCTTTTGTATATAGAGCTTCCTGGAACATTTCCTCTGAAGAATGGATTCTCTAACCAATAAAATTCAATTTCTCATTGGAACCCTTGTACATTGCTGATAAGAATGTAAAAGTGTAGGGGCGCCTGGGTGGCTTAGTCGGTTAAGCGTCCGACTTTCGCTTAGGTCATGATCTCACAGTTCGTGGGTTCGAGCCCCGTGTCGGGCTCTGTGTTGACTGCCAGCACAGAGCCTGGAGCCTGTTTCAGTCTGTGACTCCCTCTCTCTCTGACTCTCCCCTGCTCATGCTGTCTCTCTCTCTTTCCTAGAAAAAAAAAATATATATATATTAAAAAAAAAAAAAGAATGTAAAAGTGTACAACCACTGTGGAAAATGGTGTGGTAGTTTATCAAGACATTAAAAATAAGATTACCATATGATCCAACAATTTCACTTCTGGGTATATATATCCAAAAGAAGTGAAAGTAGGGACTCAGATGCTTGCACACTCATGTTCATAATAACATTGTTAACAATAGCCAAAATATGGAAGCAACCCAAGTGTCCATCAATAGACAAATGGATAAAACAAAATGTACACACACACACACATACATACACATATATATTATTCAGGCTTAAAAAGAAAATTCTGACACATGTAACAATAAGGACAAACCTTAAAGACATTATGCTAAGTGAAATGAACCAGACACAAAAGGACAAATCAATATGATTCCATGTATATGAGGTACCTATAATAGTCAAATTCATAGAGTCAGAAAATAGAATGGTGAGTGTCAGGGGCTGAGGAATGAGAAATTACTACTGTTTAATAGGTACGTAATTTCAGTTTGGTTAAATGAAAAAGTTCTGGAGATGGATGGTGCAGATGGTTGCACAACAGTGTGAACATATTTAATGCCACTGAACTATATATACTTAAAAGTAAAGTGGTAAATTTTGTGTTATGTATATTTTGTCACATTTTTTAAAAGTTCAGTTCCTCATTTAATGGAAGAGAAATCTGAGCTTCAAGGTGAAGTGGCTTGTCCAAGTGAGTGGCACAGTTGGAAATAGTAGAACTCAGGGCTACAGGCCATCAGACCATGGCTTTCTCTGTTGTAATAGACATCTCCTCCTGGGAATGAGGTGTCCAGAGGAGACCCTGGGACTCCAGAAATCCACATCCTCTAGAGTCAAGAAGTATTTCCACAGCAGCCCATTTTCCTCCTCTGTGGCCTTGCTGTCTTCACTCCATTTTTTGCTTTGTTCCATTTTTGTCTTCTTTTTCTCCCTGAACCAAATGCTGTTATTGATGGTCAAAGCAAGCAAAGTCCTCTTGGCAAGGCCCTGGAGATGCAAATGTAGATGGAATGGACTCCAGTGGAAAATGTATGTACAGAAGGCAGTTTTACTGTTTTCTCCAACTCTCTTGACTCTGAACTTATGGTATTTTATTCAAAGTGGAATTTTCAGCCCTAGCTAGGCTCCTAATGCAAGAGTTTTGTTTTTCCATATGCATCCCTCCTGAGCTTGCTAGTTGTCTCCCATAGATGCTCCTGCTGCTCTGCCTGTTGAGCTTGAACAGTGCCTCTATTATTGGAAAAGCATGCCCTGGCAAGCTCTGAGGGCACATCCTGCCCAACCTGAGAGAGGGCACACCCTTGGGAAACAGGTTGTTTCACTCACTGAAAAACATCTGCTCTCTTAGAGTGCTCAGGATACCAGGAGAGAGGCCTCTGTGTGACTCAGGTCAAGATTTTATTTGGTCTTTGGATGGACCAAAGGCTTAACCTAGGGTTGGAAGGCAAATAAAGGTTTTGAGAGTTTTAAAACCACCCCGAAAGCTAAGATGAACCTTCCACACGTAGATCAGCTGGTGCCATGAAGGGAAACAGTTTTTTAACCTTTAGTCAGTAAGTATGCATTGAGCATCTATCACTAGACGTTGTTTTAGGAGCTGATATGAATGACAGAAATAATCCTTTGCCTTCATGGAGCTTATAATCTAGTGGAGGAAGCAGATAAGTAAGGAAACAACTAAATAAGAACATTATAGACTGTGAAGTGCGAAGGAGAAACAGTGAGATGATGGGGAGTAAAGGGAAATGGTTATGCTGCTGCTTTAGATGAGGTGGTTGGAGAAGGCCACCACAACAAAGCAAATCTAAGCTGAGACCTGAAAGATAATAGGAATATATGAAAAGCCAGAACAATGTATGCAAAGGCTACATGAAAGAGTGTGGTATGTGTGAGGACAAGGCCATATTGCGGCAGGAGGATGGATAGTGAAGGAGATAAGAGACCAGGACATATGGGTCTTGGTGGGGACTCTAGAGTAAGGAGTGAAGAGTTGGCTTTTATTCGAAGGGTAGCAGGAAGCCTTTGAAGACTTAAACATAGATGGAAATGATTCTGAACAGACCTCACCTCCTTGGCTGAGACCTCCCTACTGTGACCATTCAATTCCCCAAATTACTGGGTCCTCGTTTTAAATAATCCCTTCTCCACCCTCATGCTGAAGGATAGAAATTGGCCTAACAGAAATTCCAGAAACCCACAAGATTCCTGAATGGACTGGCCATGTTAAATCAACTTGCATATGTTTTCATCCCTTCATCTGTTTTCAAGGTGTTGGAATCCACCATTAAAAGCCTCCTCTTGTCTGAGGTCTGACAAAGCAGAAAGGAGCTCAAGAGCATATCATTGATCTCACTACATTTGGAGTAAAGATCAGGCCAGCCGATCTTTAAATTAAAAGTACAGATTTCCTTTCATGCCTCCTTGAACTTAACAACTAAAATTAAGCAACAGGCATTAAACTGGTGAACGATACATTCATCAAAAATCTATCTGGGCATATTTATTTATCAAAGCTACAATTAACCTTAATTGAGGCTCACCCATCTGCTCCCCATTGCCCCACCCTCATCCCCACCTGTTACCCAGAAAAATAGAAACTGTTTTATGGGAGCATATGGACCCAGAGCCCTTTTACAGAGCAACCATCTACGTCCTGCTCCCTATAACACTGGACTGGATTATAAGCATGGAAAAGAAGTTGACATCTGGAAGAAATGTAGGGAAAGTATATCTTCCAGCTGGAAAGGTGGAATTCTGGTTCATTTTTCTTTCCACTGAAGGATTATCTTTCCTTGGTCATTTACAGTATTCCTGGCTCCTCCTTGACTTCTTTCTTTTCTTTCATTTGTCCCACAGATATTTTTTGAGCAGTTAATATATGTCATGCAAAGATGTCTTTATGAGTCTTTTCTGGAATGGTATAGTAGAAGAGCTTGAATTCTGAAGTCAGGAGACCTCAGTTTTGAGTCCAGGGAGATTTTGCTTGTCAGGAGCAAATAATTTTAGGGTTCCCAAAATTTTATTATCTGTTTTGGCAACCTAAAGGCTGTTCTGATATCAAATGTAATAATGAATGTGAGAGTTCTGTAAATCATAAAGTGTTCAAAATGATAGTTTTTGAGGATATTGCATTTATTTAAAGATGGATATCCTTGTGGTCACTCACAACCTCTCCAAGAGAGGCTAACAGAGGTTCAGGTCTTTACTTGCACATGCTCCATCCAGGGTCCATTGAGCAGTCCTAGCAATGTCTTCTGATGGTCATATATATGTCTTTGTAAAGCTTGGGAAATAATGACATTTTTTAATGGCAACTGGTTAAGACCACTATGTCTTTCTTCTGTAACTTTTCACCATCAATCTTTCCCTATTGAACAGTGACAAGTGACAATAGGCATTTTTGGTATCTGGTCAAAGAGAAGATGAGTTGGGGATACATTTGGACTGAGTGGCACATGTTTCTGTAGTTTGCAGCCACTTCCATGTTTAGTTTAAGTGTAGTTTAAGTTAGGTTAGGTTATTACCAGGCCTCCTAGTGTAAGGTTGGTTTCCAGGAATACTTTTGACTCTATAATGTCAACTCATTTGACACCATAACATAAAGTGCAGGGCCAAGGGCAAAATTGTAATATGAACATGTCTCATGGTATCCAGCACCCAGTAATGGCAGAGCAATAAGGTTTGGAATATATGGGAACAAAAGCCAGTCTTCAGAATATTCTTTGAATCATTAGATATATACAGTTGTAAGTGGAAGTTTCAGCTCTCATTGACACCTGATTAAAAGTTTGCTACTATCAGAAGTTGACACTATAGTGTACACAATTATTATACCACCATATTTTTTTCTTTTTTGAGGTGTATCTTGCAAAATAGAATTGATCACAATTCCTAGGTTTATAGGTAATGGAACTTTTAGCAGTATTGCCAATGGCAAGCATATCTGTGTGTGAAGTCTGATGTTTATGCATCACATCAAATCAGATTACCTCTTAGCATATCTGATACTCCTTGTGCTAACAAAATCTGTTGGTTGATGAAAATGAATACATCATTGCCTTAGATATAGCAAAATGGCCTGAAGAAGCAAATATTCTATGTCAAAACTCCTACACATATTCATTAATATATCAATGTAAGTAATATAAAAATAATTTGATTACATGATTTTGCAGATCAATATAACATGAAGCAAGTTAAAATTGCTCTTCTATATACCTTAGTTTCAGATTAATTTTGTATGTTTTTTAGAATTACTGATCATATAAAAATTACCCCAAAACCTTATAGAGGCATGTTGGACAGTAAATAAATGTTACTTTTTTGAATTTCATGCTTGTAATATTTGCTAGCTTTTTTACAGTTCAAAATTACTATGATTTCTTTTCTCATTCTAAATATTTAGTGTTTTTTATACATACTTTTGTACTTTTTTAAAAGAGGGCCCCCAAGTTGTACAAATTTCAGGTCCATCAAAGCCTGGATCTAACCTGCCTGATTTGGTGAAAAATGTGGTTCCTCCACCCTGCTGTGAACACAAGTCCAGTGTCCCTGCCCCACTTACAGCTCCACCCATCATGTAAGAGCTCTAAAGCCAAGAGCGCACATTGCAGATCTCAGGGCCTGCCACCCAGGACAAGAAGCAGAGCAGATACTAACAGGTTCCTGGAATTTGGGGTTAGGGTAGAATGCCAAGAGAGGGGAAGAAAGGAAGGAAACTGAAGTGGTTACCAAGGCAAATGCTCTCAGATAAAAGCCTTACAGAGCCAGCTCACAGTGAAGATATTAAAAGATTATTTATACATCTCACCACATATTACTATTTCAGCAACAATAACTAACCATAGGGAAGCACCTCTGTGGTGGAGAATGTTACTTGTCTGCCAAAACTCATCTCCTTCCTTCCATAGATGTTGATTTTAAGCCAAACATATAGACACTCACGTTGAGATTCCATTTCCCCCACTCCCTTGTGACTGACTGTGGCCATGTGATGAAGCTCACCAGAGATGTGTGACCTGTGTACCTGGCTTGCTTTTATTTTTTATTTTATTTTTAAAAATTTATTTTCAGAAAAAGAAGATGTGAACAAGGGAGGAGCTGAGAGAGAGAGAGAGAGAGAGAGAGAGAGAATCCCAAGCAGGTTCCATGCTGTCAGTGCAGAACCTGACTCAAGGCTCAAACTCACGAACTGTGAGATCATGACCTGAGCCAAAACTGAGAGTCCAACGCTCAACCAACTAAGCCACCCAGGTGCCCCCTGGCTTGCTTTTAAAGTGAAATTGCTTCCTTGGACTTTTTCCACTCCCCTCCCTGACAGCTGGGAAGTGAGTCTTATTTTAAAACATGAAGATGAGAACAATAAACTGAGCCAGAAGTTTCCAACTTTTCAGCTCATAGTACCCTTAGTATTTCAGTTATTTTATCACAATGCTCCTGAGCCAAAAGAAAGAACTATTAGCTCTGTTCATTAAGTAGCTTTGTCTAAATGACCTAATCAGTACTTATGCCCTAACAACTTACTGTCAAGTACTGTGAAGGGTCTGAATTTTATCCTATTTGCAAGCTAATGAGTTAGCCAGTCACATTTCATAGAGGTTGGCAGAAGACATGAGACTCCTGGGTCAGAGAGAGAGGAAGGAATGCATTACTCATGGCTGTAGCAATACCCAGAATGTTGGCATTAGTTCTGGTTTCCTGAGCCTCAATTCCATGGGACTATGTGAAGAGGGCTATGTGATACATGTACCCACAGAGGCTTGTGTTACAGGAGAGGTAACCTGAATCCCAGGTTGCCAAGCTTTGGCAATCTGAATCTTTTATAATGGGCAATAAGCCTGCCTGATCTTTGCCCTAGAGGGAGACATTATTTCTATTAAACTAGACAGTAAGTAGACCTGCTCTTTGTTCCAGAGAGAGTCATTATTTCTGTCTTCCAAGACTATTAGCAATACAAACATCCTTGAAAAATTAGTCTGGATCAAAGGCAATAAGTGCCTCTGCTTGCAATATATGCAAAACCATAAGATACATGGAGAATCATCTTCCAACATTTAGAAGCCATTTGCGAAAAAAAAAAAAGCTTATTTGCATAAATCCAAAGAAAAATATTTTTACTTTAAAACAACTGTGAACACTTGGTAATGGGATGTGTGTACCTGCTGGGCACTGCACAACTCCTCAAACCTTGGAATCAAATTGGACACAACCACCCCATTCCCTGCCCCACAGTGATTTTTTCATAGTACTTTTTCTTATTGCAACCATAGCCTCACAAAGGTGTGATGTGATCAGAAGGAGGTAGTGTATTTCTTTCTCAATGTTGAAACTGTAAACCACCTAAAGCTAGTAGTAGATGTGGTGTCTGTCAGATGTTGAGAATCCTGTTTTCCTCAAAAATGGAATATATCCTGTGATTCTCCTGTGAGTTCACTGAGACTCTCTAAGACAATTTGGTGCATGGTATGGGAACTACAGCACTAAGCAATGGTGGAAGAAGCCCTTGATTCTGAGTGGCCTTGGAGAATAGCTCTGTCTTGCTGGCCTAGACTAAATGGAATGCTTGACCAAAGAGGAGAAAAACTTCTATCCTCTTTCAGTCAAATTTGTCAGGCTTTTTGCTGCAGTAGGACACCTTTTATCCTAACTAATACAACCTCCTACATAATTTTGGCTATGCCTCACAATGTAGTATTTGAGGATATGTGTTCTCACATTGTTGGAAAAAAAAAAATCCTGTGTGTTTCTCTTCTCTTTCTAACCTCAATAATCACCTCAGTCACCATTTATTGAGCCTTCTTACTATGGCCTAGTACTAGGCTAAGGATACTTTCAAAATCTGAATCCACTTCTGTTCCTCAGTCTCCTCGGCCACAGGCTTAGCTGGTCTTTAGCCAAGTCTAAGGCAAGGCCCCACCCATCCAGCAAGCAGAGTCTGAAGTCACACTGATGCCTTACTCCCAGGACTCGCTGGTATGCCTTCTTTGCTGGTCAGACTTGGGCTTGGAACCCAATGAGTACTCAGGTGAGCTGAACAGAACCATGTGAATCAGTCTTTTTTTTTTTTTTTTTTTTGCCAATCTGATCAGGACTAAGACATTTCAGACCAAAACCCAATCTGACACACCCAGCAAGAGACTAAGAAAGAAGCACACCGGCAGTAAGATAGAAAATGCTTGTTTGTTCTAACGCTGAGCTGGCCTGGACTGTTACTGGAGCAGTGAGCCTTGTGTGTCTATGAAAAGAAGGCATGAGAAAGACAGCAGGCTCTGGCCCGTCAGCAGCAGAAGGAAAACAGAGAAGAGGAATGGCTGGGCCGGACTTGGTTAGTGCTGGGGGAGAAGCAGACCCTGTGTCAACTTCCATAACGTGGGTGAGGTGCACATGCACACGTACACAGCCAGGAGTGAGCCCTGATGCCCTCCAACTCTGCAACACGGGGCTGAAGAGTTCCAATCCTCCCACACCTAAAATGAATGACATTTTAATGCACATTTATCATTAGTAAATTTGACCCAATAAGAATCCTAGAATTTGAACAATCCACACCAACTTCTCTCCTTTAAAAAAAAAACTTTTTTTTTAGTTTATGTTTTGAGAGAGAGAGAGAGAGAGAGAGAGAGAGAGAGCAGGGAAGGGGCAGAGGGAGAGGGAGAGAGAATCCCAAACAGGCTCTGCACTGTAAGCACAGAGCCCTGTATGAAGCTGGAACTCATACACTGTGAGATCATGACCTAAGCCAAAATCAAGAATCGAACCCTTAACTGACTGACACCCAGGTGCCCCACCAATTTTTCTTTTTGAGGGCAGCAGAAGACGAGGAAAAAGATGAAGAACAGAGAAGCTTTGGTTCTCCAGAAGTCCACCCTGTGTAATACTCATGACTTTACTACTATAGGAAGAATTTATTTACCTAAAGATCTCAGAGGAGTTTGAAATAAAACAAGATTTTTTTTAACTTTAAATAATCTAGAGAATTTATCATGATCTGAGATACCTGGTTTTAAAATCAACAGTTATATGTAATTGTTATTTGTAAATTGTAGATTTGCTTAAACCATTATTTTATTGAAAATAATACCATTGCTTTACTGAAAAAGCAATATATACTTGGTGAGAGAATCGGATGGTAAAACTCCTAGCCAATATGATGGGTGAAAAAAATGATACCTTGTTTTTATTGGAACTTCTTTAATGATGAATGAAGTTGAGCATGTCTCCCAATGTTTAACAGCTTTTGTCTGTGAGTCGTCTATTCCCATCATTTACCTGCTTTTTTTCCCCCTTATTACGCTGTTGGTATTTTTCTTACTGTTTTGTAAGAGTCATTCATATATGAGGAAATTAACATTTTGCCTATCATAACTGTTTTAAGTATTTTTCTGGAGTCCTTCTACTTTGTTAAAGGCATTTTTTCCATGCAGAAATTTTTAATCATTTAATATTCTTTTTTTACGAATTCAGGTTTTAATTACTTTTTCCACTCTGAGATTTTAAATAATTTGTGCAATGTTTTGTTCTAAAAATTTATGGGTCACATTTTTGTTAAGTTTGCATCTTTTCTCCATTTTAGATTTGTTTTGCTGTGCGGAATTAGAGATCTAGCTTTATTTTTTCCCTAGATGGCCATCCAGCTTTCCCAGCATTATTTATTAACAAACCTTTGTCCTCTTCTGGTTTGAAATGCCACCTTTATCATACCCTATATTTTCAGTTTTTCAGATGATTTCTGAATTTTTTAACTAAGTCATTGATTTGACACTCTATGCATGATCCAGTACTAACCTACTTTAATTAGATAGCAGATATTAAATTAAAAGTACTCTTTTATCTCCTATCAGATTTGCAAAAGTTATAATAATATATATTTGTTGGTGCTTGCATTGAACTCTATGCAATTGCTGGTGTGTTTTTTTTCTTTCTGTTTTTGAGTCTTAAAATTGTTTATTTCATTTGGCTTAACCTGAGACATTTAGATACTTTGCTACGCACTTTACAATGATCAATTCACTGAATTTATACAACAACCTATCAGGTATATATTATTGTGATCCCATTTTATTTATTTATTAATTTTTTATTTATTTTTGAGAGAGAGAGAGAGCACAAGTGAGGGAGGGGCAGAGAGAGGAAGACACAGAATCCAAAGTAGGCTACAGGCTCTGAGCCGTCAGTACAGACCCACGTAGGGCTTGAACCCATGAACTGTGAGATCATGACCTGAGCTGAAGTCAGACACTTAACCAACTAAGCCACCCAGATGCCCCTGTGATCCCATTTTAAAGATGATAGAACTGAAGCAAAAAAAAGATTAAGTAATTTTCTCAAGGTCACACACAGGTAGAAAGTGGCAGACCTGTGATTTTCATTTAGGTAGTCTGATGCTATAGTCTGGGCTCTTAACTACGTAGTTTATAAGCTCTGTCATCAAAAGGTAGGGGGAGGGAAGAAGGTGTTGACGAGCAGTTTTTGGCAAGGATGTAAGAAAATACATGCACTCTTCTAAAATGTATAAATTGCTACACATTTTCTAGAAAATAACTTGTTAATGTGCATATCAATACTTTAAACAGCAACTCCACTCTTTTTGACAGCAACTCAACTTCTAAGAATTTATCCTGATAATCTCAGCATTCAGAAAGATAGAGAAGAGTGTCTATTAAAATGTTCACCAGTTTATTGTCCATAACAGTTAAACACTGGAAGTAATCTAAATGTCCATCAAGAGGGGATTGTTTAAATAAATTATATTACTCCTATATCGTGCAGCCAACAAACAGGATCACGGGTGTCTAAAATCTCTGACATGAAAGCCATCTGGGTCCATTATGAAACCACTGGGGTAAAGCTTTCCTAGTCACAGGGCTGGCCTTTTATGGAGGTAAAGTTGGTGGTTGCCTCGTAATGGCATTTGAGATGCAGAGAAGCTTCCTGCCCACTTTCACTTCAAAACACCATTCCACGCATGCCTGATATTCTCCCACACAGTCCTTCAGGTGGATCTTTGCTCCCTGTGCTCCCCACTGCAGCGATAACCAGTCATGTTGGAAGCTATAACCAATTATCTCTAACTGCTTGCGATGAAGGTATTAGATGCTTTCCTTTGACAGGAGTTGAGACAGGTAGCGCAAGTGTTGTTGAATTTACCCAAGTTACTTGTGTACGTGATATAGTTCCTACTGTACTTTATGTAATTCAATTTAATACTTCCAACAACAGTGAAAGATGATGGCTATTAGCCTCATTTTATAGAAATGTGACTAGCTCAAAAGGTTGACTGATTTTCCCAAAGTTGCATGGCTAGTAAATGCCACAGATGGGTCTTGAACCCAGATCTTCCTAGCTCCAAGGTCAGTTTTATCCACTTCATCACAATGCCATTCTTTTCCATCCCTGCTCCAAAAAGGGTCAGGAACCCTCTCAACTTATGAACTTCATGATTTTGCCCTAAATTGGCTCTGGTCTTGACCATATGAATATTTAATATATATATTTAACATGAATGCTTAGATAATGTGTAACAGATAACTTCATGGTATCATTTACGGGAAGATGGAATAAGAAACAGCCTCTCCAACAAACCCAAGTTCACATGTCACCTCAAAATTGGCATTTTAAAAACAAAATAAATCCCTTTTTAATATTCCTTTTGAGTTCACTATTTCTCATCACTTGCTTTCCATCCAAAATAATTCTGGATGGATTTTAGGTTCAAATGTGAACTCTAAAGACTTGGCTGGAGGCAGAAAATATGATGATATTCACCTGTGTGGAATGGGAAAATTGGAATTTAGTCTCTGAATAAATCTTGGAACATTAAAAAGCTGCCTTGTTTTAAACCATGACCTAAAAATCTCTTCCCATTGGCCTGGCAAAGTTGGCCTTCTGTCTGAGACTTTGAGTGTTACAAAAATATATCATTTGTGAAAAGTCAGACTGAGGTTTACATGACTTATGTGCTACAGAAACCTTAAGCATATAAAGTTATGAATTAACATAAAAACTAGTCACAACCATCGAAACCTTCAGGGATCTGGCAGAACCACAGGAAACTGCTCAGTAGTGACAATTCCACTACCTGGGGCCCACGAGAAATTCACAGCAGAAACCATTTCCACTGACGATGAGTTCACAGCCAAACATCCACATCACATGATTTTATTTGTAACACTCTTAGGAAGAGTTGATGGCCACAACAAACAGGAGACTCACTATTTCAGAATTGGAAATAATTGAACAAAATTAAGGGGGGTAAGAATTTAATTGTTGCTCTTACATAGCATTTTACATAGCCTCATTATGGAACTAACGTATTAGCTAACTGGGTTTCTGTTACTTATGGAGACTCACTGAGTTCATGTAAGTGGGGAAATAGATCACAGCTCACCTTTCAAAACAAGAGCACAGCAGCTATGAATCTGACTGGCCAGGGTAATTGGGCTCTCACAATTTGGAAGGTGGAATTCAAGGTTTTTCCATACCCAGGTATTCTCTTAGAGTCAGAAGCATGGGTCTCAGTCATTTGCTATATCATGCCTTACTCCAAACAGATGGGAGTATTGTGATTAGGAAAGAAACATCATGATGCAGGAATGGAAGATTTTTCTCTCCTTATTTCTGTTCTTTAAAAGGGAAGGTGGAAATGTATTTTCCAAATTCATTCATACCATTGTTCTATGAACTGGGAAGAGAATCAAACTATATTGGAACTAATGGCTTATTTTTTTTTAAGTTTTGTTTATTTTTGAGAGAGAGAGAGAGAGAGAGAGAGAGAGAGAGAACGTGTGTACACATGTGTTGGGGGTGGGGGGCAGTGAGAGAGGGAGAGAGAGAATCCCAAGCAGGCTCTACACTGTCGGTGCAGAGCCCGATGGGGCTTGAATTCATGACCATGAGATCATGACCTGACCCTAAATTAAGAGTTGGACACTTAAATGACTGACCCTAATGGTGCCCCTAATGGCCAATTTTTATGTATAAAAGACAAATAGATGAGAAGCACATGGTTAATAATTTTAATCAAGCTGTTTATAGATGATCTCAAGAAAAAATTGAAAATACATTGTTAATGAATTTGAAGAGTAAGTACTTTGAGAGCAACCAACAACTAAATTTAGACATGAACATTTTATTCCACAATAATTCTTTGCTTAAAGCATAGTTTGCAGGGCACCTGGGTGGTTCAGTCAATTGAGTGTCTGACTTTGTTTCAGCTTAGGTCATGATCCCAGGGCTGTGGGATCAAGCCCTATGTCAGATTTGGTGCTGAGCATGGAGCCTTCTTAGAATTCTTTTTCCCTCTGCCCTTCTCCCCCATTTCACTTTCTCTCTCTCTTTCAAAAAAATAAAAATAAAGGGTAAAACTTGCTATTAAATTACTCAATTGTTTCCCACTTGACAGCAAAGGATTAGAATATGTTACTAATGTTATCTGAGACCATTATACTTCTTGTTGTTGCTGAAATGTTTATGACCCAAATATAGAAGAATTTCAACTTTTTTCATTAGCTGGAGGATCCTTAAATAAATTTCTCTATTCCTTCTTTTTCAATGACAGAAACTTAAAAACAATTTGCAGGCAAAGCAAATGGCCTTGAAATTGGTCCAGGATTATTGTTCAGTCATGGGATCAGACAGACTAACTTGCTCTTTAGGATCTGCACCACCCTCCCCATCCACTGTTCCCCCAGATCATGAGGTCATTCACACTGCTTGCCTGCCCTCACAACCCCATCCTATGAGGCAGTTAGAAGTTTGCTGAATCTGGATTCCCTGCAAAACAAATACACTTATTACTATAAGTAAATATTTTTAAATAAAATATCTTAAATTTTTTTCATTATAAAATATTTTACTAATTTACTAAAAGTACTCTGAAGTTAGTCGTTTTATTAGAAGCAAGTATTAGTTTTAAATATAGGTGTGGCTACATGTCTATCTACAGATAAGAACACTCTTAATATATGGATACAAAAATCTCTGTGAGATAAGCAAAAGCAAAACAAAACAAGTTGCAAAAACAGTGTGTATAACAATAAAATATTAATCACTGATAAGAATGAATGAATTATAACCACATTTGTCATAGGGAAGAATCTCACAAATACAACATTGAGCAAAAGAAGCTAGGCACAATTTTATGGAATAATTTCACTTATTTAAGGTATACGGACTACTGCATTTATAGAAAGTATACAGACAGCAAAAGAATGCTGTTAAAAGCCAGAAGAGAAGAGAGAATACCCTTGAGGTATGAAGTGACTGAAGGTGATATTGAGAGTGGCCCAGGGGTTCAGATGATATTTCTTTTTTTTAATTCCAGTGTTGTTAACATATAGTGTTGTATTAGTTTTGTATGTACCATATAGTGATTCAACAATTCTATACATTACTCAGTGCTCATCATGAAAAGTGTTCTCTTAATCCCCTTCATCTATTTCACCCATTCCCCCCACATCCATCTGTTCTGTGTAGTTAAGGGTCTGTTTTTTTACATATCTCCTTTTATCTTTATTTTTTTTATAAATTCTACACACACACACACACACACACATATATATATATATAACTGGTTTATATCTTTATATCTTCTTTATCCATTCATCTATCAATGAACATTTGGTCTGCTTCCATACTTTAGCTATTGTAAATAATGCTCCAATAAACATATGGATGTATATATCCCTTCAAATTAGTGTTTTTGTATTCTTTGGATAAATACACAATGGTGAGATTACTGGATTGTACAGTAATTAAATTTTTAATTTTTTGAAGAACCTCCTAATTATTTTCCATAGTGGCTGCACCAGTTTGCATTCCCACCAACAGTGCACGAGGATTCCTTTTTCTCTACATCCTTGTCAACACTTGTTGGCTTCTTGAGTTTTTGATTTTAGCCATTCTGACAGGTGTAAGGTGTTATTTCATAGTGACTTTGATTTGCATTTCCCTGATGATGAATGATGTACATCTTTTCATGTGTCAGTTGGCCATCTGTATGTCTTCTCTGGAGAAATGCCTATTCGTGTTTTCTGCCCATTTTTTAATTAGATTATTTGGGAGGGGTTGTGTTGAGTTGTACAAATTCCTTATATATTTTAGATGCTAACTCTTTATGAAACATATCATTTGCAAATAACTTCTCCCATTCAAATTGTCTTTTAATTTTGTTGATTGTTTCCTTTGCTGTACAGAAGATTTTTATTTTGATGTAGTCCCAATAGTTTATTTTTGCTTTGTTGCTCTTGCCTCAGGAGACATATCTAGAAAAATGTTGCTACAGCCGATGTCAGAGAAATTACAGCCTATGCTCTCTTCTAGAATTCGTATGGTTTCAGGTCTCAAATTTAGGTTTTTAATCTATTTTTAGATTATTTTTGTGTTTGGTGTAAGAAAGTAGTCAGTTTCATTCTTTTGAATGTAGCTGTCCAGTTTTCCCAATACCATTTGTTGAAGAGACTTTTTCCCTTTGCATATTTTTGACTTCTTTGTTGAAAATTAATTTTCCCTATAATTATGGGCTTCTTTCTGGACTCTGTTTTGTTCTACTGGTTTATGTGTCTATTTTAGTGCCTATACCATACTGTTTTGATTGCTACAGCTTTTTAGTATGTCTTGATAACTGGGATTGTTATACCTCTAGTGTTGTTCTTTTTCAAGATTGCTTTGGCTACTTGAGGACTTCTGTGATTCCATACAAATTTCAAGATTATTTGTTCTAGTTCTGTGAAATATGCTGTTGGTATTTTGATAGGGATTGCATTAAGTATATAGATTGCTTTGGGGGGTATAGACATTTTAACAATATTTGTTCTTTCAATCCATGAGCATAGCATGGAATGCCTTTCCTTTTCTTTGTGTCATCTTCAGTTGCTTTTATCAGCATTGTAGTTTTCAGAGTATAAATCTTTCACCTCCTTGGTTAAGTTTATTCCTAGGTATTTTATTATTTTTGGTGCAATTGCAAATAGAATTGTTTTCTTAATTTTTCTGCTGCTTCATTTTTAGTGTATAGAAATGCAACAGATTTCTGTACATTGATTTTACATCCTGTGACCTTCCTGAATTCATTTTTCATTTCTAGTGGGGTTTTTTTGTTTGTTTCTTTGTTTGTCTTTTTGTCTTTAGTGTTTTATAAATATCTGGTTTTGGTATCAGGGTAATGCCGGCCTCAAAGAATGAACTTAGACATATTCTTCCTCTTCCATTTTTTGGAATAGTCTGAGAATAGGTATTATGCTTTAAATGTTTGGTAGAGTTCACCTGTGAAGCCATCTGGTCCTGTTTCTTGGGACTTTTTTTGTTTACCTATTCAATTTCATGCACTTTTCTTTATGTATATTATACGTTAATTAAAAAATTTTAAAGTGTCTGTAGGATGCTACCATTTGTACAGAACACATCTCTGGAAGTACAGTAAGAAGCAAATTGTCTCTGTTTCCTGTGAACAAGCAAACTGAATATTAGGGAGAGAGACTGAGAGTCAGGAGGATAAAATGGGAGGAAATTTTTATGTTATACCCTTTCATAATTTTGAATCATTTTCATGTATTCAAAAAGTTAACTTCTTTTCCAGTAATTTTTTAAAATTACTTTTAAGAGTAGGTTTACACTGGGCATGCTGCCCAGAACAATTATGTTTTTGCAAATACAATGTTTCATTTGGGAATTTTCTAGAACACTCAAAAGTGCATCATCATAAACTGTGGCTTGGGGCATACCTTTATTTAAAAATTGCTGCACTCTGCGCTAACTTGTTCTCTAGGTGAAGATTATACTACGATACAAATTGTCAACATAAAAAAAGATTTTCACAGCCGAGTCTTGAGCGTCTTGAAATTGAGGAAGGAATGATTCAGGCAATGGAGACCGTTTCAAGAAGCTGAAAGGCAATTGGGATTCTGTTTGTAATGGAATTTTATGTTATGATCTCTAAAAGAAACGCTTGCCCTGCCCTTCATTTGCATTTGAATCCATTAGAAACCCTGGCAGACAAGTTTTGTACACTTTGTGTACACATGTCTGCATATCTGTGTTATTTCCAATTTGAGTCCAAGCTCCTTCCATCCACAAGATCTTCATGTGCCATGTGAGTTGGGGGGGCGGGGAGCCACCTGAAGTCTCCATGACTTCCATGTGGGGCTGAGGGACGCTTTGGAGAGAACTCTTCCTACCGGAAGAACTAGATGGATCAAGCTTGTGCAGAGGAGAGATGTGCTCTCAAGGGGTCTTGGCGGCTACTACTTAGTTTAGTGTCTCAGCCCAGGATCCCCATGTATTTATGTCTGAGTCCTGTGGGGGAGAAAACCTAAAGAGCTTTCAGCTAAAGAACACTCACTCAATTTAAAAAATAAAACAAAAATACTTATGTGGAATGGTGGGAGAATGTAAGCAACACTATTTGTATTTGTTTCCTAAGACTGCTGTAAAAAAAAAAAAATCTCAAACTGTGGTCTTCATATAACAGAAAGTTTTTCTCTCATGGTTCTGAAGGTCAGAAGTCTGAAATCAAGATGTCGGCAAGACCACACTCCGTCCAAAGGCCCTCGGGGACAATCCACCCCTTGCTCTTCCATCTTCTGATGACTGCCCTAGCATTTCTGGGCTTGTGGCCGCATCATTCCAGCTCTGTCTGTCTTCACGTTGCTTTCTGCTCTATATGTCTGCATCTTCTCTATGGATCTATATTATATGGATATAAATGATTGTATTCAGGGCTCACTGTATTTAGTGCAGGACGAGTATGTCCTCTCAAAAATTTTAACTTAGTCACATCTACAAGTTGTGTACAAAGGCAGATCCTGCCTTTCTGTGAAAAGCGATAATTTGTTCATCAAGGATTTTTTTGCATTAATTTTGATTTGGTAAAATACTGTATTATTGTTCATCTTGACTGCTGACTTTTTGGACATCCTCTTACTTACCTCACCTTAGTCCTGGCCCTGCAGGGATCTCGTTTTATAAACCTATCTGGGAAGAGTCCTTCAGTGACCTTGTCTATCGCATTGTGAACAGGAATCTGCTTAGGGATTTTTCACGTAACTTTTCAGGGACATAGCTAGCAAATAACAAAAAGCACAGCTCCTCTATTTTCTTTCTTGGTGTTTGAAAGCCCATAGATGCGATCTCATGCCGCCAGTGCCTCAGGGTCTGGTCTCCAGCTCTAAGTCTACTGCTTCTTCCCCCACAGTTCTGAAGCTCCCTCTCAGCCACTGGACAGTATTTATTCTGAAAAGAACTTTGTTTAACCCTGAGAGGGAATTAAATTCGAGTTCTACAAAAACAAAACATTTTTTTAAGTCTCCCTGTTTTAGTTTCATCCTGGCCTCTGGTATTTACTCAAAGTGCTTTTTTAACAAACTGGTCTGACAGAAACTGATACTGCAGGAAGCTGGAACCCAAAACAAACAACCATATTTAAAAAAAAAAAAAAAAAAGCGCTTAGGTTCAGCCTGTGAAAAGCTGAACTGGCTTCCAGCAAGTAAAATCCAGCTCTTTGCAGTAGACCCACCCACCTCCCTATCTTATCACAGAACATCAAATCCTGGCAGTTAGCCCCTGACCCTCCACCCCAGGCTTTCCATCGTTAATGCTCTCTCTTACTTCAATGACAAACCAAGGCTCCAGAAGTGTCAGCTTTCATTCTGTTCCCTGCCCTTGATGGCCTGAGCAGGGGCTTCATGCTGACACGCTGAAGGAGACTGGTCAGGGTGGCAGGACATTCCCCAGCTACTTGAGTGTTTACAGTGGTACAAGTTGAATTCCATCAAGTAACAGATTAGTAAGGCAGGTCAGCAGAGGAAAAGGTGATAATACAATCTGTACTTGTACTTTTCCCTTCTTTCCTTCCTTCTTTCTTTCTTTCTTCCTTTCTTTCGTTCTTTCGTTCGTTCTTTCTTTCGTTCTTTCTTTCTTTCTTTCTTTCTTTCTTTCTCTTTCTTTTCTTGCTTTCTTGCTTTTCTTTCCTTCCTTCCTTCCTTCCTTCCTTCCTTCCTTCCTTCCTTCCCTCCTTCCCTTCCCTTCTTTTCTTTCTTTCTTTCTTTCTTTCTTTCTTTCTTTCTTTCTTTCTTTCTTTCCTTCCTTCCTTCCTTCCTTCCTTCCTTCCTTCCTTCTTTCCTTCCTTCCTTTCCTTCTTTCTTTCTTTTCTTTCTTTCTTTCTTTCTTTCTTTCTTTCTTTCTTTCTTTCTTTCTTTCTTTCTTTCTTTCTTTCTTTCCTTCCTTCCTTCCTTCCTTCCTTCCTTCCTTCCTTCCTTCCTTCCTTCCTTCCTTCGAGAGTGGGGGGTGAAGGGAAAAGAGTAAAGGGGACAGAAGATCCAAAGCAGGCTCTCCACTGACAGTAGCGAGCCTGAAGTTGGGCTTGAACTCACAAACTGTGAGGTCATGACCCGACCCAAAGTTGGATGCTCAATAGACTGACTACCCAGATGTCCCTTGTATTTGTACTTTCTTAAAAACAAAACAAAATGAAATTTTAAAAAATCCCAAAGCTCAGGTTCTGCTTAGAGATATCAAGACTTGTCCAAAGATACTCATTCAGGGGGCACCTGGGTGGCTTAGTTGGCTAAGCGTCCGACTTTCGCTTAGGTCATGATCTCGCGGTTCGTGGGTTCGAGCCCCGCGTCGGGCTCTGTGCTGACTGCCAGCTCAGAGCCTGGAGCCTGTTTCAGTCTGTGACTCCCTCTCTCTCTGACCCTCCCCTGCTCATGCTGTCTCTCTCTCTCTCCTAGAAATAAATAAAAAAACATTAAAAAAGAAATTTAAAAAAAAAAAAAAAACAAACAAAGGACTGTGCTAGACTATGTCTTAGTATGTACCTATAGTATAAGGCCCCAAAATGCCAAGATTCTGCCTGTAGCCTGATACATGTTCCACATCTTTGATCATTTATATCCTATTGAGCCCAAGTTGGTGTGATATACCATAGACATGACCTTTGAAGCTGGCCCCTTGCTGGCCCTGAAACATTCTGTGTAGACACAGAACCAGCCTGAAAGATCAGGTTGCCTGGGATTGGGTGATAAAGCCTTGAGAGGCACTAAGCTGGCTCTTCTCCATAAGGAAGAGCACAGTGCACCACAAAGGGCAGGAGTTGGGTGCCCTGGAATGGGTTGACTTGGCAGATTAGCATCAAAACTAGAGGGTGCAGGAGGCTCTTTCCTGCCTGCTCCAAGCCAGCCACAAGGTCTGTGTACTGGTCTTGTATACAAAGCTGTTCAAATAGTGAGGTCACAGGGTATTCTTGCTGATCTCCTGCTAATGCAGGATCCCAGTTCCCTGCAAAATCCTCCATGCATGTCACCTTTTTTTTCTTTAGGGAGAGAGAGACCAACACATGTGGGTGGGGGAGATGCAGGGGGGAAGAGAGAGAAAGAGAGAGAGAGAATCCCAAGCAGGCTCTACACTCAAACTGAAGCCCAACACAGGGTTCCATCTGACGACCCTGGGACCATGACCTAAGCTGAAATCAAAAGTCAGATGCTTAACCAACTGAACCACTCAGATACCCTCCCACCTTTTTTTAACTTTTAACTTTTGTATATGCTTGTAATCTTAAATCTGGTCAACCACAGGGAGTTTCCCTTGGGTCCCTATGATCAAGTCAATGCATTATAGTGTTATGTCCCTGAACTCTGTTGTCAGTGTACTGTACTGTTTCCCTGTGCTACTGAAGTACAGGGTAAAGTAGGGGAGAGCACCTTGTCTTCCACTTTAGATTATACTTTGTTATTCACATGTGGCAGTAGTGTCTTAGGCCAAAAAATGGCCCTGTGGATGCAATGGAATCTGTGAATGTTACCTTATTGAGAAAAAGATTTCAAGCACCTACACCTGCAATTGTATCAGGTGGAGGTAAGGCCATTTCTCTGAGATAATGAGAGATGGAGAGAAATTTGTAGGTAACAGCCCCCATGGTGCCCTCATCATTCACCACTTTGCTAAAAAGTAACCCATCCCTTTGTCCACACATAAACACCTTAATGACTCCTCGTGAATCCAATGACTATCTAGAGGTTTTTATTACATATTCTTCACATCTCTATTAGTGTTGTCTGGATTAATTTGAACGCGTCTCTGAGATGGATTTTCAAATGACATATGGTGGCCTTCACAAATGGACATATGGGCTGGATAACGGGGATGATGATCAGTGGCATCCTAATAACCACCAGAAATAGAGTAAAATTATTTTCATCAAACCTACATGCAGGACGCTGTGTGATGAAAAGGGCAGGGACCCAGGGAGTACAGCAGCAGCAAAGAAAATCAAAGGCTAAATCCACCTTGACCCTATTTGTGAGCCTAGATTGACATTCTCAAGAAGTGCCCCTGACAAATTTACTTTTTTCTTGGTTTCCTTTTCCCCAGGGGTTAAGAAGTGCCCCTCCCTAGGTAGATGGTGCTCCCCTGGAGTACCAACTATGCAATGATGAATGAAAGAGTGATGTGCTGGGTATTTTCCATTCTATCCTACCAGATCTACTTTCCATTCTATTCTGTGCTTTACTGGGCTGATATTTATGAACTGTATCAACAAGGATCCCTGGTGCCTTGAATTTGAATTGGATTAGGAAAGTGGGAGGCAATAGCAGAAGATCAGAAGTGGGAGAAGAGAGAGATTGAGGTATTTAGTCCACTCGCTCCCTTCCTGCTGGGCTTCATTGACTGCGTTCCTCTGCTAAAGGCCCAAGCTGGTCAGTCCCTCCTCTTCTTCTTCTTTTAATAATTTACTGTCAAGTTAGATAACATATAGTGTAGTCTTAGCTTCAGGATTAGATTCCCATTATTCATCACTTACATACAATACCCAGTGTTCAATCCAACAAGTGCCGTCCTCAATGCCCATCACCCACTTTCCCTGCCCTTCCAGCCGTCTACCCCCATCAATCCTCAGTTTGTTCTTTGTATTTAAGAGTCTCTTACAGTTTTCCTCCCTCTCTGTTTGTAACTTATTTTTCCTTCCCTTCCCCTATGGTCATCTGTTAAGTTTCTCAAATTCCATACATGAGTAAAAACATATGATATACTGTTTTCTGACTTACTTCTCTTAGCATAATACCCTCCAGTTCTATCCACGTTGTTGCAAAGAGTCCCTCTTCTTAGCTGCTCTGTCTGAGCTTTGTAAATTTTTTTAATGTTTGTTTTTGAGAGAGAGAGAGCATGAGTGAGGGAGGGACAAAGAGAGACATGGAATCCAAAGCAGCCTCCAGGCTCTGAGCTGTCAGCACAGAGCCCGACATGTGGCTCAAAATCACAAACCATGAAATCATGACCTGAGCAGAAGTCTGGCACTTAACAGACTGAGCCATCCAGACGCTCCTCTGTCTGAGCTTTGTAACCACTTTTCTTCACAGTCTCTTTAGACTCCGGGGTGAAGTTCTAGGCCTGGGGGTGGGTGGAGGGGGCAGGTCTCAGCACCTCTTGTTGGTTTCCCTTAACTCTACCCACACCTTTGTAAATAGGCTTTTATTAAATCTGCCTCCATTGCTCTTTGTTGGTGTTGCATCTGTCTGTTGCAGGATCCTGACTGATCTAAGTCATAGGGTGCCTATAACACAGCAAAGGTGGGGCACAGCCCAGGTGCCAGGACCCTTGACTTTGGTAGTTCCCTTTCCATTTGGAGGATAAAGCAACGCTGCCTGGTTCTTCTTAGCTTTAGATCCTATGCACAGTCAAGTACACCTGTGAAGGAATGAGCTGCAGAAAGTTTTAAAAATGGACTATTGCCATTAGTGTCGTTAGCAACTCTCTCTCTTTGGATTTCAAATATTTGTTCAAGAATGAGAAGTTTGGCCTCTTTCCCTAAGATATCCAATCACATAACACTGAGAGGGAAAGCCAATAGTCAGCAGAAATAAATACAGCTTGGTCAGTTTTGTTACTATTAAGCTTTCTGCCAGGCTTTAAAACACTGAAAAGAGCACAGTTTTCAGGCCTCAGGCAAGGTGCTCTGTGCTTGTGCAGTTGAGAGGATAACAGCAGATGACAAAAGATCAGAGATACCATCTGCCTCCACCTACATCTTTAACTTGGTGTCCCATACCTAATGGCTCCTGCAACATGCTCAACACTTAAGCACTAGCTCTTCTGCTGGTTGAGAAATGCATACAATCAACTTTTTACACTGCATTAAAAATAAAGTGGAGAGGAGCGCCTGGGTGGCTTAGTCGGTTAAGCGTCCGACTTTTGCTTTGGTCATGATCTCGTGGTTTGTGGGTTCGAGCCCCACGTCAGGCTCTGTGCTGACTGCCAGCTCAGAGCCTGGAGCCTATTTCAGAGTCTGTATCTCCCTCTCTCTCTGACCCTCCCCTGCTCACGCTCTCTCTCTCTCCTAGGAATAAATAAAAATATATTTAAAAAATAATAATAAAGTGGAGTGATAAGTTTAACATGGCACAGGGTGGTGGGCCAGCACTGAAAAGCAGTGGAATCAGGTGCAAGCCTGGTGTGTAGGGTCTGGGCTACCTCAGAGCTGCCTCATCAGTGTTAGCTCAACCTGAATGAAGGTGACATTTCCACAGCAGGATCCAAGGAGATTCTGATCTCCCTTCAGAAAGAGTGCCCTTCTTAGGTTGTTTTCATTCTTTCTTTTTAATCACAGTTCTACAAGCAATAACATCAATAGACTTGTTTTCTTTTTCTTTCCTAGACTAGCACTGAAAGTACTATTGAGTATAAATAAAAATGGACCATTTGGCAAAATTAATCTCTGTGATAGCAGTCAAAATAGTGTATACCTTCAGCTGGTAAAGAGCATGTGTGTTTGTAAATTCAAGCAACACTAGATTTTTGCACTTTACTGTATGTAGATTATATCTCAATTTTTAAAAAGGGTCATATGAGACAAGCTACTTAATAATGATACTGTATATAAATAAGTCTTTCCTTCTACTTGTAGATCTGCCACAGATCTCCCCTCCATACTGCTGATCACGGATGAAAACTCCAATATGTAATCCACTTGATATAATTAAAAAAAAAATAGTTATGGAGTCACAGGAAATCACAAAAAATTATATAGGGAAGACCTGTGTACCCATCTACCTTCTGCCCCCAAAGTTAGCATCTTGCATAACTATAAGATAATATCAAATTTATATTAGTACAACCCAAAAACTCACTTAGATTTTATCAGTTATACATGCATTCTCATGTGTATGTGTGTATGGTTGTATGCAATCTTGTCACATGTGTAGATTCATGTAACCACCACTACAATTAAGATACAGAACTGTAATGCAATAATACTTGATAGGATTTTTAACAGGAGAAAAAGTAGTATTTATAGTCCTCCTCCATCTTCCTCAAAGAAAAATGGTCCCAATTTATTTTCTGTTCTGTAATATACAGAGTGGAGTGATGACTGGGGAAAACAGAGACCTCTTGTTTCCCTGGATGACTGTATTGATCCAGGGGTAAGTGTGCAACCCAACTGGGTATTTGGCCCAATCAAACAGAGCAGGGGATTATGAGTACATGTTTGGGAAAGACATTTTCACACCTCTCTTTAAGGTACACTAGGTAAGCCTTAATAAGGAAGAACTGCTGTGTAACTCTGATGATTCTGGCAGATAACTTAAAACCCTAAGGAAAATCTACATTAGGATGAAGCTGAAGACAGCATAGTGAGTTTTTGAAGACATCATTGAGAAACTGGTCCACACCATTACTGGAGTCAATCCTAACTCTAGACTTACCCTCCAGGGACATGGTGAGATCTCTTATCATTTTAATCAGTCTAAGTTAGGGTCTTCTGTATCTTACAGTCAAAAGCAAGATAGGGGCACCTATCTGACTCAGTTGGAAGAGCATGTGATTCTCGATCTTGGGGTTGTGAGTTCAAGTCCCAAGTTGGGTGTAGAGATTACTTAAATAAATCGACTTATTTTAAAAAACAAAAGCAAAATAGGACCACCTGGATGGCTTAGTCAGTTAAGTGACTGACTCTTGGTTTTGGTTCAGGTCATGATCTCCTGGTTCATGGGTTTGAGCCTTACATTGGGCTCCACACTGGCAGTGTGGGGTCTGTTTGGGATTCTCTCTCTCTGCTCCTCCGCTGATCTGCCCTCCCTCTCTCTCAAAATAAGTAAATAAACTTTTTTTAAAAAAGGCAAAATAATGCAAGAGTATTACAAAACAACCCACAGCCAATATTATCTTTAATAGGGAAAAACTGAATGCTATCTCCCTCAGTTTAGGAATAACACAAGAATGTCTGCTCTTACTACCTCTATTCAACATCACTTAATATTGCTAAGATGGCAGTACTCCCCAAATTGATCTACAGATTCCACCCATTCCCTATCAGAATCCTGGCTCCCTTCTTGCAAAAATTGGTAAGCTAATCATATGGAAATTCAAGGGACTCAAAATATCCAAAACAAACTTGAAAAAGAAGAACAAAGAAGACTCAGTGATTTAAAAACTTACTATACTTTCTATATATGTCTCCTGAAGAAAGGGGAAAAAAAAAACAAAAATAAACTTTTAAAACTTCATCAAAATAAGAAGCTCTGCACAGCAAAGGAAACAATAAACAAAACTAAAGGACAGCCTATGGAATGGGAGGAGATATTTGCAAAAAAATGTCTGATAGGGTTAGAATCCAAAATATATAAAGAAGTTACAAATTTCCACACTCAAAAAGTGAATAGTTTAAAAATGAGCAGAAGACATGAATATATATTTTCCCAAAGACATATAGATGGCCAACAGACACATAAAAAGGTGCTCATTATCACTCATCATCAGTGCAATACAAATCAAAACTACAATGAAGATATCACCTCACACCTGTCAGAATGGCTAAAATCAATAACACAAGAAACAACAGGTGCTGGTGAGAATATGGAGATAGGGGAACCCTCTTGCACTGTTGGTGAGAATGCAAACTGGTATACCCACTCTGGAAAACAGTATGGAGGTTTCTCAAAAAATTAAAAATAAAACTACCCTAGAATCCATCAGTTGTACTACTAGGTGTTTATTCAGAGAATACAAAATTACTATTCAAAGGAATGCATACACCCCGATGTATATAGCAGCATTATCTATAATAGCCAAACTATGGAAACAGCCCAAGTGTCCACAGACTGAAGAATGGATAAGGAAGATGTGGTGTATATATATATATATACACACACCACATTTTACTCAGCCATAAAATAAATAATAAAATCTTGCCATTTGCAATGATGTGGATGGAGCTATAGAGTATCTGTAAGCTAAATAAGTCAGTCAGAGAAAGACAAATACTATATGATTTTACTCATATGCAGAATTTAAGAAACAAATGAGCAAAGGGGGAAAAAAAACATAGGCAAACCAAGAAACAGACTCTTAACTATAGAGAGCAAACAATTGATTAACCATAAATTAAATGGTTAATCAGAGAGGATGTGGGTGGGTGGGGACGGGTGAAATAGGTGATGGGGATTAAGGAGAGCACCAGGTGTTATATGGAAGTGTTGAATCACTATATTGTACACCTGAAACTAATATAAAATGTATGTTAAATAGCTGAAATTTGAATTAAAAACTTTAAAAAACTTGCTACAAAGCTTCAGTAACCTAGGCAGTGTAATACTAACATAAGGACAGATATATAGATCAATGAAATTGAAACGGGAATCCAGGAAAAACGCTTATATTTATGGTCAATTGACTTTCAACAAGGGTGCCAAGACAATTCAATGGTTATAGAATAATCTTTTCACCAGATCATTCTGAGACAAATGGATATCCACATACAAAAGAACGCCAACATCATACCATCTACAAATATTATCTCAAAATTGATTAAAGACCTGAATGTAAGAGCTAAAACCATAAAACTCTTTTGGGGCACCTGGGTGGCTCAGTTAGTTGGGCGTCCGGCTTTAACTCAGGTCATGATCTCACAGTTCGTGGATTTAAGCCCTGTATCAGGCTCTGTGCTGACAGCTCAAAGCCTGGACACATCTTCAGATTCTCTGTCTCCCTCTCTCTGCCTTCCCCCACTCACACTCTGTCTCTTTCTCAAAAGTGAATAAACATTAAAAAAAATAAGAAGAAAGATAAAGCTTTTAGAAGAAAACAGGTACATATCTTCATGACCTTGGATTTCGCAATGATTTCTTATATATACACCAGAAACAAAAATACAAAAGAAAAAAATAAATACACTGGACTTTATCAAAAGTAAAAACTTTTACCTTCTCTTGAACCAGTTCCAGCCCTGCCAGCTTTGTCATGGCCAACAGGGAGCACATCTTCATTTCCATCAAGCCAGTCTACATGCAGCATAGGCTGGTGGGCAAGCTCATCAAGCTTTTCCAGCAGAAGGGATTCCACTTTGTGGCCATCGTGTTCCTTCAGGCCTCTGAGGAAGCAACACTTCAATGACCTGGAAGATTACCCATTCTTCCCTGGGTTGGTGAAATACATGAACTCAAGACTGGTGGTGACCATGGTCTGGGCAGGCTGAATGTGGTGAAGAAGGGGTGAGTAATGCTTTGGAAGATCAATGCAGCAGGTTCTAAGCTAGGCACCATTCACAAAGACTTCTGCATTCAAGTTGATAGGAACATCATTCATGGCAATGATTCAGTAAAAAGTGCTGAGAAAGAAATCAGCCTATGGTTGAAGCCTAAAGAATCAGTTGACTACAAGTCTTGTGATCTTGACTGGATCTACGAATAAGAAGTGGACAAAGCATCAGTCCTCTGTAGTACCACTTGGGAGGGAGCTCTCCACATTAAGTGCATTAAAACTTCCTATCTAGGAAGTTTTCCCTCCTAGATTGAAGGACTTAGTCTCCCAATTGCTGGAAATGTGTCAAGAAGACAGTGCTCAACTGTCAGCCGTCTCTGGGGACTGTCTTTGATGATAAAAACTGTCTTGCCCAAAGTCAGCTTCTTTAAAGGACAGCCCACACTCAATGACTAATCACAGGGGTGTCAAGGCCCGACCCCTCACATCAACTTGGGACAACTCTCCAGAATCATTTCAGATCCAGATCTCCCTGTGGAGTTGGCCTGAAGCTTTTTGCTGTGTCTGCATCACAACTCTACTTTGTTCAATTCTGATTCCTTTCCTTCCCTTACCCTGGTGTTGATCCAAAGACTACTGTGATGTCCTACACACACACACACACACACACACTAGCATTTGGCTAGTGATGCTTCTTGCTCCTATTGTAAAACATCAAGGGCATTAAGGGGTAGGTAGCTGAGGCCTCTAGATCCCAAAGTCAGTGGGACCAAGGTTGTCCTTATAGGATTTTTTCTTTCAATATTCTACCAGTGTAAGCTGCATACACACTGGTTGCTTTACCAGTGAGCACTTAAATTAAACCAATAACATTTACACCCACACTAGAAAGGCAACATTCCTCTTTCAACAACTCTCCTCAGGTAGATCCTTATTATCAGGAAAAGGAACACTTTCTTTATTCTTTGGAAAAGAATTCTTTCCTTGTCTGTAAATGGAATAAATAAACTCTTCAAGCAGTGTAGATTCAATGAGTTAGTGTATGTGAAGCACAGAGAGGTGACCAGCATGTGGTAAGTCCTATGCTTACCAAAATAAGAAATCGGAGTACTTCTGCATAGCAGCTTCCTTTCTTATCCCAGAAGGACTCCCAGACTTAATGGTTAAAGTTCTGCAGGTTACTTCTGTGGGAGGAGAGTTGCCAATTATTTCATCGTCCTTTGAGACATTTACCTGCATGTGTGGGAGAGGCTCTCTCCCATAAATGTGTTAGAACACTCTCTGTGCTCTATGATGATGTGTATTGCGTTCCTCCATGATGGGACCTATTACAACACCATCATAGAGGTATGTGCTTTGTGATTTTTGAAAGGGGAGGATTACAGCACATGGAGTTTCTTAGGCTTATTTGTCCATGAAATCCACCCTCTCCCTTTGTTGTTGAGTCATATCTGGGAATTATTTCTTGTACAGTGTCCTGTTGAACACATTTTTGGAAACCCTGACCTCTTCAAGGTGATTGTTTTAATTTAGGAGAATATTTTTCCCAAATAACTGCAGGCTAGAAGTTAATCAGAGCCAGGTTTTGGCCAGGATACTAATAGTCGTGACTACTCTTTATGGAGCACCTACTTGATGCCAGGTATTGTCCTGAGAGCCTTACATGCATCACCTCATTTTACTCTATTAACAGTCCTTACAGAGATGGCCATTTTAAAGATGAGGAAATTGAAGAACAAAAAGGTTAAACAGCCTTCCAAGGCTCCACACAACAAGTAGTGGAGCCGAGATTCAAGGCATAACAAACCTAATCTGTTTAGTTTTTTTTATAATCTCTGTACATTCAAGAGAACAATCCTCTAGCTATTAAAGCACATGCATACCTTTACCAAAAATTAAAAATAATATACTGTCTATTCCTTACACATGATCATTCATGGCAGTTTAGCTCCTTGGAGCCACACATATCAAATCTATCCATTCTAGAAAAAGATATAGTGGCCAGTCTGAGCACAGGTGGCCCTGTGCTGAAGATAGTCCCCAAAGAACCATACCTCCTGATAGTAAATACTAGTGTAGTCTTCTCTAACATGAAATCTGAGCTGGCCCCATGACCCATGTATCCAATACAATGTGCCAGCAGTGACATTGTGCCAGATCTAGGCCTACACATAACGAAGACCTACTAGCTTCTACTTGAACTTTTGGAAGCTCTGAGCCACCACATGAGAAGTCAGGCTACCCTCCTGAAGAGACTACATACAGAAGTCATACAGATAGAGGTCCCAGACTTCCAGTCAAATCTGCCATAGGCTCCAGAACTATGAATGATGCCATCTAGAAGGTTCCAGCCAGGTCACTATCTGACTGCAACTGCTTGAGTGGCACCAAACCACTGTGTTTTAGAGTGCATTGTTGGGGCGTCTGGGTGGCTCAGTTGGTTAAGGGTCCTACTTTGACTCAGATCATGATCTGGCAGTCTGTGAGTTCAAACCCCATGTCAGGTCCTGTGCTGACCTCTTGGAGCCTGGAGCCTACTTCAGATTCTGTGTCTCCCTCTCTCTCTGCCCCTCCCCACTGGTGATCTCTCTCTCTCAAAAATAAATAAACATTTTTAAAAAGTGCATTGTTACACAACTATAAATAATTTAAATACAGCCTGTTGCTCCACATGAAATTCACAGAAAAAAACGTTTTCCCCAAAGGAGAACTTTCTACCCCTCATCCTTTATCTGATTAAGGTTATAAACGTGTATTTGTTTTCCTTTTGCTATTTAAGATGTGTTAGGGCCAGTTTATGGTTACAGTTCAAGCTCAAAGTACCCATCATTTTCGTATCCCCCTAGCCATCTCAGTGTGGCTCATAACCTTCATAGGAAAGTTTGCCCTTGACATTAGGGTACAGGAAGATCTCTCTCTTCCTTCCATCTTTAACTCCAAGTATCAAGGCATTCTCCATTACAGTAAATGAATTGGTTAAGTTAAACAAACCCACTTATGAAAGAGCATGTATTATGTTAAAAGTTTTACAGGTATATTGGAGTACCTGGGAAGCTTAGTCAGTTAAGCGTCCGACCCTTGATTTCAGCTCAGGTCATGATCCCAGGGTTGTGGGATTGAGTCCCACATTGGGCTTTGCACTGTCAGTGCAGAGTCTGCTTAGGATTCTCTCTCTCCCTCTCTGTCTCTCCCTTCCCTGCTTACTCACACACACTCTTTCTCTCAAAATAAATAAATAAACATTTTTAAAAAGTTTTACAAGTATAAAAAAAGAAAGAAACTAAGCACACAGGTATGAAATTTGAAAATATTAAGCTAGAGATGTAGGCATGAAATGAGGTGTAAATGTAGTAGAATAGAATACATAGTATACATAGAAGCAAATTAAATCTTTGTTCTAATCTGACCTTACAACATGGCATTTGGTATAAGGCAAGTCCACCTTGACCACTACCTAAGGGAATCATTACTCAGTCAATGGTTATATCTGGTGGCTGTCTTGCCTAAAATATATTCTTGTAATACAGAGCAAGAGGACAGTATTTTATCACAATTTATCCAAATAACTAATTCTCAATTACCCAAAAGTGATAGCAGGGGTATGCCATAGGTTGCTGGACAAATTGTCTTCCACCAGTTAGCTCCCTCTCATCAGTCCTCAGTTCACTATTTGGTCTTCATAATGGCCTTCTATCCTTGGCCCACAATTCACAAAGTCTATAGGAAGACAATTTATATCTCTTCATTCAGTCATCCATTCATTCAACAAATATTCAGTGAGTACTTACTATAGGATAGGTAACCTTCAAAACACTGAAAACAGGGTAAAAATTGAATTCTAGCTGCCTTATCACTGCCACAATAATTATAGAACATTTTGTAGTTCACAAAGTATATTCAAACACATTATCTCCTGTGGTATTAAATTGGTGACCAAACACTTAAACCTCTCAGAGAAGATGAGGCTAATTCCACCCACTCATCTCTAGGTTGGTAGGATTTGTTTTCAGAACTTCAGCACCATTTAATCAGGGCTATTGTGGTACTGGATCTCCAAACATAAATGATGACAGTGATGACATCTCTGCAGAGTGAGGCCTAATAGCAATTTCTTATCGATGAGTGGTCATAAATGTAGGTGATAATGCCATTGCAAAATCACCATTTATAAATAATACAATGCACTGAAAAGCTAAATGCACCTCTGAATAACAGAAATGATGCAAGCTGAATAGAGAAATAGATGGACAGTGTACTATGATAAGTGTCTATAAATACCAACTTACATCATACCAAAACCTGGGTGGAAAATTAGGAGGGAAAAAAAGCTATACTCACATGTGTTTCTCTCTGGTTCCTGAGTATGTCTCAGAATTTTCCTCAAAAGGTAGTCAGACAGTTTTATACTAGAGGCCTTAGGACAATGTCCAGATTTCTTTAGGTGGACATTGAATAAGTTCTTATTGAATAAGTTCAGGCAGGTGATATTACTAAATATTTTATTAGCACCAAGAAAAGCATTTTGAACACATGGCAATATTTTCTAAAAATAGGCGAGTTCTAGAAGCTTCAGGGCTAAAAAAGAACACAATTCAAAGAGTAGTGTGTATTTCTAATACTTAAAATGTGGCCATGAGCATTGTATTCGCTAAAATTTGATTTTTTTCAATATGTGAAAAAGAATTTGAACATATTTGATATGGGTAGCTGAATGATAGTGGTCATTTGAAAGTTGTTCCTCAGAGGCTATATCTAGAGGTCAAGAAATTTAAGATCTAGTTTTATTTTTCAGACCATAGTGAAGTTAAATGTTGAAAGCTATTAATTTTACAGATGATGGAAAAATGATGAGAAAGAAAATGAGAGTGCCCTGTTTCTTTATGACATCAAAGAATATGATAGATATAGCTTCATTCATCTAAGAAAACAACCCTGCTAATTATATTACATATAATTATATCATTATGTATAATAAGTTAATCTCATGGTTGCCTGTTTTATAGAAAGAGAATTCAAGCCTTTGGAGAATAATTGTGCAAAAGTGGAAAAACCAGTAAGAAACCCCTACATCTTTTCTTTGGCTCAGACTACACCTTCCTTGTAACTTGAGATGCATTTCCCTCCTGATCTAACTGACTCAATGGATTGTGAGCTCCTCAATGCTGGGAATGTATTGCCTGTGTGTCCCCTTCATGTCCCCAGTGTCCTCCTTCATGTCTCTGCTCACTTCAATTCTCTTTCTATCTCTTTGGTCACTTCTCAGTCTTCTGTAGGCTTCTCTATGACTAGATATCCCCTAAGTTTTATAGTTATTGGCCTGTTCATGGCCCTTTTTCCTTTTGATGCTATTCATTACCCCTCAGTAAATTTTCCTTCCCCATGTCTTCATTTACCAACCATATGTGGAGGTGTTCCCATTTTAGTCTCCAATACCAACTTTTCTCTTGAACTTCAACCTGTGTCCAACTGTCTACTGAGTATTATCTGGAGTTCAGTATACGCAAAGCAGAGTTCCAAATCTTCCACTGAAGACTTCCCCTTCATTTTCCCTTATTTCAGTGGATGTCATATCCATCTACTCAAATGTTGCAGAAAACTGGGAATCATCCAAGGTTCCTTTGTGTCCCATAGACCCTACATCTAAACAATCAAGTCCTGGCCATCAGCCCCTGAAAGCTTTCTCAGGTCTACATTTCCTTCTCCATCCCTACTGTTGCTGCCTTTTTTTCCCCCAAGTTTTCTTCATTTCTTTCATAAATAAGACACCAGCCTCCATTACTGATCTCTGACTTCAGACACAGTCTCTGGCCACCAATCTACCACAGTGCCCCCCAACAAAGCATCTCTAATGCATCAATCCTTTGTTCATCTTCAGTGGATCCAAATCCAGGGCAATATAACTTGTTCCTTCTCTGTGTAAACAGTCTTACTCTACACCAATTTCATACTTTTATAAATCTTTCCTTGTATTTTATGCTCTAGAAATACCAAAATGTTTAACCTTCAAATATGCTAGACCTCCCTGCCTTTGCATGTTCTATTTTTTCTGCCCTACCCTGATGTCTAGCTGGCAATGCCTACAAGCCCTGCAAGTCTTGGTTCAAACATCACTTCCTCTCTGAAAGCTTCCCTGACTCCCAAAAGCAAGTTTTGTCCTTCCTCCTCCATGTCCATTGCACCATCCATATGCTACTCTTTAAGCTTTGACAATATAATTGTGAGGCAGGATCATACTTTGATGAAATGGAAAAACCAATCTTTCCCTCCTATATGTCTCTTTTACTACTCATAGAGCACTTCTGGTCCCCAAATGTATGGAGGTTTCTTCCCACACCAAGCAATTCTCTGTAACACCAGTGGGGTTCCCTAATACTTATTTTTTAAAGATTTTTTTAAAGTAATCTTTATAGTCAATGTGGGGCTCAAACTCACAACCCCAAGATTAAGAGTTGTATGCCCTACTGACTGAGCCAGCCAGGTGCCCTCCACCCCCTCCAAATCTAATTCAATTCTAACACTGTCTACCTAGAGATAGTGTCAGATCCCACAGGTTAAGGGCTCAGTCCTACATGACTGCTCCCTCCCTGCTTCAGACACCAATCACAAGTAGTAGGTCCCCTACAATCATGTAGTAGGTCTTCTATAATGTCTGCCCAGTTTGGCTACAAATTGAAAGTTCCATGACCCCCTCCTCAGGTTCAATTAATTTGCTAGAATAGCTCACATAATTCAGGGATACATTTACTTAGGTTAATCAATTTATTAAAGGATATGATAAAGGATAGAGATGAAGAGATACATAGGATAAGGTCCTGAATCCAGGAGCTTCTGTCCCCATAGAGCTGGAGTGCATCACCCTCCCTGTTCACTAACCTGGAAGCTCACCAAAGTCTGTACTATTAGGATATTTATGGAGGCTTCATTGTGCAGACATGATTGATCATTAACTCCATTTTCAGTCCTTCTCCTGTCTCAAAAGAATGAGAGGTGGGGCTGAAAATTCCAGGCTTCTAATTGTAATTTGGTCTTTTAAGTGATCAGCCCCCATCCAGGAGCCCACCTAGAATTGCCTCATTGGAACAAAAGACACTCTTATCACTTAGGAAATTGCAAGGGTTTCAGGAGCACTGTCCCAGGAGCCAGGGCAGACACCAACATATATATATTTTTTACTATTTCATGTATTGATTTATAGAATTTTTCCCTTTGATATCAAGGTATAACTTGCAGATAGAAAAGTGAACAAACCTTTTGTTTTAATATAATTTATTGTCAAATAGGGTTACAGCACCCAGTGTTCATCCCAACAAGTGCCCTCTTCAATGCCCATTACCCACTTTTCCCTCTCCCCCACCTCCCATCAACCCTCTGTATTTAACCCTCTGTATTGTTTGTTCTTTGCATTTAAGAGCCTCTTATGGTTTGCCTCCCTCCCTCTCTGTTTTTAACTATTTTTCCCTTTTCCCTTCCCCCATTGTCTTCAGTTAAGTTTCTCAAGATCCACATGTGAGTGAAAACATATCTGTGTTTCTCTGACTTGTTTCACTTAGCATAATACCCTCCAGTTCCTTTCACATTGCTGCAAATGGCGTGATTTTATTCTTTCTCATTGCCAAGTAGTATTCCATTGTGTATATAAACTACATCTTTATCTATTTGTCAGCTGATGAACACTTAGGTTCTTTCCATAATTTGACTATTGTTGAAAGTACTGCTATAAACATAGGGGTACATGTGCCCCTATGCATCAGCACTCCTGTATCCCTTGGATAAATTCCTAGCAGTGCTATTGCTGGGACATAGGGTAGCTCTATTTTTAAATTTTTGAGGAACCTAAGGTGTACAGTTCAATGAATTTTTATATATGCACTACTGCAGCACCACTATCTAGCACAAATGCAAGCTCTCTTATGTACCTTCCTACCCAGATCAACCCCAAAGGTTAATCTTTAATTACCACTCATCTTTTATTACCATAGATTAGTTTTGTCTGCTTTTGAACTTCATATAAATGGAATGATATAAAATCATATCTTTTTATGTCTGACTCCTTTTTTTGCCCAACATTTTATCTTTAAGTTTTATCTGTGTTATTACATGCAGATATATTTTTGTTAAATTGCTGAGTGGTAGTCCATTGCAGGACTACCATAATTTAACAATTGTACTGTTGACGGGCATCAGGATTTTTCCAGGGTGTTTTGTTGTTGTTTTAATATTATAAAAATACCACTATGAAAATTCCTGCATTATCTTTTGGTGAATCTAAAGACTCAGTTGATATAGACCCAAGAGTAGAATTGCTGGTTCATGAACTATATGCTTAGATTTAGTCTAAAATAAGCAGTTTTCTAATTTATATTCCCCAAAGCAATATAGACAGTAATCATCTGGCTAGCTAACTAGCTAATGGCTACAACTCAACATCCTCAGCAACTCAGTATTGTAAGTCTTTTTAATTTTAGCTCTTCTAGTGAAGGTGTTAATAGATCTCATTGTGGTTATCTGACATTTTCTGTTTCTAGGATCTCCTGCCACCTCCATCTATCTCCTATTTGGGCAGTAGTGAGAATATTCTGTATTCGCAACAAGAGTAGAAATGCAGACAAGAAAAGATAGAATCACCTCCTAGTTTTTCAATTTAAAAATAGACTATGAGGGATGCCTGGGTGGCTCAGTCCCATTAAGCATCCAACTTCCTCATGGGTCATGGTTTCACAGTTCATGATTTTGAGCCTGGGGGCGCCTGAATGGCTTAGTTTGTTAAGCATGAGTTTGAGGCCTGCATCAGGTTTTGCTCTGACAGTATGTAGTCTGCTTTGGATCCTCTCTCCTTCTCTCTCTGCCCTTACCCCCTCTCAAAATAAATAAACATTTAAAAATAAAATAAAAATAGACTAGGTAACTCGTGTTAGAGGCTATAGCTTGAGAGAAAATGTTTTTAGCCTCAAAAATCATTCTTTGGAGTCTCAGTATCTGGATTTTGAGTATCAGAAGCTAAACTCTCAAGTAATTTAGGGCAGTAAGTATTCCTACCATCAATAAATTTGGACGACTGCATGCTTGTATAACAATGAATTTTTCCCACTCTAGAGTTGGTAAAGATCTTGGAACAGAGGTGAGAATCAAAAACAATTCTGATGAGTGTCCTGCTCCAGACCAAGTCTGAGGGTGGAGTGAGGAGAAATGATAGAACCTCCACTTTGGTTGAGGTCTCCCAGAAGAGAGGGAACTTGTTCCTAAACACCAGTATCACAGTACCTGACTGCACCCAGCATCGAATGGACACAGAGTATAAATGGCTTAAAGGTGCTTTGAAAACAAGAGCACCTGGAGCAGCCCCGCTGACTTTCCCAGAGCCATAGAGTCAGTTTAACAAGAGCCAAATATTTCCCATACCCTGGAAGAGAGCAGATGAGACTTAGGAAGTCTTATGATTATAAAGAAAAAACATAGATAATTGTCTGGACCTTCTGACCAATGATCTGATGGGGAAATAAAATCACCTCAGGAAATTCCAGTGGGAAAGATGAAGAACAACCCCAAACCAGGTAGAAAATGGCCATTGAGTCCCAGACACCAACTGCTCTTCCCTCTCTTCATCAGAATGCCCTGACTTAGCCTTCAGAATTGACATGCAGCCCTAGAGTGAAGTGGAAAAAGACAAGAGTCTGACTGGCTGATTAAGATTACATTTCTGGGGGCACCTGGGTGGCTCAGTCAGTTAAGCATCCAACTTCGGCTCATGATCTCACAGTTCATGAGTTTGAGCTCCGCATCTGGCTCTCTGCTATCAGCACAGAGCCCACTTCAGATACTCTGTCCCCCTCCCTCCCTGCCCCTCCCCACCTCATGCTTTCTCTCTCTCAAAAATAAACATTTTTAAAAAGAGAGAACATTATATTTCTACAACCCATCAGAATGGAGGCTTAAAGCTAAAAGTTAAGTTTAGTTAGAGCAAAAATTAGAAAAGTTTTGTTGCTTGCACACACTAGAATGTGTACAAGAACTTGGGTTGGCACTATATATTAGTCTGAGTTCTCCAGAGAAACAGAGACAACAGGATATATATAAAAAGATTGACTCTAAGGAACTACCTTATGTGATTATGGAGACTGATAAATCTAAGATCTGCAGTCTACAAGCTGGAGACCCAGGAGAGCCAATGGTAATGGTACATTTGCAGTCTGAGTCTGAAGGCCTAAGAACCAGAGAAGCTGATGGTATAAGTTCCAATCCAAGTCCAAAGGCAGGAGAAGACCAATGTTCTAGCTCAAGGACAGACAGAGAAAGCAAACTCTTCTTTCCTCTCAGCCTTTGTTCTGTTTAAACCTTCAGTGATTGGATGAGGTCCACCCTCATTGGGGATAACAGTGTGCTTTACTCAGTCTACTAATTCAAATGTTATTCTCTTACAGAAACACCCTCACAGACCCGAAAATAATGTTTAACCAAATATCTGGGCAACCTATGGCCCAGTCAAGTTGACATATAATATGAGCCAACAGCAGGCTATAAAAGTTTTTAACTGGTCATATATCTTTCTACACAGTAGACTATACACTCCTTGAGGTAAGGACCATATCTTTTCATCTCTATCTCCCCAGCACTTATCACAGGGCTTGAAATACAGAGCACCTCTGTATATGTTCAGCAGATTCATTATTTTGATGCCTAGCTGAGCTACATATTCAATGATGACAAACTCCCTTGGGTAAACTAATCCATAAGTCCAATTCATTTAACTAGGACTTCATTTTGTATTGGAGATGAAGAGATAATAAAGGTAAGGGGGAAGCAACTTGTGGAAAATACCAATAGACACCTTTGTTTATTAATCACTGGAAATTATAAGGTTACAAGATCATAGAGAACTCCTTTAGGGTCAGAGTAATCAGTACGGGATCTAACCCAAAGCAAAGTTGAGCATTTTTGCCCCAAATCCTGAAAGCAGGGTTGGTTTTAGTGCAAGTAGATTATACATTTGCCTCCAAGGTGTGATTTTATGGACTCAAGGGATTTATGGAAATCCCTCATATCTGCTCCTGAATGCTTGGAGTGACCAAAAGAGTTAAGGAATTTTTTCAACTTTATTTATTTTGAGGGAGAGAAAGAGAGAGAGAGAGAATCCCAGGCAGGCTTTGGACTGCCAGTGTGAAGCCCAACACGGGGCTCCAACCCAAACTGTGGGATTGTAACCTGAGCTAAATTCAAGAGCTGGATGCTCAACCGACTGAGCCACCCAGGTGCCCTGAGTTAAGGAATTTTTAAAATAAGAGGTGATAATGTGCAGAAGAGAGTAACAGGTACCTTGAGAAAGAAGCTCCAGAAGAAAGAGACAGAAGAGAAAAGCCTGAGATGCAGATTGTTTGTGGACTTTGTAGTTCTGCCTCTGGCCTACTGTACCTCTACAAGAATAGAATTTGGTTCTGGATCCTGGAAGACTGGAAAAAGAGAACAAAGATGACTGCCCCTCCCCGCTCCCTTCCTCACAGTAGTCACTGGCGCTGTAGGAATTGCCCAGCTTGCTTGGCAGTGGTTTCTGCCTTAGACTAATTGGTACTTTTTTTTAAGTTTATTTATTTAAATAATCTCTACATCCAATGTGAGGCTCAGACTCATGACTTCAAGATTAAGTGTTACAAACTCCTCTGACCGAGCCAGCCAGGCACCTCTGGTGAGAGAACTCAGTTGGATGACAGTGGGAGTAAACCCTGGGACATGTGCCAACTCTCCAAATTGTTTCCTGGGCTTGGGATTCAGAGAACTATGTAATTATGAGACTGTGATACATATAAGTTGGCTTAAAAAAATTAGACACATACACCCAATTGCCAAGAGCAATGAGATAAGATAGATTTGTTGGAGCCAAATGGATTTTGTAGAGGCACGCCATCTAGAGACTTGGGTTTTCTGATGAGGAGCTATTGCTGAATGAAATCCAATTATTGCAAGAAGTAGCTCTCACTCTCCAAGCAAAGAAATAGTGATGGCTCTGGCAAAGGCTGTGGCAGGCAGGATCTGAAGGTGTATCTCAGAATTTCCTGAAAGGATGGACTGCCAGAGCAGTCCACTGTTGTCCTCATTTAACTGTCTTCTCAAATGGGGTGAAGAAGACCTGTCTCTCTCTACGTTCATTTCAGCTGTGCTTCTGTCCAGTTATTGAACAAGTTATGTACCTGCTCAGCGTAGCTGAGAGACAGGTATGCAGTCGTTGATGGTAACTTGAGTCTTTGGACACTTAAAACCTCAAAATGAAGTGGAGTCAGGAAGAAGATTTGAGAGATGTAACTTCCGACTTCTACATCCTCTATAATCTTCACCCTTTCTGTCAGTGGTTCTTCCAACTGCTCAGCCTCTTGGTTAGCATGGTAAAGTAGCTTTTGTCAGGAGCCAAGGAAATGCTTGTTGAGTGTCTATCACCACTTTATCTCAATATAGGGTGAGCGGTTCTTTGCTGCTGGAATTTGAAATGCAGTGGGTAAGTGTGCCCCCAAGGATTCCCCTTGGCAGTTTTCATCATGGGAGAAACTGCGCCACAGTGAATTGTCCCTCCACTGTGCCTGAGAGACAACTACAGGTACAAGAATAAAAAAGAGTGTGAATAAATCCACACTGGGGCACCTGGGTGGCTGTTGAGCTTCCAACTTCTGCTCAGGTCATGATCTCATGGTTCATGAGTTCGAGTCCCACATTCAAGCCCCATGTGCTGTCAGCACAGCGGCCCTTCAGATCCTCTGTCCTCTCTTTCTTTCAGCCCTGCCCCTGCTCATTCTCTCTCTCAAATAAATGAATAAATAAATAAATAAATAAATCCACACTAATGTCAAGACTGAAAAAATACTGAAAAGAAATCAAAAGTCATTTGTAATGCTGGAAATGGTATCTTAGAATCAGAATAATAAATATATCATCAGTTACCCCAAAGATCACTGTATTAAAGTTCTCCAGAGAAACAAAACCAATAAGATAGGTATTGATATAGATTTGTGGAATATTCTTATGAGGAATTGGCTCACATGATTATGGAGCTGTCTACAAGCTGGAGACTGAAAGCCAGCAGCATCATTTAGTCTGAGGCCAAAGGCCTAGACCCAGAGGAGCCAATGATGTAAAACCCAGTCCATGGACAGGAGAAATTGAAAGGAGATGCCCCAGCTTATTCGGAGAGGCAGAATAAATAAAAAGTAAATTTGTCCTTTCTCTGCCTTTTGTCCTATTCAGTCCCTCAATGGATTGGATGACTTTCATGCACACTGGGGAAAGCAATCAATTTACTGAGTCCACGAACTCAAATGTTGATCTCATTCAGAAACACCCAGACACACCCAGAAATATGTTTAATCCCAGCAACGCATGGCCAGTCAAGTGGACACATTAAATGAACTGTCACAATCACAGTCTTTAAACGTGTCATACATATGTGTATATTTAAGGCATGAGAGATTTTCATATATAGATATTTTTTAGTTTAGCACCTTGCAATGTTTAGCTATTTCCTCCCTCATGTGGGCTTACATGGTGACTTTTATTATATTTAAATTGTGATTTAACTTATAAACAGTTTCATTTAAACAACATAATGGGGATATTTTTCAGTGTAGGCAAGAGAAATATGAAGGTAAATCTCCCCTCCCTCTCACTTGCAGTTCATGTTCACAGGCTTGTCCATCCTACCACTTCTCTGCTCTTCCCTTGCATCTAAAATTATCTTTTTTTAAAAAATATTTTTATTTCTAGGATAGAGAGAGACAGCGTGAACGGGGAGGGTCAGAGAGAGAGGGAGATACAGACTCTGAAACAGGCTCCAGGCTCTATGCTGGCAGTCAGCACAGAGCCCGTCGCAGGGCTCGAACCCATGAACCGTGAGATCATGACCTAAGCGAAAGTCGGACGCTTAACCGACTAAGCCACCCACGCACCCCTAAAATTATCTTAAGATCATCTGGCCATGTTCCCTTTAGGATGAAAGTGCATTAATAGTGAATGTCTTCTGTGGTCACTTTTTATGATCTTTGCTCCTAAGGAAGTGAATGCAAATGGAATGAGGCTGAGCCAGCCGCCTTTCTCCAGCCCTCCTGTTTCCTTGCCTCTGTCCCTGCACAGGGACCCCAGAGACCAGGAAATCTCTGCCAGTCCCTTCTTCATTCTTACAGAAGTAGCTACATGTCTACCCAAAGCCATCGCCCCATTCCTCCTCACTAATAAACTTTTATTTTACTGCAAACGTTGGTATGTTCAGTTCAGTAACTATGGTCAGTTACTTTTCCCAGCCTCTCAGGCGTATGGATGGGAGTGGGTGAATGTCAAAGTTTAGTCTGGCAAGATGGAAGAGGAAGTTGAGTAGGAGATCTGCAAAGCTCAAAAGGAGGAAAGGGCTCACCTGGCAGACCGCTTAATACTTTCCCCTTCCCCTTTCTTGCTTGTGTATGTTAAGCACAAACACACAGCCCTACATGTGTTTCAAGGAGATGTGTGTATTTAGGAGCACATCTCAAATACATCAGAGTGAGAGGCCTGCAATTAAGCCAAGGAAATGGCTGACGTGGGTGGGGAAAAGTAAATTTTTAAAAAGAGAAGGGCCCTGTACAGACTGCTGATGAAAATGTATTCTGAGATTGGTATTTGTTTAACTCAACTCTGCACCTGGTATCTTGAATAAAAAGGGAGGGGGTGAAGGAGGAAGACAAAAAAAAAAAAAAAAAAAGAGCCGCTGCAAAATGTTATTGTCCATAATCTTATAAAATTCTGCAATATGACATATGGAAAACATTCACCTGGCATCAACTGACTCAGAAAACCATGACAAACACTTCTAGCCTCAAATCTCAGTCTTGTGCAGTCTGACTTCACACCTGGGAGGTCTCAAATGTCCAGTGGTAGAGCAGCCAGGGCTCTGTGGATGACTAAGGCGAATTCTCAGCTTGCGGTACCTTTCCCTGCAGATGCGAACAGGAACCCCATGGTTCAAATCCAAACACTGGATTCCCTTTCCGGATACTCTGTCCTGGTCTTGGGATCCTACCCAGCTTCAGGCCTTTGATCAGTCTTTACACAGCTGTCCCTTTTAGGACTCAATTGACCTAATTTCCTGTTTAGGTTCTGTCCTCCCTGGGGGGAAATTTTTGGCTGCCTTCTTCTTCTGAGCAGAGGTGCATAAACTTAAATGTTCAGTAAAACCTCTATTCTGTGAAAGGTTTTTGACTGAAGAGCCTTGCAGTAGAAGCCTAAGGGGGAGTGTGGTAGGCTGTGCATTGGTAACCCATCATGAACCATGCTCCTGGCATTCATATACTTGTATGGTACCCTCTCCTTGATTCTTTATGGCTCTGTGACCTGCTTTAACCACTAGAATGAGGCAGAAGTGATGTTGGGCCAGTCTGAGGCCTAGAACTTAAGAAGGCCTGGAAGCTTCTGCTTTCACACTTCACCCTCTGGGAGAAACCAGCTGCCATGTAGGAAGATTGACCACTTTGAGACCACCACGCTGTCAGGAAGCCCACAGAAAGTTTTCCAGTGGTTTGTAATCCAACACTAGATTACCCAAACAAAGAGCTGCTGTACTCATACTGTACTTAGGGTTTAAAAATAGATTTGATCAGATACCACCTCACACCAGAGTGGCTAAAATGAACAAATCAGGAGACTATAGATGCTGGTGAGGATGTGGAGAAACGGGCACCCTCCTACACTGTTGGTGGGAATGTGAACTGGTGCAGACCCTCTGGAAAACAGTGTGGAGGTTCCTCAAAAAATTAACAATAGAACTCCCCTATGACCCAGAAATAGCACTGCTAGGAACTGACCCAAGGGATACAGGAGTGCTGATGCATAGGGGCACTTGTACACCAATGTTCATACCAACACTCTCAACAATAGCCAAAACATGGAAATAGCCTAAGTGTCCATCAACTGACAAATGGATCAAGAAGATACGGTTTATCTGTACAATGGAATACTACATGGCAATGAGAAAGAATGAAATCTGGCCATGTGTAGCAACATGGATGGAACTAGAGGGTGTTATGCTGAGCAAAATAAGTCAGGCAGAGAAGGACTTTGTTTGTTTGCACATATAGGTGGATTAAGAGGAAGCTAACGGAGGACCATGGGGGAGAAGAAGGGGAAAAATGGGGAGAGGGAGGGAGGCAAACCATGAGAGACTCTTGAATGCTGAGAACAAACTGAGGGCAGATGAGGGTAGGGGAGAAGGGAAGGGGGGTGATGGGCATGGCGGAGGGCACTTGTGGGGATGAGCACTGAGTGTTATATGGAAGCCAACTTGACAATAAACTATTTAAGAAAATAAAATAAAAATAGATTTAAGGGGAAAGGTAGTATTTCTTCACACAAGTAGTAGTCTTTTGACAGATGATCTTCCAATCGAAGATCAAAAGTGTGTTACTGCAGAATTTTGTGTGGCACCTAACTTCATCCCACTGTGTGTCTCCTCCTCTGTCTCCCCTATCCCTCCACTGCCTCCTGACCCCTGGGTTTACCTTATTCTTCTCCCACTCCTGTGGGTTTGTCTCTGCCATCCATGGGTAACGGCTTCCCTCACATCTCTGTGTATCAAAGCCCCACTAGTTCTCCTGAAATACCGTGAAGTAGAACCACTCTGTGGAGTTTCCCATGAGTGCTGCAGCCCCCAAGAGGGCTCTTCTTGTCCTCTCGCCTCCATTCCCAAAGCATTTCTGGAACAGAAAACTCATTGGCCATTAGCCATTGTGTAACATCATTTCTCTTACTGTCTTGAAGTGATATGTAAATGCATTTTGATTTAGCTTCTTACCAGTTTATTTCCTGTTCCCCAAATCAGATTGTGGCTCCTCAGGAACAGGGACACATGTGTTCCCCTCAATAGAAAGTCAGTAAATGTCTGTTGATTTCTACTGTACTTTCCGGTTATTACCCATCCAAGGGACCCAATAGTTAATTTTTCTTTCTTTTCTTTCTTCTCTTTTCTTCTTCCTTCCTTCCTTCCTTCCTTCCTTCCTTCCTTCCTTCCTTCCTTCCTTCCTTCCTTTCTTTCGTCTGAAATAGTGCTTTGGCAACATGCATTTTTAAATTTATTTTTATGGAGATACAATTGGCATATAAACTTCTATTAGTTTTGTATTTCATTTTTAAAATTTTTTAAATTCTATTTTTGAGAGAGAGAGAACAAGTGGGGAAAGGGCAGAGAAAAAGGAGGACAGGGGGAAGGGGGCAAGATGGCGGAGAAGTAAGGAGCTCCATATCTGCACTCGCGCCCATACATCACACAGAAAAGATCTGAAGCCATTGGAAACCTTACAAAACCTGAGAGACTGGGAGAAAAAGGACGCAGAATCCACTGAGAAAGACTTCTAACGTGAGTGCGAACCGGGGAAGGTAAAATCGGGCCGGGATCGGAGACTCCAGGGTGGGAGGTGATCCCCCTCTACCCTCTATGGGGAGTGAGAGGGGAAAAAGAGAGAGTCCGAAACAGAAAAACCTCCGCTCCGTGCATAGAAAGACCGTACTTGCCAAATACCTGCACACCAGGTCCCCTTGCGCCAACTGGTCCTGGGGGAGGCTGAGCACACAAACTGCTTCTTTGTGCCGCTTCTGGAGGTTCGATTTCAGAGCGGCGGCGTGCCTGCCGCCAGTGTAGCTCCAGGGCGACTGGGACCCCTGAAAGAGCCGCGCAGACACCGGGCGTCCTTGCCCCTGGCTGGCTGGAACCTGAGAGGGAAGGCAAAGAGCTAAAAACTGGGAAATTTGCCTGTGAGTTCGTGTTTCGGGTGACGAGCCATAGAGAGACCCAGTTTTCCTCACTCCAGCGGGCTCAGGCTACGCGGACCCGGCAGGCAAGCCCCCGTGCATGCGCGCCAGCCCGACCCAGAGAAGGAAGCAGCGATTCTGACTCCGCCCCCAGAGCTCAGCAGGGAGCCTGGAATAGCCTGAGGGGGTTGTCTGGGACACTGTGTCTAAGGCAACTTCAGCGGGGTGCACGGACTGGGATTTGGAGATTGGAACTGGCCTGGGTTGAAGAGTGCAACCAACTTCGGCTGCATCCCCGGAACGGGGAGTTGACACGCCATAAAAAAAAAAAGCGAGCTGCAGCGCGGGGTTCAAGAAGGGACTGGAGCACCGTCACTCTCCTCCCCACAATCGCCAAGGCAGAACCCCAACCTGAGGCATCGGATCACGGCACGCCCATCCCTGCCTGAGAGGTGCCCTCCTCCCTTTTTCTTTTTCTTTTTTTTTTCTATTTCTTTTTTCCTTTTTTTTCCTTTTTTTGTTTTTTTTCCCTTTTCTTTTCTTCTTTCTTTTCTTTTTCCCTTTCTTTTCTCTTTTTTTCTTCTTCTTTCTCTTTTCTCGCTTTTTTCCCCAAAACACTGACCTGATTAACTCTGGTCGCCAGCTTGCTTAAACAATCACAACAAGTCCATTCTGTAAATGTAAATTCTACACCTACCGACTTTTTCAGCTATTTCTTTCAGGAGTAATTAGACTATATAGTTTCTCTGGATAATTCCAGCATCCTTCTCTCACCTATCCAACCATATTCTACCCTTTATCTCTGAAAAAAGCTTCTTACCCTTCTCCCTGTTCGTTCTATTTCCAAATCTGCCTCGTCTCGCCCTGCCTTCTCTCTTTTTCTCTATGCTCTTCAACCAGCACTGCATACACATGGCTATTTAACTGTAGCTGGGAAATCCAAGTATATGCTTTAAACCATTCTTTGTCCATCGGCTTTCTTCTTTTTTCCTTTTCTTTTCCCCTTTTTGACCCTTTTATGTATTTTATGCTCCCTATTATTCGCCCTCCCTCCTCCGTCTTTTCTATTAACTTTTTCGTTTTCCCTCTCACTTTGCATGTTAGTTGAATCAGCATGTGCGTTTGTGTACTCCTGCTCCCTGTCTGTTTGTCTGTCTGTTTTCTTTTCCAGGGCTACCTCAAGAAACAAGCTAGAGTACACAAGGTGAAGAGTCCCAAATATCACTACGAATAGGAAAATAAAATAACTAAGGTCCCAACAAGAGAGACCGAGGGATACCATTCAAAAACAATCTCTGAAAGGATAGGCCCTGGAAAGTCAAAGAGTCTTCTTGGATATAGCAGTGTTCATAGAAACAGAGAGCATAACAGGTCTTTAAAACCAACAAGAGCTGGAAAGCTAACTAAAATGACGAAACGAAAGAGCTCTCCTCCAAAGAAACTCCAAGAAGAAATGACAGCTAATGAACTGCTCAAAACAGATATCAGCAGCATAACTGAACAAGATTTTAGAATAATAATGGTAAAATTAACAGCAGGGCTTGAAAAAAACATAGGGGACATCAAAGAAACTATGGCTACAGACAGAATGGAAAATAAAAATAGGCATGAAGAATTAGAAAATGCGATCAATGAGATACATAATAAATTAGAGGCCTCCAATGCACGGCTTGAAGAGGCAGAAAGGAGAATAAGTGATTTAGAAGACACCATTCTAGAAAAACAAGAAGCTGACAAAAAAAAGAGACAAACTGATCCAGGAACAGGAAAGAAGAATTCGAGAGCTCAGCGACACAGTCAAACGCAACAATATCCGTATCATAGGAATCCCAGAAGAGGAAGAGAGAGGGAAAGGTGCTGAAGGAGTCCTGGAACAAATTATAGCAGAGAACTTCCCGACCTGGGGAAGGAAGTCAATGTGGAAATACAAGAGGCTCAGAGGACTCCCCTCAGACGTAACTTGAATCGATCTTCTGCACGACATATCATAGTAAAAATGGCAAAATACAAGGACAAAGACAGAATTTTGAAAGCAGTTAGGGAGAAAAGGGCCCTCACATACAAAGGGAAACCTATCAGAGTGGTGACAGACCTCTCTACTGAAACGTGGCAGGCCAGAAAGGAATGGCAAGAGATCTTCAATGTGATGAACAGTAAAAATATGCAGCCAAGAATCCTCTATCCAGCAAGCCTGTCATTCAAAATAGAAGGAGAGATAAAAACCTTTCCAAACAAACAGAAATTGAAAGAATTTGTCACCACAAAGCCAGCCCTACAAGAAATCCTGAGGGGGATTCTCTGAAGGAAACGTTGCAAGGAACAAAGATTCCAGAGACACCACCACAAACATGAACCCTACAAAAGATACAAAGACTCTAAACCCACATATTTCAATAATAACACTGAATGTAAATGGGCTGAATGCTCAATCAAAAGACATAGGGTAGCAGAATGGATTAAAAAACAAAATCCATCTATATGCTGTCTACAAGAAACTCATTTTAGACGGGAAGATACCTTCAGATTAAAAGTAAGAGGATGGAGAAATATATATCATGCTACAGGAAATCAAAAGAAAGCCGGAGTAGCCATACTTATATCAGACAAACTGGACTTTAAAATCACAAGAGATGAAGAAGGGCACTACATAATAATTACAGGGTCCATCCATCAGGAAGAACTAACAATCATAAATGTCTACGCACCAAATATGGGAGCACCTAAATATCTAAAACAATTAATCACAAACAGAAACAAGCTTATAGATAAGAATGTGCAAATAGCAGGGGACTTTAATACTCCGCTTACAGCAATGGATAAATCAACTAAATCACTAAAGAATCAGACAGAAAATCACTAAAGAAATAATGGACTTGAAAGATACATTGGACCCGATGGACCTGACGGATAAATTTAGAACTTTACATCCTGAGGCCAGGGAATTTACTTTCTTCTCAAGTGCGCATGGCACATTCTCCAAGATAGATCACATACTGGGACATAAAGCAGCCCTCAATAAATATAAAAGAATAGAGATCATACCATGCACACTGTCAGATCACAATGCTTTGAAACTTGAAATCAATTACAGGAAAAAGTCTGGAAAACTTCCAAAAACATGGAGGTTAAAGAACACCCTTCTAAAGAATGAATGGGCCAATCAGGCAATTAGAGATGAAATTAAAAAAATATATGGAAACAAATGAAAATGAAAACACAACAATTCAAAATCTATGGGATGCGGCAAAGACAGTCCTAAGAGGAAAGTACATTGCCCTCCAGGCCTATTTCAAGAGATTAGAAAAGCGCAAGTCCAAAATCTAACAGCTCACCTAAAGGAACTAGAGGCAGAGCAACAAAAACGCCCTAAACCCAGTAGAAGAAGAGAAATAGTAAAAGTTAGAGCAGAAATAAACAACATAGAGACCAAAGAAACAATTGAACAGATCAATGAAACCAAGAGTTGGTTTTTGAAAAAGTAAACAAAATTGACAAACCTCTGGCCAGACTTATCAAAAAGAAAAGAGAGAGCACCCAAATAGACAAAATTATGAATGAAAATGGACTTATTACAACCAACCCTCAGAAATACAAGCAATTATCAGGGAATACTATGAAAAATTATATGCCAACAAATTGGACAACTTAGAAGAAATGGACAAATTCCTAAACACACACTCACTACCAAAATTCACACGGGAAGAAATAGAAAACCTGAACAGACCCATAGCGAGTGAAGAAATTGAATCAGTGATCAAAAATCTCCCAACAAATAAGAGACCTGGACCTGATGGCTTCCCTGGGGAATTCTACCAGACATTTAAAACAGAATTAATCCCAATTCTTCTCAAGTTATTCCAAAAAATAGAAAGCGAAGGAAAACTCCCGGACTCATTTTATGAAGCCAGCATCACACTGATTCCCAAGTCAGACAGAGATCCAGCAAAAAAAGAGAACTACAGGCCAATATCCTTGATGAATACGGATGCAAAAATTCTCAACAAGATCCTTGCAAATCGAATCCAAAGCATATAAAAAGAATCATCCACCAAGATCAAGTGGGATTCATTCCTGGGTTACAGGGCTGGTTCAACATTCGCAAATGAATCAATGTGATACATCATATCAATAAAAGAAAAGATAAAAACCATATGATACTGTCAATAGATGCAGAAAAAGCATTTGACAAAATACAGCATCTCTTCTTAATAAAGACTCTCGAGAAAGTTGGGATAGAAAGAACCTACTTAAACATCATCAAAGCCATCTATGAGAAGCCTTCAGCGAACTTCATCCTCAATGGGGAAAAACTCAGAGCTTTCCCCCTGAGATCAGGAACACGACAGGGATGCCCACTCTCACCACTGCTGTTTAACATAGTGCTGGAAGTCCTAGCATCAGCTATCAGACACCAAAAGGAAATCAAAGGCATCAAAATTGGCAAAGAGGAAGTCAAACTTTCCCTCTTCGCAGATGACATGATACTCTACATAGAAAACCCGACAGACTCCACCAGAAGCCTACTAGAACTGATCCATGAATTCAGCAAAGCTGCAGGGTACAAAAATCAATGTACAGAAATTGGTTGCATTTTTATACACCAACAATGAAGCAACAGAAAGAGAAATCAAGAAACTGATCCCATTCACAATTGCACAAAAAACCATAAAATACCTTGGAATAAACCTAACCAAGGAAACAAGAGATCTGTATGAGGAAAACTATAGAAAACTTATGAAGGAAATTGAAGAAGACACAAAGGAATGGAAAAACATTCCATGCTCATGGATAGGAAGAATAAATATAGTTACGATGTCATTACTACCTAAGGCACTCTACACATTCAATGCAATTCCAATCAAAATTGCACCAGCATACTTCTCAAAACTAGAACAAACTATTCAAAAATTTGTATGGAACCACAAAAGACCCCGAATAGCCAAAGTAATCCTGAAAAATAAAACCAAAAACGGGAGGGATCACCATCCCAGACTTTAGCCTCTACTACAAAGCTGTCATCATCAAGACAGTATGGTATTGGCACAAAAGCAGACACATAGACCAATGGAACAGAATTGAGAACTCAGAAGCGGACCCAAAAGTATACAGCCAACTAATCTTTGACAAAGCAGGAAAGAATATCCAATGGAAAAAAGACAGCCTTTTTAACAGATGGTGTTGGGAGAACTGGACAGCAACACGCAGAAGAATGAAACTAGATCATTTTCTCACACCATGCACAAAAATAAACTCAAAATGGATAAAGGACCTGAACGTGAGACAGGAAGCTATCAACACCCTAGAGGAGAAAGCAGGAAACAACCTCCTTGACCTCCACCGCAGCAACTTCTTACTTGACACATCCCCAAAAGCAAAGGAATTAAGAGCAAAAATAAACTGTTGGGACCTCCTCAAGATTAAAAGCTTCTGCACAGCCAAGGAAACAACCCAGAAAATTAATAGGCAACCAACGGAATGGGAAAGATAGTTGCAAATGACATATCAGATAAAGGGTTGATATCCAGAATCTACAAGGAACTCACCAAACTACACGCCCGAAAAACAAACAACCCAGTGAAGAAATGGGCAGAAGATATGAATAGACACTTCTCCAAAGAGAACATCCAGAGGGCCAACAGACACATGAAACGATGCTCAGCATCGCTCCTCATCAGGGAAATACAAATCAAAACCACACTGAGATATCACCTCACGCCCGTCAGAGTGGCTAAAATGAGCCAATCAGAGAACCCTAGATGCTGGCGAGGATGTGGAGAAACGGGCACCCTCCTACACTGTTGGTGGGAATGTAAACTGGTACAGCCCCTCTGGAAAACAGTGTGGAGGCTCCTCAGGAAACTAACAATAGAACTCCCCTATGACCCAGCAAGAGCACTGCTAGGAATTTACCCAAGGGATACAGAAATGTTGATGCATAGGAGCACATGTACCCCAATGTTCATAGCAGCACTCTCCACAATAGCTAAAACCTGGAAAGAGCCTAAGTGTCCATCCACAGATGAATGGATCAAGAAGATGCGGTTTATCTATACCATGGAATACTACATGGCAATGAGAAACAATGAAATCTGGCCATGTGTAGCAACATGGATGGACCTTGAGGGTGTTATGCTGACCGAAATAAGTCAGGCAGAGAAAGACAAATATCATATGTGTGCACGTATAGGAGGATTAGGAGGAACTTAACAGAGGACCAAGGGGGAGAAGGAGGGCGGAAATGGTGGGGAAAGGGAGAGAGGCAAACCATGAGAGACTCTTGAATGCTGACAAAAACTGAGGACTGGTGGATGTGGGGGGGAGGAGGGGTGGGCATGGAGGAGGGCACTTGTGGGGATGAGCACTGGGTGTTATGTGGAAAGTAATTTGACAATAAACTATTTGTAAAAAAAAAAAAAAAAAGAAAAGGAGGGCAGAGGATCTGAAGCAGGCTCCGTGCAGGCCCCCAACGTGAGCTTGCCCACGAACTATGAGATCATGACCTCAGTTGAAGTCAGATACTTAACTAACTGAGCCAAGCAGGCTCCCTTGTATTTTCTTTTCTTTTTAAAGCTTTCATTTCCTATCAAAACATTGTAATGATTTTATATGTCCAAGATGGAGAGGGTTCTGAGAGTGGAACCTACCATTTAAAACTGATATCAGGGAGCAAGAATTTCGTCCTATTCAAGAGTGCTTCTTCTAGCTGGACTAAGAATTAAATTGACATGAGACAGATAAACAGGAGAAAATGAAATGTAATAGTGTACATTTGGGGAATCCACAAAGACATGGAAATTCCAAAGACAGACAAAAAGGTATATATATTATAACTGAACTAAGGAGGAGGAGGTAGGGGTCTGGACTCCAGAGGAAAGAAGTGCACTTCAAATGGCAATTAGAAGAAGAGCAGATGTTTGGTAATTAGATGTTGTCTCTGCATACAGATGGGTCACTCAGATAAAAATTATCTCTGCTGATAACCCTTATTCTGGGAAAGACCCCAATTTAGATACTTCTATGTAATTAAGGGAGGGGGAAAAAGTTTCTCTTGAGCTCATAGGGTCTTGATAGTTTTCAGCTCAAATAACCTTCATGCCAAAGTGGCTTATCTTGAGGTGCCTGGACTGGGAATGTCTCATGCAAACTGGCACAATTGGCCACCCTACTTCTATAGGTTATTGCCACATCTAATTCACATGGTGCCCCACCCAGGGCTCCAACTGTGAAACTGCAGAATGGTTGCCCAATCCCGTTTCCACATAAATTGCACCTGTGCTCAGTAAAGTGCAAGCAGGTGGTCTCTAAACAAGTTTCACTACCATTTAAATTTGATAGAAACGTTTTTGGAAAATCATTTGTGGTCATTATACATTATAGCGTGGTTCCACAGAGGGAAGCCATATCACTTAGCACATCCCCTCTAGACCCGAGAGAGTTTACTAGTCTGTCATGTAGCAAAGAAAAGTTGGGCACTTCACTATATGTCTTCCTAGCACCTATTACATATATTGTGATTTGCTTTACATGTCACTCTTTCCTTCCCACTACTGTGAGCTCATCAAAGACAAAAAGACTGGTGTGTTTATCTGACAACATTTATAAACATATGAGGTGCCAGATTGGTTCACTGCTTTTTACAAATTTTAACTCATTTAATTCTTACTTTCTCTTATTGGATAGGTACAATTTTTATTCCCATTTTACAGATGAGGCACAATTAAGATGACAAACCAAAAAGGACACAGTTAGAATTTGAATCCAGGCAATCTGGCTCCAGAATATTTTTCTAACCATACACAATCCTGCTTAGTTTATTTATTGTTACATCCACGGTACCTAGCCCCAACCCTGGCATGAGATTCGATGAATATTTATTTAAAAATGAATAAGTGAATAATTCATATGTAACATAATATATGTCCAGATATTCTTGGAGAGTTCTAATTTTTCATTGTGATATGTAAATTTATTAAGTCAACACTTTGTACTTTAACTCACAGAATTATGGGTCAATATATCTCAATTATATATAATATTTATACATATTATGAAATATATATTCAAAGAAGAATCATTACAAACTGGATTTTCAAATCTATACATGTTATTGTGTTTACCAATAAAATAAGATATTCTTGAAAATAATTTTATATTTTCATTTTTTAAGAGTAGATTTTTTATCAGTTCTTTTTCTTTTTTTCTTTTATTTATTTTTTTAATTGTCCATTTGTTTTATTTTTATTTATTTATTTATTTATTTTTTTACAAATAGTTTATTGTCAAGTTGGTTTCCATATAACACCCAGTGCTCATCCTACAAGTGCCCTCCTCCATACCCATCACCCCCCCCCCACACCCATCAGTCCTCAGTTTTGTTTTCAGTATTCAAGAGTCTTTCATGGCTTGCCTCTCTCCCTCTCCCCCCCACTATTTCTTCTCTCCCCTTGGTCCTCCATTAAGTTCCTCCTAATCTTCCTACACGTGCAAACATATGGTATTTGTCCTTCTCTGCCTGACTTATTTCGCTCAGCACAATAACCCTCAAGGTCCATCCGTGTTGCTGCACATGCCAGATTTCATTGTTTCTCATTGCCATGTAGTATTCCATGGTATAGATAAACCACATCTTCTTGATCCATTCGTCTGTTGATGGGCACTTAGGCTCTTTCCATGTTTTAGCTATTGTTGAGTATGCTATAGAGAAACCCCTCAGCTAACATCATCCCAACGGGGAAAACTGAAAGCTTTCCTGAGATCAGGAACACGACAGGGATGCTCACTCTCACCACTGTTGTTTAACATAGTGCTGGAAGTCCTAGCATCAGCCATCAGACAACAAAAGGAAATCAAAGGCATCAGAATTGGCAAAGAAGTAGTCAAACTCTCACTTTTCGCAGATGACATGATACTCTACATAGAAAACCCGACAGACTCCAGAAGCCTACTAGAACTGATCCAAGAATTCAGCAAAGTTGCAGGGTACAAAATCAACGTACAGAAATCGGTTGCATTTTATACACCAACAATGAAGCAACAGAAAGAGAAATCAAGAAACTGATCCCATTCACAATTGCACAAAAAACCATAAAATACCTCGAATAAACCTAACCAAAGATATAAGAGATCTGTATGATGAAAACTATAGAAAACTTATGAAGGAAATTGAAGAAGACACACAAAGAAATGGAAAACATTCCATGCTCATGGATTGTAAGAATAAATATAGTTAAAATGTCATTACTACCCAAAGTAATCTACACATTCAATGCAATTCCAATCAAAATTGCACCAGCATTCTTCTCAAAACTAGAACAAACTATCCTAAAATTTTTGTATGGAACCACAAAAGACCCCCGAATAGCCAAAGCAATACTGAAAAATAAACCAAAACGGAGGGATCACCATCCCAGACTTTAGCCTCTACTACAAAGCTGTCATCATCAAGACAGTATGGTGTTGGCACAAAACAGACACATAGACCAATGGAACAGAATTGAGAACTCAGAAGGGACCCAAAGTGTACAGCCAACTAATCTTTGACAAAGTGGGAAATCCAATGGAAAATCCAATGGAAAAAGACAGCCTCTTTAACAGATGTGTTGGGAGAACTGGACAGCAACATGCAGAAGAATGGAGAGTTCTAATTTTAAACATTCTGTTTTCAAACTATGTATTAAACCATGCATCACATGATGCATCTAGATTTGGGGGTCATAAACTGTGGCAAGGTTTCTGTAAGATTATCAATTTCATTTACTCTGATTCTTTGTTCACATTGATCATTCTTAGTCCAATAAATCTTGATCCCAGGAAAGGGGTGCCCTGGATAATGGGCTTCAAATACCAAGCACTGCAAAAATATCAAGTGTTGTTGGGTTTTTTTCTTTAATAAGGTGATTAAGTTTGAAGCTGGAACACTCCTAACAATATCCATTTTATATGGTTCTGTAAAGTTTGAGTCAAACAAAGGATTTGAGGGAAAGTATGTAAGGAGTCTTCTTAGACCTGTTATTACTAGATGTAAAACCTTTGGGGGCGCCTGCGTGGCTTAGTCGGTTAAGCGTCCAATTTTCGCTTAGGTCATGATCTCGCGGTTCATGGGTTCAAGCCTCGCGGGCCGGGCTCTGTGCTGACTGCCAGCTCAAAGCCTGGAGCTGTTTCAGTTCAGACTCCATCTCTCTGACCCTCCCTGCTCACGCTGTCTCTCTCTCTCTCCTAGAAATAAGTAAAACATTAAACAAATTTAAAAAAAAACCTTTGAAAATCTTAGAGGGGGTGGCTAGCCAGGAATGCACCTTGTTAGACAGGATAAAATTTTATGAAAGAGGCTATCTCATGTCTACAGTCTAGTTTCCCAAATACTTTTCAGTTAAGGACTGCCAGGTCTAGAGTTATCTACAGCAGTGATTCTCAAAGTATGGTCCCTAACCAGCAGCATCATCTCCAAAGAACTTATTAGAAATACAAATTTTTGGGCCACCTGGGTGGCTCATTTGGTTAAGTCTCTGACTCTTGATCTCAGCACAGGTCTTGGATCTCAGGGTTGTGAGGTGAATCCAGGTTGGGCTCCGGCTAGGTGTGAAGCCTGGAAAGAAAGAAAGAAAGAAAGAAAGAAAGAAAGAAAGAAAGAAAGAAAGAAAGAAAGAAAGAAAGAAAGAAAGAAAGAAAGAAAGAAAAGAAGGAAGGAAGGAAGGAAGGAAGGAAGGAAGGAAAGAGAAGGAAGGAAGGAAATGAAAAAAGAAAGAAAGAAATACAAATTCTTGAGCCCACCTTAGACCTACTGAGTCAGAAACTCTGAATGTGGGATCCATGCATTTAACAAGCCCTCCAAGTGGCTCTGATGCAAGCTTGACAAATCTATAATAACTAAATTTGGTTTGTTTTTTAAAAAAGAGATAATTTAAGAACAAGTGAAATGATACTATGAACTAAATATAGGATTGTTGAAGTAGTAAGCTACACATACACACACATGTACATGTGACAAGTGTGACCCAAGTTTCAGAAATCCCTGTAGGGTTGAGAGGCTGTTAAGCTCACATTTAATCAGAGGCAGCAAAAGTCTTCCATCTCTTTCATTGACCCTACTACTTTTGCTGCCCTGCCAAGGGGGAAAGTGTTCCCAAGAGAAATCCCATGGCTCCTGATGACAAGGTTCTTTCTTTTCTTTTCTTTACACCGTGACCCTCCTCTCCCCAGGCACATGTGATGTCTCTGAAGGGGCTGACACCAGCCCCCCAGAACACTGCTCTGTTGGGACAGTCTCAAGTCCCCAGGCTCAGTCCAGCTGGTTCTAGGAGAAGGTCCTACCACTCCTCCTTTCAGTTCTTTCTTTGAGGGTCACAGTCTGTAAGTCCAATTTCTACATGTCTGAACTGGAGCTCTGGACTGGGTTCCACTCCCTTTCCGTTGGGTTTCTGAACACTGTGTGAGGCAAGAGGTATGTTTGGACATCTGTGTTGATCAGTATCCCTGAACATGACAAAATGGTTTAAAAGCTCTCAGAATATTTTCCAACAGTCAGGAAACTGACCCGTCTAGACTTCATGGGGGTCTTGTAGTTAGTGTACGGTATAGGGTGTAGAGTGGTATTGTCTAATCTCATGTGCTAGCCTTAACTAGCCTTAAATGATCTTCCAGACATATTCATCCATTCATCTGTCCATCCATCCAAAAACACACGTAGGCACATGCACAGAAAATACCAGTCTTTTAAAATATCAGTATGTATAGGGGCGCCTGGGTGGCTTAGTCGGTAAGCGTCCGACTTTCGCTCAGGTCATGATCTCGCGGTTCGTGGGTTCGAGCCCCGCGTCGGGCTCTGTGCTGACTGCCAGCTCGGAGCCTGGAGCCTGTTTCAGTCTGTGACTCCCTCTCTCTCTGACCCTCCCCTGCTCACGCTGTCTCTCTCTCTCCTAAAAATAAATAAAACATTAAAAAAAAAAATAAATAAAATATCAGTATGTATAAATATGTCAAAACATAAAAAAAACCCAAATTCTATAAAATATGACTCAAAAATATGATTTTTATGTGCTATAAAATATGGCTACCCATCACCAAGGACTAAATTAAACTTTAGTAAGCTGAAGGTAATGTACATATCCCCGCTTCGATCCAGTGTTAATGTTCCCGTCCCATTTTCTGTCACCTCAGTCTATATTTTTGCTTATATACTCTTCAGTGGCTACACAAATCTTTTTTTGAAAGGAACACTTCAAAGACTTTTATACTCACCACTGAAAATGTTGTCTCTCTGCAATAGGTCAAATGTCAGACCAAGGGTAGAAATGACTACACCCTCCCAACTTTACCTACTGCTGTTATTATTTATTAGGAGCTTTATTCACTTTCAAGGTGTCGTATGTTACAGGCCAGCTGCAGCTGCCACTCTCTTAAAAGGACTTGTCTCTCTCTGTATGATTTTTCCTTGCTTCTCTAGTCTGGGGGTTGTGTAGACTGACTTTTTAGTAGGAAGAGAACAAGTCCGAGGTAGTCTGCAAGCAACGCTGAGGTCCCTGGAAAGCCTCCCTCAATGTGCAGGAGATATTTACTTGTTATTTTCTGGGGAACCCTATCAAACTCCCCTTGGCAGTAGCTGTTTAACATTTTTCCATTTAACAATTTCAGGCCCACTGTGTGTGGTCTTCACTTGGCTTAGAGATAGGTGAATTTTTAAAAGTATGCAGGATTTGATGAATGAGCTAATTGGAGATGGATAGTTACCATACAGATAATCCTGAAAATATTTCACTATTGTAAAGTATGTGTTTCTAAAAGTATTATGTTGTAGATCTGCCAACCTGATTTCTTATTTTTGCTATTAAATGGTATCAGGCAAAGAGCCTGAAGTGAATTTGTCATATAGAACAAGCTTGACCTTAATAGCTGCTCTCATGCCCTTATTATCCACAGTTTCCTGGTTTCTAGATCCCTGACCAAGGGGATATTATATTATCAACTCATTCAGATCACACTGCTAAGACTGGGATGCCAAATAGGCTTCAACTCCTGTGCCAACTTTGATTAGCCTGGAGAGACTGCCAGAAGCACAGTGTTGAGGATTCTAACTCCAGACTCTGAGAAAGCATGCTACATAGATTGGTAACATCCAGCATAGATTGGGAGCGTGCCAAGAAACTTGCCTAGAACTTGCCATCCCTGTGCTAAGAATTTAACAGATTATGGGGCGCCTGGGTGGCTTGGTCGGATGAGCATCTAACTCTTGATTTCAGCTCAGGTCATGATCTCATAGTTCTTGGGTTTGAGCCCTGCATCTGACTGTGTGCTGACAGCCCAGAGCCTGCTTGGGATTCTCTCTACCCCCACCTCTGCCCCTGCCCCACCCCTGCACATACATACTCCCACTTTCTCTCTCAAAATAAATAAACATTTAAAAAAATTTTTAACATATTATGGGATATTTGCACATTAGAAGAGGAATGTGAAAGCGACAACAGTTTATTCAAATGCTGGTGATTGGGGCGCCTGGATGGCTCAGTTATTTGGGCGTCCAACTTCAGCTCAGGTCAAGATGGCTTGTGGGTTCAGGCCCAGTGTTGGACCCTGTGCTGACAGCTCAGAGCCTAGAGCCTGCTTCATATTCTGTCTCTCTCTCTGCCCCTCCCCTGATACCAATCTGTCTCTGTCTCTCTCCCAAAAATAAATAAACATTTTAAAAAATAAAAAAATAAAAAAAATGCTGATGATCAATGGAGACTCAGACATTTGTAGAAGATAAGAGAGACATATATTTGGGGGAAGACATAGAAAGAGAGCAGGAGACAATGAAAGGGAGATCTGTTCCAAGAGAGAGACTCAGTTTGAAAGACTGCAGAAAAGTACTAACCTTAGTGTTACAAACTACCATTTTATGGACCTAATATTAAGTCTAAATTTTATTTAAATATATAAAATGTGCCCGAGGTGCTGTGCTTTCTTTTGCTGCTAATATGGTTTCCATATAACAGTAGCAACAACTTTCCATGCTTCACATTACTCTCCTTGGTCTGCTGCTTATTTATTCTCTGTGATATGAGCTAAGGAGCTTGAGAAGGTGAGCCAATGGAAGGCACAGATGGAGCATATGTTTTTTTCCTACTAGATCAAACACACCCTAAGCATTTGATGAACAACAACCAACCCAACTGCTGCCACCACCGTAGACACAAACTTTTCCCCTCTATGGGGTAAGTACTAAGCTCCTCACTCTGCAGCATTGCAAAGACCAAATTCTTTCAGTGCCTTAGGTGTGTATGTTCAAACGGAAAACAGCAGCCACCAAATCCACTATGGAGAGATGAAGCAGAGGTGGGCTGGTAAAAGGACTTCCTTAACAGAGTTAACATATTTTGAGAGCACAATGATTTAAAAAAGAAAAAAAAAGACTCAAAATTTGGAGTGAGGAGACCTGCTGTGCCCTTTAGTTAACCAGGAACATGGTCATTTAACCTATTTTACAGTTTCCTAAACCGTAAAACAGAGACACAACAAGCCCCAATTTACAACCAAATCATTGCCGGCTGACAATCAAGAGGAGCCATCATGAATTGAACCCTGAGTTCCTACAAGCACAATGCTATTTCTTATCACAAAAATTATGCAATTGATCACATACAGTAGAACAAGCAAATTCAAATATAGTTACAGGCTTTTATTAAATATGTAAAACCGTACAGCCCTAAAAATTTCATAGCAAATGCTCCATTTGAGAGATTTTTCTGCATGGCTTAGACTTTTTGCAGCTTATCAAAATATATGGTTTATGAGGACAATTTTCCTAAGGAATCACCCTATGGAAAACAAAGGATTTCTTCACTCTTCCAAAGACAAACATAACACATTGAAAATTAGGGTTATCTGTCTTGCAAATATTCATTTCCGATTTTATGTGCATGGATGATTCTGAAGGTCTTTGAGTGGAAATTGCTTCTAATAGTGTTGCCTTCTTCCTCCCTTTCAGAGGAGAATCTGTTGCTGAGCTCTATAACCAAGATTCTAACACTTCCAGTCTGTCTGTATCTAGATTTTAACTTGCAGCTTGGTCTGTGTTGTTGGGCCAATGTAATGTCTTTGGCACTTAGTCCCCAGCCTTTCACTGGTTTATTTTATTTTATTTTATTTTATTTATTTTATTTTAATTTTATTTATTTCTTATTTTATCTAATTTATTCATTTTATTTTTCTTATTTTCTTATTTTAATTTAATTTAATTAATTTATTTTATTTTAATTTTATTTATTTTATGTTTATTTATTTATTTATAGGAGACAGAGTGTGTGCATGTGGGAGAAGCAGAGAGAGAGGGAGAGAGAATCCTAACCAGGCTCTGTGCTGTCAGGGTGGGGCCCAACACAGGGCTTGATCCCACGAACTGTGAGATCATGACCTGAGCCAAAATCAAGAATCAGATGCTCAACTGACTGAGCCACTCAGGTGCCCTCACTGGCTTTTTATATTAGCTTTGGTCACTGTGGTAAAGTTATTTCCAGTAATAAAATTCATTAAAGTAAGGATCAAAAGTCAAAACATTTCAAATTGTGGGTGAAAAACTACATGAAAGTGCTTAATAAAACATAAAAGGCTTTATTTTACTATTATTTTTTCAGGTTTATGAGATTTGCTTTTTTTTATTCTCAAGTTAGTTAACACACGGTCTTGGCTTCACGAGTAGATTCTAGCAATTCATCACTTACATATAATATCCAGTGCTCTTACTTTTTTATATTTATTTTTTTTAGTAATCTCTAAACCCAACATGGGGCTTGAATTCATGACCCTGAGATCAAGAGTCACATGTGCTACTAACTGAGCCAGGCAGGCCCCCCTAAAATATAGAAGACTTTGTAAACTGAAAATAGCCAAGCAAATATTATACAGTGTACCTTATCTGAAGTAATGCATAAGCTCACAAGAGCAGAAGCTTTAGTCAAGATGAAAGACAGTGAACCAGAGGGGGGACAGTGAGCCATAAAGCTTGGGAAGAAAGGTTGGAAGCTTCCTTGTAAACTTGCCCACCACAGAGGGGGTCTCCTAATACTCTCTTCGGCCAGTTGCTAGTTCCTGTGTCAGAGCTGCTTGCTTGGGTCAGCTAAGCTTGAACCCTTCTCCTCTGGCAGCTTTCCAAATTCCAACTTTTCCAGACAACCTGAGAATGTTTCCCTAACTCCTGCTCTGGAGGAGAAAATTGTTTCTATTTGTCTTCACTTCCCATCTTTTCACTTAGGTCCTTGACCCCATGTTGACCCCAACTGGACCAGTCGTTCAGTTTTTCAAAGAAATGGTGTCTTCAAAGAATCAAAGAAAAAGAGGCTTTAATAAGCAGTCTGCAGTGAAATGTGACTCTCCCAGGTCAGTGGAAATGAATGAGAGATGCCATCGCTCAGCCGGTTTTAGGCTGAGCTCCAGAACTCTGGCAGTTCCCGGGAAGCCACTGCCCCCTGGTGTCTCAGCGTCGGCCAGGAATTACCCCATGATGGGGAAGAACATGTGGCAAAAATCTGTAAAAGATTATTGGTGGGCTATTTCTGGCTCTTAGATTGGTTCAAATAAGATTTCCTTTCAACTTTTAAATTATAATCTTTCTGCCTTTCCCTGAATTTTTTGAAGGCATATTTTGTTATAATTATCAAAGGAGTATATACTTCTTAAAGAAAAATTCATATAAAATTCATTTTGTTAAAGTTTTGATGTTTTTCTTCCATGTTTTTTTTCTTTATCCATATAAGGAAACCTAATTTTATTTAGGAGTAGAAAAAAAAGCCACAGAACTATGAAATCTAATTTTATCATAAATGGTATATAAACATGATCTCTTCTCCACAACAAGAAAATCAACTTTTGAATTTTCTAGAGTACAAAGAAACAGCTGGCTTTTTCTATCAAAAAATATAAGACATAAAGGTTCTTTAGATCACAGAACCTTATAAAAATTGCCTGTAATTTCAGTTATATGAATTACGAATACTACAGTGATTACGACTATTAGACACATTAAATTGAATATTATCTCATCTTTAAGACAGAAAAATAAAATTCTCTGCTCTAAAGATGGCCTGTGGAATTAGGAGATTTCATATTCTCAATGATCCAGTCATTGGCAACTGCTTTTAAGAGCAATGTATCACATTTCTAAATGTTGTATAGATAACGTTGCTTCCTCCCCACTTTGTAGAATATAGAAATAAAGGCTTACATCTGGTCATGCAGGGAGGAGCTGAGAAGGTCGTTTGTTTCTCCAACTTCCTTTTCTTCTGTATCTTAATGGTTGTCTGTATCATCTAGATGTGCATACAATGCAATATAAATATGGACATATGATGTCAGGGAGAGTCTGTAGCCAAGAACTGGAAAGGACTTAGAAGTTTAATGTAGCTATAGCTGCTTTATCTGATCCTTTATTGTCTTTGGAGACCTTGTGGCTAAGAGGATATTTCAAAGGAGCCCTGTTTTTTTGACCCACAAATCATCTTAATTCTACAGGAATAGACACCTACTTCCTGTATATCATTTTAAAAAAATGTATATAGACATTTTATCATTTTTCAATACAGAAAAATAAAATTTCCTCCTATAAAGATGACCTGTGGGAATTATGTAATTTGGTTATTTAAATGAACTAGTCATTGGTGATTGCAAATGGCCGTTATTAAGCATACATGCAAAATAATAATGCATAAACTTGAACAACTTTACCAAAAAGATGACTGAATATTAAACTGTCATTTATAATATCCCAAAGTCTCTGATCATTGTTATTATACATTTCTATTTGTTAACACATTTGCAATCTATGCCCTGTTTTTTTGTGCTCTATTTTTTAAATCTATTTTTATTATTTGAAATATATTCACATCCAGGTCATGGTGAAACATAGATATCCAGTATATTTTAGTGGGATTTGCATTTTAGACTAGTCTATAGAGATGACCTGAAGGATCCAGAGATGTATTTCACCAGCTTTTTACAAAAGCAGCAATATAGGGTGCTCTATTCTAGGGCACATGAAGGCAGTGTAAAAGGTGGAGCCACATTTCTCTAGGTGCTGAGGAAACAGAAAGCCAACCAGGCCACAAGTACCTGGATGATGTTCATAGCTTTAATCTTTCTGGCTTGTGGTTTCTCTTACCATTTCAGTTGAGCACCTACACTCTGATAGAGACTGTTAGAATTCTTCCTGCCCCAAGGAAATGTGGCAGTTATACTTCCCATCTATCTATTCTAGCTCTCTGCCAGCTTTGCCTGCTTCCAAAGGAGAGAGGGGAAATTATAAAGCTGAAAGCTAATGCCAAGCTAGGATTTGGTGATAATTATTATCTTGATCTCCACCTATCAGACCCAGAGAGACAATGTCATTTTGAGTATTGCTCTTCAGTTTTTTCATCTGTGAAATGAGAACATTGGATCAGTTATATACCTAACCCTACCCCCGTTCAAACACTAGGAGTCTGTATGTTATACCTGGGCTTCATATACAGCAAAATATTTGGTTTAGCCAACAGGGGAAAAAAACACAGTGTGTCAAAATAACTTTATATGTTAAAAAACAAATAAGAAAAACAAAGTGCTGGGTCACCTAATTGGCTGTAAGTTGACCATCTCTCTTTTTATTTTCTTAAATAGTTTATTATCAGGTTGGTTTCCATATAACACCCAGTGCTCATCCCAACAAGTGCCCTCCCCCATGCTCATCACCCCCTTTCCCCTCTCTCCCACCCCCATCAGCCCTCAGTTTGTTCTCAGCATTCAAGAGTCTCTCATGGTTTGCCTCCCTCCCTCTCCCAAACTATTTTTCCCCTTCTTCTCCCTCATAGTCCTCCGTTAAGTTCCTCCTAATCCTCCTATACATGCAAACATATGGTATCTGTCCTTCTCTGCCTGACTTATTTCGCTCAGCCTAACACCCTCTAGTTCCATCCATGTTGCTACACATGGCCAGATTTCATTCTTTCTCATTGCCATGTAGTGTTCACTATATAAATATTACCATATCTTCTTGATCCATTTGTCAGTTGATGGACACTCAGGCTCTTTCCATGTTTTGGCTATTGTTGACAGCGTTGCTATGAACATTGGGGTACAGGGGTACACGTGCCCCTATGCATCAGCACTCCTGTATCCCTTGGGTAAATTCCTAGCAATGCTATTGCTGGGTCATAGGGGAGTTCTATTGTTACTTTTTTGAGGAACCTCCATACTGTTTTCCAGAGGGTCTGCACCAGTTTACATTCCCACCAACAGTGTAGGAGGGTGCCCATTTCTCCACATCCTCGCCAGCATCTAGAGTCTCCTCATTTGTTCATTTTAGCCACTCTGACTGGCGTGAGGTGGTATCTCAGTGTGGTTTTGATTTCTATTTCCCTGATGAGGAGGGGTGCTGAGCATCGTTTGATGTGTCTGTTGGCCATCTGGATGTCCTCTTTGGAGAAGTGTCTCTTTGTGTCTTCTGCTCATTTCTTCACTGGATTGTTTTCAGTTTGTTAGCTCTTCCTGATGGATAGACCCTGTAATTATTATATAATGCCCTTCTTCAACCCTTGTTACTGCCTTTAGTTTAAAGTCCAGCTTATCTGATATAAGTATAACTACTCCAGCTTTCCTTTGACTTCCAGTAGCATGATATATATTTCTCTATCCCCTTACTTTCTATCTGAACATGTCCTCAGGTCTAAAATGAGTTTCTTGTAGACAGCAAATAGATGGATTTTGTTTTTTTATCCATTCTGCTACCCTATGTCTTTTGATTGGAGCATTCAGCCCATTTACATTCAATGTTATTATTGAAAAATATGGGTTAGAGTCATCGTGTCCTTTGTGGGATTTATGCCTGTGGTGGTGTCTCTGGTATCTTGCATTCCTTACAACATTTCCCCCAGAGAGTCCCCCTCAGGATTTCTTGTAGGGCTGGTTTAGTGGTGACAAATGCTTTCAATTTTTGTTTATTTGGAAAGACTTTTATCTCTCCTTCTATCTGGATGACAGGCTTGCTGGATAGAGGATTCTTGGCTGCATAATTTTTCTGTTCATCACATTGAAGATTTCCTGCCATTCCTTTCGGCCTGCCACGTTTCAGCAGATAGGTCTGTCACTACTCTGATAGGTTTCCCTTTGTATATTAGGGCCCTTATCTCCCTAACTGCTTTGAAAATTCTCTCTTTGTCCTTATATTTTGCCAGTTTCACTATGATATGTCATGCAGAAGATCGATTCAAGTTACGTCTGAGGAGAGTTCTCTGTGCCTCTTGGATTTCAATGTCTATTTCCTCCCCCAGATTGGGGAAGTTCTCTAGTATCTGACTCTCGATTTCAACTCCGGTCATGATCTCATGGTCATGGGATCAAGCCCAGAGTCAGGCTCTGAACTGAGAGCTGGGCCTGCTTGGGATTCTCTCTCACTCTCTCTCTGCCTGTCCCCTGCTTCCAGTCCCCACAATAAATAAATAAACATTTTTTAAAAAGAAAAACAAAGGGCTCTTCTAAAAATAAGTGTTATTCAGCAAATCTTCCAATGAACCAGGACACAGATCCTCGTATTTCAAGGCTCACTGTCTGGGAGAATGTGCCTTCAGAACCTGCTGAGAAAGTGGCTTATCCCTAAAGGCTGAATGAGAATAATTTATGTTTAACTGTTCAACCTGCTTTGCTGTCCAAATTTCGGGCTCTCCTATTCAAAATACTCTTGCCATCCTAAATTTAGCCATAGAATGCAAAAGCCAACAGAATGGAACTGACTTTAGCTAGTAGGGAGCCCACAATACTTTTAAAGTACCTACTGTGTGCCATGCAGGGACTGTAGTAAAGAACATAACAAATATGGGTCCAAACCTCAGAGAACTTACAGTCTATAGCAGACATCAAATTCTGGGTTTCCAGAAGTCAGAGTTGCTCTGCTTTTCAAAGAAATTTAAAAGAGTGATCCTGTAGATTTTGCAGGGACAGGGGTATGTTTTATTCATCATTGTATACCCAGTGCTCAGCCTGTAATAGATACCCACAAATGTTCATGGCATACATGAGTGAATGATCAGATACAAAGTGGATACTTAAAAAACTTAAATCAAGTTTAAGGTATGGTCCTAGAATTGCTCTAGATCACCTGGGCATTCAGTGCTGTTCTCTGTAGCACAGGAACACAAATGAAATTCATTGTTGGGGGACACCTGAGTAGTTCACTTGGTTAAGCATCCCATTCTTGATTTCGGCTCACAGTCTAAAAATTGGAGCCCACACCAGGCTTTGTGCTGAGCAGGAGCCTGCTTGAGATTCTCTCTCTCTCCCTCTGCCCCTTCCCCACTTTCACGCTCTCTTTCAAAATACATACATGAATACATAGTAGAAAGAAAGAAAGAAAGAAAGAAAGAAAGAAAGAAAGAAAGAAAGAAAGAAAGAAAGAAAGAAAGAAGGAAAGAGAAAGAAAGAAAGAAAGGAGGAAGGAAGGAAGGAAAGGAGGGAGGGAGGAAGGAAGGAAGGAAAGAGAGAGAGAAAGAAGGAAAAGAAAGAAATTAACTCACTGTTAGGCAAAAGTGAAAACCCATTTCTCTTGAGGTGTGTGGTTGTGTGTTTGAGTTTTCTTGCCTATTTGAAGGGAAGGAAGGAAATTAAGGGGATGTTAGTGGTTTTGTTGTCATTATTTTGTGAGACCTCCTAAGAATTCATTCCTTCAATCAACAAATGTGCCCTGTACTAGGCACTGTCCTGAGCACTAAAGATACCATGATTATGATGAGTAAGACTGGAAAGATCTCTATTCTCTGGGAGCTTCTATTTTAGAACTCTCCAAAGACAGTTGTACTATTCTTTTCACCACTTACTTTAGGTGACTTATAATTAGTACATATCACTTTTATAATCAAAATATTTTTAGGACGGGAAAGAGGGAATTATTTAATAAAGGGCAGATAGAAATCTGAATTTGTAATACAACTCTGAGCCTACATGGGACAGCCCTGCTTCTATTACACAACAATGGCAGTGAAAAGAAGACCAGGTACTCATTTGCCACAAAAAGTGCATAAATAGGTCCAACCTTTTCAGAGAGAAATTTTGCAGCCTCTTTCAATATTTTTTTTAAGTAGGCTCTGCCACCAATGTGGGGCTTGAACTCATAACCCAAAGAACAAGAGTCACATGTTCTACCGACTGAGACAGCCAGACACCCCTCTTTCAATATTTTAAATGTCTGTCTTCTAACCAAGTAATTCCAACCTTATGAGTTTATCCTACAAAATGCTTGCACAAATAAAGTAGGATACATGTGCAAAGATGGTACTACATACATTATTTTTGAAGGTAGAAAATGACAACCTAAATGTTCATCACTAGGGAACTGCATAAATAAACTATGGTATGCCCATATAATAGAGTGCAATGAAATAGATCTATATGTAGTGACTTGGGAAAATACATAGCATATATTCTTACAGGACCAGGGAGAAGTAAAAAAGCCATGTTAGCTTTTTTTAAAGGTACAGTTTCCTATAAAATAGCCAACATTTCAAGTCTGCTAAGCACCTTACATGTATTATTGAACTTACTCTTTACAACAAAACTGTGAAATAGGTACTATTTACTGTCCTCACTTTACAGATGGAGAAACAGAGTTTCCATGAATGTATATATGTGACTTTGAGCTCATGTGCTTTGTCACTGCTACATCCAGGAACCAATTCTTCCTTTAATTAGACTAATTTAAGTTGGGATTTTTCCACTTTCAACCAAGAAAATTCTAATAAACAATCCAAATATAACTCAACAGAGACTAGATAAATAATAGCACACCCCTATTATTTAAAAGAATACTATGTAGCTTTTAAAACAAAGAAACTACATATATTAATACAAAAACAACCTAAAAGAAAAGCAAGTTTATAGGAGTTATACATATCTATATATATAGAAAGAGATTTGTTTTATAATAATAGACAAAGATTTATACATAAAAGCATGGAAGTATAGTTCAATGTCATAAAAACAATACTGTAATGAAATTCTTATAATACATTTACACTTTTGAATCTACTTTGAAATATCATTATTAACGGTTCTTACTATGAAAGCCTTCCAACTTCATTGTAGTCGGAGTGAACAGGAGAGGAGAATGAGACTAAAATCTGGAGATCCTTTTACTTCCCACACTTTCAAATTGCTTAAATGTATTAGTCAAAGGCTTCATATGATAACAACCCAATTCAAACTGCTATAAGCAAAAAAAAAAAAAAAAATTCCACCACCCCAACACACTTTTTAAAAATGAATGGACAGCAGGCCAGCTCACAGAATCAAAGGAAAAGCTGACCCACTAAGCCTAAGCTATGGCAAAACAGGAAACAGGACACCCAAGCCCTGGAAACAGAATGTTGACTTTCACCAAGACGCACTGGGTCTTCTGACTCCATTTCCCTCAGCATGTTGGCCTCATGCTCTCCTATTACAGTCTTTCTCCATGGTAAGGGGTCACAGTTTCCAGCAGATTCCAGGAGCACAGCCTCTCAGTCTCACCACCTAAAAGGAAGAGGGCTCTTCCCTGAAGATGGATTCTGAACAGTCACAAACCCACTGCAGACCAACCCTGTGATTAGCGTAGTAGGAATTATGACAGATAATCACTGGTCTAATTTGGAACAGGTGCTCACCCTTCAATCTACCTCTAGAGTCAGGGATATGGTTATCATGTAAGAAGGCAGCAACTCCTTTCAGACAGAAGTTAGGAACAGAGTGGAAAAGGAGAGTGGAAGGCAGAAGCAATACTACTTTAGGGCAGAGGAAGGAAAAGTTGCTGGGTACACCAAATGACAAGTGTGTACTACATGAGCATAAACTTCTCATTTAAAAAGTTTAGGGGCACTTGGGAGGCTCAGTAGGTTAAGCAGCCAACTTCAGCTCATGGTTCATGAGTTCGAGCCCCACATCAGGCTCTGTGCTGACAGCTCAGAGCCTCAAGCCTGCTTCGAATTTTGTGTGTGTCTCTCTCTCTGCCCTTCCCCCACTCTCACTGTCTCTCTCTGTCTCTCAAATCTGAATAAACGTTAAAAAAAATTCTTTTTAGGGGTGCCTGGGTGGCTCAGTCAGTAGAGCATCTGACTCAATTTCAGAGTCATGAGTTCAAGCCCCTACTTAGAAATTTGGTGTGGAACCTACTTAAAAAAATTTTTTAAAGCTATTCTCATCTTGTGTATGTGTATATATATACATACATGCACACACACACACATATATTTCAAGAGACAAGGATGTAGGGGCGCCTGGGTGGCTTAGTCGGTTAAGCATCCGACTTTCGCTCCGGTCATGATCTCGCGGTTCGTGGGTTCGAGCCCCACGTTGGGCTCTGTGCTGACTGCCAGCTCAGAGCCTGGAGCCTGTTTCAGTCTGTGACTCCCTCTCTCTCTGACCCTCCCCTGCTCACGCTGTCTCTCTCTCTCTCTCCTAGAAATAAATAAAACATTAAAAAAAATTTAAAAAAAAAAAAGAGAGAGACAAGGATGTATGTACAACAATATTCTGTGAAACAGTTTTATAATCATTAAAAGTTGCAAACAACCTACAGTTAGCATCTATCGATTTTTTCCCTCTTAGATTTCCCCCCTTTTTTCCCTCTGGGAAACAATGGACCCAATGTCCCATCTCAACTTAACTAATCCTACATCACCTTACTTCTTCTGAAGGGTGGATGCGTAATCTAACATGAACAAATCAGGGTCTTTGTCCAGGAAAGAGTCATTTTCTTTTCAGGTAGTAAGATTGTTGGGGCTGTGACTCCAGGAGATATTTTCACCTGGAACTGGTAAAAAAGAATTACTTCTTGTTAGGTCAAGAAGTTGCTAGAATACCAAGGAAACAACCCAGAAAACTAATAGGCAACCAACAGAATGGGAAAAGATAGTTGCAAATGACATATCAGATAAAGGGTTAATATCTAGAATCTATAAGGAACTCACCAAACTACACGCCTGAAAAACAAACAACCCAGTGAAGAAATGGGCAGAAGATATGAACAGACACTTCTCCAAAGAGGACATTCCAGATGGCCAACAGACACATGAAACGATGCTCAGCATCCCTCCTCATCAGGGAAATACAAATCAAAACCACACTGAGATACCACCTCACGCCAGTCAGAGTGGCTAAAATCAGCAAATCAGAAGACTCTAGATGCTGGCGAGGATGTGGAGAAACAGGCACCCTCCTACACTGTTGGTGGGAATGTAAACAGGAATGTTTCCCCTCTGGAAAACAGTGTGGAGGTTCCTAAGGAAACTAACAATAGAACTCCCCTATGACCCAGCAATAGCACTGCTAGGAATTTACCCAAGGATACAGAAATGCTGAGGCATAAGAGCACGTGTACCCCAATGTTCATAGCAGCACTCTCCACAATAGCTAAAACATGGAAAGAGCCTAAGTGTCCATCCACAGATGAATGTATCAAGAAGATGTGGTTTTATCTATACCATGGAATACTACATGGCAATGAGAAACAATGAAATCTGGCCATGTGTAGCAACATGGATGGACCTTGAGGGTGTTATGCTGAGCGAAATAAGTCAGGCAGAGAAGGACAAATATCATGTTTGCACGTATAGGAGGATTAGGAGGAACTTGACAGAGTAACAAGGGGGAGAAGAAGGGCGGAAATGGTGGGGGAAAGGGAGAGAGGCAAACCATGAGAGACTCTTGAATGCTGACAAAAACTGAGGACTGATGGATGTGGGGGGGAGGGGGGATGGGCATGGAAGAGGACACTTTTGGGGATGAGCACTGGGTGTTATGTGGAAACTAATTTGACAATAAACTATTTGTAAAAAAAAAAAAAAGTTGCTAGGATAGAATCTGGAACTTCTAATTTTGTCTCTCACATGGGAGATGAAGCTAGTCTATGAAGAATAAACCTGCTTATACTAAAATAAACAGAGATGAGACATGAAGAGATGGCGATTTCTGGTTCACTAGAGTCTCTGGTTGCAGGCACGTCTGAAGCTAGCATCACCCCTGCTCTTCTGCAAATATGACTAAATGGGCCATTTAACTCCCTCTTTAGCTAAGGCTAGTTTGAGTTGGGATTCTTCCAATTTCAACCAAGAGAATCCTAATAAACAAGCTGAATACATATCAATAGAAGCTGGATAACTTATGGCACAATAATAAAATACTATGCAGCTTTTTAAAAGAACACTATTGACATTGAAAAAAACAACATAAGGAGAAAAGCAAGTTTATGGGACAGGGGTATGCATGTCTGTGTTTCTATGTCTGTAAGATTTGATATACACTTACATACTTAGGGAGACTGAAAAGGAGACTATGTTCCAAAAGGTTAATATTGGTTACCTCTGGAGGCTATATGGGCATGACTTTCACTTTTTAAATGTACTTTAAATATACTTAATTTTCTAAGGAGTATATACTACTTTAATAAAGATGTTAAGCCAAAAACAACTACAGAACATTAATTGTAGCCCATTTATATTACAGAATTTCCCCACTATATTGTCTCTTTTCCACATAAAAACCAGGACTGGGAATTTAGAGACCCATGTCTCTATTCCAGACTTTGAATGTGTTCTATAATGTTGGGCAAGTTGATTTGCCTCTGTGGGCCTCAGTATCTTTCTAAGAGAGGTACTTGAAATAACAGCAGCTACTATTTCATTGGCTTCTATGTTCCAGCACTGTGCTAAGCAGTTTCCTTTCCACAGCTCCACGAGTTGAACATCATCCAATTTTCCACATTAGAAACCAGAAGTACTCTTCTGCATATTGCTGTCCAGTTCTCCCAGCACCAACTGTTAAAGAGGCTGTCTTTTTTCCATTGGATACTCTTTCCCACTTTGTCAAAGATTAGTTGGCCATACATTTGTGGGTCCAAATCTTAGTTCTCTATTCTATTCCATTGGTCTATGTGTCTGTTTCTGTGCCAATACCATACTGTCTTAATGATGACAGCTTTGTAGTAGAGACTAAAGTCTGGGATGGTGATGCCTCCCATTTTGGTTTTCTTCTTCAATATTACTTTGACGATTCGGGGTCTTTTATGGTTCCATACCATAAAAGTATGGAAAAAAGTATTGGATATGATTCCATATCCAATTTTAGGATAGTTTGTTCTAGCTTTGAGAAGTATGCTGGTGCAATTTTGATTGGGATTGCATTGAATGTGTAGATTGCTTTGGGTAGTAATGACATTTTAACTATATTTGTTCTTCCAATCCATGAGCATGGAATGTTTTTCCATTTCTTTGTGTCTTCTTCAATTTCCTACATAAGTTTTCTATAGTTTTCATCATACAGATCTCTTATATCTTTGGTTAGGTTTATTCCTAGGTATTTTGTTTTCTTATGTAATTGTGAATGGGATCAGTTTCTTGATTTCTCCTTCTGTTGCTTCATTGTTGCTGTATAAAAATGCAACCGATTTCTGTACGTTGATTTTGTACCCTGCAACTTTGCTGACTTCATGGATCAGTTCTACTAGGCTTCTGGTGGAGTCCGTTGGGTTTTCTATGTAGAGTAACGTTATCTGCAAAAAGTGAGTTTGACTTCTTCTTTGCCGATTCTGATGCCTTTTATTTCCTTTTGTTGTCTGATGGCTGATGCTAGGACTTCCAGCACTAAGTTAAACAACAGTGGTGAGAGTGGACATCCCTGTTGTGTTCCTGATTTCAGGGGGAAAGCTCTCAGTTTTTCCCCATTGAGGATGATGTTAGTTCAGGGCTTCTCATAAATGGCTTTTATGATGTTTAAGTAAGTTCCTTCTATCCCAACTTTCTCAAGGGTCTTTATTAAGAAGGAATGCTGTATCTTATCAAATGCTTTTTCTGCATCTACCAACAGGATCATATGGTTTTTATCTTTTCTTTTGTTGATGTGATGTATCACATTGATTGATTTGCGAATATTGAACCAGCCCTGTAACCCAGGAATGAATCCCACTTGATCTTGGTGGATAATTCTTTTTATGGGCTGTTGAATTCAATTTGCAAGTATCTTGTTGAGGATTTTTGCATCTGTATTCATCAAGGATATTGGCCTGTAGTTCTCTTTTTTTCCCTAGATCTCTGTCTGGCTTGGGAATCAAAGGGATACTGGCTTCATAAAATGAGTCTGGAAGTTTTCCTTTGATTTCTATTTTTTGGAATAGCTTGAAAAGAATGGGTATTAATTCTGTTTTAAATGTCTGGTAGAATTCCCCAAGGCAGCCATCTGGCCCAGGGCTCTTATTTGTTGGGAGATTTTTGATAACTGATTAGATTTCCTCACTAGTTATGGGTCTGTTCAGATTTTCTATCTCTTCCCATGTGAATTTTGGTAGTGAATGTGTGTTTAGGAATCCGTCCATTTCTTCTAAGTTGTCTAGTTTGTTGGCATATAATTTTTCATAGTATTCCCTGATAATTGCTTGTATTTTTGAGGGGTTGGTTGTAATCAGTCCATTTTCATTCATGATTTTGTCTATTTGAGTGTTCTGTCTTTTCTTTTTGAGAAGCCTGGCTAGAGGTTTGTCATTTTGTTTACTTTTTCAAAAAACTAACTCTTGGTTCTGCTGATCTGTTCAACTGTTTCTTTGGTTTCTATATTGTTTATTTCTGCTCTGATTTTTATTATTTCTCTTCTCATACTGGGTTTGGGGTGCTCTTACTGATGAAACTCGATCATTTTCTCACACCATACACAAAAATAAACTCAAAATGGATAAAATACCTGAATGTGAGACAGGAAATCATCAAAACCCTAAAGGAGAAAGCAGGAAACAACCTTCTTGACCTCAACTGCAGCAATTTCTTACTTGACACATCCCCAAAGACAAGGGAATCAAGAGCAAAAATGAACTATTGGGACCTCATCAAGATAAAAAGCTTCTGCACGGCAAAGGAAACAATCCATAAAACTAACAGGCAACCGACAGAATGGGAAAAGATAGTTGCAAATGATATATCAGATAGAGAGCTAGTATCCAAAATCTATAAGGAAGTCACCAAAATCCACGCCTGAAAAACAAACAACCCAGTGAAGAAATGGGCAGAAGATATGAACAGACACTTCTCCATAGAGGACATCCAGATGGCCAACAGACACATGAAACGATGCTCAGCATCCCTCCTCATCAGGGAAATACAAATCAAAACCACACTGAGATACCACCTCACGCCAGTCAGAGTGGCTAAAATCAGCAAATCAGAAGACTCTAGATGCTGGTGAGGATGTGGAGAAACAGGCACCTTCCTACACAGTTGGGGGGAATGTAAACAGGAATGTTTCCCCTCTGGAAAACAGTGTGGGGATTCCTCAAAAAATTAACACTAGGGGGCGCCTGGGTGGCTTAGTCGGTTAAGCGTCCGACTTTTGCTCAGGTCATGATCTCGCGGTTCGTGGGTTCGAGCCCCGCGTCGGGCTCTGTGCTGACTGCCAGCTCAGAGCCTGGAGCCTGTTTCAGTCTGTGACTCCCTCTCTCTCTGACCCTCCCCTGCTCACGCTGTCTCTCTCTCTCTCTCCTAGAAATAAATAAATAAATAAATAAATAAATAAATAAATAATTTAAAAAAAAAAATTAACACTAGAACTTCCCTATGACCCAGCAATAGCATTGCTAGGAATTTACCCAAGGGATACAGGAGTGCTGATGCATAGGGGCACATGTACCCCAATGTTCATAGCAGCACTCTCCACAATAGCCAAAACATGGAAAGAGCCTAAGGGTCCATCAACTGACGAATGGATCAAGAAGATGTGGTTTATCTATACCGTGGAATACTACAGGGCAATGAGAAAGAATGAAATCTGGCCATGTGTAGCAGCATGGATGGAACTAGAGGGTGTTATGCTGAGCGAAATAAGTCAGGCAGAGAAGGACAGATACCATATGTTTGTACATATAGGAGGATTAGGAGGAACTTAACACAGGACCATGAAGGAGAAGAAGGAGAAAAATAGTTGGGGAGAGGGAGGGAGGCAAACCATGAGAGACTCTTGAATGCTGAGAACAAACTGAGGGCTGATGTGGGTGGGGAGGAGGGGGAGGGAGGTGATGGGCATGGAGGAGGGCACTAGTTGGGATGAGCACTGAGTGTTATATGGAAACCAACTTGACAATAAACAATTTAAAAAAACTGAAAAATGTAAGTGATGTTTATAAAGAAATAAGATTATGGAGAATAGAAAATATGAAGAGAAACAAATAATTACTATCATCCCATTGAAAATATGCTGAATGAGTGGGTGAGTAGTCTTCATGTATACATCCCAATTGGTGTATGCTTCACCAAAGACTTCATCAAAATAAAAAACATGCTGAAAAAGAAAAAAGGAAAAAAAAAAAACAAACCCTGAAGTATAAGTGCTGGAATCAGAACCCAAGTTCAGGTTTAGCTGACCCCAAAAGCCATATTCTTTCCACCACATACTCTCAGCTACCTCTTGCTTCATGGCTCATGGTTTCCTGATGCTAGAAAGCACTTACACCCAGGACTTGACTCAAAATCCTCTACTTGGAAACATTATTTGAAAGTAACCGCCCATCACTTTTATTATTGCTAATGTCTATTCATATTGTATCAACCTCTAAAACAGGATGTTTCAACCTCAGCATTACTGATATTCGGGACTGAAAATTTCTTCCTTGTTGGGAGGTGCTTACCTCCCTCCCTGCCCCGTCTTCCCCCCCCCTCCCCGCCAAGGTCACTGAACGAGGTTTGACAACATCCCTGGTGTCTACTCACTAGAGGTCAGTAGTGCCCACCCTTCCTTTCTAACACCAGGCATATTGCCAGATGTCCCCTGAAGGAATAATTACCCCGGGAGTTGAGACCCACTGCTCTAAAAGGAGGGAAAAGCCTTCTTTCTACATTAACCCTGATGGGCAGATATTGAAAGGAGACATTGAATCTAGTAAATGGTTCTACCTGCATGACTCCACTTTATCAGCTCCGGCTAAAATCAGCTCCAAGTGTCTCACTGTTATTTGCTTGTGTAGAACAATGTGTCAGTTACACATACATTAACTATGTAGGTTTGGGGGAAGAGAAAATAGCATAAATCTGGCCCTCTCAACAATAACTTCACTTCTCCCTTACAAAATTCACCTTTGCCTTAAAGGAAGAGTCACCAGTTGCCTGCTAAGAATGGGTATTCAACAGAGAACAACAGTACTTGAATACAATGCTGATTTTATTCCAGATAAAGAAAGCAAGACACAAGTCACCTGAGCAATAAACTTAACTCAAGGGGCAAAAGCAAAGAAACAAGGATTTTTTTTGTGTGTGTTTGTTTTAATTATCAATCGCTGCACATAGCTCTCTTCCACACCTCCTCTCAGAAAATGTGGGCTAACAAATCCCATGCAAAGGAACATAGGAAAGAGAAAAAGGGAAAATGGAATTCATCTAGCATACTGTTGAAGGTGGTTTCTCCAAGTTCTCTTCTATAAACTGCTCCATCAACACGGTCCACTCCGGATTATTTTAATGTCATGACCACTTTCCCTGCAAATTGAATAACCGTAAAGACACATTTACTACCTACCTACTGTTGCACAGGAATTTAGCCTCAGTCCTTCCATCTTGACCCAGAGTTTGCCTTCTGGGCCTACACTCAGAGGGCTACATGACTATCCTCAGGTGCAAGGAAAAGGGTAAAAAGACAAGGGTTAATGTTACCTATTAATGGTTATTTATGATACAGTTTGCATACTTTGTCCTTGAGATAATGGCTATTTCCTTGAAACTCCCCTACAACCCTAAACCTTGCCTTCAAAATAACAAATGTTTTCCTACATCCCAGGATAAGGGCCGCTCTCTTTATCACTTTGTAGTCTTTTTACAATAACTGCTCAATTCTGTTTCTGTACTGCCCACTTGCCTGCTTGCTCGTTATAAAAAGCCCTAAGTCCTTGGACTCGGGGCCGCAAATGTAGAGTTCTGTGTTAATTCTGTGCGGTCCTGGCCAGTAATAAAGACTCCCTTAATTTGGCTTCAGTGGTATCGGTTGGTCTCTGCATCTCTTGGCATAACACTACCATACTGAAACTGTCACATTCTTTGGACCAAAGGGACCCATGTCATTATACATTAGATTCTAAGGTGATGCTTACTTAATCTTCTAAAGCTAAATCTGGTAAACAATAGGGCCCCAATTCTGCCATTTTTCCCTAACCTTAAGGCACAGGGCACTAACCTCAAAAAAAAAAAAAACACTGTGAGAAGACCTAGGTAACTCACTGAAGACTGACAACAGAGAAAGAGCCCTGAAATACAAAGCAGCATACCTTGTCATGGTGTGATACTTTGTACGTGATTCCTACTCACAGTAGACAATAAGCTAAATTAGAGTAAGACAAGATGGAGTCTCAGTGGCCAATGTGAACACCCGTATTAGTTGTTTGTCAGAGTTTAGGACTTAGAGTGTGCCTTATACGCATTAGCTGTGTGACCAACAGATAAGTAAAATTGTTTGAAAACATCCACAGGAAGACCAGTGGAGACCAAGTGGACTGGGTGCTTGTGGCAAAGACTCTTGAGTATAACCGTTACACCCAACTAAATGGACCCTTAAATGAAGGAGCTGTCTAGCAGACATTTGAAGGCTGATTGGCCACCCAAGCTATAGGTGTAAAGATTCTGTGTCAAGACAGATGATGCTGGAGGCTCTGTCAGCACAGAAGGTGACCTGACTGAAATCCAGGCCAAAGTTTATCTTGGGACCAACGACTGGACAGGTGTGTCACTGCTCACGTTGTGACATCTCCTTCCTGGGTCCTCTTCAGAGTGGTTCATTAATTCCCTCCACTAATTTTCTTCTGTGACTACCTTGTGTGATAAAGTGTGTGATAAACCGAGTAATTCATGAATTTAATATTGGCACTACCTGGTTCTTTGAAATGTGTCTTAATCCTGTGATTCTCCCTGCTTCATACCTACATGAGAAGTCACAGTCACCTATGGGTTACATGAAGGGCATCAGGTGTAATACACTACTTAGCATTCGACTAGGGAGAATTATTACCCAGTAATAATTCAACCCAACCAGTATTGCAGGTTGTACAGGTTACCTGCACATGCCCCTTGAATTTTAAAGAATATTTAACATTTCATAGAGTTTAACCATTAATACACTCTTAATTTGGGAAAACTGCCCATCCATGGATAGTAACATAACCTGATTACCAGATGTAGAATTGGTTAACCAAAATGACACTCTAACTTTGACCTGGAAAATGCAAGGAAGGATTGTCCTTTTAAGTGTCAGTCTGAAAACAGAATTACTATGTCACATTTGATTCTTACATCCAAGAAAAGAGTCACTACTTCCTAAGTAATCAAAAATCAAGAAAAGGACTAGTCTATACTGTACAATTATGTTACCTGATTTTCATGCACAGAGTACACTCATTAGGATAAGTGGACATGTCGCTTCCACACACGGGGCTAAAGTCTCTGGGACATCCTGGTAATTTATACTGATTGCAGTTTGGCTAGAAAAGAAAAAGGAAGACAGAAATTACAGAACTGAGACATTCTCATCACAAAACAGTTGGGGGACAAAGTCCTAAGGCTCCTAGATTTCCTAGAAATACCCTACAAAAATATTTCTATTTTCCACACACAAAAAAGATTTTTCTAATGCAAAAATCAGATGCGACATTGAAGCAATGGTTCAATACCTACTATATAAGAAAAGGATCTCAGCCAGGCTGATTTTGAAATGAAAGTCTAGAGGCATCTGGGTGGCTCAGTCAGTTAAGCATCTGACTTCGGCTCAGGTCATGATCTCATGATCCATGGGTTAAAGCCCCACGTTGGGATCTGTGCTAACAGCTCAGAGCCTGGAGCCTGCTTCAGATTTTGTGTCTTCCACTCTCTCTCTCTCTCTGCTGCTCCACCACTCATGCTATCCCTCTCAAAAATAAATTAATTTTAAAAAATTAAATGAAAGTCCAAGACAGGCCACCATACCCACTTTCCAACCCAACCCTCTAGCTTTATAATTGATACTTCATTACTGTCTCCACATGAACGTTGTTACATTCCACCTTAATCCTTTGGCATGATGTCAAGACAAACTCAGGAATCTAATCTTTTAGTCTGGATCTTTAAGTTACTGGCATTCAACCAACAGCAACAAAGAAAACAGCACTGGTGCTTAGGGGCTGTAATGGATTGAATTGTACCCACACAAAAAGTCACATTATTGGGAAAAGAGTCTTTGTATAGGGAATCAAGTCAAAATGAAGTCAGTAGAATGGGTCCCTTTTTATAAGGACACCCAATAAAACCGGTGTCCTTATATTATAAAAACGGAAAATTTGGACAGAGTCACAGAGGGAACATCACATAAAGGCAAAGAATTTCCAAGGAACACCTAGGGTTACCAGACCCTAGGAGAAAGGCATGGAACAGATTCATCCTCAGAGCCCTCAGGAGGAACCAATTCTACAGTATCCTAATTTAGGATTTCTAGCGTCCAGAACTGAAAGACAATCAATTTCTGTTGTTTAACCCTATCAGTTTGTGGTACTTTATTATAGCAGCCCTCAGAAGCTGATATAGGGTCATGGAACTCAATCCTGTGATTTGATGGAATTGAGGCCAGGCAGGTAATACATCTTGCTCACAGGTGTCAGTCTCCAGCAGGACCACTACTAGACCTGGTCAGTGATCAGACTATAATGTGCAGAGTCTCACTTTAACAAAAGGCCCACTGTATTTCTGTTGTATATGTATACATTTAGCGGCAACTGGGTGGCTCAAGTAGGTTAAGTAAGGGAGGCTTATTTTGGCTCAGGCTATGATCTCGCGATTCATGACTTCAAGCCCCACATTGGGCTCTGCACTGACAGTGCAGAGCCTGCTTGGTATTCTCTCTCTCCTCCTCTCTCTCTGCCCCTCCCCCACTCCCTCTCTACCAAAATAAATACATAAATTTTAAAAAAGAGGCCTATCCCTACACATTTATGTTGTATGGTAGGTTTGATAGGAATCTTCCTTATATACATGCATATATATATATATATATATATACATACACTTTATATATATACACTTTATATGTATTTACTTTTATATACATATGTATACATACACACACACACACACACACTTGTTTTAGTAAATGGTGATCACTTTTCCTCACTTCAGAGTGAAAGATGTTACCTGTTTAGCACTCTGAATAAATGCAACACACATTTTTACTGACATTATCTGGATTTATAAAGACTTAAACAAGGCTGGCCATGGGCCAAACTCTGAAGTAAAAGAGATTTTGTTGACCCTTTCCATCCTCTGTTCAGCCCTCATTGAGAAGCATGATATGCTGCCCAAGACTCACTAAAATGATGCCTTATAGGCTGCTCTCACAAGCAGAGTATATGCCCTCTTATCCACTGAGATTGAGATAAATGTTAGTTGGTCATTTAATTGATAAAGTCAATTAAGGAAAGGAAAGAAAAAAGTATATATCCTAAGCATTTTATCATTATACATATAGATGAAAAACAAAATTGCCAATCTTTTGATGTAAGATGATGACTGGGCATGACGCTATTATAAGATAACTTTCCTTGTCACTAGGTATGACTATATGATTAAGTTAAGACCAATGGGATATAAACGGAATTATTGTATAGTAGCGTCTGGGAACCTCCTTTAAAAGAAAGCAGTACTTATCCTTTGTCCTCCCTGCCACCGCTCCCCCCAACTTTTTTTCTTTGTCCATCCCTCCATCCTGCTGCAGGGTGCATGGAGCTCTGATCTTTAATGTACAGACCAGGAGGATAAAGGCCACATTCTAGGATGGCAGCAATGTGTGCTCCTATTTTGAGTCTTTGTTACCTGCATCTGAATCTAATCCCAACTGATACAAGGCATGAGAACTTTCCTTTGAATATTTCAACCACAATTGATCTTTGAACAACATGGGTTTAAACGTATTTTCTCTTCCTTATGATTTCTTAATAACATTTTCTTTTCTCTAACTTACATGAAGATAAGATAAGTTAAGATAAGGATGTAACATATAACATACAAAGTGTGTATTAATCAACTCTTTATGTTATCAGTTAAGCTTCTGGTCAACAGTAGACTATTAGTTAAATATGAGGGTCAAAAATTATGCTCAGATTTTTTACTATAGGAAGGGGTTAGCATCCCTAGCCCCCTGCATTGTTCAAGGTTCAAGTGTTAATTAAGTTTTATGTGCTATTACTGCAAAAATGATCCCTAAAATAATCACATACTATTTCCTATTTTGGTTTCTATAAAACAGAATTTCTCGGGGCACCTGAGTGGCTCATTGGTTAAGTGTCTAACTTTTGATTTCAGCTCAGGTCATGAACTCACAACCTGTGAGATCGAACCCTGCATCAGGCTCTGCACTGGCATCACAGAGCCTGCTTGGGATTCTCTCGCTTCCTTTCTCTCTGCCCCTCTTCTGATTGCTCTCTCTCAAAATAAATAAAATTAAAAAAAAAACAATTTCTCAACCATAATTCATATTTTGTGTTATTGTTGTGTTGTACTGTTGTTTCACACATTCAAGTTTTGGATCAGATAATTCTTTGTGTTGGGAGGATGGCCTGTGCATTGTAGGATATTCTCTATCCATTAGATGCCAGTATAAACTCCCCAATCATGATGATCCAAAGTAACAGTCTAAATGTCTGCTGGAGGTCAAAATTGCCCCCAGTGAAGAACCACTATTTTAAAATACAGAATTTGGGGCGCCTGGGTGGCTTAGTCGGTTAAGCGTCCGACTTTCGCTTAGGTCATGATCTCGCGGTTCGTGGGTTCGAGCCCCGCGTCGGGCTCTGTGCTGACTGCCAGCTCAGAGCCTGGAGCCTGTTTCAGTCTGTGACTCCCTCTCTCTCTGACCCTCCCCTGCTCTCTCCTAGAAATAAATAAAACATAAAAAAAAAATAAAAAAAGAAATACAGAATTTAAGGGGCACCTGGCTCAGTTGGTAGAACATGTGACTCTTGATCTTGGGATTGTAGGTTCAAGGCCCACACTGGGTGTAGAAATTACTTAAAAATAGGGGATGCCTGGGGGGCTCTGTCGGTTAGTGTCTAACTTTGGCTCAGGTCATGATCTCACGGTTCATGAGTTCAAGATCCCACATGGAGTCTGGAGCCTGCTTACAGTTCTGTGACTCCCTCTCTCTGCCCCCTCAAAAATAAACATTAAAAGGGGCGCCTGGGTGGCTTAGTCGGTTAAGCGTCCAACTTTCGCTTAGGTCATGATCTTGCGGTTCATGGGTTCAAGCCCTGCGTCGGGCTCTGTGCTAACTGCCAGCTCAGAGCCTGGAGCCTGTTTCAGTTTGTGACTCCCTCTCTCTCTGACCCTCCCCTGCTCATGCTGTCTCTCTCTCTCTCCTAGAAATAAATTTTTAAAAATGGTATAAAAAATAAACATTAAAAAAATTACTTTAAAAAATCTTTTAAAAAATACAGTCTATCAGTATACAAAAGAGAGTAGGTACCTACAGCCAGTAAGTGATCAACACACTATGGAAATCATTCAGAGAAAGGGGAAAGGGTCATTTGTGAGTCGCTGAAGTGGAAGGTATTGAGTGAGTGTTTAGTGTTAATAACTAGCCCTGGTGGACCTACACAGGGTTGCCTGTGCATACAACCTCAGAAGCTTGTTAGCAACACTGATTTAGTGCATTTACAATGACATGTATGGAGCTAGAGAGTAGTAAGCTAAGTGAAATAAGCCAGTCAGAGAAAGACAAACACCATATAATTTTATTCATATGTGGAACTTAAGAAACAAAACATGTAGGGGCGCCTGGGTGGCTTAGTCGGTTAAGCGCCCGACTTTTGCTTAGGTCATGATCTCGCGGTTCATGGGCTTGAGCCCCGTGTTGGGCTCTGTGCTGACTGCCAGCTCAGAGCCTGGAGCCTACTTCAGAGTCTGTATCTCCCTCTCTCTATGACCCTCCCCTGCTCACGCTGTCTCTCTCTCTCCTAGAAATAAATAAAATATAAAAAAAAAAAAAAAGAAAGAAACAAAACATGCAAAGGGAAAGAAAAAACAGACTGAGGCAAACCAAGACACAGACTTAACTATAGAGAACAAACTGATGGTTACTAGAGAGGAGGTGGGTGGGGGGATGGGTAAAATAAGTGATAGGTATTAAGGAGTGCTATGATGAGCACCAGGTGTTGTATGGAAGTGTTGAATCACTCAATTGTACACCCGAACTTAGTATGTTAACAAACTGGAATTTAAACAAACACTAAAACAAAACAAACAACAACAACAAAAAAACACTGATTTGGGGCCTCACTCCAGACCTACTCAATTAGAATCTCCAAGGTTCTAGAGGCCCCTCAATTCTGATTCAGCTAGGACTGGGGTTAGAAATGGCTATTCCCAATCATCTTGACATACAATCCACTTACTATGTATGGAAGCTAGGTGAATGCACCAAGACACACAGTTTGGCACACAATTTCAGGGGTCCCCTTCTCTAGACCTTTCTTACCTCCTCTTTTTTAAGCAAAGTATATCTTACCTATGCCCACTCTCTGACTACCTAGGTAAATAACTAACTAATAAAAATCAATCTATTTAACCTAAAGATCTTAGCGATTTTTAATATTCAACAGCAGTTTTCAAATGCTTTCATGTCAAAGAATGACTAACAAATGAGTTTTGAAGAGCACTAATAGGCTGGTAAGGAAGTTTTGGTGTTTTGTTTTGTTTTGTTTAAGCAGAAGACCTTTGATGTCTCTCAGATTCCCAAGGGATCTACCCAGCTGGAAGACAATGTTGGTATTCCAGTCTGTTTTCAGTCTAATTCTCATGATTTCAAAGCCAGCTCTGGCTAGCCACCATTTAACTTTATTAAATTCAGGTAACTCATTTCCTGGATTTTCTCTGAGCAGAGACATGAGGCTTTATGAACAAACACGTTTCACTCTTATCAATGAGGTCAATTAATTTCATTAATAAGTTATTCCCATTAACCCTTAGTTTTATACAATTACTCAAATTTATGGAAAAGGAAAAGAAATTCAGAACAGGTTCACCATCTATGGAGGCTCTAAATTACACCCCACATCATGCCAACTAGAGAAGAGGGTTTACCACTGGCAGACTGCTCCTCAGAGCTTTACAAGACACTTATTCTGGAATAGTGTCACCTGGCATTTTTATTTATTCCTTAGAATCAATTTAATTTTTTTAGAAGGATGTGATAAGATTTTAAGTGATTCTCTGAGGTCTATACTCTGAATCTTTTGTTTTGAAAGGTTCTTAAATACTTTATCAAATATATTGCCTCATTTGTTTATTCAATAAATGAAGATTTTAAGATAGATGTTAGAGAACTACAAAGACACAAATTGAGTCCTATCTGTAAGAAGTTTAGTACATCATTAGGAAATCAAGAAATATATGTGGTGGTCTTAAAGATGGACAGAATTTAGATTAAAGGGGTTTGGAAGAATGTTCACCTCAAGGAAATAAAACAGACTAACCAAAGGCACAGTGGTGAGGGAAGTATCTGACCTGAGAGCAAGGTAAGTTAATTTAAAGGAGCATCCAAGACTCTCTTTCATAATAAAAACACTCAACAAACTAGGCATAAAAGAGAGCTTCCTCCAAACTGATAAAGAACATCTACAAAGATATATATTTAATGGTGGAAGACTGAATGCCTTTCTTCCCATTAGGAAATACAAGGATGTCTATTTTCATTTGTTCTATTCAGCATTGTCCAAAATATCCTAGCCAAGACAATTAGGCAATAAAATAATATAAAAGGCATCCAAATAGGAAAGGAAGAAATAAAACTGTTGAAGGAAACGAGAATATGTCATTCTGACATAAGTATTTTGAGTTAAAGTCAAGCTAAGAAGTAGCAAACCAAAGAAAAGTGCTCTGTACCTTACCCCCTTTTCTTTCTCTCTCTCTTTTTTTAAATGTTTTATTTATTTCTAGGAGAGAGAGAGGGAGAGACAGCGTGAGCAGGGGAGGGTCAGAGAGAGAGAGGGAGTCACAGACTGAAACAGGCTCCAGGCCCTGAGCACCTTACCCCCTTTTCTACCTAAAGGCAGGATATAAATTCTCCTTTACTAAAGACAACTCTAGACTCAGCCCAGAGGTGGTACCAGAGGAACCTGCAAACAAACCTTACTCCATTAGTTTCCTCTCATACCTTTACCTTCTCATAGTATGCCACCCTTGGCAGCCTAAAACCCTTTAACTTTCCCTGTCATGTCTCTACATGTCTACTTATAAGTCTGACTTGTAGTAGGCTGGCTTCCTGGGCTGGTTATTCTAAATAATGAGTTGGTTTCCTGGGTAGGGTGCTGCAGATTGTGGGTCAGAGTTCTATTTTAATAAATGGACTGACATTGTCCATTTATATATTCTCTTTATACAATTTATTGCTCTTGTTAAAGATGTTATATAAGTCAGAGTTCTAAACCACCTCTTTGAGTTACTCATCTCTGAATGTTCCCATGTGTATGTGCCATGCACATGTTAATAAAATTTCCAGTTTTTTTTTTCTTGTTAAACTGTCTTTTGTTGGAGAGACCCCAGCTGAAAACTTAGAAGGGTAGAGGAAAGCTTTTAATCCTTCCCTACACTGTCATTGTGATGATGATGATGATGCATATAGGTTGAATGGAAACAAAGAGAAAGTGCATTTAAATATTCTTGGAGTTAGAAAATAGGATAAGAAAGTTTCCTGGAAGAGGTTTACTCTAAGTTGAATGCTCAAAGTTTCTTAAGCCCCTGAGGTCAATATCCCCATATGTAAAATAATATCTATCATACAAGGTCACTATGAGGATTGTGAAACTGAATATACAAATGGATAATGTCAGACCATTTATTAAAATAGAACCTGCAGCAACTTACCCAGAAAACCATCTCATTATATACAATGACCAGCTCAGGAACCCAGCCTGCTATAATTCAGACTTGTAAGAAGTCAGACAGCCATCTCTAATAACAGTCTAGGAAGCCAAACAATAACCTCGGTAACAACTGGCCCCAAATGGCCAAGACTTGCTTAATATCTTCCAGTTTCCCTGATGTTTGTCCCCACATTCAACTTAGGATCAACCAGAGAAAGCCAAATATGCACTCCTTACCGATCACACAGGAAGCCTGCTTCTCATTAGCCCACATACAGCTTCCCCAGGCCAACAGTCTCAAATCAGGGCATACCTAAAGATTTCTCTTGTTCCCGCTGCAGAGCTTCCCCCCCTCCTCTGCCTATCTTTGAGTTTCCACCAAAACACAAGTAACAAGTGTGGCTGACTCCCTTGCTACATCAAACTCTGAATTTTGCATTTTGCTTGTTCTCATTTAGCTGGGCTTCACTTGCTTCCACAGACTTCAATTTGATAATGTTCATAAAACTTCTAGGGGCGCCTGGGTGGCTTAGTCGGTTAAGCGTCCGACTTTCGCTTGGGTCATGATCTCGCGGTTCGTGGGTTCGAGCCCCGCGTCGGGCTTTGTGCTGACTGCCAGCTCAGAGCCTGGAGCCTATTTCAGTCTGTGACTCCCTCTCTCTCTGACCCTCCCCCTGCTCACGCTGTCTCTCTCTCTCTCTCTCCTAGAAATAAATAAAAAACATTAAAAAAAAATTAAAAAAAAAACTTCTAGTACAGGACATACCCATTAGATCAAGGACATCTTGAATCATTAAAGAAACTATTAAAGGAAACAATGTGCTGAGGTCTTCAAGGACTGAGCTATTTTCAACCAAAATTTGTAATTTTGATCTGTATCAAAAGGCCTGCCTTAGAATCTGATTTCTAAAGAAGCAGTCAACAGTTTTAAAAGTGGCAGGTCAGACCTGAAAAACAGCCCCAGCCCAAACTGTGTGGGTTTCACTATACTAGTGGAAATAATACAAGTGGTTTTCTACTTACTGTTCTGAATTCTGAAGTTTGGCCAAACTCAGAGCTCAGGGAATCCAAAGAGGCTGCAAGAAGAAAACAGGCATTTTAACCTATGTGATTAAGGCCAATTCTTATTCAAAAAGGGCTGTTAAAATCCAGCTTCTGATTTATCCAGGCTGCACCCTCTCTCAGATGCCTAATTTCTTTGAACAGCCCCATTGCCCATCTCTACACCCCCCAAGGAGGGTATTTAGTTGTTTTCTGGCATTCTCCTGGAAAGAACACAGAAGCAACATTTGGTATGCGTTCTGTAACTGGCCACCCTATCAGGCTTGCTTGAGAAAGGACTTTGGAGCTATGGAATAAAAGTCAGAGAAGTATGGGGCGCCTGGGTGGCTCAGTCGGTTAAGCATCCAACTTTGGCTCAGGTCATGATCTGATGGTCCGGGGGTTCCAGCCCTGTGTCAGGCTCTGTGCTGACAGAGCTCAGAGCCTGGAGCCTGCTTGGGATTCTGTGTCTCCCTCTCTCTGCCCCTCCCCTGCTCCTGCTCTGTCTCTCTGTGTCTCTCGAAAATAAAAGGTTAAAAAAAAATTTTTTTTTAATTCAGAGAAGTAACTCTTACTAATTTACAATATTCTTCTCCTCGTGGCTAGGGTAACAAACACACAACTTAACATTTGGTGTTACCACTTTAACTCCACTTTCAAGTGGGCGTCAAGGCTGGGTGGACTAAAGTCCCTTTCTCACAAGCCTCAGAGTGCCTGATGCACTTGGCATTCACCATCCCTAATTCCTGTTCCTCTCTTACAGAGAGGTTCAGTAGGGTCACCGTGTCCATAAAAACCCAATTTCTGATCTTGGGCTCCAGAAAATCAGCCTTAAGGGAGAAAGAGCAGACAGCAATGTGTCACTAAGAAGGAACTGGGACTCAAAGCCAAGCAAGAACTTAAAGCACGTCCGCTGGCTCCATGGCCACCCCCAGCCCTGCACGACCCCACGTTCGCGCTCCTACACGACCACAGGCCGCGGGGAACTGCCAGTAACGGGTGCCTGGAGGGCAGCCAGGGCCTCTAGGATCCCGGAACCGGGAACCGGGAGCCGGAGGCCAGAGCCACTCGACGCTGCCCCTCGGCCGCTCGGCGGGGCCCACCGGGCCCGCGGGTGAGCGTTACCTGCCAAGTCCCCGGCCAGGAGAACCAGCACCAAGCGCACCGCCAAGAACGCCATGCTCCCTCTCTGGCCCGCTGGGCCGTCTCGGCCGGCTCCTGTGCCCGCGTGACACGCAGCGCTCACCCAGGCAGGACCAGCGAAAGGCTTGGGGGAGGGAGCTAGAGGGACAGGAGGCACGAGAGGGGGAGGGGCTAGAGGAGGAGCGGTTGCCCGCGTCCGCGGAGGAGTGAACAAGATCTCTTCCTTCAGCAAGCCAGAGCCTCCTAAGAGCCCCCGGAGAACAACCTTGGGGGCTCTGTCAGCCAATCCCTTTATCTTCAGCATCGACTCTGTCCGAGACAGTGTTTTGGCGCTAAACTAAACAAATAACCCGCTCTCAGGAGGTTTTCTGGTGTAGGTGTTGGGTGACACGGGAGACTCCCTAACGAATCCATGCAATAATTTCTCAAGTGCTAGAGAGTGGTGAAAGAAGAAGACTTTCCACGGGGGATCAGGAAAGCCCTTTTAGAGGTGGCATTTGAGCTGAAAGTCGGAGGCAGAGAAGAAGGAAGCATGGTGAAGACCGTGGGAACAAGTAATCCAGGCTCAAGGAAAAGCCAGTGCAGACATCCAGAGGCAGGAGCCAGCTCAATGTTTCAACGTGAGCTGCTGGGGAAAGAGGGCACAGAGCAAGGGAAATGGAACCGAAGGCCAATGTCAGGTGTGGTGGTGTAGGCTGTGATAAGGAATTTGGGCTTTTTCTGGTTGCAGTGGGAAGCTAGTGGAAGACTTTGAGCTTGGGAATGACCCTGATCTGACTTATGTTTTAATAGTTTGGATGAAGAATGGGCAGGAGATAGGTAAGAGTGGAGACAGGGAGACAAATTAGGTGGCTTTTGCAGTATTCCAGGCAGCATTAACCAGAGATGGTGGTGGCTTAAATTCATGTGTAGCAGTGCACTGATGAGAAGTCAGACTCAGGATTTCTTTTGGAGGTGGGACCAGGTGGAGTGAAGAGAATAACCGAGGATGCTCCCTAAACTTTCGTTCTGAGCAGCTGAATGGCTGATGGTGCCATTTCTGTGATGATGAACATTTGGAGACAATGCCTGTCAGACATCCAAGTGGACATGTATACAAACAATTGGAATTACAAATTTAGAGCTGGAAATACAAATGAAGGAAACATCAGCATATGAATGGTATTGAAAACCATGGACCCAACACTCAAGGCAAGAGATCCAGATTAGAGCCCTGTTCCACTCCTGGATGCAGAGATTTGATACATGTGGGGAATAAACCTGTGAAGGAGGAAGGAAACCAGGCTAGAGTCTGGGGTTACTGAACACAGGGGAAGTGCTGCCACCATGTCAGTTGCTCCTGTGGGGCTGAGAATATGGCAGACTGAGTATGAAGATGGGCTTTGGCAAGACATAGTCACGGATGACCTTCAAAAGAACTGGTTCAGAGAAGTAATGGAGTCCAGGACCCATATGGCAAGGGTTGAAAGGAATGAGGTGAGAAAGTGGAGACAAAGGATTTACGTAACATTTGTCAGTTTTGGGGAGCCTGGGTGGATCAGTCTGTTAAGTGCCCCACTCAGTTTTGGCTCAGGTCATGATCTCATGGTTCGTGAGTTCGAGTCCCATGTCAGGCTCTGTGATGACAGTACAGAGCCTGCTTGGGATTCTCTCTCCCTCTCTTTCTGCCCCTCCTGCATGCTCCCTCCCTCCCTCTCTCTCTCTCTCTCTCTCAAAAATAAAGTGATGACATTTATTTAAAAAAAAAAAAAGGGAACATCTGTGAGTTTTGCTATAAAAAGGAAGCCAGACATGGGCCTACAAGACTTCCAAAATTCCTTTTGAGGTTCATGTCAAAACTCTCCAATATTGGGGCGCCTGGGTGGCTTAGTCGGTTAAGCGTCCGACTTTCGCTTAGGTCATGATCTCGCGGTTTGTGGGTTCGAGCCCCGCGTCGGGCTCTGTGCTGACTGCCAGCTCAGAGCCTGGAGCCTGTTTCAGTCTGTGACTCCCTCTCTCTCTGACCCTCCCCTGCTCGCGCTATCTCTCTCTCTCTCTCCTAGGAATAAAAAAAAAAAAACAAAAACAAAAAAACTCTCCAATATTTTCCCACCTTGCTATGAGTAAAAACCAAAGTCCTTAGTAAGGCCTCTAAGGCCTCTGCTGGCCTCTTACTGCTCTTACCTGACTATCTCTTCCCCAGCCACACTGGCCTCCCTGTTCCCATCCAAGGGCCTTGACACTTGCTGTTCCCTCTGCATAGTATCTACACAGCTTCCTCTTCCATTTGTTTTGCCTCTGCTCAAATGACCCCATATCAGAAACTACTTCCCTGACCATAAATAAAAAATTATTATTCCCCTCTTCCTGTTCTCCTTACCCTCCTTTTTTCCCCTCTCCAACAGGATTTATCTTGACTTTTTTTTTTAACATTATTTGTAACACTCTCCACTTGTGTAAGCTCCAATTTTGGTTTACTGGTTTATCTCCAGCACCTAGAAAAGTACCTCACATATATCAGCAGCTCAACAAATATTGAATGAATAAATGAAGGATTCCTAGGGAGTCAGGACCTTACCTAAAAGGATAGTCAGAATAAAACAAATCACTAGCATGGGTAAGTAAAATGGCTAATTTGGTTAAGAAGATGGGGCAACTGGGTGGCTCAGTCAGTTAAGTGACCGACTTCGGCTCAGGTCATGATCTTGCGGTTCATGATCTCGTGGTTCATGAGTTTGAGCCCCTCATCGGGCTCTGTGCTGACAGCTCAGAACCCAGAGCCTGCTTTGGATTCTGTATCTCTGTCTCTCTCTGCCCCTCCCCTGCCTCACATTCTGTCTCTCTGTCTCTCAAAAAGAAATAAATGTTAAAAAAAATTTTTTTAAAAAGAAGGAGTTAAACCTTGATTCTTGGTTTTGTATGCATTCATTTTTTGCAGCATTGCATAACATGGCTATAAAGAGTTTTGTAGGTGAATACTTGGCTCTACAAGTTACTAAACTAGCTCTGAACCTCAGAGCTTCCACTGTTGCCTTCCCCTTATAAAATAGGTATTATAATAATAGAATCTTGAATATTAAATGAGGTAATATAAATACCGTGTTGAGACATGGTAGAACTCAATAAATTTTAGTCCCTTTCTATTTTCTCCATAATGACATTTGTAAAAGGGCAGTTATTCTGTTCCTAGGCAAGCGGGCATCTGCTCCTATTTCAGGTCACATTGGTCATTGTGCTGTCATAGAGCCCTTGCAGCCAGTAACATTGTTTCTCTTACTTCCATGTCCCTAGTACCTAGCACTCTGCCTGACACAAGCTCAGTAAATGTGTGCTGAATAAGTGAATCCTTGAAATGTTAAACTGACATCACAACAAGGAAATAAACCAAAAAGAGGAAGACACAGGATCTAGGAAACAAGAATTCAAACCCAAGAGATGGTTTTTAGGGTGCACTCCAATCCATTAGGACTGGTGTCCTTATAAAAAGATGTGATTAGGACACAAACAAAATGAAGGCATAACCTTGTGAGGACCCAGAAGATGGCCATCTGCAGTCCAAGGAGAAGGCCTTAGAAGAAACCAAATCTGACAACATCTTGGCCTTGGGCTTCCAGCTTCCTGAACTGTAAGAAAATACATTTCTATTATTTAAGCCACTTGGTTTGTGGTGCTTTGTTATGGCAGCACTAGAAAACCAGGACATGTATGTGATAAAATATATTTAATAAATATTTGTTATTTATTTATTTGTATTAAAATTATATGCATATATCATTTTGTATTAAAAGATTTAATTTTAGGAAATTTAACAAAAGGAAGGTTATTCTGAATGTCCTCCAACAATCGCTCAACATAGTATTAGAGAATAATATTGATTTACTGATTTTTTTTTCTCCCTAGACAAGCACCATTTGAGATATTTACTAATTCTGAACATAAATTTTGGTAACTATTCAGCAAATCTTAATGAGAAGTGTGAAGAAGAGAAATAATTTCGCTGAAGAGGCAAAACAAATTAGTAAAGTGTCAGATCCATTCTTTTCTGCCTCACATGCCTGTGTGTCAAATGTTGTTGCTGTGAAATATTCGCTCTGTCAGTCAGGGTCCAGTCTAGAAAACACATGCCTCACTAGGAATTTAACAAAAGGGATTGACCAGACCAGTATTGGAAACAAAAAAGCAGCAAGGGAATAGTGAGGTAACACACAGAGATGGTAACTTCATGACATAAGTATCACCCCTAAGTCTTCAGGAAAAGAGAGAAGAGGTCGAGATTATCTAGAAATTTGGAGGCAAGGCCCTGGAAAGTTGACACTCAGCCCTCTGAGCAGGGATGTTGTGTGGCTTCTGCTGGTGGGTCTGAGACATGTGATGAAGCCAGAGAAGCATCTGCTACAACTAGTGAAGGGATGTTGCAGGGGAATGGGGGTGGGCGCTGGGGAGACATCATATTGGAAATTTCAGGAAGCTAGCAGGCAAAGCAGAAATGAATTGTAGCATCACAGAGCCTGGAAGGGTGGTTTTAGAGCTGACATACAATAATCTAATGACTGGCACAGTCACATATGCCACCGCTTGTTTTTAGCAAACTCAAGTCCTGGGATGGGAAGACAATGTGCAGTTTTAAACTCTATCTGGCACCGTTCATGGCTGAGTTCTGACTCAAGAGGGTAAGTTTGGAATGAGCTGTTAATACATTTCTGAGTCGCATAATTTAAGCTCTCTGAATAAAGTCCATAAAATGAAGATGGCTTATTTTGCCGAAGACTTTCATCAAAGAGTGTATGTGGTATGTATATTACACACACACACACACACACACACACACACACACACACACACACACACTTTCTCCACTTTGTTAGATTTCTGTTACCAAATAGCAAACACTTGATTATAAACATCTTTGTCTCTGATGCTTCAGGACTGAAGCATCAAACAAACAAACTGAAATCTGAGCAGACTCAGGAATAATGCTTAAAGTTGTTAGTAGGAATTTCAGCTTCAAAAAGAAAGCAATTTACCCTCTCATGATAGATTTGTTGTGCATTTATGTGAGTGGGCCACTGCCCTGCTATTCCAACTTGTTCCAAACAGTTGACATTGCACCTTAAAAATATTTTATACCATGGTGCTTTTCATATAGTTGTCTCAGCATTTATCAGCCAGGAATAAGAGTTAACAATTTTTTATAAAGGGCAGAGAGTGAATACTTTGGACTTTGTGCATCATATAGTGTGTCACAACTAATCAGCAATGCCATTATAGTGCAAAAGCAGGGACAGGCCATTATTGAAAGAAAGGACATGGGCATGTTCCAGTAAAACACAGATTTAGATGTAAAATGTGAAACTTTAAGATTTTGAATAAATCAAAAAGAATTTAGAAAGCATTAAACATGCAGGAATAAATTTAACCAAGGAGGTAAAAGACCTGTACTCTGAAAACTATAAAACATTGATGAAAAAAATTGAAGACAACACAAAGAAATGAAAAGATATTCTGTACTCATTGATTGGACGTTCATATTGTTAAAATATCCATACTACCCAAAACAATTTACATAGTCAATGAAATCTACGTAGTCCCTATCAAAATAGTAGTGACATTTCTCACAGAACTAGGGCAAGTAATCCTAAAATTTTTATGGAACCATGAAAGCCTGCAAAGCCAAAGCAATCTTGAGAAAGAATAAAACTGGGAGTATCATAATCCCAAATTTCAATTTTAGCAATCAAAATACTATGGTACTGGTACAAAAACAAACACATAGATCAATAGATCAGAACAGAGAACCCAGATATAAACTCACTCTTACATGCTCAATTAATCTACAACAAAGGAGACAAAAATGTACAATGGAGAAAAAATAGTCTCTTCAGTAAACGGTGTTGGGGAAACTGGACAGCAACATGCAAAAGAATGAAACTGGACCACTTCTTTACACACACCAAAAAAACTCAAAATGGAGTAAAGACTTAAATGTAAGACATGCAATCATAAAACTTCTGTAAGAAAACATAGTAAGCTCTTTGACATCAGTCTTAGCAATATTTTTTTTGAATCTGACACCTTAGGCTCAGACAACAAAAGCAAAAATATACAAATCGGACTAAATAAAACTAAAAAGCTTTTGCACACAAAGGAAACCATCAACAAAATGAAAAAGTAACTTATAGAATGGAAGAAGATATCCATAAATGATATATCCAATAAAGGTTTAAAATCAACAATAAAAAAAAAATTCATACAACTGAATATAAAAAAAGCAATATGATTTAAAAATAAGCAGAGGACCTGAATAGATATTTTCTCAAAGAAGACATATAGATGGCTAACAGGCACATGAAACAATGTTCAACATCACTAATCATCACGGAAACGCAAATCAAAACCACGATGAGCTATCATCTCACAGTTGTCAAAATGGCTATTATCGAAAAGATAAGATAACAAATGTTGGCAAGGATGGGGATAAAAGGGGAATCTCGTGCTTTGTTGGTGAGATGTAAATTGGTGCACCCTCTGTGGAAAGGAGTACAGAGATTCCCCCTAAAATTAAAAATAGAACTACTGGGGCACCTGGGTGGCTCAGTTGGTTGAGCATCCAAATCTGAATTTCAGATCAGGTCAAGATTCCAGGGTTGTGGGATCAAGCCCCGCATTAGGCTCCATGCTGAGTGTGGAACCTGCTTAAGATTCTATCTCTCTCTCCCTCCGCCCCTCTCTCCTGCTCATGCTCTCCCTGAAAAAACAAACAAACAAACAAACACACGAACAAACAACTACCATATGATCCAGCAACTCTACTTCCAGGTTTTTATTTAAAGAAAACAAAAACACTAACTCAAAGACATATGCATCCTATATTCATATCAGCATTATTTACAATAGCCAAAGTATGGAAGCCACCTAAATGTCCATAGGTAGATGAATGGATAAATAAGATGTAGTGTGTATATGTATAATTGTATACACAACAGAATATGACTCAGTTATAAAAAAAAAATGAAATCTTGCCATTTTTGACAACATGGGTGGACCTAGAATGTATTATGCTAAATGAAGTAAGCTAGACAGAGAAAAACAAATATATATGATTTCACTAATATGTGTAATCTAAAAAACAAAACAAATAAAACAGAAAGAGACTCATAAATACGGAGAACAAACTGATGGTTGCCAGGGGGAGGAGTGGGAGGAGATGAGTGAAATAGGTGAAGGGGAGAGTCAGATGCAGGGCTCAATATCATACACCATGAGACCATGACCTGAGCTGAAGTTGGACACTTAACCAACTGAACCACCCAGGTGCCCCTTAAAAAAGTATTTGAGAAAAACATAAGATTTGAGAAAATCTTTAGGACCTAGGCAAAGTGTTCTTAAACTTGACACTAAAAGCATGACTTATAAAAAGAAAAATTGGTGAATTGGTCCTCCTCAAAATTAAAAACTTTTGCTCTGTAAAATTCCTTGTAATGAGGACGAAAAGACAAATACAGACTGAGAGAAAATATGTACAAACCACATACCCAACAAAGGACTTGTATCTGGAATATATAAAGAGGTCTCAAAACTCGAGAGTAAAAAGAAAAATCAATTTGATTAGAAAATAGACAAATGAATGAGCAGCTGTTACATTAGAGAGGGTATCCAGATGGCACATTAACTCATGAAAAGACGTTCAACATCAGTCATCATTAGGGAAATGCAAATCACAATGAGATAATATTTTATTCATGATGGCTAAAATAAAAAATATTAGTAACATCAAATGCTGTCAAGGTTGTGGAGCAACTGGAACATTCGTTGTTGGTTGGAATGTCAAATGGTACAACTATTCTGGCAACATAGTTTCTTTAAAGACTAAGGATGCAAATTACCATATGAGCCAACAATTGTACTCTTGGACATTTCTCCCACAGAAATGAAAGCTTATGTTACACAAAAACCTGAACATGAATGTTCATAGCAGCTTTATTTGTAATAGCCCCAAACTGGAAACAACCTAAATATCTTTCATCAAGTAAACAGTTAAACTATGGTACATTCATACCATAGAGTATTACTCAACAGTAAAAGTGAATCAACAGTTTATTTCTGCAGAACAACTTGGGTGAGTCTCAGGAGCATTACGCTGAGTTAAAGAAAAGAAACCAGATCTCAAAAAGCTAGAAAACAGAGAAATAGTGGTCAAAACTGAGAATTAACTGAAACGTTTTTGCCAGTTCATTACATATGATTCTCAGAATTTTAAGTAATCAATACATTTAAGTGATACTAATTTGGGAGGAATTCAAGTTGTAGGGCTCTCTGAAAAATAAGTGAGTAACCTCCAGGCTCACAGTTTGGAAGTTAACATAAAAAAAAATTTTTTTTAGGGGCACCTAGGTAGCTCAGTAGTTTTAGCATCTGACTTGGGCTCAGGTCATGATCTCACAGTTTGTGGGTTTGAGTCCCACATTGGGCTCTGTGCTGACAACTTGGAGCCTGGATTCTTCTTCAGGTTCTGTGTGTGTGTCTCACTCTCTGCCCCTCCCCTGCTTGAGCACTGTCTCTTTCTCTCTCAAAAATAAACATTAATTTTCTTTAAAATTTTTAGAATTTTATTTATTTTGAGAGAGAGAGAGAGAGAGAGAGAGAGACAGAAAACGCACACATGCACCCTCATGCAGGGGAGGGGCAGAGGGATAAAGAGAGAATCTCAAGCAGGCAGGCTCCGTGCCCAGGGCAGAGCCTGCCTGATCTCACAACCTTGAAATTATGACCCAAGCCGAAATCAAGAGTTAAATGCTTAACCAACTAAGCCACTCAGGTGCACCTATTTTTTAAAGATAAGTATTTTTTAATGAAACCGCACTCACTATCTAGAAGGGTACATATTATTCTAGAAATGTCACTTTATTTATTCATCCATTCCACAAATATTTACAAAATGCTATATATGCACTGTCCCAGGAACCAGATTTAGCAGTGAACAAAGCATACTAAAAATCCCTACCTTTTGGAGAGTGGAGAATCCCTGCCCTCAAGAAGCAGGGACTAAATTCTAAAATCTAGTACTGTTACTATCATAAAAGGCCCACTTGAAAAAACAACTACAAACTGTTGAAATAATGGTCACAATCAATGTATAGCCCACTCCTAATTGATTACACAAGACCTATGGGTCAGAGAATGTTTCTATAAAAATTTAATCAGTATAGTAAATCAAACCATATAAATATCAAAAATATACATGGTCACCCATATGCTGATCTTGGACATGTTATCAAATCTCACCTAAGTGGAAATTACTGAGGGGCGCCTGACTGGCTCAGTTGGTAAAGCACGCAATGCTTGATCTCATGGTTGAGTTTAAGCACCACGTTGAGAACAAAGATTACTTACAAATAAAAGCTTTTGGGGCACCAGTTAAAAACTGGCTAGGTCAGTTAAGCGTCTGACTCTTGATTTTGCTTCGGTCATGATCACAGGTTTGTAGACTCAAACTCATGTCAGACTCTGTGCTGACAGTGTGGAGCCTGCTTGGGGTTCTCTCTCTCTCCCTCTCTACCCCTCCCCCACTTGCTCTCTCTCTGGCATGTGTGTGGCTCTCAAAATAAATAAGCTTTAAAAATATAAAAGCTTCAAAAAATAAAAAGGCAATTACTGCAGCACCAAAGGCACTGTGGAAACTTACTGGGTCCTCTGAATCAAAGCCAAATCTCTGTGGAGTTTTGAAAACAGTTTCTTTCATAAAAAGTATTAACGTTAACAAATAAAGAGTTTACTATTATCATTTAAATAAGAATATTTCCTAAATTTCTCAATTTTAATTTCTAATATGATTAAATATTGATAGACATAACAAGAAACACTTTTTGAGATATTCGAAATTTTAAGAGTATTAAAATTTGGGAGGCACCTGGGTGCCCTCCTTCATACCCATCACCCATTTAACCCATCCCCTGCCCAGCTCCCTCCATCAACCCTCAGTTTGTTCTCTGTCATCAAGAGTCTCTTATGGTTTATTTCCTTCTTTTTGTTTCCCCTTCCCAAATGTTCATCTGTTTTGTTTCCTAAATTCCACATATAAGTGAAATCATATGGTATTTGTCTTTCTCTGACTGACTTATTTCACTTCACTTAGTGTAATACACTCTAGCTCCATCCACATTGTTGCAAATGGCAAAATTTCATTCTTTTTTTTAAAAAAGTTTTTAATGTTTATTTTGAGAGAGAGAAAGAGACAGACAGAACACAAGCAGAAGAGGGGCAGAGACAGGGAGACACACAACCTGAAGCAGGCTCAGGCTCCAAGCTGTCAGCACAGAGCCTGATGTGGGGCTTGAACTTACAAGCTGTGAGATCATGACCAGAGCTGTAGCTGGATGCTTAACCCCCTGAGCCACCCAGGCACCCCAAGATTGAGCCACCATCATTCTTTTTGATGGCTGAGAGTTATCCCATTATATATATTATATATATATACTGTAAGACAAGCCTATCTTGTTTTCCTTTCCATTCAGCTCTGTAATGTAGATATTCACTTCATCCTTTGAAATGAACATATTCTACTATATTAAGTTGGGCAACCCAACACGTATACACGTATATTCCTTATTCCTCTGTCATCAAGTTTAAACTTTTAAGAAAAATTATTAAAAACTTAAAAATAAGGCAAAATATTACTGTGTGCCTTTTCAATGTCATATTAGAGTATTGTTAAGAAAGCCTGTGTGAGGATCATCTGACTCTATGGGCTGTCATCTTATTTGGCTTGGTTACTTACTGTTGATGGGGACTAGAGTCTGCAAAATTAGATATTAACTCATGGCAGATAAGTGGCAAGTGCTTTTGTCAGGTAGGAAAGGTAACTCCAAAAGTTATTGTTTTATTGCTCTGATGATAGAAAGCAGTGTTGCATCCACTGCAGATTTTGCAGTCTTATTCTGAAGTTCTTTTTTCCATAGATTGTATATTTACCGCCTCCTCCATCCTCCTTTGAACTGGGTTTACTGTCCCGCTGATTCCCTCACTAATGGGTTAAGTAAAAACAATACATAAGAGGCCAGTTCAGCCAGCAGATGGGGAAGGAGGTGTTTCTGATTTGGCAAGACCAGAATATTCAACGGCCAGCATGACTTCTTCAGAGAAATCCAAGAGTTCGGTTTGCTTCTTCAGTAAATCTAGGGTGAGTTGAGGCCCAGGATTCTGCACTTCTACAAGTGCGGTTGAAACGGATGCTGCTGGTTCACGGACCACACGTGGAGGAACGAGGGTTTAGGCCAGCGCCTAGGTGCATGTGGGGATGTCCAGAGGTGAACACGGAAACTGAGGAAGATGAATGTAGAACTAGAACAGACTGTCTATAAAGTTAAAAATAATCACTTTTTCCCCCCACAGTCTACATCAAACAAAACGATTCCTAAGCCTAAGCAGGTAGTTCACTCATTTCAAATACTATATGCATTCACTACATCCCAGTAGAATCACATGAGTGAGATGAGACCGGGAAAGTAATTTCATGAAAACTGTCCTGGATTCGTACTCCCTTAGCGCTGTAGTTGAGCTAAGCTGCATTTGCGGTGTCTACTGCCATCTAGTGCAAATGAGTTGACATAACTAGTGCCTCACAGAGTGGTTTTCAACATGCCCTCACTTATCTTCACAATAACTTAGGAGGGAGATATGGTTATTCAATTGGTTTACATTTTTTTAAAAGTAATATTGAGCTTTTATGAGTAATAGGAGTGCTTGGGTGGCTCAGTCGGTTAAGCGTCCAACCTTTGGTTTCGGCTCAGGCCATGATCTCATCGTTTGCAGGGATCCAGCCCTGCTTTAGGGTCTGCGCTGGTGGTGTGAGCCTGCTTGAGATTTTCCATCTCCCTCTTTCTCTACTCGCTTCCCACTCCCTGCACTGTATCTGTCTCTCTCAAAATAAATTAATAAACTTAAAATCTAAAAAAATGAGCTTACTGTGAGCTAAGAACAATGCATGAGTAATCTTATTTATTCCCCATGTTAAAAACAAAATTCAAGGGTACCTGAGTGGCCCAGGAGCTTGGACAACCGACTTTTGATTTTGGCTCAGGCCGTGATCTAATGATTCATGGGATTGAGCTCCTGTGTCAGGCGCTGTGCTGGGAGTGTGGAGACTGCTTGGGATTCTCTCTTTCTCCCCCTCTTTTTGCTTCTCCCTTGCTCTCTCTCACACACACAAAGTAAACTTTTTTAAAAGATTCATTGGAGTAAACTTGAAGATCTAATTGGCTAATTAAGTGAGTCAGGATCCGGCAGCATCCCATCTAGCAAGAAGAAAAGTACAAAATGGAAGGTTTGTATAGGAAGCAGATGGTGCAATGAGTTAGTAGCAAGAAAAGAAAAGAAAGGATTATTCTAGGCAAGGTCACCTTTGCTTAAGGGGAAGGGCAAGGGTCTTATAATGTTGATTGCCTCATCTTCTTTAGCAGAAAGGGGTGGGGGGTAGAGAGGGTCCATGTGACAGATAACCTCACTGGTGCTGATTAGAAAGTTCCTGGGGTGTCTGGCTGCCTCAGTCAGTTAAGTATCTGACTCTTGACTTCAGCTCAGATCATGATCTCACGTGTTGTGATGAGCCAGGCTCTGTGCTGACCAGTGCTGAGCCTGCTTGGGACTCTGTCTCTCCCTCTCTCTCTGCCCCTCCCCTGCTCCCTTTCTCTTCCAAAGTAAATAAATGGATAAACTTGTAAAAAAGAAAAGAAAATTCATGCTTGACCAGTTGATATCACATCTCTGGGGGAGGTTGAAACTGCAGTTAAATTAGGAATTAACACTGCTGGCTTGGCCTGGTAAAAATGACTCAGTTTTGGGCCTGCAGTTTTCTTTAAGACCCATAACAATCTTATGTGATACTATTCCCATTTATTCCCATTTACAGATGAGGAAGGCTGAGGCTTAGAGAATGTAAGAAACATGCCCATACCCCAGGAGCTAATAAATGAGAACATCAGGATTCAAACCCAGAGAAGGCACACATCACTAACACAAACCATCATCATCACTTTCTCCCTAACCCCAACACTCCCCCCTCTTCTTCCTCTTCTTCTTCATCTTCCTCTCCTCCTCCTCCATCTTCCTCTCCTCCTCCTTCTTCTTCATCACAATGCATTGTGATTTTGTGCCAGGCATTTTCCTAAATGCTTTACAAGCATTATATAATTTAATTATTATAATTATTATGAGTTAAGTATAATTATTATTCCCATTTTATAGATGAGGAAATCAGTCAAGGCACAGAGGAGTTAAGCAAGTTATCCAAGGTCATCAGTAGTGAAAAAAGCATACGCAGAATTGGAGACTAGGGAGGTTTTTAAAAAAAATATTGTATTTAATTAAAATTTGCTTCTCTGACATCTAGGAAATGAAACTTTTATCCACCATTTCTTATTTTGTTTTTTCAGCTTTATGGAGATATAACTGACACATAACATGTATAAGTTTAAGGCATACAGTGTGATGATTTGATACATGTATACTATGTGCTATATATACATATATATGATACATACATATATATTCTCAATGTATATATTGAGAAATGATTAGCACAATAAAGTTAACACATCCGTCACCTCACATAATTACAATTTTGTGTATGTGGTGAAGAACACTTAAGATTTACTCTCTCAACAACTTTTTTTTCTTCCAAATTTTTATTCAAATTCCAGCCAGATAACATGTAGTGTAATACTGGTGTCAGAAGCAGAATCTAATAACCATTCACCTACATACAACATCCGGTGTTCATTACAAGTGCCCTCCTCTCCATACTGATCACCCACCCAGGCTATTCCCCACCCACCTCCCTCCAACTGTTTGTTCTCTACCATACATTCTCTTATGGTTTGTTTCCCTCTTTCTTTTTTCCTCATTCCCATATGTTCGTCTGTTTTGTTTCCTAAACTCTACATATGAGTGAAAACATATGGTATTTGTTTTTTTCTCTCTGACTTACTTCACTTAGCATGATGCATTCTACCTCCAACCACGTCGTTGCAAATGGCAAGATTTCATTCTTTTTGATAACTGAGTAATATTTCATTATATGCACATATGTGCAATTGATTTTTATTAGTATTATTAATAATATTAACATTAATATATATATCACATTTTTAATCCATTCATCAATTGATGAACATTTGGGCTCTTTCCATAATTTAGCTATTGTTGATAATGCTGCTGTAAACATGTGCATGTGCCCCTTTGAATCGGTATTTTTGTATCCTTTGAGTAAATATCTAGTAGTGCAATTGCTGGGTCATAGGGTAGTTCTATTTTTAGGCCTTTGAGGAACCTCCATACTGTTCTCCAGAGTGGCTGCACCAGTTTCTTAGCAACTCTCCAGTGTATAACACAGTACTATTCCGTTTACTACAGTCACCATGTTGAATATTAATTAGATCCCCACAACTTGTTCATCTTATGACTAGAAATGTGTATTCTTTGACCCTGGAAACCACTATTCTATTCTTTTACTATGAGTTTGGCTTTTTTTTAGATTCCACATTTAAGTGAGATCATTGATTCTCTGTTTGATTTATTTCACTTAACATAATGCCCTCAAGGGAATCCAGGGAGTTTTCTTCCAGAGCCCATTCTCTCAACCAGTAAGCAATTTAGGAAATAAAGTTAATTTAGTTCTCCTTGTTATAAAATTAATGCATATTGTAAAAACCAGGAAGAAAAAAATCACCCAAAATTCTATCTCCCAAATACAACCACAATTAACATTTAGTGTCTCACCCCTAGCCACAATTCCAAGCTACTTTGTTGGGTTTTTTTCTTAAAAAAATTCTTTAATGCTTATTTATTCTTGAGAGACAGAGACAGAGCATGAGCAGGGGACGAGTGGAGAGAGATGGAGACACAGAACCTGAAGCAGGCTTCAGGCTCTGAGCTGTCAGCACAGAGCCCAATGTGGGGCTTGAACCCACAGACTGATCATGACCTAAGCCGAAGTTGGACATCTAACTGAGCCATCCAGGCTCCCCTGTTTTTGTTTTTTTCTTAAGTTTACTTATCTATTTTGAAAGAGAGATAGAGAGAGCACAAGCGGGAAAGAGGCAGAAGGAAGAACAGAATCCCAAGCAGGCTTCTTAGCATCAGCACAGAGCCCAATGTGGGGCTCAGATCCACGAACCGTGAAATCATGACCTGATCCAAGATCAAGAATCGGACATTTAACTGACTGAGTCAACCAGGAATCCCTAAATTAATTTGTTTTAAATATAGTTGTGATCATACTATAAGAACCATTTTGTGTTGTTTCTTTTATTTAACATCATAACATAGGCATTTCCAATATCCCCAAACTCTTCATAATTGTTTTTGTTAATCGGTCCTTTATTATTGTTATAATGTGTAGTGCCTACGGATGAGAGAGCAAAAGCAAGCTGAGGGCAAAACAGGAACTGACACCTGCAATCCCCCCTCCCCGCGTAAGGTGGCAAAGGTGGGATATATATATATATACACACACACACACACACACAACATTCCCCAGGCACTAGTAACTGCTTAAGAACAAAGGAAGTGGAAAAACAAATGGCCAATTGATAAAGATCACAGTCTCATGCAGGACATGAAACTCCAGTAGAGTTTGTAACTGTCTTAATGATTTACAAGAAAAACACAATAATAGACTTCCAGGAAATCTAGACTCAATTTCCTGTAGCCCTAACATCGTCTTCACTTCCATAGGATAGAAAACCCTATATTATCAGTCATTCCTCACAATCACAATGCAGCTCTTTCTGTCCATGGGTCCTGTCCCAGTGCTATAATAAAACCACCATTCTTTTTTTTTAATGTTTGTTTATTTTTGAGAGAGAGAGAGTTCGCGCCCTCGCACACTCATGCACAAGTGGGGGAGGAGCAGAGAGAGAGGGAGCGGAGAATCTGTAGCAGGCTCCTGGCTCTGAACTTGTCAGCACAGAGCCCAACATGGGGGTAGAAGTCACAGATTGTGAGATCGTGACCTGAGCTGAAGTCAGACGCTCAGCTGACTGAGCCACCTAGGTGTCCCAAACCACCATTCTGCCCCTAACCATCTCAAGAACTCTTGAACTGGTAGGCTCGACAATCCCACATCACCTATGGGTCATGCACTGGTGTGAGGAATTTCTATATATTTAATCCTTTCAATAACTCCATGGTATAGAGACTACCAAAAGTCCCATTTTAGATGAGAAAAATGAGGCATAGCTGATAAGTGACAGCTAGGATTTGAACCTAGGAAGTCTGGCTCCAGAGTTTGCCATTATATAACTTTGGAAAGCAAAGATTTAACCTGATTTAAATTGTATACATTTAACTGGAATGGTTAACTAACTGAAATTTAAATAAAAAACTTAAAAAATAAATTGCTTACATTTTGAATCAGCTACTAAGAATCATATGAAGAAGCACTAAAACAATCTTTTAGTAACCATTACATTTATAAAAAGCCTTTTGCAAATAGTAATAATTAACATGTTGCCTATCAAGGAGGCAAATCTTGCAGATACAGAAAATCTTGGATTGTGAGTAACTTATTCTGCGAGTGTTCCATAAGACAGGCAGACATTTCTAATAAAGTTTAACTTGATTAATGAGCGATGTCTTGCAATACGAGTACTACATGATGCCGAATGTCACATGAGCCAATGGTTCTAGAAATTCACTTTGTTTTTTTTTTAATGTTTTATTTATTTCTCGGAGAGAGAGAGAGAGAGGCAGCGTGAGCAGGGGAGGGTCAGAGAGAGAGGGAGTCACAGACTCTGAAACAGGCTCCAGGCTCTGAGCTGGCAGTCAGCACAGAGCCCGACGCGGGGCTCAAACCCACGAACCACGAGATCATGACCTAAGCGAAAGTCGGACGCTTAACCGACTAAGCCACCCAGGCGCCCCTAGAAATTCACTTTGATATATGAATGCTTTGGTTTACAAGCATCTTTGCGGAACGAATTATGCTCATAAACCACGGTTTTACTGTAATTAGATAAGGCTCCAAAAATAGAGGAAAGTCACCATTTATCACGTGCTGCATATATCTTATATACATTTTTCTCTAATCTTCACTGAGACCCTGTGAGATAGTGAATATTATTCCCTGCTAACACAAGGAAAGAAAGTGCAAAGAGGGAAATTTGCCACGATCACAAAGCCAGAACATGCTGAAGTTAGATTCACAAACAGATTTATTTCACTTTAAACCCTAAGTTCTTATATTCATGCTAAACTCTACAGCTGCCTTGTCTAATACTGTAGCCATTAGCCATTTGGCCGTAAACTACTTAAAATGTGGTGGAATGAAGGCACCTGGTGGCTCAGTTGGTTAAACAGCCGACTTCAGCTCCTGGGCATCATTTGGCTCTGTGCTGACAGCCCAGAGCCTGGAGGCTGCTTCGGATTCCTTGTCTCCCTCTCTCTCTGCCCTTCCCCTGCTTGCACTCTGTCCCTCACTTTCTCAAAAAATAAATAAACATTAAAAAACGTGGTGGGGTGGGGTGCCTGGGTGGCTTAGTTGGTTAAGCGTCCGACTTTCGCTTAGGTCATGATCCCGCGGTTCCTGGGTTCGGGCCCCGCGTCGGGCTCTGTGCTGACTGCCAGCTCAGAGCCTGGAGCCTATTTCAGAGTCTGTGTCTCCCTCTCTCTCTGACCCTCCCCTGCTCACGCTGTCTCTCTCTGTCTCCTAGAAATAAATAAACATTAAAAAAAAAAACGTGGTGGGGTGAAGTGAGGTGTGCTGTAAGTATAAAATATACATTGAATTTCAAACACTTACCACAAAAGGAGCATAATATATTTCAATAACTTTTATATGTGTTACATGTTGAAGTTACAATATTGTGGCTACATTGAGTTAAATAAACTATATGATTACAATTAATTTCACCTGTATCTCTTCAGCTTTTTAAGTGTAGATACTAGACATTTTAATTACACATGGGGCCCACTTGATATTTCTATTGGACAGCGCTACTATAGACCAGCATTTCTTCAACTTTAAGGTGCAGATGAGTCACTTGGTAAAAATGCAGATTCTGATACAGGAAGCCAAAGGTAGGACCTACAATTCTGCATTTCTCACAGGCTCTCAATGATGCCAATGTTGCTGGTCCAGGTGGAGCACATTTGGGAGCAATGGTCTAGATGAGAGAAAGGGAGGGAGAGATCAGCATCAGACTCCTTGGCAACTCCTGTGTTTATGAGGCAGTGAGTAAAAATTACAAGAGGCTCTGAAGTGGAGGAGGGGAGAAGTGGCCTGAAAAGGTCCTTAGAGAACCGGAATAGCATGTCATTGGTGAAGCCATGATGGATGCATGTCCAGGTAACACCATCAACAGCAGCACACACTAAGAGAGTAAACAGGGCCCGACTGGTTTCTCAACGAAGAGGCTACCGACGAATATACTGGGTACAGTTTCTGTGAGTAATGAACACTCAAGGCAGATTTCCTAATACTGGGGGATAGGGAGTGAATAGAAGTGGAGCTAAGCATGCTCTTTTTTCCTACAAAGAGAAAAGACAGTAGCTAAGGTGGATGGCAGGGGAAAGTGAGGGAGTGGGGTCAGGTGGGGGATAGGTCATGGAGATACTTGTTTGGTTTGGTTTTGTAGGGCCGAGACCTGAGTCAATGATTTATGCAGAAAAGGCAGGGCGCAAGGGAGAAGTCAGCCCAGAGAATACTGGTGGCTTCGCTCCTAAATATACGAGTGTGTTTACTGAATGTCAACTGTGTGTCAGCTCCCGGAATAAATGACACGGCCACAAGCTTCAAGGATCCCACAGTCTTGGCTACTAAGGGACCTGTATGCCTCTCCGGTGAAACTTTGAGAAGGTAGTAAACCAAGCATGGATTAGTGATGAGCAGTCTTTTCTACACGAGGCATGATATCTACGTATATACGTTCCTCAGTTTTTTTGGAAATGCTGGTTAAGCATTTTTTATTTCTCAATCACTGAAGGGTTCCATTTTTCAGCAAAAATTCCACAGTGTCACTAGCAGCAACCACCTCAGTAGGAGGGGACACCACTAGGTCTTTGAAGAAATGTCGAGCGAAATGATACCATGTGAGGTTGGTGAAGAGATCAAGACACAGACACAGGGAAGAGACTGGCATCAGGATTCAGCCACAGATCAAGAACCACCAGAAATTACTCACTAGCCCACTTGGAAAATTCTACGTCTGGTGGCAACTGGAGGTGGGGCACTGCCCTTTTAGTGGCAGCGTGTGGGGGATGTGGAATAAAGTGGCAGCTTGAAGGGCTGGAGTGAGGCGGAGCTAGGGAGCTGGTCCAAGAGAGAAATATCATCCTCTCCTATCTCATCTCAGCCTAAAAACAGTTAAAAGAGAATACAAATTTGGGCCCCACCCAGCCTATCATCTGAATAAACTCTTTAGTCCATTAAGTTGCTGTAGAGATTCCCAGGTGAGTTGAAAGTCAATCTTCCTTCAACTCTGGTCCTAGACCAGCCCACCTGGGGGGATGCGTAACTATCGTCCCATTGTGTCTAATTGATATGTAAATAGTCTAAAGCACAGCAATCAAAGATTCAGCCCCAGGGGAGTAAACAAGCTTTAGACACAAAGACAATGCCACTCCCAGCTTTGAGAGTGCCTAGGGATCAGGAATCAGCAGACTGGTGGAGATTCTGGGGATCATCTAGCAACTTGGCTTCTCTGGGGCTTAACTGCCTCCTAGCCCAGACTTCTTCCTTCTACCTTTTTCCTCTCCCTTCCCAGGGGGCAGTCTGAGCCATCTTAAAGCAGCCTGACCCAAATAAAGGAAACAATTCCAGTTCTTTCCTTCAGGGATGGGTGGTTTACCAGGCAGAGACGTGGGTTCAAAAGTGACTCTTTGTAACAAGGTCTGGAGAAGGGCCTCCTAACGGTCCAGCACATCGAAGCCCAAGAACTTGCCCCCCTAACCGTTTTCTGAAACCTAAATAATTAAGGCCCATGCACCTCACCATAGTCGTTTTTAAAACCTTTCTGTTTTCTTCAAACTTCCTGCCTGCAGTCATGAGTAATAAGCTTCCTCCCCTCAGCCTCCCTCCCCAACCTTCTAAGCTCAGCTTGGTCTCCAAAAACCCGGTCCAGCTTGCCAGCCTGGGGACCTGCCAAGCCTTGGCCCTTCCACGAAGCATGTCTGAAATTTCACATTCTCTGAAAGGCACACCTAGCCCTCATGAATGACTTCTTTCTCTTCACTCCTATGGTTAGATGTGCGAAAGCTCCTCACTCACACTCATTCATTCAGGAAATGTTTATGAGGGCTTCTTGTGTGCCTGGAGGCTTTGTAAGGCACAGTAACAATTCCAAGATGAATGAAGTGGACAGTCCTGTTCCCCAAGGAGGAAACCAACCCTGGAAAATCAACCCAGACTTGGGGGTCCTGGTAAGGCTTTCTGAAAGAGCAATGCGGAAGAGCATCCTAGGCAGGTGAGTAAACCAGCAAAGGCCTAGAAAACAGTCCTGGCCTAGTTGAAGAACACTAGTGGGTTGGCTGAGCTGGGCGGCAAGGTCAGGCAGGGCAAGGGGAGGGTTGGATGAGGCTGGAGTGGGGAGAAAGAACCAAAGCCAGAAGGATCTTTTGAGCTAAGCTGAGGACTTTGGTCTTGATCCCTCAGAGCTGATGGGCCATTTAAGAAAATAACACTGGGGGCGGGGCACCTGGGTGGCTCAGTTGGTTGAACATCTGACTTCAGCTCAGGTCATGATCTCATGGTTCATGGGTTTGAGCCCCGCATGGGACTCTGTGCTGACAGCTCAGAACCTGGAGCCTGCTTCAGATTCTGTACCTGCTTCTCTCTCTGATCCTCCCCCTGCTCATGCTATCTCTCTCAGAAATAAATTTAAAAAAGAAAGAAAATAACACTGGGGACACCTGCTGGCTCAGTTGGTGGATCATGCGACTCCTGATCTTGGGGCTATGGGTTCAAGCCCCACGTTGGGCATGGAGATTACGTTTAAAAATTGAAAAAGGTAAAAAGGAAAGAACTCTGGTGTGGTAAATGCATTGGTTGGGACGAGGGGGCCCAAGAGTGAAGGTGCCTCACACAGGTTCTGACTCGCAAAGACACTGGACAAGGATGTCTTTCACGGAAAGGCAGGTGAAGTTACCCAGGTGAGTGATGACTGAGGCCTAAGCTAAACAATTTATTGTCTTCAGAGAATTTATTTCTTCATTTGTGCGTGTTTGGTCTCCTCTTCCATTGGAATGGAATGGAAGCTGTGAAGTAACATTTTATCTTGTTTACTGCTCATTATAGGCCCAGGACTTCTGACAGTGCCTAGACCCTAAGGGGCACTCAGTAAATATGTGAATGAAGGAATGGAAGCTGCTGCCATATGGTTTGACAGATGACTGATAGGAGGCAGGGTCAGAGGGGTAGAATTGCCTATAATACCTGCCCTAATGCTGTGACCTCAGAAATGAAGTACCCTCGAAGCTGGTGACTGTATTGATCTCCTATTGCTGCTGTAACAAATTACCACAAACACAGTGGCTTAAAAAAAGCACAAATTTATTTTCATACAATTCTTTTTTTGTTGTTGTTCAGCATTTCTGCAATATGGTGTTTCTTTTTTCTTTTTTTTAATGTATTTTTGAGAGAGAGAAGGGGGACTTCGAGTAGGAGAGGGGCTGAGAGAGAGGGACAGACAGAAGATCTGAAGTGAGCCCTGATGCAGCCCCAAACTCACTAACCATGAGATCATGACCGGAGCCTGAACTCGGATGCTTAACTGACTGAGCCACCCAGGTGCCTCTTCTTACACTTCTTTAAGTCAGAAGTCTGAAATCAGTTGTAAAACTGATTTGATAATGAATTAAAGGCACAGTGGAGGTAGGGTGGCTCTGGAGGTGTAGGAGAGAATCCATTTTCTTGCCTTTACTAACTTCTCAAGGCTGCCTTCACCCCTTAACTCCTGACTTCTTCCTTGAATCATTCCAACCTCCTGTTTCCATCCTCAGGTCTCCTACTTGCTCTCTTTAACTCAAATCCCCCTGTGGCTCCCTGTTATAGGGGCACTTGTGATTAGAGTTAGTGCCTGCCTGAATAATCTGGGATAATCTCTATTTAATCACATCTGTAAAGTCCTTTTTGCTATACAAGGTAACATTCACAGGTTCTGGACTTCAGGATTTGGGTATCTTTGGGGGCCAGCATTCAGCAGACCATAGTGACCAGCATATGAGGTGGGTGTTGAGCACTTGCAAGAGCCTGCATAGAGGTTGGTAGGATTGAACCACTTCACCTGAGAGGCAGGGAAACAGCGGTTAAGAGCATAATCTGGAGCCAGACTGCCCAAATTCAAAGCTCTGCTATTCACTAACTATGTGACCTTGGGTAAATTGCTTAACTTCTTTGTGCTTCAGTTCCCTCCTCTGTAAAATGGAGATAATAACTACCCCATAAGGTTTCTGGGATGATTTAATGCAAAAAAGGGCATGTGGATAGACTAGTAGCAGTCCCTATTTGGGATAGCCCACAGGGAAAACCTGGAGCTGCCCTGATCCCACTACTCAATACAAGGTTTCTTAGCAGCTCAACCCTAAAGAAGCAGACTACACTGGGAATATGAACTCTCTCCCATGCAGGGGAGATCAAACATCTTAAGAGTGGTAAAGCAGGACTCTGCATTGTTACTCAAAACTCTCCCATTGATTGTCTTCAGTGTCAACAACTCGCAATTTTAGAGCATTCTTCTACAAGTTTCCTAAAAGCAAAGGGGAAAGGAGCTCCTATTTTCTTATATTCCCTTCCACTTGTTCAGTATGAGTTCCAATCCTGGCAAATTATTGTTCTGGGCCTTAATTTCCTCATGTATAAAATAATAATAAAAGGCAACATTAAAATAACACTGTATGCTAGGTGCTGACCTAAGCACTTCATTTGGATCCATAGAATCTTCACAACCTTAGAGGAACTATTATTTCCATTTTACAGATAGGGAAATCGAGGACTAGAGTCCTCCAAAGGAACAGTCTGGCTAGGAAGTTGGAATTGGTACCTCTGCTGCGGAACACTTGGTGGGGCCAGGGTGAGAGGAGGGCACTGTAAAGAATCATTTCTCAACCATCCCTACTTCTTTAGGGATTTAGGGTCACTAAGTCCCAGGCCCTTCCTGGATAGGCTGAGCCTGAGTTATGTGCCTGCATGTGCCCATATTCATCAGGAATTGAGGACAAACCATTATCTGGCTGCTTTCAACACCTCTGATAGAGGCTGAGCCATGTCTCCAACCAAAACACAAACAATGGTGACTTGCCCCTATGTTGTATGACAGATTACCCCAAATCATCCCATCTTAAAATAACAAACATTATCTCATAGTTTCTGGGGGTCAAGAATCCAGCTACGGCTTTGCTGGGTCCTTCAGTTCAGGGTCTCTCACAAGGAAGCAGTTATGTTGTTGTCCAGGAGTATAGTCATCTCAAGGCTCAACTAGGTGAGGACCCATTTCCAAGCTCACTAATGTGGCTCTTGTCAGACCTCAGGTCTTTATTGGCTGTTAGCCAGAGTCTTCAGTTCCCTACCACTTAGGCCTTTCCATAGGTTCACTTATACCATGGCAGCCGTTCCCCCAGAGCGAAGGCTGAGAGAGAAGAATGCCAATGTTTTCTCAGTGCAATATTTAGGAAGAAATCAGAGAAGAGCAGGAAAAGGGAGTTCAGTTAGGAGGTAAGGGCACCCCAAAGGGCTGGTGAAATGGCTTGATCTTCAGTGTTTTTATTTTGCTTTTCTGTATGTTAGGCAGATAGATTCCATATGAAAAAATATATATAACTTAAAACTAAAGGGAAAATAACATACAGTTCAGAAATCCACCATGTAGCAAGAAATGAACAAATTCTCGATATAAAAAGTATGCTTTGGTGGGGCGCCTGGGTGGCTTAGTCAGTTAAGTGTCCGACTTTCGCTTAGGTCATGATCTCGCGGTTGGTGGGTTCGAGCCCCGCGTCCGGCTCTGTGCTGACTGTCAGCTCAGAGCCTGGAGCCTGTTTCAGTCTGTGACTCCCTCTCCTTCTGACCCTCCCCAGCTCACGCTCTCTCTCTCTCTCTTTCTCTCTCTCTCTCTCCTAGAAATAAAAAACATTAAAAAAAATTAAAAAAAATGTGCTTTGGTTTAAAATGGATAAAACCAAAGAAATCTATCAGTTGCCATGAAATACAAGAGCATTGGAACAGATGGAAATCGCCAATGGTACTATACAGCAGGTAGAGAAAGCAAAGTTAACCCCTGGAAAAAATGAGCCAGAGTTTGAAACATATAAGATTGTGGCATATATTTTAATGGATAAAAGTTGTACCATCCTGTTTATGTGTTGAGACTCCCAATTAAAGATACTCTTGGGAGTTATCTGTGTGTACAGAATTACTTTCCGTATATCCCGAGTCCTGGAGTAGGGGATTTCAAATGTTTTTGACCTGGACAAAGAGTAAGGAATACATTTTTTATATAGCAACTAATGTGCACACATTCATACACACATAACTGAAGTGTAAGTTTTATGAAAACAATACTTATCATTATGTTTTATTAATAACATGTATTCCACTCTGATTTTTATATTCTATTGTATGTTATTTCAAAATTCTGGTCAAGATTCACTACACAGATTTCATAACCATTGATAAGTTGTGACATGCAGATTGAAAAATACTGCTTTGTAATATTTTCACCCAATTTCGGAGCACCTGGCTGGCTCAGTTGGTTAAGCGTCCGACTTCGGCTCAGATCATGATCTCACACTTCGTGGATTTGAGCCCCGTGTCGGGCTCTGTGCTGACAGCTAGCTCAGAGCCTGGAGCCTGTTTCAGATTCTGTATCTCCCTCTCTCTCTAACCCTCCCCTGCTCACGCTCTCTCTCTCTCAGAAATAAATAAAAAACATTAAGAATTTTTAAATAATTTTTTTATATTCAATGCTTAATTTTTCTTATTGTATTAGTTGTCTTACTAATTATTGTTAATAAATTACCTTAAAACTTGGTGATGTAAAACAATATAGTTTTTAAAAAAACAAATTATAGTTGACACACAATGGTACATTCATCTCAGGTGTACAACATAGTGATTTGACACTCTATATGTCACGCTATGTTCACCACAAATGTATCACCATACAACACTATTACAATTCCACTGACTGCATGCACTGTTGCTGTACCTTTCATCCCTGTGACTTATTCATTCCATAATTGTAAGCCTATGACTTCTACTCCCCTTCATTCCTTTTTGCCCATCCTCCTACACCGTTTCCCTCTGAAAACCATCAGTTTCTCCTCTCTATGTATGGGTCTGTTTCTGCTTTTTGTTTGTTTGTTCATGTGTTTTGTTTTTTAGATTCCACATGTAAATGAAATCATATAGTATTTGCCTTTCTCTGACTTATTTCACTTAGCATAATACAGTCTAGGTCAACCTATGTTATCACAAATGGTAAGCATTGTTTTTTATGGCTGAGTAATATCCATTGTTTTTATATACAACATTTTTTTTTAAGTAGGCTTCATGACTAACATGGGGCTGAACTCACAACCCCAAGATTGAGAGTTGCATGCTCTACCAATTGAGCCAGCCAGGCATACCTACATACCACATATTCTTTATCCATTCATCCTTCAGTGAAAACTAAGGTTGCTTCCATGTCTTGGCTATTGTATATAATGCTACCATAAACATAGGGATGCATATACTTTTCGAGTTAGTATTTTAGTTTCCTTGGGATAAATACCCAGAAGTGGAATTGCTGGTCCTATATTTAATTTTTTGAAGAAACTCCATACTGCTTTCCATGTTTGCACCAATTTAAATTCCCACCAACAGTGGGGTGCCTAGGTAGATTAGTAGGTTAAGCGTCTTACTTATCTCAGTTCATGATCTCACAGTTCATGGGTTTGAGCCCTGCATTGGGCTCTGTGCTGACAGCTTCGATGCTGGAGCCTGCTTCAGATTCTGTTTCTCCCTCTCTATCTCCTCCACTCACACTCTGCCTCTCTCTCTCTCCTCCTCAAAAATAAACATTTAAAAAAAATTAAGTTCCTACCAACAATGTATAAGAGTTCTCTTTTCTCCATATCCTCTCCAACACTGTTATTTATCTTTTTTTTAAATTTTTTAATGTTTTATTTATTTCTAGGAGAGAGAGAGAGACAGAGTGAGCAGGGGAGGGTCAGAGAGACGGAGTCAGAGACTCTGAAACAGGTTCCAGGCTCTGAGCTGGCAGTCAGCACAGAGCCCGACGCGGGGCTCGAACCCACGAACCGCGAGATCATGACCCAAGCGAAAGTTGGACGCTTAACCGACTAAGCCACCCAGGTGCCCCATGCTATTTATCTTTTTGATGATAGTCATTCTGAAAGGTGTAAGGTGATATGTCATTGTGGTTTTGATTTGCATTTCCCTGAACATTTGTGCTGTTGAGCATCTTTCATTCTGTCTGTATAACAGCATATATTTGTTATCTCATAGTTTTTGTGGGTCAAAAATCCCAGCTTCACTGGACCCTCTGCTTTAGGATCTATGGTGAGGCTGCAATCAAGGTATTGGGCAATAACACAATCATCTCTAGATTCAACTGGGACAGAACCACTAAAAAACTCACTCAGTGGCTCAGTTACTCTTTGGCTGTTGGTCTGAGTTGGCTGTTAATTCCCTTATAACTGGCCTTCACCACTATATCAGGCATGAGAGAAGAGCCAGGGATAAAAAGGACCAGTAAGATAATAGTAGCAGTATTTTGTAATGAAAGAATATGTCCCTTTGATATAAAAATTATTTTGAGGGGCATCTGGGTGGCATAGTCAGTTTAGCGTCCAATTCTTGAGACACAGCATGACATATAGAGTATCAAATCATTATGTTGTACACCTGAGATGAATGTACCATCGTGTGTCAACTATAATTTGGTTTTTTAAAAAGTATATTGTTTTATATCACCAAGTTTTAAGGTAATTTATTAACAATAATTAGTAATAGGCAACTAAAACAATAAGAAAAATTAAACAAATGTAGCTACCATTCATCATCATACAATACTATTACAATTCCACTGACTGCATGCACTGTTGCTGTAGTAGGCAGAGAGAGGGGGACAGAGGATCTGAAGCAGGGTCTGTGCTGACAGCAGAGAGCCCAATGCAAGACTTGAACTCATAAGCTGTGAGATCATGACCTGAGCCAAAGTCAAATGCTTAACCACTTAACTGACTGAGCCATCCAGGCACCCCTAACTTTTTTAAAAAAATAATTTCAAATTTATAGAAATGTTGCAAGATTGGTACACAGAAATTCTGCATACCTTTATACCATTTGCTAAAATCCATCAATTTTTTTTCATTGAGGTGAAATTCACATAATATATTAATTATTTCATTTACTTATTTATTAAAGCTTATTTATTTATTTATTTATTTATTTTTTAAATTTTTTTTAATGTTTTATTTATTTCTAGGAGAGAGAGAGACAGCGTGAGCAGGGGAAAGCTTATTTATATTGAGGGAGGGGGGCAGAGAGAAAGGGAATCCCAAGCACACCCCATGCTCTCAGCATAAAGCCCAGTGCAGGGATTGACTATATGAACAATGAGGTCATGACCTGAGCCAAAATCAAGAGTCAGACACTTAACTGAGTCACCAGGCACCCCTAACATCATCCATTTTAAAGTGAACAATCGGGGCGCCTGGGTGGCTTAGTCGGTTAAGCATCCAACTTTCGCTTGGGTCATGATCTCGCGGTTCGTGGGTTCGAGCCCCGCGTCAGGCTCTGTGCTGACTGCCAGCTCAGAGCCTGGAGCCTGTTTCAGAGTCTGTGTCTCCCTCTCTCTCTGACCCTTCCCTGTTCACGCTGTCTCTCTCCTAGAAATAAATTAAAAAAAAAATATTTAAAAAATAAATAAATAAATAAAGTGAACAATTGAATTGCAATCAGCACATCAAAATGAATCTATCACTTTTTGACATTTTGCCACATTTGCTTTATAATTCACTGTCTCTACAGATGTCTATCAATGCATGCATAATTATGTATCCTTTTTATCAACCACTTGAGAGTAAATTGCATACATGACACTCCTTTACTAAACCTCTTACTACTATTACATGCACTTCAGAAGAACAAGATTTCATTTTTTAAATAATTTTTTTAAAGTAATCTCTACACCTAACGTGGGGCTTCAACTCACAACCCCAAGATCATGAGTGTTGTAGACTGGGTCTAAAGTTCTCTCTTGTCCAGCAAGAGAGCAGATGCAGGATTAAAATGCGAGAGATTGCTAATGTCTGGGAAAAGACAAGAACCCCAAATAAGGGTCTTTGCTCCATATTTAAGATCAGAAGGCTTACAATCGTGATAGTGATGGGCGTGCACAAAGAGACAATGAATCTGTGAGCATTAACTCATGGACATGAGGGAAAGGGGATTTTGAAGATATATGATGTTAGGGGTTTGGGTCAATATAAAACAAAATCCTGGTACCAGGCAGATGGTTGTTAATTGAAGACCATGAGGTGCCATGTCTGTTTATCTCAGCTAGCCTAGGGGATGAGAAGATAGAGCATGTAACCTCAGGGTCAACAAGGCATCTTTCTTTTGCTAATTAGCTCTGCTTGGGCAATATCACTCAGCAGCAGCAGCAGCACATAGCCCTATCTATCTGTTTACCTAATTTGGTCCTTCCTGTGAAAGCAGCTTTCTGCTATAGTACTAAATTTGGAGCCTATCCACCCTGAATATCTAATCTTATTTACCTTTGTATAGGGGCCTTGGCCCCACCCTCTCTATACTGGAGCCTTTGCTGCTGCCATCTCTATACTTATTTACCTAATCTTGTTTACCCAGACTTGAGTGTGAGCATCCTATGGATTTATAATTCTTTTTGTCTTGTTAACCCATCAGTGCAGGCTCTGGAAATTCCTAAACTTATTCCCCGCAAAGGGAGTTGCATATTCTACCTACTGACCCAGCCAGGAACCCTGAAGGACAACATTTTATACAAAATTATCTGTACATTGGTTTAATCTATAATCCATAATCTCATTTTGTGAATTGTCCCAGTAATGTCCTTTATAATATTATTTTTTTCCCATTAATGCAAGATCCAGTCCAGGAAGACATTTAGTTGAATTCAGTTGTCATGTCTGTTTAGTCTCTTTTAGTGTGAAATAGTCTGTGTTTCACAGCATTGACATTTTTAAAAGAATACAGGTCAGATGGGCCTCATGTGTGGCTTAGTCATTGAGTGATGGACACTTGGTCTCCGGTCATGATCTCACAGTTCTTGAGTTTGAGCCCTGGGTGGGGCTCTGTGCTGGTGGTGCAGAGCTTGCTTGGGATTCTGTCTCTCCCTCTTAAAGTAAGTAAATAAACTTAATTAAAAAAAAAAAAGAATATAGGTCAGTTCTTTAGTTTGTGTTTCCTTCTGATTACAGTCTGGTTTTACATTCCCATAAGTGATTTGTTACCTTTTCAGGGTATCACAATATATCTTTCTGCCTCTAATGGTGATATTAATTTCAATCATCCAGTCAAGGTGTTGTCCAATTTCTTCATTGTATACTCTTGTGCTCCTTGCAACTAACAATCTGTGAAAGGACACTTTGAAACCATACAAATGCCTAGAAATTTCATAATATGTATCCTCTGTATAGTTTGCAGTTTAGTTTTGGATCTTCTGTTGGGGTTTTCTTTGTCAAAGTTACTGTAGGGGCACCTGGGTGGCTCAGTTGGTTAAGCGTCCAAGTCTTGGTTTTGATCTCATGGTTTGTGAGTTCAAACCCCTTTTCAGTGCTTGAGTGCTGATAGTGCAGAGCCTGCTTAGGATTCTCTCTCTTTTCCTTTCTCTCTGCCCCTCCCACTGGTGCTCTCTCTGTCTCTCTGTCTCTCAATAAATAAACCTAAAAACAAAACAAAACAAAAAAACCAGGATGCCTGGGAGGCTCAGTTGGTTAAGTATCCAACTTTAGCTCAGATCATGATCTTGCAGTTCATGGGTCTGAGCCCCACATTGGGCTCTGTGCTCAAAGCCTAGAGCCTGCTTTAGATTCTGTGTCTCCCTCTCTCTCTCTCTCTGCCCCTCCCCTACTTGCACTCTGTTTCTCTCTCTCTCTCAAAAATAAATAAGCATTAATAAAAATGTTTTAATAAAATTAAATTTAATTTAAAACAAAGTTATTGTAAAGAGAGCTTTCAAATGTCCAGATCTTATGGTGTAACATATAACTCCATAATTCCTGTGATTTATTATCTTTTAAAGGAAAAAGAAATATTATTAAAGAAACTATTGGTTATTCTTATTTTGTGATGTGTTTTAATTCTCAGTCTTTTCAATTAAAAAATCATCCTTTCGGGGCGCCTGGGTGGCTTAGTCGGTTAAGCGTCCGACTTTCGCTTAGATCATGATCTCACGGTTCGTGGGTTCGAGCCCCGCGTCGGGCTCTGTGCTGACTGCCAGCTCGGAGCCTGGAGCCTGTTTCAGTCTGTGACTCCCTCTCTCTGACCTTCCCCTGTTCACGCTTCAAAACTTGAAAGATACAAAAAGGATACAGTGAAGTCTCTCTTTCACCAGCTACGCAGTCTCTCAAATAAGAGCTACCCAGTCTTTCTCTGTGTCCTTCCAGAGCTAGTTTCTGCATATATAGCAAAAACATATATACACCCCATACAAATTAACTTTTGTCTATACTTGTACTACTGTTACACATTTGGCTTTTTTCATTTAACAATATATCCTATAAGGGTGTCTGGGTGGCTCAGTGGATTGAGCAGCTGACTCTTGATTTCGGCTCAGGTCATGATCTCATAGTTTATGAATTTGAGCCCCTTGTCCAGCTCTGCCCTGATGGTGTGGAGCCTGCTTGGGATTCTCTGTCTTTCCCTCTCTCTCCAACCCTCCTGCTCACTCTCTCTCAAAATAAATAAACTTTAAAAAAACAAAATAACCAATACAGTAAAACTTTGGATTATGAGTAACTTGTTCTGCAAGTGTTCCACAAGACAAACAAACATTACTAATAAATTTTAACTTGATAAATGAGCAGTGTCTTGCAATATGAGTAGTATATGATGCTAAATGTCACATGATCACAACTGAGCCAATGGTTCTTGAAATCCACTTTGATATACAAGTGCTTTGGATTACAAGCCTGTTTCCAGAATGAATTATGCTTGCAAGCCCAGGTTTTACTGTATCCTAGAAATTAAATATTAGTACATTGAATACTTAGCTTCCTTATTCATCCTAATGGCTGCATATTATTGCATTGTATATGTGTGGTATGATTTTTTCCACTAGTCCTCTTGACATTTCAGTTGTTTTCATTCCTTTGCCTTTATATAAACTATGGTGCAGAATAACTATGTTCATATATCAGTACATGTGCAAGTCTATCTGTAATATAAATTCCTGGATATGGTATTTCTGAGTCAAAAAGTATGTAATTTTGTATTGTAATTTTGATAAATGTTGCCAATGTACACTTCATCAAGATTCCACCAAGATTGTACCAATTTACAGGGAATGAGTCTTAGCATAATTGTTCCTTTATATGCAACAACTGAGAAAGGAAGTTTGAAAACAATATCAATCCGAGAAGATTCTAAAGGAGTGGCTTTTACAAAAATGATACATATATTCAATACTGCAAAATATAATAATTAGGACTCAAAAAACTTACCTCATAGATAAGGCTGGAATTTTAGCTTAATTCTTGTACTGGTAAAGATTGTTGTTTCTCCCAATCTGAAGTCTTGCTATTTGGCTTAATTTTTTGCTTTAATGATGTGCATATTTCCAGGTCTGCTTTAACCAACTGAGTACAAACTCAGGAAGACAGCAAATAGTTCAGCTGTTTAACAGACATGAGCCTGGCAAGGGGAAGAGGGAAAAGGGCTTTAAGCTGAACCTCTCCTGCAGGCTTTTACTGTCCCTGAGGCATTTTCCTTGCCCAAATAAGAAGGAAAATTATTTTCCAGTCTTAAATCGAATGCCAAAATTATTCTTGGAATTGCTCCCTTAATCTGTCAGTTTCATTTTTCCCATGGAGGCGTGATCAGGGTGGCCAAACCTTTTCAGTCAGAATCAGGAATGGAACTTGATAGCTCCTACAGACAGCTACTTTGGAAAAACTCCTTGCAAGGTGATTTTAATAGTGACTACAAACATCAGAGATCTGGTACTGGGATCTGAAGCTCTCACAGTACAGGTGACTTCAGTCTTTCTATAGTGTAGTGGGCTAAGAGGGATATAAAGGAATTAATCATTTCCAGCAAAGAGAAGACTAAGGAATCAAATTCCAGGGTTCATCAGTGTGGATCTCTAGCTCATATCTGAAGTTCTTCATTTTCATTCTCTTTCCCAGTCTGGTAGAGTCAAAAGTATGGGATTTGGAGCCAGACCTACCTTAGCTCACATCCAAGCTTTGTCTCTTGTTGTGTTGGGACCACAAGTAGGGTAGTTAGCATCCCAAAGACAAAGGGGCCTCACCAATAAATCTGGGATCCCATTACCTTCCTTGCAGTGTCAATGTGAGGATTAATGGAAGTCAAGTGCATGTGCACAAGTTCCTAGCACAGTCCTGACAAACTGTGGATGTTTATTTCTTTCCTATTATCCCCTCTCTACCCCCTCTGACCAATGGCCTGAAATTCTTCCAGAGCCTATAGTCTTCACAAGCATTAAGTTAGAAAAGAAACATTATAGTAAGACAATCAGTGGAAACACCAGACTTCACCTGGGCCTAAATTAGAATTTGGAAATTTAAAAAATATCCATTGCTTTCTAGGTGGTAAGGTTTCAGACCTCAGGAAATGTATTTTTCTGTATTGACAGCCACACTGTTAGAAAATCTACACCTTTGGGACAATTGTGCCAGGTTTTGTAATCAAATCAAAACTATAGCTTATATTTAAACATTTCACAATCTTGTAAAGCAATTTAGATACAAATGGAGTTTTAAAAAAAATCAAGTTCAAGTTTCTTCTGTCTTTCCTCTCCCTGGGGAATATAAAAGATAGCTCTCAAGAATAGGGAATGGTTTTACCATAGATGGAGACTTTGGAAATTCTCTGAAACAAATAGTTTGCAGATTTTATAAATGCAAATATATAGTAGTGAATTATTTTACTCTAAACTCTTTATTTCCAGATATCTAACAAGGACCAACTTATTCAACCACAGCAGCAAGATAGGCTAGCTGTTCACCAGACCTGTTTCCTTCTCCTAACTAGGCATATAGCTAGACTATATTTCCCAGCCTCCCTTACACTTATGTATACCAAGTGGAATGTGGTCAAAAGTTATATGGAGCACTTCCAGGCCTGGTCTGTTAAAACTCCCATGCATCAGCCTCTGTGCCCTTGAACCCTCCCAGCTGGCAAGATGGAGATGACTCCCAAGGCAACCTTTGGAGCCACATTTTTAATATGGAAGGAGCCTGAAACCCTGAATCACTACTTAGAAAAGAGCCATGCAACCAAAAACATCTTCATTAGACTATTTTGTGGGTAAGAAATAAGCTTATTTGTATTAAACCAGTGAGATTTTAAGGGACTTATCTCTAACAGCAGCTAGTATTACCAGTATAGTCTTTTTTTAAAAATTTAATGTTTTTTATTTATTTTTAAGACAGAGAGAGACAGAACACAAGTGGGGGAGGGGCAGAGAAAGAGGGAGACAGAATCTGAATCAAGCTCCAGGCTCTGAGCTATCAGCACAGAGCCCAACGCAGAGCTTGAATCCACGACTGTGAGATCATGACCTGAGCTGATGTTGGACTCAACCAACTGAGCCACTCAGGCGCCCCACCAGTATAGTCTTAAACACAAAATGTCATCTTAAAGTCCTCAGATGTCTTTATACCAGTCTCCTTCTCTCCTTCCTTCTCTTCCTCTGTTCCTTCCTTCCTTCTTTTCCTCCCTCCCTCCCTTCCTTCCTTCTTTCCTTCCTTCCATTCTTCACTCCTCCCTTCTTTCCATTTTTCCTTACCCAGTGAGCATCCAGTACACTCCTTCTAGGCTCTATTCTAGGCACTGGGGATGTTGGGTAAACTAAGCAAATTTTTGCCCTTGTGAAGCTCACATTATAATGGAGTTGATAGGGGTGCCTGAGTGGCTCAGTCAGTTAAAAATTGGTTCTGGTCATGATCTCACAGTTCGTGAGTTCAAGCCCCACATTGGGCTCTGTGCTGACAGCTCAGATCCTGGACCCTGCTTTGAATTCTGTGTCTCTCTCTCTGCCCCTCCCCTGCTCATGCTCTGTCACTCTCTCAAAAATAAATAAACATTAAAAAATTTTATAATGGAGGAGATAGGCAATAAACAAGTAAATAATATGGTTTCAAGCATTGATAATTGCTTAGAGAAAAAAATCCCTAAAGAATAAAAGGAGTGAGAGAGTAGCAAGGAGGATCTTTTAGACAAGGTTAAGAAAGGCTTTCTGAGGAGATGGAACTGAGCAGAGACCTGAATGATACAAAGAAACTAATCATACAAAGAGCCAAAGGCACAAAGATCTTTTTTAAAAATATTTTTTCTTTTTATGTTTTATTTATTTTTGAGAGAGAGATCATGAGTAAGAGAAGGCCAGAGAGAGAGAGAGAGAGAGAGAGAGAGACAGAATTGGAAGGAGGCTCCAGGCTCTGAGCGAGCTGTCAGCACAGAGCCTGACATGGGGCTCAAACCCACGAGCTGTGAGCATGACCTGAGCCGAAGTTGGACACTTAACCAACTGAGCCACCCGAGAGCCCCAACAAAGATCTTAATCATAAGAAGTGATTTGTAGAAGGGAACAAAACATAACAACAGTACAAAAAGAAACATTGAAATGACTCAACTTAGTCAAAGATGAATCAAAGGGAGATGAAACTCAAACCCCAGATTCATGTGTTTCTAACCTGATGTTGTCCTTGACCAAGAATCTTTAGCATCTTTGGTAAACTCTTTCTTCTATTCTTGGATGACTAATTTCATACTTCACAGTCCTTTCATTTTTTGCTCATATATTCAGGCAAATCAGAAAATATAGTAATATGTTAGGCTCTATCCTTAGACATTTCTAACCCATCTAAATGAACTTAACTGTGGGAACTCCAGCAAGTTATTTAACTCTCCAGTCCTAAAAGGCCTCATCTTTCAAAATGGAGAGAATTCTAGCAACTAAGTTACTTCATAGGTTTGTTCTGATAATAGATGAGATTGTAAATGTAAAATGCTAGCACAGAGTGCCAAAGAAATATTTTTAAGGTGGGGACTGATTGGCTGAGCCATTAGAGCATGCGACTCTTGATCTCAGGGTCATGAATTCAAACCCCATGTTGGGCCTAAAGCTTGCTAAAAAAGAAAAGAAAAGAAATGTGTATGTATTTTTAAAGTTTACTTAGTTTTGAGGGAGAGAAAAAGAGCACGTGTATGCACAGGAGGGACAGAGGGAGAATGCCAAGCAGGCTCCACAGTGTCGGTACAGAACCTGATGAAGGGATTGATCCCATGCACAGAGAGTTCATGACCTGAGTTGAAATCAAGAGTTGGATGCTTAACTGACTGAGCCACCCAGACATCCCCCAAAAATGAAATATTATAAGGGTTAAATTAATCTACTGCATACCATTCAAAGCCTATCTATTAAATTCCCAAGTCCATGTTCTTTTTTTTTTTTTTTAATGTTTTATTTATTTCTAGGAGAGAGACAGCGTGAGCAGGGGAGGGTCAGAGAGAGAGGGAGTCACAGACTGAAACAGGCTCCAGGCTCTGAGCTGGCAGTCAGCACAGAGCCCGACACGGGGCTCGAACCCACGAACCGCGAGATCATGACCTAAGCGAAAGTCGGACGCTTAACCGACTAAGCCACCCAGGTGCCCCCCAAGTCCATGTTCTTAAAACACCAAGATATTTTGGTCTTCTTTGGGGTCGCACCCCAATTCAATCCTCATCTGAAGTGAAAGGATAATATTCCCCGCAGCCTTTGTAGACAGGAACAGCCAGCAGTTGGCTCTTATATGCAGGAGGCTTTGTGTTGGGGATGTTTATTTATGAACCTGAAATACCTATCCGGCTGTCTGATGAAAGATCACCACCAGCCACTATCCCATACAGCTTCCATAGGGCACCATTTACATAGAACTGTGAATTGTGGGTTGGGAAACCAATTTGTAGGTCATGGCCAGCATCTTTTAAAATTTTTATTGAAGTATAACCTATAAGCAGAAAAGTGCACAAATCAAAAGTATAGAGCTCAATAAATTTTTACAAAATACACACAGCATGTAGCCAGCCTGACCTGAAGAAATAGAATATTACTAACATCTCAGAAACACTCCTCATCTGCCTTCCTAGTGACTACTTCCTCCAAAGCTAACCACTAGCCTGATTTCTAGTACTAGCGATGGTTTTGCCTTAAAAATTTTGTTTTTATTTTTAAGTAATCTCCATACCCAACATGGGGCTTGAACTCACAACTCCAAGATCAAGAGTCACATGCTCTACTGAGTCAGCCAGCCAGTTGGCCAAGTTTTCTTTGTTGAAGTTTCATACAGATAAAATCATATGATATATAATTCTTTCATATTTGACTTCTTTTGCTCGACATTATATTTGTGAAATTCATTAATAATGTTGTGTGTATCAATAGTTCTCATTGCCCTAGAATATTCTGTTATGTGAATATAGGGCAATTTATCCGTTCTAATTTTAACAGACAATTGGATTGTTTTTGAGTTTGTGCCGTTAAAGATAGTGGTATAAAAGAATGGCCATTTATCATGCTCACAGATTCTGTGACTCAAGAATTTGGAAGGGGCACTATGGAGATGGCTTATCTCTGCTCCAGGGGTGTATAAAGCTCTGGCTGAAAAGACTCAGTGGTTGGAGGTGAATTGATGGTAGCACCAGCACATATCTGGTACCTGGGCTGGGAGGTCTGTTAGGACTAAGTAGGTCAATTAGGTTACCTATATGTGGATTCTTCTGGGTGTTTGGCTTCCTTACAGCATGGTGGCCTCAGGACAGTTGGATTTCTTACATGGTAGCTCAGAGTTCCATGCATGAGGGTCCCCAGGAACAAGGTAGAAACTTCATGGCTTTTTCTGATGGAGAAGGTAAAACGGTTTTCTCTCCAGCCATCTTAGTTGATGGGCTGGAGCACTGTAAATTAGATTGACAGAAAACCAGCTTAATACGAGGAAAACAGTTTATTAATACGTGCATTACACATACACATGGGTGCACTCAGTGATGAGTAACACAAAGGGTGGTTAGAACTTGAGCTTATATATAACAAAAGAATAATAAAGTTTTAGAGAAATGACAAAGCAAATGAAAAGGACTTCAAGGTTTTAGGATGACAAACTGTGGGAAGGGAAATATGTGGGGAACTAATGGGAGATATGGCTTGGGTTAGCAAGGTTTGGTTTTTTAAAAAATTTTTAACCTTTATTTATTTTTGAGAGACAGGGAGAGACAGAGCATGAGTGGGTGAGGGCAGAGAGAGAAGGAGACACAGAATCTGAAGCAGGCTCCAGGTTCTGAGATGTCAACACAAAACATCTCACCTGATGCAGGGCTCAAACTCACAAACAAATCTTGAGATCATGACCTGAGCTGAAGTTAGATGCTTAACTTACTGAGCCACCCAGGTGCCCCTAGCAAGGTTTTTTTTTTTTTAATGTTTATTTATTTTGAGAGAGAAAGCACACGCAAGGTGGGGAGGGGCAGAGTGAGAGAGAGAGAGAGAAAGAGAGAATCCCAAGTAGGCTCCATGCTGTCAGCACAGAGCCCAACCCAGGGCTTGATTTCATGAACCATAACGTCATGACCTGATCCAAAATCAAGTCAGACGCTCAACTGACTACGCCACCCAGGTACTCCTAGCACGGTTTATTTTGTAGGTACCTCTAATGCCATCCCTAGGCTGATAAGGTCTACAGTTGTCTCTGGTGATTAATTTCTGTCCTCCCTGGTAGGAAGAAGAGGAGGGGAGACACCTTTACAAACTATGCCCTGCATTTAAACACATAGAGAGAAGGCAGAGAGCTTTTCTTATATCTATTTTTTCTCAGTTGCCTTCAGCTCAAAATGCCCAATGGCATATTTTGGGACAGTGTATTCTACTACCCTCAATTGACTTAACTTTGCATTTGACTTAAAACAGCATTATTTTTACACCATTTTATTTGCTGCAGGTGAGTCACAAGCTTGCTTAGTTTCAAAGGGCAGAAACAGATCCTACCACAGCCAAGGGAATAATCTCTAGGTTCCATTATAGGAAAGCATATGAGATGGGAGAGACTGTTGGAGCCATTTTGGAATACACAGTCTGCCTTAGCTGCTATGACCATTCTTAGATATTTTTCATGACCACATGTACATTTCTCTTGGGTACATGCCTTGGAGTACAATTACTAAGTCAAAATATATATGTACATTAGCTTTAGTAGACAAAGCTAAATAGTTTTTTTTTACCTTGTACCAACTTATAGTTTCATAAATAACATATGAAAGTTCCAGTTACTCCATATCCTTGCTACCAATTGGCATTGTTTTTCTCAGTGTAGCCATTTGACTGGTTGTACAGTGGTATTGCATTGTGGTTTAAATTTATACTTCTCTGATGACTAATGAGGTTAAGCACCTTTTCATATGTTTACTGGCTATTTGAATGTCTTCTTTTGTGAAGTGTCTGTTCAGAGGGCCAGTATACTTTTTCAAATGGAACAGAATAGAAAATATCAGTACATTATACATAGCAAGAGTAGGTATTTTTTCCTGAAACATTTATTTACTTTTATATGTTGTAGTAGATGCTGTGGTATACTCCCCCAATCACTCCCTACAGGATTAAGACACACACTCCCCACACTACTAACTAAATGCTCAAAATAAGTCTCTCCCCAGAAGTTGCCCTTGGTCTGAGGGAAGTTAGTTATCTAGAGTTAAAATCCCTCCCCAGGGAAAGCCTACATCCAATGGCTGGTTGATTTGGAAGGTAGGTGCAAGGGTCTGGCCCTTCTAGAGGTACCAATTTATCCTGGTTTGCTTGGAACTTTCCTAACTTTAAAACTAAAAGTCCTGCATCCTGGGAGATCACTCAGTCCTACACAAAGTGAGATGGTTGGTCACCCTACTCTTGCCACAATTTGGGACACCACTGATGAGCCAACTTCAGAACTCTCTGAGAAGCAAATGAAGCTTCACTTAGGTTGCAAGAGTATCACAACTTAACTTCTCCCTTTGTCCAATCGTGCAACCCTTCTTCTTTCACAGGTGCTGATCCCAGAGTACTCCCCAATAAATGAGTTGTATGCAGTTCTCCATCTAGAATCTGCCTCTCAGGGAGCCCAAAGTACTGTATACATGTAGTAGGTCCTAATGATAAAATTCCTTTTCTTTCTGGGCATGAAGGTCAAAAAAGATATGGAAGCCACTGTTAAAATAGACATTACCAGTGTCCACCCAGTACTCTTCTCTTCCCTTAGTGATAGCAGTCTGCTTCTTTTAGGGAAGTACAGCTCCTCTGGCTCAAGTCAGGTGTTATGTCGGCACCTCCAATTTAAGTGCCCCATCCTTTGCCAACTTTCAACCACCACTGTGGGAATGGGCCTGTGACTCAATCCAGAATCGCTTCCTAGAATTTCTCTATTCAGCATTAGAGAAAAAGAGTCCTTTCCTGGGTCAACCTCTTCCATTAAAATACCAAACCAGAGGCCATAGAGCCCATACACAGACAGAGGAACAGGGAAAATATGGAGAAAGGGATTCCTCTGACATTATAGTCTGCCTTCAGGACAACCCTGAGACCCATTTGTACCACCACCTCTCTTCCAGCTGGGCTTCTGCCATTTGCAGCCAAAAAGATCCTGATTAGTGCACAGACTTTTAAGAAGAGCAGATTATGATAACTCATCAGACAAATAATCAACAGCTATACTGCTAATTTTTTTCTATCTTCTATTTATCAGTCTTCCCTTCTTTTGCCTTGTTTTCTCTACTTAATCAAATAAAACCCATCCTTCAAAATTTGTTCAAAAGCCTCTTGCCCATAAATAAATATTTAGAGAAAGGAAGGAAAGGAAGGAAAGGAAAGGAAAGGAAAGGAAAGGAAAGGAAAGGAAAGGAAAGGAAAGGAAAGGAAAAGAAGGAAGGAAAGGAAGAAAGAAAGAAAGCAAAGAAAGAAAGCAAAAGAAAGAAAGAAACACCTGGGTGGTTCAATTCATTAACCATCTGACTCTTGATTTTTGCTCAGGTCATGATATCAAAGTCTGTGAGTTCAAGCCTAACATCAGGCTCTCTGCTGTTAGCACAGAGCCTGCTTCAGAACCTCTGTCTCCCTCTCTCTTTGCCCCTCCCCAGCTTGTTCTCAATCTCTCTCTCTCTCTTTCTCAAATAAATAAACATTAAAAAAGAAAAGCCCTTTGCCTAGTGAAGTAAACTTTCCTGCCACTACCAGTTTATATGCAGGCAGAACCCAAATGTTATTGAGCTCTTGCAACTCTTATGCTGAAAGCTGCTGCCGTGCTAACACTGGACTGCAAAGATGGAATAGTGCACAGACAGGCCCTCCAGGTGCTTTAGTATTGTAGTGGGAGAAGCTAACCCACAGATAGTAGTTACTATCTTGAGTTGGCAAGCGTAATGATAGAGATCTTAGAGAGCCCCTAGGTGGGAGGCTAGCCTCTGGAATGGTCCCGAGGGTTGCCCACCTCCTGGTATACATACTCTGTGTAGCTCCCTCCCACACTGTATCCGGATTTATCTTTGTAATCAAGAGTACCATTAAAGTAATGGTGTGTGACTTACAAGCCTAGGCCAGGGGTTAGCAAACTTTTCTGCAAAAGGCCAGATAGTCAATATTTTTAGCTTTGCAAGCTATATGGTTTCTATTGTAACTACTCAACTCTCACTGTAACATTAAAGCAACCAATAAGTAAATAAATGAGTGTAGCTGTGTTCTAATAAAACTTTATTTACAAAAATAGGTGGCAGTTGGCTTATTGGCCACTTGTAGCTTGTCAAATCCTGGTCTAGGTCATAAAAGACACTGCAACTTTTGACTTACTGTCTTGGGTCACTTGCTTTGGGGGAAGTCAATTTCCATGTCATAAGGACATTTGAGTCCTACAGAAGGGTCCACATGATGAGGAACCAAGGCCTCTACTGAAAGCCAGTGTCAAGTGCGCCAGTCATGTGAGTGGGCCATTGTCTAAGTGCATGCGTTAGCCCCATTAAGACTTTGGATGAGACTGAATCCCCGACCGCATCTTGACCACAACTTCATGAAAGATACTAAGCTGGAAGTGCCCAGCTAACGTGCTCCCAAATTTCTGAAATTATATGAGCTAGTGAGTTTTATTGTTTGAAGCCACTAAGTTTTGGCTTAGTGCAGAAATAGAGAACTAATAGTGAGATTTGTCTCCCTCCTAACTCCTGAGATAAGCATTAAGAAACAATAAGCTATAGCCTAGGTGTTTTGGTAAATTAGTTATTTAAATTATAAATACATAAATATAAACTCATTGTAAAAGATTCAAACAATACAGAAGTACAGAAACCAAACAAGAAAATCTCCCTGTGTCCACTCCCTACCCTCCTCAGCCCCACATCCACTGTCCTTGGAGGAGGTATTGACATTTTTGTGTATAATCTTTTAGCCCCTTTCCTATAGCAAGAATACCTAATAACTTCTTCCTTTTTTTTATTTACTCAGCATCTGGCGTATTCTCTAATGTTTATTTTCTTCTCTTTGGTCTTAAAGGTTTGTTGTTTTCTTAAGGGACAGCCTCATGGGTGTGTAATATGTGCAGTGACATTGGGCCCTGCGATTAGAAAGGCTCTGTATTTGATTTAATACTCTGTTGTCACTTCCTTGAAACTCCTAAAAAATTTTTAAGAAGGGGTCCCCATATTTTCATTTTATATTGGGTCTGGCTTTTAGATTTATCTTCCCTAAGATTAGAAAGACAGAAGCTTAGGGCTGCAGTCCTGTCATAGACATCTTTGAATTTCCAATAGCATCTTGAGAATGCTCAGAGTAAACATTTGTTAATATGAAGGGTAAATTTTTTTTTATTTTTTTAAAATGTTTTTTATTTATTTTTGAGAGAGAAAGACAGCACGAGCAGGGGAGGGTCAGAGAGAGAGGGAGACAAAGAATCCGAAAACAGGCTCCAGGCTCTGAACTAGCTGTCAGCACAGAGCCCGACACGGGGCTCAAACTCATCAACCGTGAGATCGTGACCTGAGCCAAAGTTGGACGCTTAACCGACTGAGCCACCCAGGCACTCCTATGAAGGGGAAATTTCTTATCTCTACTGGGTTTTTTTCTTGGTTTTGTTTTGTTTGGCAAAGCTATGTACAGATATCTTTAATCATGGTTAACGAACAGAATAATCCAGAGTTTTTATTATCATAGTTGAGCCTCATTTTCCCTCTGATTTTTGCATGTTACTCTGAGCTTCATTTGTTCCATGCAAGGAACAAAGGAAGAATACTATTCTCTGTTTCTCACTCAGAAATCTATAAACACATTCTTAAGAAGCAACAACTTTAGCCCCTTCCAACCTACAAGTTCCATGTTTCATAAGTATCTGTATTCAAAGACGGATTGTGAGCCAGGCATAAACAATGCATGTTTTCAGGCAAGCTCAGTAGAAGTGAGTAAATATATAATGGGGAATATAACTATGATATTTTAAAATTTTCATCTGTCCCTGCTCCTGTCAATGATTCTTCTGGTCATTTTGGGGGTTCACTGCTCTTTGAATTTCAGTCATGGAAAGATTTATCATGACTTCTTATAAAAAATATATTAGATTTCATGTTATTCTGATTAACTTTTTCAAACAGGTTATTTAAAATCATATTCTCTATTTTTCCAAACTTATATTTGGAGTTAGTTCAGGCCTTTCTTTAAGCCATTTCCCCCAAATATTAAAAGAAAAATTTCCCCAATTTTTATATTACTACTTAAAGTTTTTTATGCTTTTAAGAGTGAATGTTCCATGATTATTTGTTTTTAAGTTTATATTTAAATTCCAGCTAATTAGGGGTGCCTGGCTACCTCAATCAATGGAGCATGCAACGCTTGATCTCAGAGTTGTGAGTTCAAGCCCCATCTTGGGTGTAGAGATTACTTAAAAATAAGAATCTTGAAAAATAAACTGGGGAACCTGGGTGGCTCAGTCTGTTAAGTGTCTGACTTCAGCCCAGGTCACAGTCTCACAGTTGGTGGCTCGAGCTCCATGTTGGGCTTTGTGCTGACAGCTCAGAGCCTAGAGTCTGCTTCAGATTCTGTGTCTCTCTCTCTCTGCCTCTCCCCCACTCACACTCGGTCTTCCTCTCTTTCTCAAAAATAAACATTAAATTTTTAATTAATTAATTAATTCATTAAAATTCATTAATTCCAGGTAGTTAATATACAGTGTATTAGTTTCAGGTGTACAATTTAGTGATTTCCATGATTCTTTTTAGTATATGTGCTGCCGAAGCGAGCACACCATGATTCTTTTTAAATGGAGTTAATTAGAAATCCAGAAAAGTAAAATAATAAAAATTTAATAAAATAGTAGTTACATCTTAAAACTTAAAATATTTTCATTATTCACTTAATCATTCATTTATCAAATATCTATGAAGTTCCTCCTATGTGCATGGGATTGTTTCAGATGGGGAACACAGCAGACAAGTTTTCTGCCTCCTGGAGGTTGTATTTTGGTGTGAGAACATGACAGTCAACAGAAATAAGTAGAGGATGAATAAGTAATAATAATAGAATGTTTAATTTTAGCTGTTAATGTGTAGTAAGAAAGAAAATACAAAAGGGGGGCACTTGGCTGGATCAGTCAGAGGAGCATGTGACTCTTCATCTCGGGGTTGTGAGTTGGAGCCTCATGTTGGGTGTAGAGATTACTAAAAAACAATAACATTAAAAAAATACAAATTTGAGTATTTATTGGTATGTAAACACTTTATATTGTCAAATGAAAAATAGGAATTGTAAAATAATTAGGTATAGGGATTTCAATTTTAGGGATATGTAGGTACCTTACAAAAAATAAACAGTAATAATAAAAGTTGAGATGTATATACACTAAGATATAAGTGTAAAAAATACTTAAAAAAAAAAAAAAAGAAGGGTGCCTGGCTTGCTCAGTGAGTAGAGCATGTGACTCTTGATCTCAGGGTTGTGAGTTCAAGCCCCATGTTGTCCATGGAGCCTACTTTAAAAAAAAAAATAGAGCCCATTTGAATTAGGGATCTATTTCACAATATTAAGAACAAGAAAAATATGGGAAGATTAATTCCCTGGGACCATCAAAACATTGGTTCTATCAGATTTTATGGCCAACTGGAGAGGAATTTTTCCTGATGGCCTGGAGCCAATACTGACAAAAATAATTGACAGGGTGATAATTATCATAAGATCTCCAGTTTGCATTAATGTACTCACTCCCTTGCCCTCCTCCATGGCCAGATTTTCATATTACCCAAAGCAATGGTATGCACACAGTAGGTGCTGCATGATTATTTGCTGCAAGCCAGCAGGAAGGAATGTATGACTGTGCTGTGGAATGGAAAACAGATGTGACTACTTCGGAAATGCAATCAAACAGCTTTTGAGGTACTGAGAAGGAGGAGTGTATTTGCAAACCAGGAAACACCCAACCCCAGGAAGCAGATGCTGGTATGCTTTGGGTCAAAACATCTTTTTCATAGAAAGCTCCTGGGTCTCATTTTTACTTTGGTGACAATCAAAATTCTTAATCTGTCTGGGGAGTTTAGTTCCACAATGAGATTCTGAGTGACTGCCCCCATTCACAGCAAGCTGGGTTCTGTGGTAATTGCCTTTGATGTCTGTTCTTTGGCCTTTCTACCTCTCCTAACCCCTGTCGCTGGCAATTACCCTGGGAGGCTGCCCACAACAATGGGGACTATTGCCTCAGTAACAGCGGCATCGGTGGTGGCAGAGGCTGCAGATGCTGCCAAAGGCTACAATGAGAGCCAAGGGAACTTCCCAGGGTTTGCTCAGCTGAAATGTGTGGTTTTCCTCCTACAGTGTGTGTCTACCATCACAGTGTGAGGTGGCAACTCCATCTCAGAGCTCCAAGGGATCCCCAGGTTGCCTCTGCTGTGATCACAGTGATTCCTAATATTGCAAGGCTGCAGCTGAGGATTTCGAGAGGTTGAGTAGGGAAAAGAGATCCTGGCTAGGGGAAGGGCAATGCCCTAAGGGGCCGTCTTCCATGAACCCTTCTGCCTTCTATGCTCAGCAGTCTTTGTTGAAGGATAAAGATACTTTAGGCAATACCAGAGACAGAACTAACATTTATTGAGTAGTGACTCAGGGCTATGGGTTGTACGGGTCTGTCTTAATCTTACCACATGTATGAAGTACTATCAGTCCCAGTTTACAGAGGAGAAAAATGAGGTTCCCTTTGGGTATGAACTTAGATCTCTTGAATATAAATCATGTTCTTTCTACTACAAGTAGCTTTGAGGGAGTGGAGAAATGGGAATCAAGATTCCTGGTTTGTCCAGAGCAGTATCCTTGATAAATGGCACCAAAACAGTGCTTCATAGGGACTGGATTATATAAAATAGCCTAATTCAACATATTAGTTTAATTAAATTAGAATAAAATGCTCACCTTTAATGCCTCCTGATTTAGGGGAAATAACAGAAATATTAAGACTATTGAAAATGCTTTATTATGAACTTAAAAAAATATTTTTTGAGTAATCGCTACACCCAATGAATTTATAATCCCGAGATCAAGCCCCCATTATGAACTTTTAAAACAGTTTAATAGGTGTCTTGATTCCCAGACCATCATACCTTGAGGATTAGTCAGGGACTAGAGGCTCCTTTTTCAGTTCCTTTCTCTCCAGGTTTCTACCATTGGCCATTTCCCTGTGAGGTAACCTAAGGATGCCAGCCATACTGGATAAAGTTGTACTTTGGGCTCCCAATATCTTCCATAATCAATTGCATTTCAAATATACTGAAGTAATATAAGTTACCTCATCACCCTAAACTTCTTTTCCGTGACTCTCTGAGCCCAGTCTTAGTATTATTTAACATTGACACATTGGGGCATCTGGGTGGCTCAGTAGGTTTAGGGTCTGACTTGTGATTTCAGCTCAGGTCATGATCTCATGGTCAGTTGTGGAATTGAGCCCCACCTTGGTCTCTGCACTGGGTGTAGAGCCTACTTAAGATTCTCTCTTTCCCTCTCCCTCTGCCTCTTCCCCACTCACACCCACAAGCACTTGCTCTTTCTCTCTTTCTCTCTCAACAAATAAAAAAATAAAAAAGACAAATTGTTTCCTATTAGTGATATTAAAATGTACACACAAACCTGGCAAATAGAATTACAGGTAGAAGTGATTACAAAAAAATTCCATGAAGCCAAGAAGTTCACATAAAGTAAACAGAAAAAATGATCAAATTCTTTACTGTGTGGAATAGAATAAAAACAAATTTTCATAGAAAATGCTAAGTTGTCTACAAGCAGTGTAAGATGAGTTCTTTAGAAATAGAAAAAGAAAAATTTAAAAAGTGGCTATACTCAATTCTGGAAGTGTACCAAACACATATGGCAAGAGAAGTCAGTTCACCTCTTTGACTGATGTTCTTGGAGATAATTTTGTCCCAGGACTGTGTTTATTTGTTTGTTTTTCAAAGGCTTATTAATTTATTTTTGAGAGAGAGAGAGTCTGGGGAGGGGCAGTGAGAAAGGGAGACAGAATCTCAAGCAGGCCCTACATTGTCAGCACAGATCCAGATGTAGAGCTCAAACCCACAAACCATGTGATCATGACCTGAGCCAAAATCAAAAGCAGGATGCTTAACCACTAAGCCACCCAGGCACCCCCGCCACCCACCCTCAAGGACTGTGTTTAAAATAAGAAATTTGTCTTTTCCATTGTCATTAGATAGGTTCTACTTATCAGTATAAAATTCCAGCTCTTTGAAAAAAGTTGAATACTTACAAAGGATCTCAAACTTTGTAGCAATTCACCTGAATGCACATACTAAATGTCACACTATTTTGAATTTGTAAATCTGATTTTGGAAAAAATCTGATATTAGGAAACATTTTCACATTAGATGTAGTTTTAGTCTGTCCTATGTCTGTGCAAAACTCTTTGTTCCCTGAAGTTTCCCTAAGTTCCTTTTACCTATTGTATAACAGTGCTTCTTACATTTTAATGTGCATTGACAGCTTGTTAGAGTGCAATTTCTGATTCAGTAGGTCTGAGATTCTGCATTTTTAACAAGCTTTCAGGTAATGACAGTGTTGCTGGTCCATGGACTATGCTCTATGGAGTAAGGTTTTAGATCACAGAATTCTTAAAACCCAGTGAAACCATGTCTCAAAGCAGGGATTAAATGGATTAATAAAGGAAGACTTTTCATAAAGGGATATTTAAGAGTGAAAAGAAGGGGCTCCTAGGTAGCTAAGTGCATTAAGTGTCTGACTCTTGATTTCAGCTCAGGTCATGATCTCTGTGCTGTCAGCATGGAGCCTGCTTGGAATTCTCTCTCTCCATTTCTCTCTGCTCCTCCCTCCCTCATTCTCTCTCTCTCTCTCAAAATAAATAAATAGACTTTAATAGTAAAAAATAAAAATGAAAAGAAAATAAGGGGTGCCTGGATGGCTCAGTTGGTTAAGTGTCTGACTCTTAGTTAAGTGTCCGGCTCAGGTTATGATCTTATGGTTCATGAGTTCAAGCCCTGCACTGGGCTCCACACTGACAGTAAGGGGCCTGCCTGGGATTCTCTGTCTCTTCCTCTCTCTCTCTTTGTCTTTAAAATAAAGTAATGAGCTAAAAAAGAATGAAAAGAATAGGAATAGAAACTACCTTAAACTGGGATGCTTGGGTAGCTCAGTTGGCTAAGCAGCCTGTGGCCTGCTTCAGATTCTGTGTCTCCCCCTCTCTCTGATCCTCCCCTACTTGCATTCTGTCTCTCTCTCTCTCAAAAATAAATACACATTAAAAATTAAAAAAAAAAAAAAAAAAAGAAACTACCTTAAACCAAGACTTGCTGAGGGCTTGACCATGGAGAAACATGTATAGTTTTAAACAAAAGGGACTTGGTCAGATTGGTTTACTATCACTCCTTGTTAAATAAACACTAAATTTTATTTTTTTAAATGTTTATTTGTTTTTGAGAGAGAGAGACTGTGAGTAGGGTAGGAGCGGAAAGAGAGGGAGATAGAGGATCAGGATCCAAAACAGCTCCTTGCTGAGAGCAGACAGCCCAATTTGGGGCTCGATCTCACAAACTGTGAGATCATGACCTGAGCCCAAGTCAGACTGAGCCACCCAGGCATCCCAAGCACTAAATTTTAGTCCCAGAGTCAATATTAACAATGCACAAGTCACCACTGGGAGGGAAGCCATATATATATAACAGAGCATCAAAACTCTAGCCAAGTCTTTATTATTCCATCCCTCCCTCCCTCCCTCATAGCAGTTTAAGTGCATGTTGAGAAATTTCATCAAGTGCAGGATAGGAGATATGGTCTTTGTTTAGGATATATATGATCTCAAAGCTACCGACTTCCAGGTCTTCACAGTTTTGCAGAATTAAAAAAAAAAAAATCTTTAAGGAAACTGTCCAGGTTCAGTAACAAACTTCATCATCTGTTTTCTGATGCTTTCTAAGCTATAATTTCTTTGTAAAATGCAATATATCTTCCTTATAGGGTCATCATGAGAAAAAATGATATAGTCCAGATGGTTTATATCTTACCTCAATGAAAATCTTTCTTGGGCCCTTATTAGGCCAAGCAACTCCTTTGGGCTTCCATAACCCCAATTCATTCTTTGATCATGACACTTATTACCTTGTATTTATAAGTCTCTTTATTTTCTTACTTGAACTAGCTCCTTGATAAAGATAACGAAAGTAACCTTTATTAAGCACTTACTATGTGCCAGCCATATTCTAAATACTTTGTATCTCTACAACAGCCTTATGATGTAGGCAGTCTGCATTCTACAGATGAAGAAACTGAGGGGCACCTGGGTGGCTCAGTCAGTTAAGCATCCAACTTCGACCTAAGTCATGATCTCATGGTTCATGAGTTCAAGACCTGTAACCGACCTCTCTGCTGTCAGCAGAGCCTGCTTCAGATCCTCTGTGTCCCTCTCTCTCTGCCCCTTCCCTGCTCACACACACATTCTCTCTCTCTCAAAAATAAACATTAAAAAAAAAAAGAAAAATAGTTGAGATTTATATTGAGGTAACTGCTAAAATTCATTGAGCAAATTCGTGAAAGGGATGGGATTTAAGCACAGGCAGTCAGGCTCTAAAACCCACATTTCACTTGAGTAATAGCTTCCTCAGGTATTTCTCTCAATAGTTCTACCATAACACAGTGTGGTGTGTAGAAGCCATCCAATCTTGTTGAATTTCACATTGGGGAAATCATCAGGATCCTGCTAGGAATGTAATAAATGGTTGTAGAGTCCAGATTTCTGCTGGAAGTCTCAGGTATATCTGGAATGTAAGTTTTCCACCTGTGCTGTCTCCACATCTTCAACTTCTATGCGCCCATCGGAATCCAGCTAGGCCTCTGAGGTCTCTGTCTCATTACTCCACCGTCTCAAGTCCTTTCTGTCTTCCGTGTTACCATATCTAATATATGTATGCTAGTCCCTATTGACACAGTTTCCAGCTGCTCAAGCAGCATGTCACCCAGATCAGCCCTCTGGTTTCTCTGACACTGTACTGTTTTTTCTCTGATGTCCTCATTCCCTCTCAGCGTCCTTGGCCACTTCTTCATCCTCCATGGGTCTCTAAATATTGGAGTTCTACTTCGATATTGCATCAGGTAAACTGTCTGCATTTCCTCTCTCATTCTTTTTCCTCCTCCTTCATCCCTCCCCATTTACCTGACTTTAAGTACCTTCCTTGATGATGTTAATGTCTTCCCTGGCTCTTCCCTCAACTCTAAGCTCAGAACTTTCTTGCCATCTCCACTGGCATGTGTCATGGATGTTTCAAATCTCACACATTCAAAACTAAACTTGATAGTAAGGTATAAGCAGGAAGACTAAACCCCACAAGCTGTAGAGATAGGGCAAGTCTCTAGCCAAAGGAAAGGTTTTGTCACATCACATTAACTACAAACAGGAAATTAAAGGGTAGGGAAAATATTTATTAGTAACCTGACTAAAATTAAAATATAGCTCCCAGATGGGGGTGCCTGGATGGCTCAGTTGGTTAAATGTTCAACTCTTGATTTCAGCTTGGGTCATGATCTCATGGTCGTGGGATCGAGCCTGGTTTCCAGCTCTGCACTGGGTGTGGAGCCTGCCCAAGATTCTCTCTCTCTCTCTCTCTGCCTCTTCCTATTCACACACTCTCTCTCAAAAAAAAAAAAAAAAAAGTCTCCCAGACAAATATGTGTGTGTGTGTGTGTGTGTGTGTGTGTGTTTAAGATTTATTAGTGAGGGACCTGGCAGATGGTAAAGACGGTCCAAAAGCCATTTGAAGAATAGAGACTTATAAAGTCTGCCAGGACGAGGATGTGGAGAAACGGGCACCCTCCTACACTGTTGGTGGGAATGTAAACTGGGACAGCCCCTCTGGAAAACAGTGTGGAGGTTCCTAAGGAAACTAACAATAGAACTCCCCTATGACCCAGCAATAGCACTGCTAGGAATTTACCCAAGGGATACAGAAATGCTGATGCATAGGAGCACATGTACCCCAATGTTCATAGCAGCACTCTCCACAATAGCTAAAACATGGAAAGAGCCTAAGTGTCCATCAACAGATGAATGGATCAAGAAGATGTGGTTTATCTATACCATGGAATACTACATGGCAATGAGAAACAATGAAATCTGGCCATGTGTAGCAACATGGATAGACCTTGAGGGTGTTATGCTGAGCGAAATAAGTCAGGCAGAGAAGGACAAATATCATATGTGTGCACGTATAGGAGGATTAGGAGGAACTTAACAGAGGACCAAAGGGAAGAAGAAGGGTAGAAATGGTGGGGGAAAGGGAGAGAGGCAAACCATGAGATACTCTTGAATGCTGACAAAAACTGAGGACTGATGGATGTGGGGGGGAGGAGAGATGGGCATGGAGGAGGACACTTGTGTGGATGAGCACTGGGTGTTATGTGGAAACTAATTTGACAATAAACTATTTGTAAAAAAAACAAAACAAAACAAAACAAAACAAAAAAATAAAGTCTGCCAGGAAAGCAGGCTGAAATAAACTTGCTAGGTGAGAGATAAAACTAGTTAATGTCCTACAGGACAATAAGATTGTAGCCATTTGGAAATATCTTTTCTGCTGGAGAGAAATTATTGTGTCTCTATCAGACAAAAATCTGCAAGTTATCTTGTAATTTCATGTTAACTCTTCACAGAGCCTGGGCCTAATCAGTTGTATAGAGCATAGCAAAAGTGGTCACTTCCCTAGAGAATTAAATCATCCTTGGGCAGGCCTGTTGAGACAGAACTCAAGTGTGACACTGAAAAGATACACAGCCTTCTTTTTGCTTTATTTTCAAATGTTTGATAATTTTTCTTAACAAATATCAGAATCCTTACACACTTTTTTCCTTGAGCACATAGTTTATAATGGACAGAGCTGGATGTTGACTCCAAAGTTCATATTCCTTCTATCATACTCCAAAGACACATAATATCTTTTGTTTGGGAGGAGTGCTATAGAGATCTCTAGGACTGACAACTGAATATTTGTTATCAGGACCGAGTGTTCTTATAGATTGGAAATTGGAATCTTGTTTCCAGATTTCCTCAAAGCCTACTTTGTTAGTCCCACTGAGTTCTCTGTTCCCAGAGACCTAGTAAATATTTTGGGTTTTGTTTGTTTGATTGTTTCTTACTATTTAAAATGTTTTTATTTATTTTTGAGACAGAGCACGGGGGGGTTGGGCGGGGGTGGGGGGAGGAACAGAGAGATTGGGAGAGGGAGACACAGAATCTGAAGCAGGCTCCAGGCTCTGAGCTGTCAGCACAGAGCTCAACAAAGAGCTCAAACTTGTGAACCACAAGATCATGACCTGGGTTCAAGTCAGACACTCAACCAAGGGAGCCATCCAGATGCCCCAAACTTCAGGTTATATCATTTGTCAATTTACCCAATGTTTTCTTAGTGTTATTTATTTTTATGTACATGCCCGGTCTCCTTAAAAAGATTATAAGCCTCTCAAAAAGTCAAAAGGAGGTAAGTTTTCTAAAAACAAAAAAACAAACAACCAAAAAAAGGTTACCAGCTCCTTGGATATTCTCTATAATGCTCAGTAAGGAGTAGCAAGTAATAGGTGCCAAAATGAATGCTAAAAATATTGAGAAAAAGGATACATATTATAAAGTAAAATAATGTGGAAAAACTTAATGGAAAGAAAGAATCTGGAATTCAACTACAAGGACAGACAGGATTTGTTCTGATACACTAAGAAGGCCATACTTAGCCCCAAGGAGAATTCCTATGAGTGGGAATTTCCAGTGATGAGGGCTACACAAATTGTTGCTTCATGAGCAAATAATTTATTCATCCAGCAATTTACATTGAGTGTCTGCTATGTGTTAATCACTGGGGATATAGCTATGCCTAATGAGACATGACCCTAACCTTCATGGAGATTATAATGTACTGGGAAAAATCAATACTAATTGCACAACAGAGAATTAAATTACTATTGAGAAGTTATACTTAAATAGAAAGCTTACTTGAAAAAATAACATCCAACAATATCAATAACATACTTGAACTTACTTGAAAAAAATAACATCTCAACAGGATTCCTCAAAACTGTCAAGGTTATCAAAAATTAGTAAAGTCTGGGGCACCTGGGTGGCCCAGTCTTTAAGCATCCGACTCTTGGTTTCAGCTCAGGTCATGATCTCACAGTTTCATGAGCTTGAGCTCCATGTCAGGCTCTGTGCTGGCATTGCAGAACTTTCTTGGGATTCTCTCTGCCTCTCTCTTTGCCCTCCCTCCCATTTGTGCTGTCTCTGTCTCAAATAAATAAAATAAACTTAAAAAAGAAAAAGGAAAACCTGAGAAACTGTCATAGCCTAAGAGGACATGATGACTAAACGTAATGTGGTATTCTGGATAGGATGCTGGAACAGAAAGAGGACATTAGGTAGAAATTCAGGAAAACTGAATAGAATCTGGACTTTAGTTCACACAATAATGTATTGAAAGTAATGGATGCATATTAGTTGGTTAACTGTAACAAATGTACCATTTTAATATAAGATTGTCATACGTACACTGTGAAGGTGTACACATGAGTTGTGTCCATCCACAGTGTCAACTTATTCAGTCATGTTTTATGACTAACATAATTGTATAGCAGGTTCAGGACTCCAAACTCAAACAACATTTCACTATGCATTTAACTTGGTTTTCTACACATCACAAAAAGCAAAGCATAACACAGAATCGAACAACAAACAAGGTACAACAAGGGGCAGGAAGTTAGCAAACCAAATGCAAAATCAGTCTGTGAGCACACAGTTAAGATGAAGACCCAGCCTGGTCCGGGTCGGCTCTTGGCACATGCTGCTTTATTATTTTCAAGCAGTGTAATATCTGTTATGTTCAGAGATCAATCCAGCAAGGCCTCCCATAGAAGCTACCTTCTGATGTGGTCATATGTGAAGGGGGTCAGTGTCTGGGGAGTCTGATGGTTTGCTAAAAAGTCCTCACTTGTATTTATTTATTTTTAAAAGCTTATTTATTTATTTTGAGAGAGATTAAGAGAGAGAGAAAGAGAGCGCGCGAGCACACTGTGGACTATGGAGCCCAACTCGGGGCTCAAACTCATGAACCACGAAATCCTGACCTGAGCTGAAACCAAGAGTTGGACGCTTAACCGACTGAGCCAACCAGGTGCCCCAATAGCCCTCCCTTTTAAAGGAGCTAATCAGGGGCATGAGTGGCTCAGTCAGTTAAGCGTCTAACTTTAGCTCAGGTCGTGATCCCCCAGTTCCTGGGTTTGAGCCCAGCATCAGGCTCTGAGCTGTCAACACAGACCTGCTTCAGATTCTGTGTCTCTCTTCTCTCTCTGCCGCTCCCACGCTCATGCTCTGTCTCTGTTTCTCAATAATGTTTAAAAAAAATTTTTTTTAAAGCAAAATAAAGGAGTTAATCAGTCTTGGGCCTTCAAAAGCCTTTTCTGGTTCTGCTAATCATCAGTTCTGGGTGTTGTCAGCCTGTGCTTGTTTTGGGGATATCTGGTCTTAGCTGCACTGTTCATGACTGTTTGACATGTGTGACTCCATCTGGCTCTCTACACAGATGTTAACAATAGGGGAAACTGTATGTGTTGGAGGGGGTGGGGTGTTAAAAAACAATATTCAACCAAGTAAAGTGGAGGATCTAATTGGCTTTAAGGGATTCATGAATCAGGCAGCATCTCATCTGAGCTCTGAGGAGGTTGTACAAAATGGAAGATTTTTATAGGAAGGAAGGTGGGGCAGGAAGTTATTAGTGAAAGAAAAGGAAGGATTATTCCAGGCAAGGTCACCTTGCCTTTAAGGGTTGGGGGCGGAGAGAAGGCAGGGGTCTTGTTAAGTGGATTACTTCATCTTCCTTTGGGGCATGGAAAGGGCCACTCACCCCCACCCCCAGCCCCTGCCATGACAGATGACCTCATGGCTACTTACAGAAAATTCCTGATTAACAGATTAAGACTATATTATTTCTGGGGGAAGTTGAAACTGCAATTAGGTTTGGGCTTAAGCCCTAGTTTGGTGACTTGGCCTGGCCTAAGTGATGCCATTTGGGCCTATAGTTTTCTTTCTAACAGGAGAGAAGGTATATGGGAATTGGGTACTATCTGCTCAATCTAAAACAATTCTAAAAAAATAAAGTCTAGAAGTTTAAAAAAATGGTTTTTTTCACTGTAAATAAAAACAAAAATTATTTGTGATAAACGCTAAGAAGGCAAAAAAAACCTGGGTATCTGTTGTTAGAGTGTATAAAGGTCACAAGAAAATCTTTTTCTGAAGAAATCACGTAGAAGCTGAGAAGTTTGAAAAGGAGTTGGCTAAGAAAAGAGGAAGTCAAGATCTTTCTAGGCAGGGGCCACAGGGAATTCTAAGACTGTGAGAAAGTTAAAAGTGAGGTCAGTGTGGCTACAGCACCAGCCCTGGACATTAATGATACCACGGGGCTGTGACTGCCCTAGATAGAACTTGGATATCAAGTTAAGAACTTTAAGTTTTATTCTAAAGCCAAAGGAGAACCATTCATTTGATAACCGATATTATCAGCACTAGTATGTTAAAGATCTGCTTAGCATTGGCCCTAATGCAATGAAGAAAACAAAACCCTGCCCTCATGAAGCCCCCAGTGGCTTTTGGGGGATGGAGCAGGAGGGAAGATGGGAAGGAGGAGGGCGGAGCACCAAAAGGCTTTTGGATTTATTCTGGGATGAAGGCTTTTGAGCCAAGGAATGACTTGACCTTTGTGCATTATTTTTTTTAATTAAAAAAAAATGTTTTATTTATTTCTAGGAGAGAGAGAGAGAGAGACAGCGTGAGCAAGGGAGGGTCAGAGAGAGAGGGAGTCACAGACTGAAACAGGCTCCAGGCTCTGAGCTGGCAGTCAGCACAGAGCGCGAGGCGGGGCTCGAACCCACGAACTGCGAGGTCATGACCTAAGTGAAAGTCGGAAGCTTAACCCACTAAGCCACCCAGGCTCCCCCTTTGTGCATTATTTATAGAACCTCACTTAGGCTGCGACATACACATCCCTATAATCCATTCCCCTACACCAGCCCAAGTGGCCTTTTGCAAACATCATCAGGCCTCCTCATTCTCCTGTTTTATACCCCCTATGGCTTCTGCTTGCACAGAGACAAAAATCCAAACTCCTAAAACACTTAAAGAAACTAAACACTTAAACATGAAAGAAATTTCGGTAAAAGATGTCTATTTGAAAACAAAACATGATTTTTTTTCAAATAGGTTTTTACCTACAGTGATTAAGGTGGGGGGGTGGGGGGAGGAATTCACTCTCCAGAATAAACGAGGTTCCAGAGGAATTTTAGAAGTCAGTCTGAAATGACCTTGGTATGCAAATCAATATTCTTTATCTATTCAACCAAACCCTTATCTCTATTAAAGTCCGCCCTCCTGTACATGAGTGAAAAAAAGTTTTCACTTCATTCTGAAAATGCTCATCGCAAAAGCACCGAATAAACAGCTTTGGGAAACATCCTCTATTTCTTGCATACTGACTTTTTCTGCCCTTCTATCCACCCAGTCCCTACTTTTGGGAGGTTTTCTTCAACAAATTCAATTTGATCTTTTTATATATAATCAGATTTGGTGGGCTTTACATCTGAGCAAAGTTTGCTATAATCTTTCTGGGGTACACAATCCAGTGAAAATGATAAGAAAGTATATTTCATTTGTACAACCTAATGCAGACTTAATTTCAGTATGCAAATATTTAATTTTGTTCTTGGAATGCTTTAAAAATTTTTTTTTTTAGATTAGTCAGTTTTTTTTTTTTTTTTTACAAATAGTTTATTGTCAAATTAGTTTCCACATAACACCCAGTGCTCATCCCCACAAGTGTCCTCCTCCATGCCCATGGAATGCTTTAAAATTTTTAATTAATGGAATTCTGGGAAGTTATTGAAAAGAGCTAGATAACTCTGCATTGAAATAACAGGTTCAAAATATATTATTAAAGGAAAATAGTTTCAGGACAATACAAAATAATCCTAGTTAAAAATGTTTATTTTGGGGGTTGCCTGGGTGGCTCAGTTGGTTAAGCTTTTGACTCTTGATCTTGGCTCAGGACTTGATCTCAGGGTCATGAGTTCAGGCACTGCATTGGGCTTTTTGCTGGGTGTGGAGTCTACTTAAGAAAAAAATGTTTATTTTGTATGTATATTTATATACGGTTAGAAAAAAGCCTATGTAACTGTGTAGCTTTTGACACTATTTATTCTTGAGCATGAATAATTAAGATTTTAGTTTCCAGATGCACATTTCTGAAATATTTGATATTTTCTACAACTTTCTTCCTTCCTCCCTCCCTTTTTCTTCTTCCTTCCTTCCTTCCTTTCTTCCTTCTTTCCTTCCTTCCTTCCTTCCTTCCTTCCTTCCTTTCTTCCTTCCTTCTTTCCTTCCTTCTTTCCTTCCTTCCTTCCTTCCTTCCTTCCTTCCTTCCTTCCTTTCCTCCTGCCTTCCTGCCTTCCTGCCTTTCTTTTTTCTTTCAATAAGCTCTAGGTTGGGGCATTTAGGTGCTTCAGTCAGTTGGGTGTCCAGCTTCGGCTCAGGTCATGATCCCACAGTTCATGGGTTCAGGCTCTGCATTAGGCTCTGTGCTGACAGCTCAGAGCCTGGAGCCTGCTTCAGATTCTGTGTCTCCCTCCCTCTCTCTCCCCTGCTCGTGTTCTATCTCTCTCTGTCTCTCAAAAATAAATAAACATTAAAAAAATTAATAAGCTCTAGGCTCAACATGGGTCTTGAAATCATAACCCTGTGATGAAGAGTCACAGGTTCTATCAACTGAACCAGCCAGGTGCCCCTCTACAACTTTGTTTCCAATTAGTTGTAAATCACAAAACATATAGAGTCTAATATTTATAAAGTATATAATACATAAATATTTAAATTCATATTTATAGAAACTAATAAAATAGAAGCAAATTATATGACCATCATAAAATAATGATAGCCAATGAATAGACTACCATTTCTCTCTGGATGTGAATGGTCCTTTTTATTTGGACTTCCAGCTCAAGATGACCTTATACTTGCTGACAAATTATCAGTGATTATTCTGAAAAAAAAAAAAAAATTTGCTGCCATTTTGTAGCTTAAGTTAAGGAAAATTCTACCTCCTTAATTGCAATTCCCACTCTCTTCTTTGGGAAAAAAAAAAAGATCTTACTCAGTTCTTACTCATTTACTAAGCAAGCCCAATTTAGTAGTGACCAATAGTTGCTCTTCTTCCAACCCATTCTATAAGTGAGAAACGGTGGATGGCACCTGACCACAGAACAAATAAGTCTGGTGGAATATCGCCTAAGAATGTCCGCATCTGAACATTCTTTAAAAAGTCTCTGAGACTGTCCCCCTCTCTCACTGCACCCCAGCCTTCATAGAGACTTTGTATCTAGTCTTGTTGGATGGATTTCCTCCACAAAGTCACTGTCTCGTCTGGTAAGCCTGTTCTGGCCTAAACTCTGCTTTTCATCTGCTCCCTCCTCCTAGCACTTCTAGTAATGCATGGTCATTCTTCTATCACATCTCAGTCTGTCCTTCCCACTAAACGTTGAGTTTCTTTTTATACCTGAAGCTTAGCAGGGAACGTGTCATTGGTCCACAAATATGTATTTGAATGCCTATTCTGTACCAGGCCCTGTGCTGGGATTACCATGGTGACCAAAACAGTAAAAACTGACATTATGCAATGTAGAGTCTGGTGAAGGAAATTAGTTGTTAAGTATACAAGTAACTAATTAACTAAAATGGTGTTGAAGTCCACTACATCCAAATACTAACAGAGCATATACAGATTTAGTAGGACTTGGTCTCGTTCAGGTGCAGGCTCCCTGGAGGACATGATATTTAGATGGACTCCTGAAGAATGAGAACAAGTTGCCCAGGCAGAATGTGTCTGTGTTGGGATGTAGGCAGGTAGAGTATTGACACCCAGAGGAACCCTCTAGGTAGCTGGAGAGACACATGAAGGGAGTCTGAGCTGGAAATGGCCAGTGCTGTGGAGGTGGTGAGAAAAGCGGTAGCAGTCCAGGCCCAGGCCGGATCTGGCAGCTCCTAACAGGCCTTGTTGAACATCACCCTATAGGAAATGTGAAGGAGTTGAGGGGATTTTAGCAGAGGAATGATGTGATAAGGTGATCAGATGTGCATTTTTATTTTTATTTGTTAATTAAAATTTTTTTTAAACCTTTATTCATTTCTGAGAGACAGAGAGAGACAGAGTGCAAGTGGGGGAGGGTCAGAGAGAAAGGGAGACATAGAATCTGAAGCAGGCTCCAGGCTCTGAGCTGTCAGCACAGAGCCCAACACGGGGCTGGAACCCACAAACTGCAAGATTATGACCTTAGCTGAAGTCAACATTCAACTGACTGAGCCATCCAGGGGCCCCTAGATATGCATTTTTAAAAGTTGACATTTTTAGGCCACTAGATGAAAAATGGAATGTAGACGAGCAGGAATGGGCAAAGAGCGATTAGTTAAGACAAAATGCAATCGTGGCTTAATGAGTGTACATTGAATGAATGAAGTTTAGAATCAAAGCATAGGATATAAGTCCTGGAAAGTCCCCCAGATCCCATCCAAGTTTTATATTTCAGTTAATGAGAAAATCAAGTCCCAGAGTAGCACCTTGAAGTATTCAAAGCTACGCAGTGTATTCATAGCAGAGCTAGGATTGCCAACCAGTTATGTATTTTGTCTCTTTCCATGGACCTCCTTATGTGCCTCAGCAAGTTTTTAAATGGAAAAAAAGCCAAAGCAGTGCTTCACTAAGTGATGGGTATATGGAGTTGATTGTGCTCTGCTTTATTTTGATGTCTGAAAACATTAATAATAAGCAGTTTTATAAGAAGCATTGCTTTAAAACTGTCAGGGCATAGGTCAAATTCAAGGTCTTTGAAACAATTTGGCAAAGGAAACCAGCCCAGGGCTTCCTGGTGCTATGATACTTACATAGCACCCTCTGTTTCCTAGCCTGGTAGACTCAGCTGGGTGGTATTAGGACTGATTGCCATGTCATAGATAATGCCATATTGCTGGACTCGATGGCACTTGTATAGAAACACTCAACCCCTCTTTGGTTCTTCTGTAAAACTGGGAGTCCATGCTGCCAAATGCAAAAGCCATTATATTGCTTTTTTGAACAAAGGACAAAGTTTGATGTCCTTTGTTCAAGGTAAAACAATACACGGATTGGGGAAGTGCAGTGCCTGCCAAGCTATGAGCACTCTTCCTGAGAGATTTTGAAGAAGAGTGAGTCCTACAGAGTGTTAGAAGAAGGAACACAGAAACAGGGCATGATTGGCTAGGCAGTTAGGGGTTTACCTTTAAGACTAGCAGGTCCCATTTTGTAGAGTAAGCTAGATGAGTTAGAGGATTGTGATTGGTTTATGTTAGGTTGCCTTGATGGTGAGGCATTTCTCCTAAGTTCAGGCTATCAACCTGAGGTAAACTGGGGCAAGTTTAGGGTAAACTGAGGTAGACTGGGCCAGGTTTGAATTACCTGGAATTGAGTTTCTTTGGACATAGAAGAAATGAAATTCAGGAAGCACATACTATAGCAAGCTACAGGAGGGTCTCTTGAAGGTTTGGGATAGGATTATTAATGTGTAGGGAGTGTAAAGAGGGGGAAGTCCAGCCAGAGTCCAAGCGGTAAGTTAGGTGGCTTGAGGATGAGGAATGACTCTTGGCAGATGTCCATTGGACAGGAGATAAGTCTCAGTATTCCATAAATCAGGCATTTAGTGGAAATCAGTCTCTTGGTTCTTAAATTCTGCTCTTCTGAAAGCGTGTTGATGAGATTCTTCATTTCATATCCTCTGGCCTGGCCTCGGTCACTGGAGCAGCCTCCATTTAGTGGTTCCCCAAACACAAAATACCTTTATTAATACTTTTTATAGAGGGGAGATTGTGAAACCAAAGTGAGTCCATGTATGTCCCATATTTCCTGAACAATGAATGCTATTTTTTTCTTAACTTTTCCTGGATTCTGAGTAATCAATGTCACCACAGCTGTCTGTATAAACCATCAAGAGTGACCTAATAATTGTCTACTTATGATTTATATTGCATGTTAAAAATAAACTTGAAGGGGTGCCTGGGTTGCTCAATTGGTTAAGTGTCTGACTCTCAATTTCAGCTCAGGTCTCAGATCTCATGGTTCGTGAATTCAAGCCCCACATCGGGGTCTGTGCTAACAGTGCAGAGCCTGCTTGGGATTCTCTTTCTCCCTGTCTCTCTTATCCTCCCTGCTCACTTGCTCTCTCTCAAAATAAATAAGCTTTAAAATTTTTATAAATAACTAAATAAACTTGAAGAAGTTCTTTTTTTTTTTTTTAAATTTAAGCTGGGGATTGTTACTAATTCAATAGTTTCAGAATATAGAAAGCAAAGATAATAGTTTGTATCCACTAAGACAATTATATAGAAGGCAGGTGAGGTAATCCTATTTGTTTTCAATTTGAAATCTCTGGGTTTTGGAGGTGATAGTTGATAGTTAAAGAAATTAATTAGCTTTAGCTATTAGTTTCTTTTCTAAAGTCACTGGCGAGGTGGGCCTTCCTTAGAAGATGTGACCAAGGAATTCTTCAGATAGCACCCTCCATTTTATCTTCTTCCCAGTCTGAATACCACTAAATTCTCTGGTATTCAGAAAACATACAATTAACCTTCTCCCTATTTTGTCTCCTTCAAAAATTTTTTAATGTTTATTTGTTTTTGAGAGAGAGAGAGAGCAAGAGCAGGGGAGGGGCAGAGAGAAAAGGAGACACAGAATCCAAAGCAGGCTCCAGGCTCTGACCTGTCAACACAGAGCCCAACATGGGGCTCAAACTCATGAAGAGTGAGATCACGACCTGAGCCAAAGTCGGACGCTTAACCACCTGAACCACCCAGGCATCCCTTTTAAATTATTTTCTCACCCCAATCTTATACCAGTGAGGGCAGATTTGAAGGGGCAAATCTGGTGGCACACTGTAAGTACTAAATAGTTTCTGAGTGAATGAAGCAATTCAAAAGCAAATTTGAGCCCTATAATTTAAATATAATATTGAGGGGCACCTGGGTGGCTCAGTCAAATCTAGAGTCAGACGTTCAACCAACCAAGCCACCCAGGGTTAAGCGTCCAACTTAGGCTCAGGTCATGATCTCACAGTTAGTGAGTTTGAGCACCATTTCGGGCTCTGTGCTGAGAGCTCAGAGCCTAGAGCCTGCTTCTGATTCTGTCTTCCTCTCTCTCCGCACCTCCCCTGCTCATACTTTGTCTCTCTCTCTCAAAAATAAATAAACATTAAGATAAATAAATAAATAAAACATTGAAAGATGTATACAAGAGAAAAGCATATTATAGAAAGTGAAAGTACACTCCCATAATTCATTCCTGGGTTGCAGGGCTGGTTCCCATCAGCCCGTTCCACAATATAATCCTGGCTAACATTTTGACCAGTAACTTTACTAAAAATACTGGACTAAACATTTTTGTAGATCTCTGTGCACTGTGGAAAGTTATATTGAGTCAAAAGCTGTGTGTATGTGTGTGTGTGTTTATTTTGGCAGTGCCATCTCATTCTCCATAAAAGTTGTAAAATTTATACTTCCCAAACATAGTGTTGTGAGGTGATCCACGAATATTTTATTTCACTTTAAAAATCCTTATTTTCTAGATTATAAAAGTAATGCATTCTTTTGAAAAGAGCTGGAACAATTTGGGTACATACAAAGTAGAAAATTAAATTTTGCTATATCAAAGTTTGGATATATATTATTAATTTTTTTTTAAGTTGGCTTCACACCCAGTGTAGAGCCGACCTCAGGGGGCCAAACTCATGACCCTGAGATCAAGATCTGACCGGACTCAAGATCAGGAGCTGGAAGCCCACTAACTGAGCCACCCAGGCACTCTGAGATTATTTTAAAACTTTTTTTTAAAATATTTTTTTATTTATTTCTAGGAGAGAGAGAGAGACAGCGTGAGCAGGGGAGGGTCAGAGAGAGAGGGAGTCACAGACTGAAACAGGCTCCAGGCTCTGAGCTGGCAGTCAGCACAGACTCTGAGATTATTTTAGAATGAGACAACAATATAGTAACTTTCCCAAACCAATTTCACTTTATCTTTTCTTCTTTTTCCCCCAGAATATGTAACCAAACTATGTCACTGCCAAAAAATTCTGGGAGAAGCCTGCCTAAACCTTCGGTGCTTTTATATTTCCAGGCCCTACTTTGCATCCTGCAATCATCTTCAGATGCACACACATCAAATATTGTGTGTGTGTGATATAGAAGGGCAATAATATAATATTGTTTTTCTTTAAAGTACTTGGCCATAAGTAATTTACCAGATATAATTTCTCAATAACTTTTCTGCATGCTCAGGATTTCTTTTTTTTTAAAGATTTTTTTAAAATGTTTTATTTATATCTAGGAGAGAGAGAGAGACAGCGTGAGCAGGGGAGGGTCAGAGAGAGAGGGAGACACAGACTCTGAAATAGGCTCCAGGCTCTGAGCTGGCAGTCAGCACAGAGCCCAACGCGGGGCTCGAACCCACGAACCGTGAGATCATGACCTAAACGAAAGTCGGACGCTTAACCGACTAAGCCACCCAGGCGCCCCTGCATGCTCAGGATTTCTTATGAAGTGAGAAAATCTAGCCTATAAGCTTTAAAATGACATTTTAATAAATGCTAAGTTTATTAAGTTGACATAATGTGTCTGTAAGACATTTCATTAAACCTGTTATCTGTCTTACAATCTATTTTTCAAAGTTTAGAGCATAAACCTTTGTAGGTATGGCTTAAAAATGATCATATCTGGGGTGCCTCAGTGGCTCTGGTTGGTTAAGCATCTGACTCATGCTTTCTCTCTCTGTCAAAATAAAAAGTTAAAAAAAATGAAATTTTTACAACCAAAATGAAATTATTACAACCAATCCTTCAGAAATACAAGCAATTATCAGGGAATACTATGAAAAAATATATGCCAACAAACTGTACAACCTGGAAGAAATGCACAAATTCCTAAACACCTACACACTACCAAAACTCAAACAGGAAGAAATAGAAAATTTGAACAGAACTATAACTAGTGAAGAAATTGAATAAGTTATAAAAAATCTCCCAACAAATTAGAGTCTTGGACCAGATGGCTTCCCTAGGGAATTCTACCAGACCCTTGAAACAGAGTTAATACCCATTCTTCTCAAGCTGTTCCAAAAAAAAAAAAAAATAGAAAGGGAAGGAAAACTTCTGGACTCATTCTATGAAGCCAGTATCACTTTGATTCCCAAACCAGAGCCCCAGCAAAAATGAGAACTACAGGCCAATATCCCTGATGAATATGGATGCAAAAATTCTCAACAAGATACTAGCAAATTGAATTCAAGAGCATATAAAAAGAATTATCCACGATGATCAAGTGGGATTCATTCCTGGGTTACAGGGCTGGTTCAATATTCGCAAATCAATGAATGTGATACATCACATCAACGAAAGAAAAGATAAGAACCATATGATCCTGTCAATAGATGCAGAAAAAGCATTTGACAAAATACAGCATTCTTTCTTAATAAAAATCCTTGAGAAAGTTGGGGTAGAAAGAACTTACTTAAACATCATAAAAGCCGTTTATGAAAAGCCCACAGCTAATATCATCCTCAATGGGGATAAACTGAGAGCTTTCCCCATGAGATCAGGAACACGACAGGGATGTCCACTCTCACCACTGTTGTTTACCATATAGTGTTGGAGGTCCTACCATCAGCAAGCAGACAACAAAATGAAATAAAAGGCATCAGAATTGGCGAATATGAAATCAAACTTTCACTTTTCGCAGAAGACATGATCCTCTACATTGAAAACCCAACCGACTCCACCAAAAGTCTGCTGGAACTGATCCATGAATTCAACAAAGTTGCAGATACAAAATCAATGTACAGAAATTGGTTGCATTTTTATACACCAATAATGAAGCAACAGAAAATCAAGTAACTGATTCCATTCACAATTGCACCAAAAACCATAAAATACCTAGGAATAAACCTAATCAAAGATGTAAAAGATCTGTATGATGAAAACTATAGGAAACTTATGAAGGAGATTGAAGAAGACACAAAGAAATGGAAAAACATTCCATGCTCATGGATTGGAAAAATAAACATCATTAAAATGTTGATACTACCCAAAGCAATCTACACATTCAATGCAACCCCAATCAAAATTGCACCAACATTCTTCTCAAAGCTAGAACAATCCTCAAATTTGTATGGAATCATGAAAAACCCCGAAGAGCAAAGCAATATTGAAGAAGAAAACCAAAATGAGAGGCTTCACCATCCCAGACTTTAGCCTCTACTACAAAGCTGTCATCATCAAGACAGTATGGTATTGTCACAAACACAGACACATAGACCAATGAAATAGAATAGAGAACTCAGAATTGGACCCACAAATATATGGGCAACTCATCTCTGACAAAGCAGGAAAGAGTATCCAAAGGAAAAAAGACAGCCTCTTTAACAAATGGTGCTGGGAGAACTGGATAGCAACATGCAGAAGAATGAAACTAGATCACTTTTTTTATACCATACACACAAATAAACTCAAAACGGATGAAGGACCTAAATGTGAGACAGGAAACATCAAAACCCTAGAGGAGAAAGCAGGAAACAACCTCTTTGACCTCAGCCGCAGCAATTTCTTACTCAACACATTTCCAAAGACAAGGGAATAAAGAACAAAAATGAACTATTGGGACCTCATCAAAATAAAAAGCTTTTGCACTACAAAGGAAACAATCAACAAAACTAATGGGCAACCGACAGAATTGGAAAAGATAGTTGCAAATGACATATCCAATAAAGAGCTAGTATCCAAGATCTATAAGGACCCCACCAAACTCCACACCCAAAAAATAAGTAATCCAGTGAAGAAATGGACAGAAGACATGAATAGACCCTTTTCCAAAGACGACATCCAGATGGCCAACAGACATATGAAATGCTGTTCAACATCACTCATCATCAGGAAAATACAGATTAAAACCACACTGAGATACCACATCACACCAATCAGAGTGGCTGAAATGAACAAATGAGGAGACTATAGATGCTGGTGAGATGCTAGAGAAACGGGCACCCTCCTATACTGTTGGTGGGAATGTAAACTGGGACAGCCCCTCTGGAAAACAGTGTGGAGTTTCCTCAAAAAATTAACAATAAAACTCCCCTATGACCCAGCAATAGCACTGCTAGGAATTTACCTAAGGGATACAGGAGTGCTGATGCATAGAGACACAGCAGCACTCTCAACAATAGCCAAATCATGGAAAAAGCCTAAATGTCCAACAACTGACGACTGGATAAGGAAGATATGGTTTATAGATACAATGAAATACTACTTGACAATGAGAAAGAATGAAATCTGGCCATGTGTAGCAACATGGATGGAACTTGAGGGTGTTATGCTGAGTGAAATAAGTCAGGCAGAGAAGGACAAATACCATGTGTTTTCACTCATATGTGGATCTGGAGAAACTTAACAGAAAACCATGGGGGAGAGGAAGGAGGAAAAAAGTTACAGAGAGGGGAGGAGGCAACCATAAGAGACTTTTAAATACTGAGAACAAACTGAGGGTGAGCGGGAGGGTGGGGGGAGAGGAAATTGGGTGATGGGCATGGAGGAGGGCACTTGTTGGGATGAACACTGGGTGTTGAATGGAAACCAACTTGAGAATAAATTATACTTAAAAAACAAAATTGCTGGGACAAAAGGTAAGTAGAAATTTAAAAAGTTTTTAATTAAAAAAAGTTTAATTTTGAGACGGAGAGACAGTGCACCTAAGTGAGGGAGGGGAAAGAGAGAGGGAGACAGAATCTGAAGCAGACTCCAAGCTGTTAGCACAGAGCCCAATGTGTGGCTCCAACCCACAAACTGTGAGATCATGACCTGAGCCAAAGTCGAACACTTAACTGACTGAGCTACCCAGCTGCCCCCAATAAAGTTTTTAAAAAATGTTTATTTTGGGGGGGAGGGGGGAGAGAGAGAGACTGTGTGTGAGTGGGGGAGGGCAGAGAGAGAGGGGGAGAGAGAATCCCAAGCAGACCCTGTGCTGTCAGTGCAGAGTCTGACTCAGGGCTCAAACTCATGAACTGTGAGACCATGACCTGAGTTGAAATCAAAAGTCTAACTGTTAACAGATTGAGCCACCCGGACCCCCCAATTGTCGAGCATTGTAGCCAAATTACCCTCCTAAGAGGTGATACCTATTTACACAGCAACTTCCAGTGTATGAGACTGCTTAGAGGTTTCTTTTTCTTCCTTCCTTTCTCTTCTTTTTCTTCCTTCCTTCCATCCTCCCTCCCTCCCTTCATTCTATCCTCCCTCCCTTCCTTTCATCCTTTGTTCCTTTCTTTTTCTTCTTTTGTGCAGGGGAGGGGCAGAGATAGGGAGAGAGAGAATTCCAGGCAGGCTCTGCACTGCCAGAAAGGAGCCCGTTGTGGGGCTTGAACCCAGGAGCTGTGACATCATGACCTAAGCCATAACCAAGAGTTGGACACTTAAGCTACTGAGCTACCCAGGCACCTCTAGAATTTTCTTTCTGAGTATTATTTATTTATTTACTTTACATTTTCTCCCCACTGGAATTAAAACAGCAATATAACACCAGTAAGCACATATATTTTAAAGCAAATGAAAAGCTCTCATTGTAGCCTCAGATCTGTTTCTGCTCTTCTGTGTTCCTCTGCATTTTTCTGAAAGGGGAGCTACACTGCCTGCTGTTTGTCCTGGGCTTCCTGTAAGCTGGTCTCTGACTGGTTTGGGCTAGTGGAAAGCATTGGCAAGAGACTGGAGTGGCGAGGTGTCAGAAATCGGGCATTTTTGGGGTGCCTGGGTGCTCAGTCAGTTAAGTGTCCAACTCTTGGTTTCAGCTCAGGTCATGACGTCACAGTTTTGTGAGTTCAAGCCCCACATGGGGCTCTGCGCTGGCAGTGCAGAGTCTGCTTGGGATTCTCTCTCTCTCCCTTGCTCTCTGACCCTCCCTTACTCTCTCTGTTTCTGTCTCTCTCAAAATAAATAAATAAACTTAAAAAACAAAAAAGTCAGACATTTTTCCTCTGTCCCAGGAAGTGTCTTAGCAAGGACAGTGATTCCTTTGTTCCACCTTCGCCATGGGTCCTCCTGTTGCTAACAGGCGCCCTGCTGAGGCTCTGCACCTGCAGCATACCCCTAGCTCTGCACCTGCGGCATACCCCTAGCTCCGCACCTGTGGCATCCTCCTGGCTCCGCACCTGCGGCATACCCCTAGCTGCCTGAAGGCCCTGTTTGGCTTCTCCGCTCTTCCACTGCCTCTGCAAACAATCCCTTGCCTCAAATTCCCCCTGAATTAAATACTTAGAAGTGGATTCTGTTTCCTGGTAGGACCGTGATTGATACACACATCACCTCACCATCCTTGCATTATTTTATTACCACATTTTCTTCTAAATGCTCACATATTTTTACACTGTTGCAACCACGTAAGTTAATATTTTGTCATTTCCTTCATTTAACATTACGTCATCAACATACAATATAAACCTACTTTTGAGTCCTTTTAATAATTATGTTTGGGGCGCCCGGGTGGCTTAGTCGGTTAAGCGTCCTACTTTCGCTCAGGTCATGATCTCACGGTTCGTGGGTTCGAGCCCCGCGTCGGGCTCTTTGCTGACTGCCAGCTCAGAGCCTGGAGCCTGTTTCAGTCTGTGACTCCCTCTCTCTCTGACCCTCCCCTGCTCACGCTGTCTCTCTCTCTCCTAGAAATAAATAAAAAGCATTAAAAAAATTAAAAAAAAATAATTATGTTTAAGGGCTTCAGAGTTTCTTGTTGATGTGCCACGAATCATTAATCATTTCATGTATATGTAGTATGAAATTATTACCCATGAGAACTGAACCTAACTTACTTTTTTGTCCCTGGGCTAAACAGTTCTGGGATCAGACCAAAATAACTTAGCTATTTGCTCTGTGAAATTCTTGTTCTTAAAAGACACCACTATGAACCAACTTAAAGAGGTTACTGATCAAAATTAACAACTTGCTCATTAATACTTGTTTTAATACCCTCATCTTTCTATGCTCACTAATCCTAGACTATTATATTATAAATTCTGCTTATTCCCAACCAGTTTCCTGTCCTCCCAGACCTATTAAAGCCATCCAACCTGGGCCTAAAACCCTAGAAATATCCTCCTCTGACTACTAAGACTCTGTCAAGGTGCTGCTCCCTTTTGTCTGTAGTATTCTAATAAATTTAGCTTTGTTTGACCAACAAATTTTTCTGGTGGTCTTTTGGGAGGTTAATGACTAACAGCAATAATCTATATCATAGGATTATCATGAACAGTGTATGAAAAGAAGTATCTGAAAGTATGTCTAAACAATAATGTACTTTCCTGTGCATGGCACACAGACTCTAAGATGGCCCTAATTATCACTTCCCTCTTCTTCCCTTTTCTGGAAACAAGAAGATCTAATGTGACCCGAGAAACCTGGAACAGAAGGGCAATGAACTGACATTTAGTGAACACTCAATATGTGTTAGGCACTTCTGAGATTTCATTTTGTCCTCACATGAGTCCTGCCAGAATGGCATTATTATTCTGATTGTGCAGACTAAGTGAGGCAGGCTGAGAGAGTTTAAAGGATTTGCTAGAGGTCTGACTCTAAATGGCAAAGCCAGGATTCCACCCATGTCTGTCTGACTCAGCTTGTACTTTCCCTCCTGTTATGGCTTTACTTCCCAGACTTGTATTGTTTTTACTGCAATTATAAAAGGTGAGGCTGAGATTTCAGGGCAGGAAGCTGTTCAGTTCCTTTACAGAACCCCACGGAGGAAAATAACATTCTAGAGCAGCACTGATCAAATAGAAATATAATGCAAGCCACCTATGTAATTTAACGTTTTCTGGTAGCTGCCACTGAAAATAGTGAAAAGAAAGAAGTGAAATTAATTCTTTAAACTGTTCATTTTAAAATAATTACAGACTCACAGGAAGTTGCAAAAATAGTACAGAGGAATCCTGTGTTCTCTTTCTTCCACTCTTCTCTAATGAAAACGTCTTAGATAATTATAAAATCAAAACAACGAAATTGACATTGGTACAATCCACAGATGTTAGTCAGATTTCATCAGATTTATATGCAGATGGAAGGGTTCCATCCCCACAAAGATCTCCTTTGTGGTATCCTTATACTCAGTAAGCCACCATCCCATACCCCATTCTTTTTTTTTTTTTAATGTTTATTTATTTATTTTTGAAAGAGGTAGCACAAGCGAGGGAGGAGCAGAGAGACAGAGGGAGATACAGTATCCAAAGCAGGCTCCAGGCTCCACGATGTCAGCATACAGCCCACTGTGGGGCTTGACCCTACAAACTGTGAGATCTGACTGAGCCACCCAGGTGCCCCCCACATCCCACTCTTAACACTTGACCACTTCTAACCTATTCTCCATGTCTATAATTTTGTCACTTTGAGATGTTACATAGATGGAATCATGCAGCATAGTAATTACCCAGGCCTGCTAAAACAAATGGCTACAAACTGGGTGGTTTAAAACAAAAGAAACTTATTCTCCCACAGTTCTGGAGGCTAGGGTCCAAAATCAGGGTGTCAGCAGGACCATGCTCACTCTGAAAGGCTTCTAGGGAAAGATCCAGTCCAGATCTCTTTGAGCTTCTCGTGGTTGCCAGCTTCTTTGGCTTGCGGCCACCTCACTCCAATCTCTGCCTCTACCTTCACATTACCTTCTCCTTGGTCTGTGTTCTCTGTGTGTCTCTCACGAGGACATATGTCAGTGGCTTTAGGACACATCAAGATAATCTAGGATAATCTCCTCATTTCAAGATCCTTAATTTAATTACATTTGCAAAGGCCCTGAGATAGGAGTATGCCTGCCATGTGTAGCTGGAGCTCAGTGAACGAGGGCTAGACAAGGAAGAGATGTCATAGGAGATGTTGGGGAGGGTGGGTAGTAGGAGAAAATGCAAAAATTAGAGTACCAGTTAATAATAACCGCTCTCTCTCTCTTTTTTTTTTCTGTCTCTCTCTATATATACATACACATGTTGGAATCAAAGTATGGGGTGTATATTAGTAGTATTAAGTTGTTTTGTGAATATAGACTCAATGTCAGAAGAGATTAAATAATTTTGACATCTATTCTAAGCCATGGAAAATCCAAATGAACTGTCATTTGTCCTAAACTCAGAATATATGTCTCTAACAGCCACATTCAGTGTCTCAGTCCTCTCTGGACAGTGTTAGGTCAACAGTGCCAACTTTTCTCTCTTCATTTTCCTCCTTTCTACATTATATGCAGACAAGTTTTTTATGGAAATACATTCTTTCTTCTGAGCACACTACAAGAACTTACATTTTATCTTCATCCAAATCAATATACTTGATTTGGTTAAGGTTTGATTGTGTGACAGTCACAATTATGATTAGATTGTAGTGCTGTCTTTGTTTGTTTTGTTTGTTTGTCTGAGTGAATTCATCACTGCTTATTTAAGACATTGTTGGTAGAAAGCCAAGCCCATACTTGAAAGAGTGTCAGTCCTAAATTGGTGCCATGGACTTCACTTTCAGTTGTATTTTGCTCCAAACCCAGCTGGTTTTCTATTCTGGTTTACCTGATTTTTTATTTTTTATTATTATTTTTTTTAGCATTAATTCATTTCTGAGAGACAGAGAGAGACAGAGCACAAGTTGGGGAGGGCAGAGAGAGAGGGAGACACAGAATCTGAAGCAGGCTCTAGGCTCCAAGCTGTCAGTGCAGAGCCCGACACAGGGCTCAAACCCATGAACCATGAGATCATGACCTGAGCAGAAGTCGGACACTTAACCAATTGAGCCACTGGCGCCCCTGGTTTACCTGATTTTCTTTTCCACATCTCTGCTCCTGCCTCTTTATCTTTCAGCAGAGACCCGGTCTCTCCTCCTCCTGGAATGATACATTAGGAATGACCTTAAGGTAACCAATCTCTAGACTTTGGACTAGAGGCAGTCTGTGGACAGCTTAGTTTCCTATAAGACATCCTCTGCTGCATCATTGAAACTTTGCCTGGCTGGAAGCAATTTCTCTTCCAAACTCGAAAAGCTCTTATTGTCTGTTCTTTTACTAAAGCAGGATTTTATTTTTCTCAGCTAAATTGTAATCTGGTGAAGGTCAAAACCTGGTTTATATTTCTTTACCTGCCTCCTACCTGTGTGCCCTAAACAGAGGGAGGTGCTTTGTAAATATCTGTGAAATAAAATAATTTTTGGGATAAGAAGTTACTTTTTTTTTTTAATTTGAGAGAGAGAGAGAAAGTGAGAGAGAGAGCATGCATGCGAGAGCCAGGGAGAGGGGCAAAGGGAAAGAGAATCTTAAGCAGGATCCACCCTTACTGCAGAGCCTGATGCAGGACTCCATCCTATCACTGTGAGATCATGACCTGAGCCAAAATCAAGAGCTGGATGCTTAGACTGAGCCACACAGGTGCCCCAAGAGTGACTTTTTATCATAAGTTGGTGGAGACTGTTTTAGGATAAAAATCATCATTCTCAGATGTAACATTTTGTGAAAGGATTTCAAACACTTTCCAAAATAACTCAAATGCAGACAAATAACCCAAAGAAAAACTCATGTCTATCCTTTACAGGTATATGTTAATTTATTTTTACTATTATTTTTTAAAAAAATTTTAATGCTTATTTATTTTTGAGATAGAGGGGGAGGGAGGAGCAGAGAGAGGAAAACACAGAATCTGAAGGAGGCTCCCAGCTCTGAGCTGTCAGCACAGAGCCTGACGTGGGAGACTTGAACCCATGAACCATGAGAGCATGACCTGAGCTGACATGGGATGCTTAACCAACTGAGCTACCCAGGAGCCCCTACTACTATTATTTTTTAAAGATTTGTTTATCTTTGAGAGAGTGAGAGCACAAGCAGGGAAGGAGCAAAGAGAGACAGAAGATCTGAAGCAACCTTGCGCTGACAGCAGTGAGCCCAGTGCAGGGCTTGAACTCACAGCCGTGAGATCATGACCTGAGCCAAAGTCAGAGGCTCATCTGATGGACTGAGCCACCCAGGAACCCCTCTACAGCCATAATTTTTAAAAGTCAGGCTTATTAAGGTATACTTTGCATTGGGTAAACTTTGCCCTTTTAAGTCGTTCATTTCTGTGAATTTTGAGAAGTCTGTACAGTAGTGTAGCCATCACCTAGCCAAGATATAAATCATTGACATTACCCTCCAAATTCTCTTATATCTGTTTATAGTCAATCCCCTTCCCTAACCACCAGCCCCTGGCAGATACTGATCTGATTGTGTCTCTAACTGACTTGCCTTTCCCAGAATGTTATACAAATGGAATCATAAGGAAGTGGCCTTTTGTATCTGGCTTCTTTTGCTTAGTGTAATGCTCTTGAGATTCATCTATGCAGTTGCCCCATAGCTAGTTCCTTTTTATTGCCATTGGAAGGTCCAGAATATGCCACTCACTGTGGCATAAAAATTTTAGAAGCCATTGAGTTTCTGAAATCTCTCATCTACCTAAATGCAGAGCCTCTCATAACTAGTTTAAAAAAACTCCAATCGTCATAAACCCTGTCCCTGGGATCAACCAGAAACACAGACTCCTATCACTTATCCCAGGAGATGAGAGGTCTCCACACCATATCACACATTGTCACAAAACAATCATATCTCTCGAATCTTCTCCTGAGGCTCATTTATCTTTCTAAAAACTCATTTGTTCTTCCCTTAAGTGCCCTTTCTTCCACTACCTGCCATTATTAAGAAGTCATTACTTTTCCCATAAGTGTCCTTCTCCTCCACCTCTGCCCCTATTAGGATGATATATAAGACCCAGATTCTAAGCCCCTTTGTGTCAGTTTACTGTGTACACTTTTACATACCTTAACAAAAAGGATGATAAATTTTATCTTTTGCTAATCTGTCTTTGTCAGTCTAATTCACAGGGCCTGAATTACTTAAGAGAGTAAAGGGAAAGCTTTAGTTCCCTGACACTATTATTCCATTGTATGGGTGTATTAAAATTTGTTTATCTGCTAACCAATTGGACTTTTGGGTGGTCCTCAGGTTTGGACACTTTCCTACAGGGTGTTTACATGGTAAATATGTTCAATTCTCTTGCATTAAAACTGTTAAAAAACAAAAATTCAATGAAGTAAGTTTGAAAATCCAATTGTCTTTATTAATTGGTTCATGAATTGAGCAGTTCCTCTCAGTGGAACACTGAGGAGTTGTACAAAATGGAATATTTATATGTAATGGGAGGGTGGGGCAAGGAAGGTCTTAGCAAAAGGGAAGAAAAGATTGTTTCAGACAAAGTCATCTTCCCTTAGTGCAAAGGGCAGGAATCTTATCATGCAGATTACCTCATCTTTTTGGGGGGAAATGGGGGATGTGGGCCTATGTGACAAATTACCTCATTGATGCTGATCAGAAAATTCCTGACTGATCAGTTAAGACTACATTTATGGAGGAGGTTGAAACTTGGCTTAAGTGATGCCATTTTGGACCTGTGGTTTTGTTTTTTTTTTAACAACAGGATACCTGGATTATATGCCATGTGTCTTTGTAGGAAACTACACAAACCAATTCCAACATTTTCCATCAATAATATATGAGAGTTCCAGGTGCTTAGCATTATTTTTTTTTTTATAAAGTTTTAAAATTTTATTTCCAAGAGACAGAACAAATAGATGAGGGACAGAGAGAGAGAGAAAGGGGACAGAAGATCCAGAGCAGGCCCCGTACCGACCACAGAGAGCCCAATGCAGGGCTTGAACCCATGAACCCTGAGACCATGACTCGAGCTGAAGTTGGAAGCTTAACCAACTGAGCCACCCAGATGCCCTGCTTATTGTTCTTTTCAATACTTCAGATTGCCAACTCTTTTACTTTTAGCCATTCTAGTAAGTTAAATGATTATTTGAAGACAAATAAAGAAAAGGTACAGTTTTACTCATCTAAGAAACATTTATTGATAAAACCAGTATCAGGTATTAGCTTTGGCTGAGTTGATACACTTTGTCAGATATTTGATTTCTCTTGACTATGGAAGGAATATTATCGTATTGAGAACATACAAACGGTTCTTTATCTCCAGACTCTTGGAGTAAGGTGAGAAAGACACGGGAAAGAGAATATGTACGAGTATACTTTTCATGGCACTTTGGGAGCACAGACTGGGAGCTTTTTACTTCTCCATGGAAGGAAGGAAAAGATTGCCAGAAGCTGTCTTTTAAGTTAAGCACCCCTGCCCCTAAATTGATGTTGTTTTGTAGGTTAAAATGTGGATGCTGGGTCTTTCTTATTTTTTTTTTAATTTTTTAAAATGTTTTATTTATTTCTAGGAGAGAGAGAGACAGTGTGAGCAGGGGAGGGTCAGAGAGAGAGGGAGTCAAAGACTGAAACAGGCTCCAAGCTCTGAGCTGGCAGTCAGCACAGAGCCCGACGCGGGGCTCGAATCTACAAACCGCGAGATCATGACCTAAGAGAAAGTCGGACGCTTAACCGACTAAGCCACCCAGGCGCCCCAAGGGTCTTTCATATTTTAAATGCAATAGAAGACAATAAGGGTTTCCTTAGCCAGAAAGTAATTAATCTTAATATGAAAATAGATTGGGGGTGCCTGCCTGGTTCAGTCAGTAGAGCATGTGACTCTTGGTCTCACAGTTCTGAGTTGGAGCCCCACGTTGGGTGTAGAGATTACTTAAATAAACAATACATTTAAATATATATATATATATATGATGGGGTGCCTGGGTGGCTTAGTTGGTTGAGCATCCGACTTTTGCTTAGGTCATGATCTCATGGTTCGTGGGTTGGAGCCCCGCATCAGGCTCTGTGCTGACTGCCAGCTCAGAGCCTAGAGCCTGTTTCAGTCTGTGACTCCCTCTCTCTCTGACCCTCCCTGCTCACACTGTCTCTCTCTCTCCTCTCTAGAAATAAAAATAAATAAATAAATAAATAAATAAATAAATAAATAAATAAATAAATATAAATAAAAAAATATATATGAAGATAGGCTTAAAAGTTAGGGATATATGGGGCACCTGGGTGGCTTAGTCTGTCAAGCATCTGACTTTAGCTCAAGTCATGATCTCACAGTTCCTGGGTTTGAGCCCTGCGTTTGGCTCTGTGCTGACAGCTCGGAGGCTGGAACCTGCTTCTGATTCTGTGTCTCCCTCTCTCTCTGCCCCTCCCTTTGGCTCAGGTCATGATCTGAGGGTTGTTTGTGAGTTTGAGCCCCGAATTTGGGATTCTCTCTCTTTCCCCCTCTCTCCTTGCCCCCTCCCTGGCTCTCTCTCTCTCTCTCAAAATAAATAAATAAAAAAAATTAAAAAAAGAAAGGACAACAGGATTAGATGAGGATTAGGAGAGGTGGGAATGAGCGGCAGGGATGGAGGGTACTGGACAGTTTTTCAGAAGAGGAACAGCAAGGAGAACAGGGAACCATGAGGGGGAGAGTAACCAAGGTTCAAGGAGGCCAGTGGGGCTGAAGGGAAGAGGAACAGGGGAGAGTTGTTCAGTGTGTTCTGGGCTCCAGGAGAGGGTAGGAAGGAGCCCAGCTCATTCTGGGGTTGCCTTGTTCACCTCCCTTCCTTCTCTCAGCACTTCGGGAACATCTCCAAGCCTCAAGCTGCAGACACGATAGTGGATAAGACGTTGTGCTCCAGTTTGTTAGAACCAGAACGAAAGGTCAGGGTCCAAATGGAAGCAAGGATAGATGATCCTGCATTTAATAGAGCTAGACCAGGCCTTAAATCCCTGTCTTCAGACAATGCCAATCTTTTTTTTTCTTTTTAAAGGTTTTATTTACTTTTTAAATGTTTTTAAACTTTATTTTGAGTGAAAGTGAGAGAGTGCGTGTGTGAGTGGGGAGAGAGGGACAAAGGGAGAGGGAGGGAGAGAATCCCAATGATATGGGACTCCATCTCACAAACTGTGAGGCCATGACCCCAAGAGGAAATCCAGAGTTGGATGCTTAACCGACTAAGCCACCCAGTCGCCCCTTTTAAGATTTTATTTTTAAGTAACCTCTACACCCAATGTGGGGCTCACGCTTAGAACCGTGAGATCAAGAGTAGCATGCTCTACTGACTGAGCCAGCCAGGGGTCCCATAGACAACACCTGTCTTGAGGCCAGTTATGTTTAAAGGCTACTGGTGCATTTAAACAGGAGGCGAAAGAGAGCCACAGAGAAGAAACTAGGGATGTCACATATATTGAACTTAAAAATATATCATTGTGGGCACCTGGGTGGCTCAGTCAGTTAAGCGTCCGATTCTTGATCTTGGCTCAGGTCATGATCTCACAGTTTGTGAATTCAAGCCCTAAATCTCCTGTGCTGACAGCTTGAGAATTCTGTCTCTTCCTCTCTCTGCCCCTCCCTGCTTGCATGCGTGCATCAGTGTGCACTCTCCCAAAAATAAACTTCAAAAAAAATTTTTTTAAATATATAATTGTACTAGGAAAAACTACACATGATTTGAAATTTCAAACAGAATAAAAAGTATCCTAGATTTCTAAGGTGCTGACAGTTTTAGACATCACTAGTCCAACATCTTCATTTTACAGGCAAAATTCAAAAGAAGTGGTTTCTCAAAGCAACAGAGAGAGGGAGAAACAGTTCTCTAGCCTACCTAGCCCATGCTCGCTGTTCTTTCTCTCTCCCTCTCTTCCTTCCTCTCCCTGCCTCCCTCTCTCCTCCCACTCTCTTTTTTCCTCTCTCTTTCTTCTCCCCCTTTTTCCTTCTTTCCTCCCTCCCTCCCTCTCTCTTTTTTTTCTTTGCAAACTTGATGAAACAAGGATTCAAAAAATTGGCTTAAGATTCAAAGTTGTTCCTTTCCCCAAAAATGTTCAGTAAAAGGTAAAAGATTTATATGATTTGAAGAGAAACCAGAGTATCCAGTGCACTTTCCATCCCAACTTTTTTTTTTTTACCCTCACTAAAAGTTTCAGAATAAGGTTAGAAAGCAAAGCACTCTCTTTTATGTTGTCTTTAGTTCACTGTGAACTAAATGGGGAATAGAAATTGTGCTTACTCACCAAGAACAAACTTCAGAACCAGAGTTCATTTCCCGGAAGGATCAGTTATATGGGGAGGAGATTCCTGGAGGGGTGAGCAGTGACAGGTACTACTAAAAATGCAAAGAGAGTGGCAGAAAGGCCTAAAACAATGGTCTCTGACACACCAATGTCTTCCCTTTGGCTGGTGACAGGAAGAGTGGAAGTGAAATCTTTTAACATTAGAATGGAGATGTTGAACCCCAACTTTTATTCACAAACCCTGAGTCATGTAATATGTAAAACAGGTACTTAAACTTCAGTATAACATTAATGTGGGTTCAGTCAAACTAAACTCTTTTCTAGAAAAAAAATTAAACATGGTTAGGAATAAAAAGCACATGGAAGCACAAACATGTTTTACCAAACTTTTGAAATAAATCTCCAGAGGAAATATTATTAAAAACATATGATAATTAAAATAAAAAAATTTTTACGTAAGAAAGACTCCATATTCTCAAAATAAGAGAACCAGAACTCATTCATGTGTCTTTATCTTGCAGAAGATCTTAAATTTTGGATGCAGCAAAGTAAAATACAGTCTCTTGAGAAACAATTAAGAATTCAAGTTAGTAGCACCAGCTTTCCCAAAGGAAATTTTCTATTGATTTGTAACTTGGCCTTGAATTTGACCTGTGGCCTTCATGTCATGATAATTTGGGTCACTCTGAATATGCCATCTCTTGAACAAGGGCCTCTCCTAATTTTAAATGAATGCAGCTGCCAATTTGCCATTCTTCTTTTTGCATCGCAATATGTGGGAATAAATTCCCAATTAATAAAACATTTCCAACAAGCAGTCATATTGAGGATATGAAGGACATTTATTGAGTAAATTTAAAAAGAGATGTCTCATTTTTGCTTTTTTGGACTTGAAAAAAGGGAAAAGAAAACTTTGAGGGCTTTGATAGAGAACAGAATTGTTCCCTGGGCTAAAAAAGCCATGCAACTCAAATTAAAAAGTTAAAATATTTTTAACTAAAAAAAATTAAGTGTAGATAATTTTGTAGCAGACCTAAAACTTCTTTCTTCTTTTCCTTTCCTTCCTTCCTTCTTCCCTCCCTCCCTTCCTCTCTCTGCTTTCTTTTCTGCATTTCTTTCTCTCTTTGGTTCAATGAGAATGAATACTTCTCAAGTTTGATTCACAGGTAGTGCCTGCATTTGATATTAAGTAATCAAACCCTTAGTAGTTAAGCCCCTAGGGCCTTTATTCCATATTGCATCTAAAGCTGCATTAATTAATAAGGTACCGTCTTGGGGCACCTGGCTGGCTCAGTCCTAGGAGCATGAGACTCCTGATCTCCGGGTTGTAAGTTCAAGCCCCAGGTTGAGTGTGGAGATTGCTTAAATAAACACAAAATTAAAACACACACACACACACACACACACACACACACACACACACACACACACACACCTGTCCTAATATAGGAAGACAAGGGTCCTAATGAGGTATAGACCAGGAAAGTGAGAAGTGTGGAAGTTGTTGTGTTGTAAGAGGAGAAAGTGAAGAAACTTGAAAAAGAAGGGGAGCTGGAACATGAGTTAGGCAAGACTCAACTGATGGGTTTTTGGGCTGGCTGTTTTCACTGTGTAGAATGTTCCTTCCCCTACTTTACACCTATTGAAATTCTCCCAATTCTGTAAGGACAGATTGGATCATCATCTACGGTGAGAAGTTTCTAGATCCTCTTTGCTAGGGGCCATCTCCCTACTCTGAACCCCCATAGCATTTACTGCTGCTTCTTTTTTAATAACAGTGATGGTCCAACATGTCCAGATCAGGTTAGTCAAAGCCGTAAATGCTACACTGAGGGGTGTAAGGAAGCCATTACATTTCTGAGGACCGGCATGATCCAAGGTATCAAAGGCAGACTAAGAAGGCATTTCTGGTGTAAACAGAAGGCAAGGGGTATATGAGACTACTTTCTCTTTTTAAACCATATTACTATGTTCCAGGTATGATGCATGCTTACCCCACTTTATAAACGTGGAAGCCAGGTTACTCTCTGACACGTGGTCACCAGACAGTCTCCTTGTCCTAAGAACCTACTTTACCCTCTGTAATCTGTATAATTGCTCCACTAAAGTCGTATTTTGAAGGCTCAGGAATGACCTGCTACGTGCCACGCCTATGGACTTGTCCCCTCAGTTCTGTTTTGAGTCCATGATCTTCCAGACATTTTTCTTTTTTCACAATTCACGAACTGCATTTTCCTGGCTTACAGTTTAAAATTTGAGATGCACTTTTACCGCGTGAGTATAACGAAGCTTAATTAGTTAAGGGTGGCTATGGGTGGAGATTTCAAGAGATTCTAAAGGGTATTTCTGAGCCCTTTAGACTTGAAAGGCGGGTGACAATAGTTCTGAAGAGAACGGTCAAAGCCTGCAGATTTTTTCTTTTAACAACTCAATTCTCATCCATGCAAGGCAGGGCTGGGGGGCAACTTTTCTGTTGTTTGTTTATGAAAGAAATCCAGAAAGGGAGCAGGGCTCGCCTCTTTTTTTACTTAAGGGGCCCGGGAGGATTAGGTGCGGCTCCCCGTAGGCGCGCCCACAGCCCAGCCAGGGCCCAGAGCAACCCCCTTCGCCAAGGGGCGGGGCGCGCCGGGCGGCCACGCGCTCGGGCGGCGGGGTGGGCGTGTCCCGCGGGCGCGCGGCGGCGGAGGGCGTGTCCCGCGGGCGGCAGCAGCGGCGGCGGCAGCGGCGGCGCGGGCTGGGTGCGCAGCGCAGCCTCCTGTGCTGGAATGTGCGGCTCCCGCGAGCTCGCGGCGCAGCAGAAGAGCAAGCGCCGCCGAGGCCCCGGGCCACAGACCCCGGCGGCGGCGGCGGCTGCGGCGCCTGAAACGGCTGGGGAGAGCCGGCGGCCTGAGCAGTCTCTGTAGTCCCACTCTTGGGCCTTTGCGGGCTTCGACGTCCCCTGCGCCCAACTTTTCCATCCTCCCACTCCCCTCCCCCCGAAACTCCAGCAACAAAGAAAAGTAGTCGGAGAAGGAGCGGCGACTCCGGGTCGCCCGCCCCTCCTCCCCTAGGAAGGCCGGTAAGCGCGGCGGAGGGCTGGGGGCTCGGTCGCAGTGGGGGAGGGCCGTCCCGGCGGCGGCGGCGGCGGCGGCAGTGGCAGCGGCAGGGGGAGGGCGCGGAAGGACGCGGAGCGAGGCGCTGTCCAGGGCTGATTTGCAGATACTGTGGCTCCGGTGGCGGCCGCCGCGCCGGGCGGGGGCGGGCGGCCGAGCCGGATCGGGTTACACCGGCGCGGCCCCGGGGCTGGGCCGGGGGCGTCCATGGGGAGAGGCGCGGAGCCAGGACCCCCATCCCAGTCGAGGCCAGGCCGCTGCCTCCGCGCGGGCCCGGGCGCCCCTCGAGTCGAGTACTGAGGCCAAGGAGCGGAGCTTCTTGGGGCCCTGGTCCTGAAACTTCCTCCCCGTCCTCCTGCTCCCAGGTCCCGCCGCAGCCCCTCGTCGGCCCGCGGCCCTCCCGTCCCCCTCCCTCTCCGGCCTCTCCCTTTCGCCGGAAGGCGCCGTTGAGTGCAGTCGGGCGGGTTGAGTCAGCCCCGCGGCCCGGGCGGTTCCGCCTATTGGGGCTGGACAGCGATTTCTGCTCTCCGGCCGCGCCGCCGCCGCGGCCCTCCGTACCCGGCCGCCTAGGCGCGCGAGCTGGCGGGGCCGGGGTGCGCGTCCCGCGCGGCGCCGTGGGGGAGTGAGTTCTCAAACTTCCGGGGCGCGGGGGAGGTGGCCGGCGCGCGTGGGGGCCCCCTCTGGCGCTTGGGGCCCGACGCCTCGGGAGGGCGCCCGCGGAGCCTCCCGGGCCCTCTGTGGAGGGCGAGCCCAGGGCCCGTGAGAGGAGCCGGGACGCCGGCAACAAGGTAACTTTACTCCCTCTTCCCAAGATTCGGGACCCGCAGGCCGGGGAGGGACAACCCCGAATGAGGAAGATTTGGTCTGGCCCAACGGCGCCCCGAGTTTGACCACCTTGCCTTAGTGTTGGGGAGCTCAGGAAAAGCTTCAGGACGAGTGTTGGGGCAACTCCCGCGAGTTGGTGTGTAAATGTGTGCAGTGAGCGGGCCCAGCGGAGAGGAAGCGAGAGCGCCCGAGTTTGCAAAGAGCTGCTTTGTGTTTGGTATTTTGAGAAAATGGCCGAATGCCTATTTCAGTCAGGAATGCCGCCGCCGAGGCAGGCGCTGGTGGCAGCCGCACATAGGAATTCGTGCAACACGTTGGGTTTTCGGGCTCTGCTTAGACGGCCTTCCTGACGAACGTTAAAATTCCTTTAGGGATGGTAGTTAGGGTTGAAGAGGGTATTAGAAAAGGCGACTTTGGGTAAATTGCCAAGTAGCCTGGGCTGTTGAGCCCTGGGGCAGCTTTTGCCCTCAGTTTTGTTTTCTGTGATGGCATTTGATTCCAACTTTTGGTACGTTATAACTCAGTCGGTTTGTGTTTATGCACCTGGGTGAAACGGATTACTTTTTGTATTTTGGGCTTGGTTTTATTTATTTTTTTTGAATGCTTGCCACTTATTTTGCTTTGTTTTTTAATTTGCAAGCCAGCACTCAATTTGAGAATAGCACGGTTTAGATTGGAAAGTAACGTGGTTAAGGCGATTTTAAAAGCCCAGCATGTTTTCAAGAAGGTGATCTTGTAATGGCTTCCACTAAGCAAGTAGGCCAAGTCAAGCACAATGCAAGATAGTTGCTGATTGTCCGGTTGAGTTGTACGATTATTAGCGGGGCCGAAAGTTTATTTTCATTTGTGAAGTTTTGAATACACGGAGCTTCCTTTTTTCACAGGAGAAAAGGTCCGCATTTTTTCCCCCCTTTTAAACAGGTCTGGTCGTTAAAAAAATAAGTGGTACTTTTTCACAGTAGTTTATCCTTCTGGAGTTAGTTGAGTTCATATGAAAGTCAGTTCAGTTGACCAGTTACTATAGGCTTCTACTTTCCAGACATGTTTGTCCTTAATAAATGCATAGTATGGTTTTTTTTGATGTCTCCCTTTTTTGATTTTTGAGAAGTAAACTGTTGAAGGGGGAATTGGGAGGACAGCAATGAACTATTCGTTTAATGAATTTAAATATAATTTTAGTTAACATTAAAAATGAAGTTACGTATTTTTTTTTCACCAGAAAAACTAACAGTGCTTGAGGGAAGACATGCCTGTGGTAGGCCTAGTTGATGGATGAGTTATGTCAAACAATTGATAGAATTTTTTGTAGGGATAAAAGAAAATTTTTTGATGACTGTAGTAAAGAAAGTTTGGAATTACAAAAATATTTAAAGTTTTAATTTTAGCAATTAACAAAGCTCATTGAATTTAAAGATTATATTTGAAAATGTTTTTTTAAGATATGAAGAATTACAGTGATATTTTCGATGCTGTGTTTAAACTGGTACTTTTGTGTTTTTTGTTTTATTTTGAATTCAGAATACAGTTATGGCCACCCAGGTAATGGGGCAGTCTTCTGGAGGAGGAGGGCTGTTCACCGGCAGTGGCAACATTGGCATGGCTTTGCCTAACGACATGTATGACTTGCATGACCTCTCCAAAGCTGAACTGGCCGCGCCTCAGCTTATCATGTTGGCAAATGTGGCCTTAACTGGGGAAGTAAATGGCAGCTGCTGTGATTACCTGGTTGGTGAAGAAAGACAGATGGCAGAGTTGATGCCTGTTGGAGATAACAATTTTTCAGATAGTGATGGAGAAGGACTTGAGGAGTCTCCTGAAATAAAAGGTGAACCCAGTGGTCTGGAAAACATGGAACTGGAAAGTTTGGAACTCAGTGTTGTAGAACCACAGCCTGTGTTTGAGGTATCAGCTGCCCCAGAAATTTACAGCTCAAATAAAGATCTTCCTCCTGAAACACCTGGAGCAGAGGACAAATGCAAGAACTTGAAGAGCAAACCCTTTCGCTGTAAACCATGCCAGTATGAAGCAGAATCTGAAGAACAGTTTGTGCATCACATCAGAGTTCATAGTGCCAAGAAATTCTTTGTGGAAGAAAGTGCAGAGAAGCAAGCAAAAGCCAGAGAACCTGGGTCTTCTACTGCAGAAGAGGGAGATTTCTCCAAGGGCCCCATTCGCTGTGACCGCTGTGGCTACAATACCAATCGATATGATCACTATACTGCTCACCTGAAACACCACACCAGAGCAGGGGATAATGAGCGAGTTTACAAGTGCATCATTTGCACATACACCACAGTAAGCGAATATCACTGGAGGAAACACTTGAGAAACCATTTTCCAAGGAAAGTGTACACATGTGGAAAATGCAACTATTTTTCAGACAGAAAAAATAATTATGTTCAACATGTTCGAACTCATACAGGTAAGAGTACTTTTGTAGGCCATAAGTTCAACTCATTTCTGATAATTCAGTAGGTGATTAAAGTAGTACTAAAGAAAGGGGATTCTGGATTCAAGTCCTGGTTCACTTATTTGCTGTCTTTGTGACCTCACATAAGTCATTTAACCTCTTTGCTTTAGTTTTGCTCTCCATGGGGTAACTATATGGGATTGGAGGATAAGTGATAAAGAACACTTATTTCAAAGAATGGCCAAGATAACTGTTATCAGTGTTATTGCTAAAATTTGTATTCTAACAGCTTGGAATAGGTCATTTAGCTAAATTAGACTATTTTTTTAAGGAGATGTATTTAGTTGATCTAAGAGGCAGTAGAGTTTCCCGAAGGAATTGAGGACTTGGACAAGGAAAACTCAATGATTAACCCTTGCATAGATCCTTTTAACAGAAACCTTAAACTTTTTTTATTTTTTTAATGTTTATTTTTGAGAGAGGGAGAATGATTGGGAAGGGGCAGAGTGAGAGGAAGATACAGAATCCAAAGCTCTAGGCTCTGAGCTGTCAACATAAAACCCAACATGGGGCTTGAACCCACAAACCACAAGATCATGATCTAAGTTGAAGACGGATGCTTAACCGACTGAGCCACCCAGGAGCCCCAGCCTTAAACTTTTTAAAAAAAACTTGTTTTGTGGTGTTGAGTTCCTACATAGAACAACCTGTCTCCAAGACATAGGAATGTAAGAAGTTAGGTTTTAAAAGATTGGTGGGATTACCACATTTGAAAACATTATAAGAAAGCAAACACACGTGTGGAAAATGCAGCTGTTTTTAGACAAAAAACAGTACTGTTCAGCATGTTTCAACTCACACGTGTAAGAGGACCTTTGTACTCTGTCAAAAAAGAACAATCTTAAATACATAAAAAATTTCAAATATCTCAAATAAAAAAGAATATGAACATATACCCATTATTATCTCTATTCAACAGTTACCAATATTCTATCACATTTGGCAATTTTTTTTTTTAATATTAGCTTTATTGAGATACAGTTCACCACAATGGAATTCATCCGTTTAAAATTACAATTCATTGGTTTTAGTATATTCACAAAAGTTGTATAACTATCACCACGATTAGGCCATCTTCACCCTAAAAAGAAATCTTGTCTTAGTGGTTGCTTCCCATTTCTCAACACCCCCTCATTATTCACTTTTGAATTGATTTATAAATCTGTGTAAAGGGCCTCAAATTTTTTTTTTTTTTTTTAAGTAAGTTGTAGGCCCAGTGTGGATCTTGAACTCATGACCCTGAAATCAAGAATTGCATGCCCCATCAAGTGAGCCAGCTAGGTACCCCAAGGGGTCTCTTTTTTTTTTTCTTTTAAATGTATTTTAGAGAGAGAGTGTGTGTGAGTGGGGGAGTAGGGGCAGAAGGAGAGAGAAGAATCTTAAGCAGATTCCATGCTGAGCCCAATGTAAGCCCTGTCCCATGACCTGGGATCATAACCTAAGCCAAAGTCAAGAGTTGGTTGCTCAACCGACTGAGCCACCCAGAAGCCCTAGAAGTCTCATTTTTTAAGGAAATGTTTGTAAGTTATTGGTAGTTAATTTTCTTACGTTACATTTTTTGCTAAGAATTGGTACCTTTGAGAACCGATTGGTGGTCTGAACAAAATGGGAGGGGTAATCTAGCATGGTACTCTGGATCACAAATGGTGTTTGCATCTCTGCAGGACTGAATCCCACAGGTAGAGTAGAGCACAGTAGGGAGAAAGAATTGATAGTGCTTTACTGAGGCGGTAGACTAAATCAAACTTGCAGGTGAAATTCTATTACAAGAAAGATGTCTGTAGCAAGATTTCTAAGCCCCAGGAGATAGCTCCTGTATTTAAAGCTTTAAAATCTAGTCAGATAAGAGAATTTGTAGATTTTTTGGAATTTGTTGTAAACTGTGACTGTCTCCATGCTTTGAAACCATTTCAATTTCAGAATTCAAGAAGTTCATACATTACAAAATTATATGGCATAGGAAATGAAAGTTACTTGGAAATCCTACCCCGTTAATTACTTAATAGTTTGAATTAAACAGACTAACCTCACCTACAATATCTTAAAATAAATTCCAGCTACCATACATATTTCAGCCATACATACTTTATATTCATTTAACAATTTTTAAAGAACCTTGGGGCTTAATTTAGATTGGCTGGGATCTGTAGAGCTTTCAGGTTGTAACCATGGCATGACTTTAATCTATACATTTTGATGAACTGTTAAAGAGGTATATCTAATGATGAACTTTTATATATATATGTACTTCTAATCGCCATGCAAGTCAACATAGATAATGTTATCAGCACCCCAGTGCTTTTGTCTTAATACATTTGGATTATTTTGTCAGCTGTATTTTGATAATTCATATATTTCCGAAAAAGCTAAAAATGTTTCCAACAATAAATTTAAATTTGTCAATTTAAGAATATTTTTAGAACCAAAAAGAAGGAGAGAACTGGAAAAGTGTTTCAGTATTCAGTATTTTGTGTGTATTTCCAGTTTTTTATGTAAAGCCTTTTTTTAAAACAAGAACTCTTTGCCATTTCTTAATTTTTTTTGTATAGTGTTTTCTTTTAATCTAGTTGTGGTCTAGGTGACTCATTTTTTTAATGTTTGTTTATTTTGAGAGAGAGCGTGTGCATGCATGCATGTGAGGGGCAGAAAGGGGGGCGGGGAGACAGAGAGAGAGACAGAGAGACAGAGAGAGAATCCAAGCAGGCTCTGCATTGGCAGAGGTCATGACCTGAGCGGAAATCGAGAGTCGGATGTTTAACCAGCCAATCTGCCCAGGTGCTCTCCTAGGTGACTAATTTTTAAGACTATCTTTTGTATACTTAACTGTACCTACCATAATTTTTTCTCCACATTAATTTAAGGTTGATTATTTCCACAGTAAACTAACATTGGTTGTATATATCTCATTTCACATTAGTGTTACGCTTGTGTGGTCATAATGCTTTTTGAAAAGATTCTTTTCTCCCTAATGTCACCTTATTTGTGATTTTTTTTTCCCTTTTAAAAGCATTTTATTTATTTATTTTTTTATTTTTTTTTAATGTTTTATTTATTTCTAGGAGAGAGAGAGAGACAGCGTGAGCAGGGGAGGGTCAGAGAGAGAGGGAGTCACAGACTGAAACGGGCTCCAGGCTCTGAGCTGGCAGTCAGCACAGAGCCCGACGCGGGGCTCGAACCCACGAACCGCGAGATCATGACCCAAGCGAAAGTCGGACGCTTAACCGACTAAGCCACCCAGGCGCCCCTAAAAGCATTTTAAAACAATTTGGTAGTGCATACATTGGAGGCTAATATTTTGATTATGTAAATTCTGGGTATCTGGTGTTAAATGCATGGTTCTGAAAATTGTATTTATGGAAAAATCAGTTCATTTAGTGCTGAAGAGTAGAGATAAATGATAGAATCACTTTTCACTTAACTACCCGAGGTTTCCAATTCACTTAATAGGTTTCTTCTGTTCTTTAGTGAGTGCCCAGTATTAGGTACTTATGCTAATTAATCTTCAGAACAATCTATTGAGGAATACAAGTTATAATGGCCCATGTTAGTGAGAGGTAGCCTTGAAGTAATGTGCCCGAGGTTATATACAACTAGGAATCAAAGTTTGATTCTATTTTTATGTTAATTATCCTGGTGGTAGGCTGAGGATTCTTTTTTTTTTTTTATTTTTTTAAATGTTTTATTTATTTCTAGGGGAGAGAGACAGACAGAGACAGCGTGAGCAGGGGAGGGTCAGAGAGAGAGGGAGTCACAGACTGAAACAGGCTCCAGGCTCTGAGCTGTCAGTCAGCACAGAGCCCAACGCGGGGCTCGAACCCACAAACCGCGAGATCATGACCTAAGCAAAAGTCGGACGCTTAACCAACTAAGCCACCCAGGCGCCCCAGCTGAGGATTATTTTCATTTGAGTCTTCAATCAGAAGATATTTAATTTTGTGGGTTTGATATTTAACTGGTTCAGAAATTTTACTTTAAGGATGACATTTTTATCTCTGTGTGACTGGAAAATCACTAAGGTATGTGTATTTTGTAGAATTGCACAGATAGGAATTTAAAATAAATTATTCTTAATTAGTCCTTTATGTTAATCTATAATGGTCTTTAATTTTTCTTCCATGCTTAATGGAGTTACATTTTATTTTTTTTTATTTTTTTTATTTTTTATTTTTTAAAATATTTATTTCTAGGGGAGAGAGAGAGAGAGAGAGAGAGAGAGACAGCGTGAGTAGGGGAGGGTCAGAGAGAGAGGAGTCACAGACTGAAACAGACTCCAGGCTCTGAGCTGGCAGTCTGCACAGAGCCTGACGCGGGGCTCGAACCCACGAACCGCGAGATCATGACCTAAGCGAAAGTCGGACGCTTAACCGACTAAGCCATCCAGGCGCCCCTGGAGTTACATTTTACATACCATACAGCTGACTATGGATTGACCCATTCTGGATGGTTTACATAAATAGAATCGTACAGTAGTAGTACATGGTCCTTTGTGACTATCTTCTTTGACTTAGCATAATGTTTTCAAGGTTCGTCCATGTCCTATACACAGTACTTGTTTTCCTTTTATTGCCACATAATCTCTAGAAGGGATATACAACATTTTGTTTATCCATTCATCAGTTAGAATATTTGTTTTTTGTTTTTTTCTAATTTTTTTTTAACATTTTATTTATTTCTAGGAGAGAGAGAGAGAGAGAGAGCGTGAGCAGGGGAGGGTCAGAGAGAGAGGGAGTCACAGACTGAAACAGGCTCTAGGCTCTGAGCTGGCAGTCAGCATAGAGCCCGACGCGGGGCTCGAACCCACGAACCGCGAGATCATGACCTAAGCGAAAGTCGGACGCTTAACTGACTAAGCCACCCAGGCGCCCCTCATCAGTTAGAATATTTGGATTGTTTCCATTTTTTGGCTTTTGTCAATAAATCTGTGAACATTCATGTACAAGTTTTTGTGCACATATGTTTTTATTTCTCTTGGTTATATACAGTTGACCCTTGAACAATGCAGGGATTAGGGACACCAACCCTGATCTGCTTAGACCTTAATGACTTCCCCAAAACTTAACCACTAGTAGCCTATTGTTGACCAGAAGTCTTACCAATAACATAAATGGTTGGTTAATACATATTTTGTATATGTATTATATACCCTGTTATAATAAAGTAAGCTTGAGAAAACATGTTAAGAAAATCTGTGAGGAAGAGAAAATAAATTTATACTATTGTACTTATTAGGGGAAAAAAGCATACATAAGTGGACCTACAGAGTTTAAGCCCATGTTGTTCAAGGGTCATCTGTGTATACCTGGTAGTAGAATTGCTAGGCCATATGGTAATTGTGTTTAGTCATTTGAGGAACTGCCAAACTGTTTTTTAAAGTGGTTATACTATTTTACAATCTCACCAGCAGTGTATGAGTATTCCATTTTTTTTTCTATCCTAACCAATACTTGATAACATCTGTCATTTTGATTATAGCCATCCTTGTGGGTGTGAAATTTTCCGTCACTGTGGTTTTGATTTGAATTTCTGTCATTGGTAAAGATATTGTGCATCTTTTCATATGCTTATTTGTCATTTACATATCTTTACAGGAATACATTCAACATTTTTTTTAAGTCTTTTTTAAGTTTATTTTGAGAGAGTGTGAGCAGGGGAGGGGCAGAGAAGGTGGGGGGGGGCAGGACACAAAGGATCTGAAGTGGGCTCTGTGCTGACAGCAGAGAGACTGATATGGGGCTCAAATTCCGGAACTGTGAGATCATGACTGAAGTCAGATGCTTAACTGACTGAACCACCCAGGCTCCTTTCAGTTTCTTAATGTGTGGAATGGGGAGTACCTCCATCATAAGGTTGTTGCAGAGATAAAAAGTGTTTAGAATATTCCTGGCACATAGTAAATGCTCAATAAAGGTTATTTTTGTTATCTTTTTCAAGAAGCTGGTTTAAGTAAGAAAATAAAGAGACCTAGAAGAAATACAAGGTATTAAGTGTCATGATCAAAGCATGAATTGGGGTTATGGAAGCTCAGTGCAGAGCCTGCTTAGGATTCATTTTCTCTCTCTCTCTCAATAAATAAGCTTTTTAAAAAAAAAAAAACAAAACCTCAGTACTGAATATTGTCTTTATTGTTAGTGAGAATTGTATTTGCCTTATTTACCATATTTAACACCAATTAACTGTATTCTTGCAGGAGAACGCCCATATAAATGTGAACTTTGTCCTTACTCAAGTTCTCAGAAGACTCATCTGACTAGACATATGCGTACTCATTCAGGTTGGTGAGAAATGGGAACTCTTCTATGATTTTTAGTAAACAATATATCATTATATGGAAGTTCTAGACCTGGAACGGGGCCATTATTTATGACTTCTTTTTAATAATTAGAAATTAGAGTGAAAAATCAGTTTTGTATTCATGTGAAGCTGTATTTAAATGTAAGTTCTTAACAAGAAATCCATAGGTGGGACTCTTGAAACTGAATGTAAATGCATGCATACACTTTTTCTGGGCAGAGTGTAGTTGATATTCACCAGATCTTCAAGTTACAGGACTAAGCACTGCTATCATAGACTAAGGCTATGATACAGCCCCTACCTTCTCACCCTCTCCCCCACCCCCAACACAGTATAACACCAAATTTCATAGTGTGTGTTTTTCAGGGTACAAGGATTCCTTCATAACTTTCCTGAAGTGTGGGTTTGTTCTTTTTTGAGAGTTGATAGGGCTTCTATGGACTGATTTACAAAAGCCAAACTTTAAAGAATAATGGATAATCTAGGATCTCAGTTTATTAATTTATAATAGATAAAATGCAGGACCCAAATAGATCATCCAGGATCCGGTAACTGAAGTAATCGTGATTCCAAATAGAATTGGTCCCCATTATCAAGGTGGGTAGATGGCAAAATTAAAAAGTAAATATTAGCTTAGGTGGTCTTGAATGGGTAATTCATTTGGCTACAGTTGACCTCTGGTGAACTACGACATCTAATTAGAATACCCTACTTCCAAATTTAGAATATATACCCCTGTGTGGAAACAGTGCTAAAAATCTTGCTGTTAACAAAAGTTTACATAGACCCATCTCTCTTAAGTTATTAATTAATTGCCTTAAATTTGTGCTGTCTGGGTAGCCACTAGCCTTATGTGGTTATTGAGCTTGTGAAATGTAGCTAGTTTCAACTGAAATGTATAAAATACACAAACTGAATAAAAGTATGTAAAATATCTGTTTTGGGTGCATGGCTGGCTCAGTCAGAAGAGCATGTGACTCTTGATCTTGGAGCCTTGAGTTTGAACTCCATGTTGGCTAAAGAGGTTTCTTAAATAAATAAAACCTTAAAAAATTTAAAATAATCATTAAATGTTGACATGACATTGGGTATGTTGGGTTAATTTTACCTGTTTTTTGCCTTTGTAATGCGACCACTAGAAAATTTAAAATAACATATATTGCTTGCATTTCATTTGTTGGATATTGCTATTTTAAGTCAGTGAGTAACATTTGATTATAGTGCAGATTCTGACGTGAGCAGCTATGAAGGAGTCACATAATATGCTTGCTAGCTTTTCTTTAACCCTACAGGCTTGTCATGTTAATATACTTTAAATGTTTATTCCAAATTACCTAAGCTATTGAGTTGAGTCACTTAACCAGAAACCTGATTTTATTGCTTTGGGATACGTCTTGGTTTCGTTTTCTAAGGGTATTTTGGATGCTCTCTCAGGCTTTGTTGAGGGTAGGCATCATATTCTATTGATAATTGTGCTCTAGCTCTTAAATAAAACATTTAAGAATTTTATATAAGTTAACTCATTTTAGTCTTTTTTAAACAAATGTTTATTTATTTAGAGAGAGAGACAGAGAGAGCAAGTAGGAGTGAAGCAGAGAGAGGGGGAATCCCAAGATTGATACAAGGCTCGATCTCATGAACTGTGAGAAATCGAGTTAGACAATTAAGCAACTGAGTCACCCAGCACCCCTCGTTTTAGTCTTTATAACTGTCCTATAATGTATAAGTTTTATTACTGTCCCTGCTTTACCAATGGGGAAACTAAACTAAAGCATTGAGAAATAAGTCCATTTTTCCTGTAGAATGTCCTTTCTGGATTTGTCTTACTTGCTTTCTCATGGGGTCATTTAGTTTTTCCTTTGACCCTGTGGCTTGTATTACTTTATACACTGGAAATGAAATCTGAATGCTTGAATTCTCCTATCTGGTTGACCCATTATTAGTGTTGCTGGGTCACTGGATTAGAATGATGACAAATTTATATCTTTTTCATTGAATCGATAACACTGTCTCAGTGTCTGTAGTGTTTTACACCAGTCAGTAACTTTGCCTGAATAATTTTTGTGTTTGCTAACTGTTGTCTTTTGAATATCTTCACTATGTTAAAAAAGATGATATTCCTTAGTCGTTGTTACAGTACAGCAAGTATTTTAATAGTCTTTTAATAAGTAGTAGCTACTAGTTTTTTTTTAATGTTTAAGAGAGAGAGGGAGAGAGAATGCCATGCTGTCAGCACAGGGCCCCATGAGGGCTGGATCCCATGAACTTGCGAGATCATGAACTGAGCCGAAATTAGAGTTGGGCGCTTAACTGACCCAGCCACCCAGGTCAGATTTTTTTTAAGATTTTATTTTTCTTTTACATTTCTTTTTAACGTTTATTTATTTTTTGAGATACAGAGAGAAAAAGCGTGAGCAGGGGAGGGACAGAGAGAGAGGGAGACACAGAATCCAGGCTCTGAGCTGTCAGCACAGAGCCTGCCTGACGCAGGGCTTAAACTCACAAACTACGAGATCATGACCTGAGCCAAAGTCGGCCACCTAACCAACTGAGCCACCCAGGCACCCCAAGATTTTATTTTTCTAAGTAATCTCTATATCCAGTATGGGGCTTGAACTCCCAACCTTGAGATTGAGAGTTGCATGCTCTACTGGCTGAGCTAGCCAGGCACCCCAGTAGTAGCTTATTTATTGTATGCATGCCAGGTACTGAAAAGATATCTCTAATCTTAGTACTCATGAAATACTTTAATCCCAGTTTATGGATTAGGATGCAGGTTTTAAGATAAATGCTTATCTAAAGTTAATTGTCATTCCTTTAGATCAGAAGAGCTAAGATTTGGCCTTAAATTCTCTACCCTCCCCCCCCATTTTTATTTATTAGCAGTGTTAAAAGAACATTATGGCTCAGAAAATGGCTCAAGGAGCTATAGCATAATGAAACTGAAACCAGTGTATGGAGAGAGCAGATACTGTCTTTTACTGGATGCCAATAGTTTGAGACACAAATAAGAAACAAACATGGTTAGTTTATTTTGTGTAGGAGTATGCAATTATTTCCAGCAGATCCTATATTTTAAAGCTTTTAATAGAAGTTGCCAATAGCACTTGTAAGTAAAGTGAGGCTATGTTAGATCAAATTGGGTAGGTAGGTTTTGTCTAATGGGTTGCCTGGAGTGAATATTGGGTCCCTTCTCTGTGGCCCAGAGTCTGATCTTTTTTTTTTTTTTAAATGAGCATACATTTATTATTTTCCAATGGAGTCTGATCTTTAAGGTCCCCATGGACATGTTTGTTTCTTGTTCATGTGAGTGTATTTTAGGGAAGAAAACTGTGCTCAGTCTCTTGTTTTTGGAAGAGATTAGGCTGTGGAGTTGGTACATTTTAGCTTAACTGACAGATTGGTTTATAAAGCAAAACCACACTGATTATTTATTTGGAGCACATTCATCCATAGGGTCCGTTCATCCATAGGGTCGATCTGTTTAGGCCAAAGTAGGAAAGGATCAAGATGTTGATTAGGTGAAAAATTGGTACACTAAATTAATCTAACCTTATCTGGTGTTATTCTCCATTTTATTGGTGTTTCTCCCTAATGGTATTAAAGTATCTTTCACCTGGCTAGTCTTAATTACACTGACATTATACACTCTCCCTTTCTTATTTTCAGAACTGGTACCATTTCATCCTGGATGAGATACTTCATTCTGGATGAAATTCGTCTAATTTGTATACTCTGTTAGGATATTTTGGTATATATCACACTGGCTAATTCCCCATCTTGCTAGCATAGGAGTTCATTTTGAATATTTTTCCATAATAAGTGTAATGGATGTTTGTTAAAGGAGATTAACAACTTACCAAGTTCCACTTCTGTTTATTACTCTTTTTAAGATGGAAAACTATTTTATTCAGCGCTAAATTTATTTTCCTTTAACCAAGCATTTGATAATTATTATAGAGGCACTATATTCATAGCTGGGCTTATTTGAACGATGTTATGTTGTGAGAGTCTTCATGAATTCTAGAATAAGCTTTTTCCCCTGTGTATTTGCTATTTCATTTTTTCCTTCATTAAAAAAAAATATTAAATTCAAGTGTAGTATTGGTTTCAGGAGTAGAACTCAGTGATTCATCACTTACATACAACACCTAATGCTCATCCCAACAAGTGCATCCCCCAACCGCCACCCTGCCAGTAATCCTCAGTTTGTTCTCCTTATTTAAGAGGCTCTTCAGGGGGCGCCTGGGAGGCTCAGTCGGTTAAGCATCCGACTTTGGTTCAGGTCAACATCTCACGGTTTGTGGGTTCGAGCCCCACATCGGGCTCTGTGCTGACATCGGAGCCTGTTTCAGATTCTGTATCTCCCTCTCCCTCCCCTGTTCATTCTGTCTCTCTCTCAGAAATAAATAAAACATTAAAAAAATTTTTTTTTAATGTCTCTTAGGGTTTGCCTCCTTCTCTGTTTTTTATCGTATTTTTCCTTCCCTTCCCCTGTGTCCATCTGTTGTATTTCTTAAATTCCACATATGAGTGAAATCATAATGATATCTGTCTTTTTTCTCATTTTAATATGTCATGTCAAATTCAGCTTACTATGCAGTTTGGGGTTTTGTGGTCAATAAACTTTTTTTATTGAAGTATGGTTGGTACATAATGTTATATTAATTTCAGATATATAGAATAAATTTTTAAACAATATTGAGGTTCAGTTTACACATATGAAAATGCATACATATATCTGAAGTGTACAAGTCAGTGACTTCACATGTTTCTCCTATTTGACTGCCACCTGGAGGAGGACCTGAAACATTTCGACATCCTCAGAAAAATTTACCCCTTACCCTTTCCAGTCAGGACTCTCTTTCCCATAGTCTGTCTACCCCTAACTGATACTCTTACTTCTATCAAAAAATATTATTGTAACATTCTTCTATATTTTTTCGACATTCATGCCATGCTGCTTTATCAGAACTTTGTTTTTATTGCTGAATAGTAATCAATTGTACGCTTCATTACTCTTTAATTTACCAAGGTCCTTTGTGGGGCACCTGGGTGGCTCAGTTGGTTAAGCATCCAATTTCAGCTCAAGTCATGAACTCATGGTTCATGGATTCAGGCCCTGCATCCCTGCATCGGGCTCTCTGCTGACAGCTCAGAGCCTGGAGCCTGCTTTGGATTCTGTGTCTCCCTCTCTCTCTCTCTGTTCCTTCCCCGCTTCTACTCTGTCTCTCTCTCTCTCTCAAAAATAAATAAAGATTAAAAAGGTCCCTTGGTATTTTTTCTGGATTCTTCTTGGTAAGAACACGTAAAGCATATAAAAAGCTTTCCCCTTTTGAATTTGTCTTTAAGTTAATTTGGGAAGAATAAAATAGGCATCTGATAGGTTTATTAAGATGAAAAACCAGTAAATATTAGAATTGGAAAAGAACTAAGTTAAAATCATTGATATGAGACAAACAAATTATATTTAGCTAGGTACAATAAAGTACAAAGTTTTGATGACTGGATCTTCTAATACAAGCAAGATTTAATGTCAAGAAAATAAAATTGAGGGGGGAAAGAAATTGGAGCAAGTAAATTTTGCTGTTAAAATTTAAAGAGATTTTTATGAACTTCCTTTCTCTGACCGTTTCATAGGTAGAGGCTTGTGCTTTTGATGCTTGCTATGTAAATACCCTCATTAGTTAGTAGTTATACAATGATGATATATCCATTATAATTATTTTATTAGCACAGATATTTTCATAGATATACTTCATTCATCAGCTGTTTGTTTACTCAGAGGTAGGGTTTAAATGGAAAGGAGGATGGGGTGCCTGGGGGGCTTAGTTAAGCGTCAGACTCTTGATTTTGGCTCATGTCATGATCTTGAGCCCCGAGTGAGGCTCTGCACTGATAGCACAGAATCTGCTTGGGATTCTCTCTTTCTCTCAAAATAAATAAATAAACTTAAGAAAAATGGAAAGGCAGGGTAAACACATGAATTTTGCCTTTTGTTTACCCATACTAAATTACCAGTTCTGAAAGTGATGATTTATAATAAGGTATATGGACAGCTTGGCTCTTTGCTCCAGACTAAATGCTTTATATGGATTAAATTATTTATAGCTCACAACCCTTATTTTACAGATGAGGACATTGGTTAGTATCTCTTAGTGAGTTGGAAAAGAGCCTATATAGTCTCATTCTAGGAAAAGTTTTTTTAAATAGCTTATTTTGAGAGTGAGTGGGGGAGGGGCAGAGAGAGAAGGAGAGAGAGAATCCCAAGCAGGCTCCATGCTGTCAGCGAAGTGCCCAGTGTGGGGCATGATCCCATGAGCTGTGAGATCATGATCTGAGCCGAAGTCAAAAGTGGACACTTAACCAACGGCTACCCAGTTACCCCTCTAAAAAAAGTTCTTAACCATTATGCCACCTATCTTTCCCCATTCTGTGTCTATATATGTTAAGCAAATGTTTGTCTCCACTGAGGTCATTCATTAGGACAAGAAAGAGCCAATTATAGAGTAATGCAACATGTTGTAGAAACCTCTATTTATGAATCTATTAGTGGACTGATGTGGAAAATGAGTTGTCCAATCAGCTATATAACCAGTTGGATATACCTGGATAAGTTTTTGTTTCTGTGATTATTTTTATCATCAGACATTTTTTAATCATGTAAAGCTTACCATGGTTTTACTTAATGTCTGAGAATTTGCTTTATGAAAAAATTAGATTTGCTATGAATTTGAAAATGTTTGAGAGATTAATTTTCATAAATGTCAATTTCCATTTTTCTACTATGCATTCCTTTGGACCAGTGGGGTATGGATACCATTTGATAATATTTACTAGAGTGTGATCTAGATGGGTATGTATTCAGGTAGAATGTGTTAATCTTACACCTTTAATTTGGGGGTGGGGTTGGTTTTGGCTTTGTATGTACCTGTGGTCTGTGATCATGACTTTTTCAATTATTTTATATATACCATATCTATTTGTATGCCCTTTCTCATTTATGTAGGTTCTTTGCCCATTTGTTAGAAGAAGGTAGGGAAGAATCAAGAAAAGTTTTATGGCTTGGCTATATTTTTGCTTAAAAATCACACTTCTGGCTAGAAGAATTTGCTGGGTGAAACTTTACTCTTGCAGAGGTGGACAGGAGTTAAATTTAAAGAAAGGCCTTTTGCTCCCTGAGGCCAAAACTTTTGTTTTACAACCTCTACATAGACGATCTGGGAATGTAGCCTGGAGTGTAAAATATTTCTTTTGAAGTCTTAAGATTTAGCTTCAAAATGGATGGGAATTCTGTATTTTGCTCCATTATACATTTGGTTTAATTGAACATAAAATATTTAAAACTATTTTTTTCTCTTTGAGTCTCCTTGTCCCAAAATTCACATCTGGAGCCCAACTAACTTTCCCAGTAATTGTGTACTTCTTGATGAACTACTGTTCTCTTATAGTGTTTGAGAGCTTTAGCTTGATGAACTTTTTAGAAGATGATGGTTAAATGAGAGAATTTTTCCTGTATTTAGTGTGAGAATCAATGTCAAGGGGTAGAGAAAAGATCTACAAATAAATATGGTTAATGTAAAGTGCATGATACAGTCTTTTCAATGAATAGTTTTTGTGTGTGTTTTTTAAACATAATCCAGTTCCTTACATTTTAATAAAAACTTGAACTCATTTCTTAATCTGCATCTTCGCTAACATTTCTTGTTTACCTTCAGGTGAGAAGCCATTTAAATGTGATCAGTGCAGTTATGTGGCCTCTAATCAACATGAAGTAACCCGCCATGCAAGACAGGTTCATAATGGGCCTAAACCTCTTAACTGTCCACATTGTGACTACAAAACAGCAGATAGAAGTAACTTCAAAAAACATGTAGAGCTACATGTGAATCCACGACAGTTCAATTGCCCTGTATGCGACTATGCAGCTTCTAAGAAGTGTAATCTGCAGTATCATTTCAAATCTAAGCATCCTACTTGTCCTAATAAAACAATGGATGTCTCAAAAGTGAAACTAAAGAAAACCAAAAAGCGAGAGGCTGACTTGCCCGATAACAATATTACCAATGAGAAAACAGAAACAGAACAGACAAAAATAAAGGTGGATGTGACTGGAAAGAAGAATGAGAGGTCTGTAAAAGTGGAGAAAAAAGATAATGTTTCAAAGGAGAAGAAGTCCTGTAATAATGCTTCAATCCAGGTGACCACCAGAACTCGCAAATCAGCAGTGGAAACTAAAGAAATGGATGTGCATACAGGAAATAATTCAGAAGCAACCAGTAAAACCAAGAAAGGCAAAAGGAAGATGGAAGCTGAAGCCTATCCCTTACAAGATCCTGTTAATGAGGAGGAACCTGTGACAAAAAAGAAAAAGAAGGCAGAAAGCAAATCCAAAAATAATCAGGAAGTGCCAAAAGGTGACAGCAAAGTAGAGGAGAATAGAAAGCAAAATACTTGCATGAAGAAAAGTACAAAGAAGAAAACTCAGAAAAATAAGTCAAGTAAAAAAAGCAGCAAGCCTGCTCAGAAGGAGGCTGCTCAGAAAGGGCCTCCTCAGATAGAAGCCTCTCCCAGGGAGCCTTCTCCCAAGGGGCTTTCTCCCAGGGGGCGTTCTCCCAGGGGTCCTGCTCAGAAGGAGCCCCCTGCTCAGACGGAATCTTCTCCTAAGGAGTCTTCTCCTAAGGAGTCTTCTCCTAAGGAGTCTTCTCCTAGGGAGTCTTCTCCCAGGAGGCCTTCTCCCAGGAGGCCTTCTCCCAGGGGGCCTGCTCAGACAGAGCCTTCTCCCAGGGGGCCTGCTCAGACAGAGCTGCCTCCTGCCCCTGAGTCTGCTCAGACTGATGTGGGTCAGAGGGAGCCACCTCCTGCCACTGAGCCTGCTCAGACTGAACCACCTCCTGCTGTGGGGCCTGCTCAGATGGAAGTTGTTCAGATGGAGCCTCCTCCTTCCACAGAGCCTCCTCTTCACATGGAACCAGTTCCCAAAAAGTCTCCTCGAAAAGATAATAAAAAGGAAAAGTCCAATACCCAGAGTGAAATGGCACAGAAGGAGCAAGTCCTTATTGAAGTTGGCTTAGTGCCTGTTAAAGATAGCCAGCTTTTAAAGGAAAGTGTGGGTGTGCAGGATCTGTTACCACCATCAACACCACCGCCAAAGGAAAACTTAACAGAAGAGGAGTCAAAAGACCAAAAATTATTCACCGAAGACGAAGGAAATAAAGATGCCCCTCTTCAAAAAGAAGTAGAAGAGGCAGATAAGAGTCTAGCTGATGTTGCTGCTATTATCAGTGAACCTGCCAATATTTCATCCTCTGAACAAAACTTGGACATGCCAGAGGGTGAAACTTTAGATGGTAAGTGTCAGGCTGGCGTGATGCTTTGTGAAATGGAAATGGACACAGATGAAAACAAAACAGAGAATCCCCCAGGCAAAGACTCAGCAGTTGAAGAACCAATTTCACCACTGCTGCTTCCCCTAGCAATAGAAAACCATGAAGCAGCGTCCAAAATTGCTGCGACATCACCTCCTGTCACCACGGCAGTCAATGAGTCTCAGGAAATGGATGAAGATGAAGGCATCCACAGTCATGATGGAAGTGATCTAAGTGACAACATGTCAGAGGGTAGTGATGACTCTGGATTGAATGGGGCCCGGCCAGTTCCACAAGAAACCAGCAGGAAAAATGCTAAGGAGGCCTTGGCAGGCAAAGTGGCTGAAGGAGATTTTGTTTGTATCTTCTGTGATCGTTCTTTTAGAAAGGAAAAAGATTATAGCAAGCACCTCAATCGCCATTTGGTTAACGTATACTTTCTTGAAAAAGCAGCTAAAGGGCAGGAGTAATTAAACGTAGTATAAGGCTTCAGTTTGTAGTTTATAATATCTATACATTTAATATTCATTTATAGTTATAGACAACCTTTTATTTTTTAAATTGCTTTAATTAGTGTCCATTGCCGATTTTTAAGTGACACTCTTTACCTTAGGACTCTGTATACCTGTTGATGGATAAATTTTAGCATATCCAAGGAAGTTAGTGTACTAAACCAACAGACTCCTAAATCTGTTAGTTTATACATTTAATTGAAATGAGAAGGCCAAGGTGGTATTGTAGCATTCCGTTGCTTTGTCTGGCTGTAACTTGTCACTTTTCTCGCCATGTCTGTCTTCTTGTTTCGCTTTAGTGTTTTCTTAGTTCCTGGTTTAGCTCTATAAAAATTGGCATACATAAATAGCAAATTACTTGAAGAATTTGCCTGCTTTATATAAAGTTAGCACTTTAAAATTTTTTTAGAGATGAGAAGAGACATTTAAATTGAAGAAAAATTCTCCCAACAGTGGACATTGTATCAGTCCAGGTATTGACTTCCTGAGTTTTGATCAATATTTCTTATTTGTGTGTGTTGATCAATATTTCTTATTTGTGTTTGTTAATCGTCATAAAAACAATGATTTTGGTGTGTGTGGTTTTTTGGGGGTTTTTTTTTTTTTTGGTGCTTTAATGGCTTAAGATGTTGCACATTGTTGTTTTTTTTAACCTATGCAGTTCAATTTTTTTCTAGAAATAGCATTTGTGTTGAACAGTAACACTTTATACATATATATGCATGTTTATTTTGTCCTCTTTGGAGGGATGCTTTTAGTCTTGTTTGCAAAAGGGCAGTTTTCCTTTTCCTTTGCTGCAATTGTCTTTTTTGCAGAATATGTGTGCAAATTTGTGAGCAAATGAACCATGCAGGTTCAGTCCATTGATTTTTGAATTTCATATCTTATATCTATGCCAGAATCTGTATTTCACATAAGTTATTTATTTTAAATGGATGTAGTGAATTCACAGCCCTCATTCTGACCTGTATAAGAAACAAACCACTAGGCTCTATATTGACGGATTTTTATCTCTGATACCAACAATAAGTAAAAATTTTTGGCTTGTTTTAGTGTAGCTACTTCCTAAATGTTCAGTGTTAAGTCATATCGTTGAGGAAAACTTTTTTTACATAGATGGTTGGTGTCCATACGGCTACTCAGCTGAATAAAGAATTGTGATATTTGGAAACTGCAAACCTGGAATTAGACATAATTACTCTTTCAAGTTATACAGAATATCAGTTGTGAGATTCCAAAGCCATAGCAATTACACAGAAAACCTAGGTGGAGAGAGAGGTAGTATGAATGCTGGGAGACCAGCTGCTACTTACTTCCTATGAATACAGTGAAAAAGGCAGGTGAAACTTATGTACAGTCCAGATTTAAAAAATCACACTTTCTCAGGGATCTCCACAAACTAGTGGGTGTCCTGGCTGTCTCTGTGACAGCCTCTTTCTACAGGTGAGGCCTCATGAATTGCAGCTATCCTGGTGTTCCCATGGGGACACCTTGTATGAAGAGTGTACTCCCAAACTTTTTTGGTAGGTTCTTTGGCCAGTTGCCAAAGAATATGAAAGAATCCAACATTGGATTTTTCTTGCTGATAGCAATTATTCATTGCAGTAAAAGTGTGATCCCAATAGGGAATCTTGAACAATGCTGATCCTCCCATGTTCTGTCCTGAAATAACCACTTTATATGTCATTTTCTTTTTTGTCTGGTGATGTCTTTGAGGCAGGTTTCAGAGTTTGGCAATGCAACATGAAAGATTAGGAAAAGCATTGATGAAGTGTGGGTGAAAAACTTGTAAAAAATCTGAGAGTGAAGTTTGAGTTAAAAGACATTTGAACTCGGAATTGACTGGGAGGCCAAAGATTTAAAGAAGAGAAGATTCTCTCAAGACATGAGGAGTAAGTTGTGTGTTAATGGTGTGTGTTTTGTGTGCATGAATGGGAATTTGTAAATGATGTTGAATTCTAGGTGAATTCATGGCTCCGACAATCATTGTCAACAGAAGATCAAGCTGCAAATATTTATGTTTTAAAACTTAAATTATAAAGCTAGTTAAATCTTTCTAACAACTAGTTTTAATGTTCATGGGTACATTTTATGTAAGTTACCTTTTACATTATATATGAAAAGACTCATGTTAAGTACAGATTGGAGATTGGGAATCAGTTTGGGAAAGGTTTTGTGGATTCTTTCATGCTACAAAAGAAAACAATTAGACTTCTAGGGAATTGGACTAATTTTCTTACCTAGTTTTTAAGACTAGAATGCTAAAAACAAAAATATGAAGGAAATTAAAACCCCTTATTAAATTGATCTGTGAAAACATTGTTACTGGAAATTGAGTGGGACTTGAGGCCTTTCTTCCAGAAAACAAGGACTTGATTGTCAGGCCTATATTAGGTTCTGAACTTTAATGCCATGTATTTGTACTTGTTAAAAATTGTTTCAATGAAAAATATATTAGTAATATGAACTTCTGGTCTAGTTGGGAGTTCTTCCATTTGAAAAATGTGATATTTGCATGGAACTGTTTGAATCTTTGTTTTCTTGGTTTCCCCTCCACTGGATAGAATTGAAACTAGAATTTTCCCTTTTGTTAAAGGAATAAAAAGTGAACATGTTATTTGTAAATTGATGTTTAGTAACTAGAGATAAACTTGAAATGTTAGAATACATTATAAGCCTAATCCTAAGTAGTCTTATGAAAATGTATCTCTTTTATCCATCTTTTGAACCTATATTCACATTGGTCTTCAAGATATCTTAAGTTATATTTTTTCCTCTTTTCAGAGCTGCTTTTTTGGGGCTACTTTTTAAAATTGATGGGGCTACATTTCTGATAAGGCTTCTTATAACTATGGCTGGATGTTTTGCTCTAGTCTTCCAAGAAGGGCCATTTTATTTTTTAGAGTCACTTCTAAAGTCATGTGGTCTTTAACTTGGGGGACTATTTTGCATATAAGTGCTAATGCAAGTAAATTTAAACCCAAGTAGACCTCATCACATGTCACCCCATGAATGTTGACAATGGAAGGACTACCTTGCCTGTAGTATAATATCAGTTCTGGACTGAAAAGCTGGGGAATAAACTTAAGTTTTCTTTTTTGCATAAATCAGAAAAACAGCCAGTATGTAGTTTCCTTGTTGACCTCAGCAGATGAACTGAGCTGATAGTGTTAATGCAGATTCAAGAAATTATCTGAATCTTGGTTTGTGTAGACTTACAATCTACATGCAATATTAACTAAATCGGATAGCTTTTACATTTTCACATGTGTACATAGGCTCTCCCCACCCTTTTCAGCATCCATTAGTTAATTGATCATTTTAAACTGGCATTGAAACATTACAACAATGTTTTGTTGCACCAATTTTATAAACTCTTACAGTGCAATACGTGTTATTTTTCCGAGACAAACCAAAGGTTAATTTCTCAAGGTTCTTGCTGCCTGCTTTAGCAGCATTTGATGGGAGGATCTTTTATATACATTTGTAATAGATGAAAAATAAACCAGATTGCAAATCTTTTTTTTTTTTTACGCTTAAACCATGTACCAAGTTTTTGGTCCAAATTGTGTAGGATAAGTTAAACTTAAATTGCATTCTATTAACCAATATGAGTGTATTTCTGTAAGCATAGTTATGTTGAAATAAAGTTTTAAAAAGCATATTATGCCTTTGTTTATTATTGGTACATCAAGTATTGAAGAACTAAATTTATTTTTCTGTAATTGCAAGTATATTAATTCTAAAACTATTACCTCTGATAATCCGTGGTTGGCAGAGAGATCATGGCAGTCTCTTTGGGGTGACAATCCAGTGGGTAATAGTCCCAAGCATATCTTTCTTATACAGTGCTTTCTCGGAGATGAATGTCAGGGAGAAACAACTTGAAGACAATTCATAGTAGGTTTTACATAGTAATTACTTCCTAACCACAGGTTTCCTTAACAGTTTTACCATAAATATCCTTTCTCAGTAGTAGCAGGCCTGGTGTTATTACAATTTGACTCCTAATTGGAAAAAGATGCATTGAAGAGAAAATAAGTTGAATTACACTGAGTGTTGACAGCCATGGTACCATGGATTTTACTGTATTTAGTGGAACTCTGAGAAGAAAATGAAACTCAAGGGAAAGTGATAAGCCATCTTCTTAGTAAGAGTCTGGCTTTTTTTGTTAATGGAAAAACATGTTTTTAATGTGTATTTGTTGAGGTGGGAAAAAAAGGGGAGAGGGTGATGGAGAAAAACTGTGCAAAGCATCAAAACAACTGGATTGCTTTCTGTCCTGATACAGCAAGGGACCCAGGGTGTCCTGAGTCCTAAAGAATGGGATGTTTCATATTGATATGAGAGATTCACCTTCTGACTTCTTTTGCAAGACTCCTTAATCAGCAGAAAAGCAAAATGAATTTCCAAGATTTATTTTACCGGCATTGTAGAATCAATGACAAGGAACATGAAAGTTTGCCCGACCAAGGATATGTGGGGAATTTATCTTGAATATATAAATGCTGTAAATGTCTGACTTGGTTTGTTATCTTTAATGAATGTGAAAGAGTGGTTACAAATGTCTTTCTCCAGTCCCTTTCTACTTCTTTCCCAGGGGCTTAACTCTTGTTGATGTCTACACGTGTGTTACATATACACTTAACCTGTTGGCCATCTTTTTTCCTCCGCAGGGTCTCAGTGAGGGCTTGACTCATTTGTAGGTAGTTACAGTGTAGTAGTTAGTATGAGCTCCCATCCAGGGACATTACAGCACTCATCCTTAGCTTCATAAAGGCAGATTGGTGAAGGTACTAAGAACAATGTGCTAGTGTTTGGCAGTAAGGGAAAGTTTCAGTGTTAAGAAATTGCCTTTCAAACGATTTTGATGCTCACTGTATCAAGTGCTCTGTGGGCCTTTGATATAGAACTGAGTTCACAATAGGCCTCTCTTCCTAAGCTCTACAAATGGGCAAACCATTTTAACTTTACTGACCCTATTTCTTCATATATAAAAGGGGACATAAGGAATTTCTATCCAAAGAGTGGCTTTGAGGGTTAAATGCTTATTAAGTGTTTAGCCTAGTGCTTTTACTAGGACTTCTTTTCACTACATCACAAACCAAGTGAGTATCCTTAAATATATAAAGTCCTTCCTCTATTTGGGCATTATTAAGTTGTATAATGTACCTGCTTGCCTTACAAAACAGCTTTTAATGTTAAAGTAGAACGTGGGCTTTTGTGTCAAACTATATTGTAGTATCTTAAGGTTCAGAATGCTCCCCCCCCCAATGCTTTTATGTTCATTGCTTTATTCAAGCAGCTAAAATAGGACCCAGTCCTTTGTAGGGTAAATGGTTGCCCAGGCCAAGAATTGTATGTGGTGTGTTTCTCCTTGAGTTCAACTAATTAATAATATACAGTGGTAGTTTTACTGTAATTTTAAAATTCTGATAATGCAGAAATCTCTTGGTTTATAGGCATAGTTATTTTTCTGAATGCCAGGAGAGTCAATCCAAGTAGCAGGAAATAGCAAATCTTGAGAAAGAGACTTTATTAAGAAACTTGATTTTAAGGGGCGCCTGGGTGGCTTAGTCGGTTAAGCTTCCGACTTTCGCTTAGGTCATGATCTCGCGGTTCGTGGGTTCGAGCCCCGCGTCGGGCTCTGTGCTGACTGTCGGCTCAGAGCCTGGAGCCTGTTTCAATCTGTGACTCCCTCTCTCTCTGACCCTCCCCTGCTCATGCTGTCTCTCCCTCTCCTAGAAATAAATAAAACATTAAAAAAAAAAAAAAAAGAAACTTGATTTTTAAGAATTAAGGTTCAGACTTACAGTGAAGTTGAAGAAATGGTACCTTGAAATTTTGTGTACCCTTTGTGTGGATTCACTCACATTTGCTTTCTGTATATTATGTATGTATTTGCTGAACGACCAGAAATTAAGTGGCATACCCCTTCATCTCTGAAAATTTCAGTTTGTGTCTCCTAAGGATAAGGACATTCTCTTGCACAACCACATTATAGTTATCAAATAACTATATTTCAATCTATTGAAAATGTGCCAAGTGTCTTAACTACTAACCTTTAACAATCCTGCTGTTCCTATTACCCGTTGCATTAGTGGTCTCATTTCTTCAGTTTCCTCTAGTTTGGAACAATTCCCTAGCCTATTCTTTGCAACAGCAAGAGTTTGAAGAGTTCATGCCCACACTTAAAGAATGGTCCTTAATTTAGATTATTCTAGTTGTTTCCTCATGCCTCAATTCAGTATACAGTTCGGAAGGAATACTAAAAACTGGCGCGTTGTACCAGAAGGCACACGTCATGTCAATTTACCCCATTATTGGTGTTCACTCTTTGGTTAGTGCTGTCCACCAGATTTCTCCATTGTAAAGTTATTTTTTCCCTTTATAATGCTCTGTCGGAGGATATATTGAAACTACCTGACCTTTCAACAAACCCAATGATTTTAGCACATAATTAATATTTTTTACAGTTTATTTTTGAGAGAGAGCATGAGTAGTGGAGGGGCAGAGAGGGAGGGAAAGAGAATCCCAAACAGGCTCCATCTCACAAACCATGAAATCATAACCTGAGCCGAAATCAAGAGTGGGACACTTAACTGACTGAAAACTGAACCAACCCAGGCATCCCTAGCATATGATTTTATTTTTGCTTGTATCAGTTATACCTTCTGTTTGCTGGTATAGTGTCAAGAGGGAATTTTTCTTCCCATAGACTCCAATTCTTGTTTCATGTGTTACCTGGCAGTCACGCATTTTACCTCAATTCAGCCAGTGGGGAATGACAGCACCCTTTCTGACTCCCTTAACAGGGACTTACAGTCTGTTAATGCACTGAGGATTCTTATTTATGACCAAATACTTTGAAACACATATCAAATTTCTCTCTGTGTAAGTCCTAACTGTATTGTAAAATTGTGAAAGTCTGCTAGAATGTCTTAGGGGATAAACTGCAGGAAGGGATAAACTGCAGGTGGAAATTTACCAGTGGTCAGAGTCTACACCAGAAGGGGCAATTTCAGAGAACTGTCCTAATTCTATACTGATTTTGAAATGCTACACCTTTTATTTCTTCATATGTGTGCCCTAATTGCTTTTTAAAAATCACATAATGCAGGGGAGCATGGGTGGCTCAGTTGGTTAAGCATCTGACTTTAGCTCAGGTCATGATCTCACAGTCCTGCATCAGGCTCTCTGCTGTCAGGACAGAGCCGGCTTCAAATCCTTTATCCCCTTCTTTTTCTGCCCCTCCCCTTCTTGCACTCTCTTTGTGTCTCTTTCAAAAGAAACAAACAAAAATTGCATAATGCAGGGGTGCCCAAGTGGCTCAGTTGGTTAAGTGTCTGACTCTTGATTTTGGCTCAGGTCATGATCTCCGCGTTCAAGGGATCAAGCCCAACGTTGGGCTTTGTGCCTGACAGCACAGAGCCTGCTTGGCCTCCCTCTGCCCCTCCTCTGTGCGCGCTCTCTCTATCTCTCTCTAAATAAAGATTAAAAATAAATTCTGAAGCACAGAAAAATAAAATTTCTAAAAAAAAATCACATTTCTTATGTAAATTCTCAAAATTAAATCCATCTTGAATAGCTCTTTTCCTATAAACTCTCTTATTCTGTAGAGTTAACTACTATTAATAGTTTCTGTTAACTCTTTACCTCCATATCTGTATACATATTAAACTTTTGTTTCTATGTTATTTACATAAATGGGATCATTGATTTACAATTTGGAGATCTTTGTTATTAGTTAAGCATCTTCCTCATTCTTTTGTTAACTATTGCATAATGTTCCCAAGAGTGGATGTGTCCAGTTTAATCACTTGAATGCTTATTTCATTCTGACCTTGTTGCCAGAATTGGTTTGACAATCTGGAGGTATTCTGAGAGTGGAAACCATGTGAGGTTCAGAGGACCCATTATTTCTTATAGTCTTAAAAATTAACATTAGTTTATGCTTGTGTTCTTTAAATTTTTTTTTTAACATTTATTTTTGAGAGAAAGAGTGTGAGTGGGGGAGAGGCAGAGAAAGAGGGAGACATAGAATCTGAAGCAGGCTCTGGGCTCTGAGCTGTCAACACAGAGCCCATCTCGGGGTTTAGGCTCACAGACCATGAGATCATGACCTGAGCTGAAGTCAGACGCTTAACCAACTGAGCCACCCAAGTGCCCCTCTGCTTGCGTTCTTAAGATAGAACTTCTTTCAGGTTTTCTAATACTAATCAAATATACTTTCTATGTTAAAGGGTTTTTTTTGTTTGTTTTTTACACAGAGGATGTATATATTTGGAATGTTGAATTTAGTGTCGCTTAAAATAACAGAATGATGAATACCCTGTCCAATATTTAATGTTCAGCATAGATGTAGGTAAGTAATAGTACTTCACACTCAGCCAACATTACTGGGATGAAGGAATTATCCATGTAATGATTTAGTAAGGAATTACAATACTTTAAAGAGATCCCTATTTGAGCATAGATAGAACTAGCTGGGTTGTGTCTCCTAGACCAGTGTGGGGAGTTACTGGCATGAAACAACAAAGGTTTTTCTGATGAGTTGCTGTTCTGTGCCCTGTGCACAGAAGTATGAAATTCCATTAAAGGAAGCTGTTCTTAGGAATAAAATGGCTGATTTCATGTAGAAGTAGGTAAATCTTCACGTAGAAGATGATCCATGTGAGACAACACTGGAGACACTCCTGTTGTTGGGAAACACGGGATCCTGCATTAGCATCTAGGAGTAGAAGTACTTTTTATAAGTACCAAGCAGTGTGCTAAACACATCACATTAACTGAATCAACTCAACATCACTGAGGAGTAGGTTGTTACTCCCATGTTGCATCCTATAGACAAGTGAATTGTTGGATGTCACAGTAGGAAGTGGCAGGTCTGTGCCATGTTGCCTTTATTAACTGAAGAATGTTATGTGGGGAGATGGGTGTTATAAAAGGAGAAATTAGGGATGGTGATCAAAAGGATTTCCGTCTAATCTGAATGTCTTCAATTTACAGTGTTCTAGTAACATGATAAAAAGAGCACTTTATTTATTTTGAAGTATGCTTCATAGCCAGTGTAAAGCCCAGTGTGAGGCTTGGACTCACAGCCCTGAAATCAAGACCTGAGCTGAGATCAAGAGGTGGACCCTCAAGAGCCACCCAGCCCAAAAGGGCCCTCTTTAATTAGGCTTCCCTCTATCATAACTTCTAACCAATTTATATTTACTGAAGACCATAAGAGAAGCTTACTAGCAGTAGTCAGATTAATTTCACCTTTTTGAAATAAAAGTAAACTAGGATAAAAGAATTGTGCCCTAATCCTATGTAAGCCTAGCTCTGAGAGCAGAAGCTGCCATTTTTATTATGTTTTTGTGTTTAAACTGACATTTTTATTTCAGCCACTGTATTTATTATGTGGGTAGCTATTTGAAAGCGTAAGAATGTCGTAATTTAAAGTGGAGAGAGCTGGATTTATTTGACAATGCCCTTGGTTCTTGGGCTCTGTAAGCCTGCAGTATTGTAGGCCCTGATACTTTGTCCCATCTGATCCATTGATTAGAATTTCACAATGCAAAGACTTGGCAGGAGGTGCATGTCTCCTAGTCTCCCAGAACTGATTGGGAGTGGTAGAGACACAGTCATAGGCTACCCACCCTACACAGCAGGGAGGAAGGAGAGTGACAGATTGTTTCTGACATTGGTTTCTATGTTTTCACTTCATTTTTTAAACAAAAAAATGTAAGTTTCTCTTTCTGCTCTCCTCTCACATGTTTCATTTCTTTAACAGTCACAAATAATCATACTGATAGCAGTAATAGTAATAGGCATTTCTCTCCTCATCCTCTGCTTTTTTGGTAATTTTCAGTGTGAGCATGTATATACATAAATGCATGCAAAGACTGCTGAATTCTGCACAAACGCTGGCTGGAGTTCTGTCTCTGATCAGCAGATGGCTTATTGGCAAGCAGGCCCAGGTCAGTCCACCCCATGCAGATAAAGGCAGAGGGTGCTATTTCAGGGCTTTGGTTTCAAGTCCATGAACTCCGGAGGAAAGAACCCTTGAGATCCCCTGGTCTGTGCTCACATACATGGGAAGTGTGCTCCACAGCAGAGCCTGAAAAATTGTAGATGATCTGTCCTGAGACCTTTGCAGAACCCAATCCCCCCAGAACATTTGATCACTTTGAGTAAATATCAATTAAGTATCCTCTTCAAACTGTTTACAATTCTATAAATACACAATACAGCTTTAAGAATCTTGGGTGCCTGGGTGGCTCAGTCAGTTGAGCATCAGACTCTTAGATTCTGCCTTGGTCATGATCTCATAGTTTATGAGTTTGAGCCCCGCATTGGGCTCTGCACTCATGGTGTGGGGCCTGCTTGGGATTTTCTCTCTCTCTCTCTCTCAAAGAATCTCATGTTATAACTTCTTGCCTAATTTTTTCTTTTTATTTTTTTCTTAAGTGTTTATTTCTGAGAGAGAGAGACACACACACACACAGAAATCAAAGCAGGCTCCAGGCTCCAAGCTGTCAGCACAGAGCCTGATGTGGGACTTGCACCCATGAACCCTCAGATCATGACCTAAGCCAAAGTTGGATGCTTAACCAACTGAGCCACACAAGCACCCCTCCTGCCAAATTTTTTCACTTTGATGATCATTTTCACATTAACTGGTGGGGATAGTTCAAATTGTTTCTTTTGGGTTGGCAACCATTTTTAACCTGTCCTGCTTTTTGTTGAATGTAATCCCATTATATTTCTACCACCCTCCAAGGCAGTGTAGTGGGGTAGGCCTCCTTTTCCCCTTGGAGAATACTGGATATTTAGAAGATGAGGTGTCTTTTTAATCTTTTGTCTTTTGCACATCTGGTTAGAGTTTTCAAGTTGAGAGGTTTTACTGTTGATGGGATTGAAGCCAGGGAGCTAAAAATGCCCAAACTCTGCCCTGACAATAACACTACCTCAGGGGTTCCTGGGTAGGGTTGGGGTGGGAGACCTTAATGGGATAGGAATTAAGCTAATACTTTATCAAATTTCTAGATACCCCAGTATACATTTCTAGTATACATTTCAAATACATTGATTTGAAGACTGGCTTAGGAGCAAGTGGGACCACCTATATGTTTCCTTGTGCTTCTCATTCCCTGCTCTAGTCTAAGCTGGGGTGCAGTATGTTCCCCCAGGACTGTAAAGGGGAGGGGCAGAGATGGAGAAATGTTGGTAGGCAGCCAGGGGTAAAAGAGGTTCCCATCCCATGTCACTCCACCCCTCACCCTGGTTGTGGAGCCTGAAAAAGAAGCTACGGTCTCAGGGTCCTCAGCTTGGATTCTGCCTCAAACCTCTTTTTTCCTTCCTGGGGAGCAATGGGATACTGTTTTGAGATCTAAAGGTCCTTCATTTCTGTATTCTCATTGCCTTCCCCACCACAGAGACTTTGTAAATACCTGACTTTCTGAGATAGCTTTCTGCTACTATAAGTGCTCCATGGGGGTGGAGATCAGCTAGATTTGAATCTGAATAGATTTTTTTTCACTTTGAATTTATGAAAGTAACACATGCACAGTTAAAAACAATATTCCTAAAAGATTTATGATGAAATCTACATTCCTTAGCATTTCCCTCCATCCTTTCCTCAGTCACATAGCTGCTATATGTATCTGACTCCTGAAGTAAATTTAAATTAGCAATGGGGCGCCTGGGTGGCTCAGTCAGTTAAGCGTCCGACTTCGCTTAGGTCATGATCTCGCGGTTCGTGGGTTCGAGCCCCGCGTCGGGCTCTGTGCTGACTGCCAGCTCAGAGCCTGGAGCCTGTTTCAGTCTGTGACTCCCTCTCTCTCTGACCCTCCCCTGCTCACGCTGTCTCTCTCTCTCTCTCCTAGAAATAAATAAAACATTAAAAAAATGTTTAAAAAAAATAAAAATAAATTAGCATTAAATTTCTTATTTTGCAGATTTACAGTGGATTCTCTTCATAAGGTTGTTAGATAACATGTCACTGCATTTTCCTCAAGTTAAACAACATTATGAATACTTGTGAATAAAAATGGCCACAGATTCTTTTTTTTTTTTTACTTTATTTGAGAGAGACTGTGAGCGGGGGAGGGGCAGAGAGAGGGAGAGGGAATCCCAAGCAGGCTCCATGCTGTCAGCATAGAGCCTGACTGTGGGGCTAGATCCCAAGACCTTGAGATGATTACCTGAGTCAAAATCAAAGAGTTGGATGCTCTAACCAACTGAGCCACTGAGGCGCCCCAGGCCACAGACTCTTTGTAGCCCTTCCAATCAGCTTGCCTCTGTGCTGCCATTGTGACTTGCTTTCATCGATAGAGTTGCAGCAGAGTGACATTGTGTAACTTCTGAGCTTCAGTCTCTGGAAGCCTTGCAGCTTCTTGCGTGCTCTTTCTAAACACGGTTCCTTTATGAACAAGCTTGAACTAGCCTACTTGAGGATGAGATGCTAGGGAGAGAGAGTGACCACTGGAAAAAGGCCCAGGTTTCCTAGCTGTTACAACCATCCCAGCAGAAGCTGTGGATGTAGAGTGAGTTCTGCAAGTGCAGGTCCCTATGGAGCAGAAGAACCAGTGAGATGAGCCTAGATGACACTGCCAAACTAAGGAATGGGAGCAAATAAATGCTTGTGTAAAATCACTGAATTTGGGGTTGTCACTTAATCTGTTACCCAGCAATAGATATAGGTACAAAGATAATGCCCTCAATCTAGTTAATAAAAAAGCATTTCCAATGAACAAATGTTCATGGTACCTGGAAGTGACTTAACCCATGCCTAATGGGGGAGTGAGTGGGTAGATTGGACCATTAGACACTGTTTTCCTTTGTTGAACAGTCTCATCCAAGTTCCCATGCTGACAATGTTCACATTTCTCAGAATTAGCTTTATGTAATAGCTTTATTTGTCCAGTGAAAAAGAGATTTTCTTCAGGTAGTGTTTGCCTAAAATACATGTTTTATCTGGCATTTTAGAGAAAAGTAGCCCTCATTCTCTAATTCTCCTTCCTGTTAAGTATTTAACTATGGAATTTAAAGTCAAAGACAGGAAAGAAATCTTTTTAGGCCAGATGTTAAGTTATGAGAAAAGCTGGAGAAAGCTTTTAGTTGGGTAACCAGGATCCCATTTTAGTGAAAGTAAGATATAAAAATGAATAGGAAATAGGATGAGTGCCATACAAGTAGAAAAGCCAAGTCCATTTAAACAAGTTCAGGACCAAGTCAATTTGGTTTTGGAAGCTATTTGATTTGTGAGTAAAGAATACCAGCTCTTCTATTTCTATGTTACTTGTAGAGTCAGAAGTAAAAATCAGTTTCTTTTCTGTGATAGTAAAGTGGTATAATTCTTTGGATGTTTGCATTCCAGATTTCCTGTGTATTTAATGTGCCATTTTCTTAATCAGAACTGTAGGTCAGGATCTCCACTCATGCTGTGATCTGTCCGTGGTACTTGGCAAAGCTCACTAGCAATGTGAAAAGATTCCCAGCCAGCCATGAAAGCACAGTTGATTTAAAGCTATCCGAGATGGTAAGAGAGCAGGGAGCATGGAAATCACACTGGGACTTGGGGTTGTTCAGCCTTGTTGAAAAGACTGCAAGAATATACCACATCACACACACACACACACACACACACACACACTCTCTCTCTCTCTCTCTCTCTCTCTCTCTCTTTCTCGCTCGCTCTCACCACCCTAGCCCTGAGAAATAGTCTTTTCACCGTAGAACTGTGTATAGCTGGATTCAAAGGTAGCTAAAAAGAATTATGTGCTAGTGACAGCATTTCCATGGAAATTGTCATTACCTTTGGAGATCTTCAAAGTGGGTTACCTTTCTTTTCTGAGATAACATGTTCCCCACCTGAGGTTGAAAAGTTTTCTCCTTTAGGCCTGTGGTGGGTTCCCATATAAAGAGGAAGTATTGTGTAGTGGTTAGAAACCTGGGTACTATCAGATGGGACTGCTCTGTTTCCTGATTATGGTAGTTATTATACAAACCTATATGTATATTGAAATCCATACAACTATAATGAAAGGGAAAAAAGTTTTACTGTAAAATTAAACACACCGACAGGGGTGCTGTACCTAGACTGCTTGGATTTGTTTGAATCACAGCTCCACCATTCATTAGTTGTGTAACCCTGAGCAAATTACTTATGCCTTAGTTTCCTCATCTGTAAATATGGGTATAATAGTACCTCCTACATGGGGTTGCTGGAAGGATTCAGGAAATATATGTAAAGCACTTACAACAGTGCCTGATTTATTATTATTATTTTTATCTTAGTGTGAGTAGGGGAGGAGCAAAGAGAAATAGAGAGAGACAATCTTAAGCTGGTCATGGATCCAGATGCGGGGCTCAGACCCATGGACCTGGAATTATGACCTGAGCTGAAACCAAGAGTCAGACAATCAATTGACTGAGTCACTCAGGTGCTCTAGTGCCTGGCTTATTGTATGTGCTATATAAGGGAGAGCTACTATTATTATTAAAATATAAAGGGATAAAAAGATAATATGGGCTATCATATGACCATAGAAACTATGAAGAGTCTGAAATACAACTACTATGAGGTGGCGCTCTTATGCAGGAAAGGAGGAAACCCTAGAAGAATGCAAATGCTATATAAAGCAAATTGAAGTTTTCTCTGTTGTTATATTCCAGGGAAGGCAAAAAACAACCTATCAAACAAGAAAATCTCCCCCCCCCCCCATTCTCCTAATTCATTTAGTTATGCTGAATAGCATATGCCTGCTATTTTCCAGGGACTTACTGAAAAGTTAGAAAGGATCTTGGCAATCTTTCACTTCTGAAATAATCTGATGATATATTCTCTAGCATATGTGGTTCTTTTGTTTTGTGGTTCTGCCCATTTTCGGCAGATTTACCACAGTTACTGGCTAGAGGTACTGATAATGTTTGCAATTGAGTATCATATCTGTTGCATCTACCAATGAGAATATGAAGACCAAAGAAAATACTTAAAAATTTTTTAAACATTTATTAGTTTTTGAGGGACAGAGCATAAGCAGGGGTGGGGCATAGAGAGACAGACACAGCTTCCAAAGCAGGCTCCAGGTTCTGAGCTATCAGCACAGAGCCTAACATGGGGCTCAAACTCACAATCCTTGAGATCATGACCCAAGGGGAAGTTGGACACTTAATCAACTGAGCCATCCAAGCACCCCCCCCCCCAAAGAAATTCTTCCACTAGGCTGATTACCTAGAAGATAAATTCTGATAATTATTTGGGAGGGAAATGGAAGCTTTTGAAAAACAGGAACCTGAGGGTCTAAGACATGGGTATTTTAAGGATGCTTTAGACAGATTTAGGAATATTCAGATCATGAAAGTCTTATACTAAATGAGAGAATAACAATGCTCTTTGACATGAAGGAAAAAAATGAGATGTCATTCCTATATGATGTTAAAATATTAATCTTGAGATGCCCCCTCCCACTACAGAACATGAATGGGGCAGATGACATGACACAGAGACATTAAGAGCAGGGAGAGATGCTATTTGATTCACATGAGTGTGAGGTCTTGTTTTGAATGTTTAAGCATTACTCTTTGACAGTTGAGAAAACAATCCCCCTGGGAGGAGGAAAGCAGCCAAGAGAAAATGGAACAGTCTGAGAAAGAATGGAAATGATTCTATTGCTCCACCAGACAGAGCCAAGTGGGAGCAAAGCCAGGGTAAATGATCAGAGGCTGTCTACGAAACAGCTCGCCTCAGCTCGAGCACTGGGTGCCTACTCAGTGAAGCAATCATAGCTCTGCCATGGCTGGCACAGCTGGAGTTCCAAGTTAGTCATCTGCAGGAAACTGGCCTTGATCTCCATTTTGTAGGCAGTGTCTGTATGCTCAAACACAAGCGTACACGATTGCATCTGTGCTCTACTTCTCCTTGGTTGTCATGGGAAGTGAGTGTTGCAAGTAACATAAACAAATTTAGACTCTGGGGAACTACAGAGTAAAGTTCTAATTGCCATTTATGGTGATTAAAAATACGAAATGTGTTAAACTATGTTTCAGTAATGTTGAAGAAAATGCTGCTGTTTCAAGGAGGGGAAAAGGAGAGGTGAGGTATAGTGTAAAATAAAAAAAAAAAATGTTACATAGGAGTCAAAAACCTTTGATGGCACATCTTTCCCTTCTTTTAGGTGTCATGAACACAAAAGAGGTGACATGTTAAACACAAAGCTGCAGAGGTTGTAAGTGATCTAGTATGAACTTGCTCAATTGTTTTCTAGCCACTCAAAACAATCACTGTTCTGTGGAAAAGTGAGCAGGCTGTCCTGACATTTTGCCATTAATTCTCCTCTTTACTTATTCCTGTATGTTGCCATACTGGAAATGATTAATGATTCAAGGGAAGTCTTCATATTCCAATTACTGGATTAACAAGTATCAGTAAACTGACCAAAGCTCAGAAACCAACACAGTGACAGAATTTTCTTTAAGTAAAATCTACAGTGGAGCAGTGAAATATACCAGCAGTGATCCTGGGCTGCATTAGGTAATGCAGAATATGGAGTGAATTAATACAGATCCTAGCAGAAGTCCTCAACTGTCAACGCATGTGGTGGCCTGTTTGTGGTATTGGAACCTATCTTTCCTGACTTTCCTGTCTGTTTTCGCTGAGAATTGTAAAAGGACTAAGAAAAATCTGTTTTCCCCTCATTCTTAGGTGGGATAATGAACCTGGAGATATTAACTAATATAACCAGGGAAACTAAACTTGCTTAGTTGATTTGCTGTTTGAAACTTAAAGGTACAGTGAACAGCTGCTTCAGTGAAGCTTTGCAAAACCATAGAGTTTTATTTTTATTTATTTTTTATTCAGAGTTTTAGAGGTAAAGGAGATCTGAGAGTATAAATTATGAACATTTAAAAACTGAATCTTTGTTTTTTTTTTTTTTTTTTAAATTTTTTTAATGTTTTTACTTATTTCCAGGAGAGAGAGACAGCGTGAGCAGGGGAGGGTCAGAGAGAGACGGAGTCACAGACTGAAACAGGCTCCAGGCTCTGAGCTGGCAGTCAGCACAGAGCCCGACGCGGGGCTCGAACCCACGAACCGTGAGATCATGACCTAAGCAAAAGTCGGACGCTTAACCGACTAAGCCACCCAGGCGCCCCATAAAAAAACTGAATCTTTGTTAATCAAGAGGCCCCAAAACCTAGAGACAATGAGGAGGAATGTTTTGCTTTCTAACATACATATTCATTAGTTATCAGGGAAATGACAGCATCAGTTCTTAGGTTCTCTGTTTCTACACAAATTTCTCCAAAATAAAAACGAGAAATTGATTTTCTCAATTTGGGAAGCTACCGCCCTCTAGAGGGTGGGCTTGGAAATGCGAGGGGTACTTTTCATTTGTCACTATGACTAATGGGTCAGGAGGAGAGGCTACTGGCATTTATTTATTTGGGGATGAGACATGCTGGCATTCTGAAATGCAGTCTTAAGCATAAAAGAACTCTCTTCCCCAAGATGCCAATAGTGTTTACTTTGAAACATGATGAAAACGAGATCTATGGTTTTTACAAGTTACATCTTAAAATGCTAACCATTTATTCTAAGTGGTCTTAGCGAGGTGAGGGTTAGGGGATGCCTGTTGACAGAGAACATGGGTATGTCTATTAATTTTATACTAAACCTTAGTCTACAGGAAGTTCATGGATCAGACTGCATTTCAGGTCAGCCTTTCCCCATTAGCATTTCTCTCAACATTGGGATCTGGTACTTGAAATTGTTCACTGTACACAGCTATAGTGCTACTTATTCAACTAAGAATAATAAAAGGTAGACTTCTGATTGATGTTATGTTATGCAATTATATAGGCAGATTTGATAAAATGGTTAAAAGTGCTCTGATAATTGCAGAATAGACTTTGGATGCCTGAAGGATAGAATTCCGAATCTTAAAATTAAGATCTTTAGGTAGGATTAGGTAAGGGTAAGGTTTAGTTGTTTCTCCAGTGTTTATTCTCCTTTAATAATAATCCTAAATAGTCTTCATTTCCCTCTCCATCTCCCAGCTTCCATGTAGGTGGGTATGACTGTATAACTTGATCAATAGAAAGTATGAAATGTGTGTAACTTCTGACCTTTCCCCCTTCCTCAAAATAGGGAAACTGTACTCTACACTCACTTTTCCTCTTTCCACTTGCTGGGAAGGGATGATAACCTGAGCAACCACCTTAGATCTAGAGATGATGCCATGGAATGTTCCACCAGCTGGATTCTTGGACGACTATGCAGAGCAGAGGGATCTATTCATTCCTATCTTAATTTGAGCCCATTTATTTCGTAGAAATCAACTTTTGACATTTTTCCATATGCCAACTGCTTTGTTGCTCTCTCAACTAGACTCCAAGTAAGAAATGACACCTTTTTTTTAACGTTTATTTATTTTTTTTAGCAATCTCTACACTCAGTGTGGGGTGTGAACTTATGACGCTGAGATCAAGAGTTGCATGCTTCTCTGACTGAGCCAGCCAGGCGCCCCAACATCTGTCTTAATAAATAGTGGGAGAAACCTGAATGTAACTGACCTCCTTTTGAGGTATACTTGGGTCACAAATACATATACATACCTTACAAAAAACCAACTTGTATTAACAAACTCAACACAGTGCAAACAGGCATAGTCCTGGGTGGTTTAAAAAGTGTGGGAGCAAAGAAAGCTTTATTATAATTATGTTTAATACAATTTAACATGTGTAGTTATGTCCAGTATAGTTAATATTCAGTGTGAACAGGGTCAGCTTCATACATATATCTGTTTTTTCTTCTTCTGCAGATTGTACACAACGGAAGGAGGCTTCTTGGTTTTATAGGCCACACTTCTCTTGATGCGCCTTCCTTTGATGTTAACGATATATGGCAAGAGAGGGGGCCGGACCGTCAGAACTGTTCCTTGAGGTGTATAGCCTCGGAGATGCAGTCTGTCCTTAAACTGAGGTGTTACTGCAACCCAGCCTATGCACGCATGTGATAGAACACAAAATGGTGTCAGTAACCATCTTACTAAAAATGTCAACCCCAAGTTCAAAATGGAGTACCAAAGGAGGCTACTGCTCTCTTTCACTTTACTTTTAAAGAAACCATACAATGCATTCATGAAAAGGTACAAATTTATTTTCAGAGTAGGTTGTGTTTAATAAATAAATTAGTATATGTCTTAAAATCCTCAGTTTATGTCAGTTAAATGCACATTTCCATAAAAATATAACTCAGTAAGTCCACTTTACTCACCTTTTGTTTTTTTTTTAAGTGTATTTATTTATTTTGAGACAGAGACAGAGCAAGAGCGTGAGGAGGGCAGACAGAACGGGGGAGAGAGAATCCCAAGCTTGAGTCCCATGCAGGGCTGGATCTTACAAACTGTGAGATCATGACCTGAGCCGAGATCAAGAGTTGGGCAACCGACTGAACCACCCAGGTGCCCCTATTCACCTTTTTTTGGTTTGTTTATTTATTTTCGAGAGAGTGTGCAAGCAGGGGAGGGGCAGAGAGATGGAAACACAGAATTTGAAGCAGGCTCCAGGCTCTGAGCTGTTGGCACAGAGCCTGATGTGGGGCTTGAACTCACAAACAAAACCATGAGATCATGACGCTTAATCAGCTGAGCCACCCAGGTGCCCCCCTATTCACCTTTTAAAAAGTGCTTGGTGTACAATTACCTGCAGAGGAAAACTTGATGTCAGCCACTGCTTCAGATTCCCCAAGTCCTTCATTTAATGTAATGTCTTCACCAACGAGAGGAGGAAATCCTGCCATTCTTTCTTCTCCACCCATTGGAACCTGCCATTGAGATAAAAAGATGTCTAGAAGTTCAAATGAAACTCCCCATAACTCTAATATTAAATAAAGCACTGATACAATAGTTCTGTACAGGGATCAATAATATTTTCAGCTACTGAAAACCCCAAATCACTTCTAGTTCAAATGAAAAGCATGGGAACTTTTCGATGAGATAAAGCTTATAGATCCCAGTACAAAAAGCTGCATGTATGTGTCCTGTTGTAACCTAATAGCAGAATTTTGTTTTATTAGTTTTCACTGTTTTTATAGACCTCCATAAAACTTTACAGAAGAACACTGGGCAATTAGAGTAACATCCTTCAAAATACCTTAGGTCTCATAGGCCTGGCTGGCCTCAAAGATTAATTCCTGCCTCATTACACATGAAGGGTACATGTGTAATAGGTAAGGTTTAGCTTCTGTTTATACATGTGCCCACGAAGGAGAAGTGACTGGATAATAACTTATTTATTAATAAATATTTCTGTGCTTAACACTAGGGGCACAAATATAGATGTTACAACATGGTCCCTGCCCCCAAGGAGATCAGAAGGTGGAAATAACGTGTAAACAAATTACAAGGTAAGAGATGTGATGGGAAGCATCATAGTACTACAGTTGTGGAGGAAGAAGTAATGAATATGTTCTAGTCAAGGAAAACCTTGACACAAGCAGCAATATCTGAGGAATATTTTGAGATAGAGTTGAAGTTACTTAGTGGACGTGTACACCAACAGGACAAATGATGATGAATTCAGGGAACTGTAGTTGAACTGTCTAGGGTACGTTAAGCCTGTGCATGTGCGTGTATTAGTGATGAAGCGATCGGTTTAGACTTCTCAGTAACGTGGAACTACCAAGGAATTATAAGCAGGAAAAAGAACAGAGATAAGAATAAAAAAGAACAGTGTGACCTGCTTTGTATTTTGGAAAGATCTCTGTAGTGCAGGGTTTGTTAACCTTGGCACTATTGACATTTTGGGCTGAATAACGCTCTGATGGGGGCTGGGGGGCAAGGCTGTGCGGTGCATCGTAGACTTCTTAGCAGCATCCCTGGCATCTTTTCAGCATCCACCAAGTTGTGAAAAACAAAAATGTCTCTATCCACTGTCAAATGTCCCCTGGGGGCAAAAGTCAACTCTGCTTGAGAAGCCACTGCTTTAGTGGCTGAGGACGTTTATTTGGGGTGGGTGTGGGAGGAGGGCAGTAAAAACTGGAAGCTAAGAGAATACTTTAGTATCTCAAAAACAGCCTAATGAAGCAGATTACAGCTTGAACTGGGAGGCTGCACTCAGTGCTAATGAGAAGGGAGCGCTAGATTGGATTTGGGAGATGAGTAAGAAAACCAGGAGGCAAGAATGAGTCTCAGAGCACCCCTCAGAATATTTGTTACTGGTAGAGAAGACTGGGATCATTGCTTTGGAAAGCATCAGTTCTGTCCACTCTGAAAACTACAATGGTGCACAGGGGCAGAGAACGACAGAGTTCATTTTCACGAGGGCCATGTTACACAAACTAAGATGTTTTCCTTCCTGATCTCAAGATGTATTTGAACTCACGTATTATTGCTTTACCTAAAAAGTGAGCAAATTTAACAGGATAACTAATGTCTTTTAAGTGAAGAAAAACAACAGATCCTATATTGCTGATTGCCTTTATAGATTCCACCCATCCTGCAAATCCTACAGGTTTCTGGAATATTAACTTTAGGGCAGTTATGTCAATGGGATTGTTTTAAAAAATATTTTTTTTAATGTTTATTTATTTTTGAGAGAGAGAAATTGATAGAGTGTGAACAGAAGAGGGGCAGAGAGGGAGGGAGACACAGAATCCAAAGTAGGTTCCAGGCTCCGAGCTGTCAGCACAGAGCCTGACGCAGGGCTCTAACTCCCCACCCATGAGATCATGACCTGAGCCGAAGTCAGATGTTTAACTGACTGAGCCACCCAGGTGCCCCATCAATGGAGTTTTAATTTCAATTTGACTTTCTTAGGAAATACAGAGAGAAAGAAACATTTACTTCTCAAGTCAGGTTTATTTTTATCTTCTTTGGAAGACACATGTATATTTTAAGCACTAATTAATACTGAATCGGCTTTGCTGGATGCACCTGGTATTTGTGTCAATGTGTTCCATCATCATCATCATCACAAACACTCACATAGCAGTTACAACAGTCCCCCAGAACTTAGTCCTCACCGTAACCTTGTGATTGTAGGTACGACACAGTATTACACAGCTTTGTCAAGTGGTGGAACAGAGCGAACATTTGAACCCAGTCTGGCTTCAATAATCAGAATATTATACATTATACATTACCAGTGTCTATGTCATGTCTTATTAAAGAGCTGAAAATGGTTCCCACTCAGTACTTGGTGAACTTTGTAACAGCAATTTCAGTAGGGACACTGAGTTTTTTGTTTCTAATTTTTTTAATGTTCATTTTTGAGAGAGTGCGCATGTGCAGGAGTAGGGGAGGGGCAGAGAGAAGAGACACAGGGTCGGAGGTAGGCTCTGTGCTGACAGCAGAGAGCCTAACGTGTACCTTGAACTCAAAAACTGTGAGAACATGACCTGAGCTGAAGTTGGACGCTTAACCGACTCAGCCACCCAGGCGTCCCAAGTTTTGTTTTGCTTTTTAAAGATGAGAGGAACTGGATGCGTCTGGGTGGCTCAGTTGGTTGAGTGTCTGACTCTTGATTTCGGGTCAGGTCATGACCTCATGGTTTGTGGGATCGAGCCCCACACTGGGCTCTGTGCTGATAGGGCAGAGCCTGCTTGGGGTTCTCTCTCTCCCTTTCTCTCACCTTCCCTAGCTTGTGCTCTGTCTCTCAAAATAAATAAATAAACTTTAAAAATAAGATTAAAAAAAAAGATGAGAGAAACTGTAACACACTTACAGGTGGAAGGAAGGAGCTGGTTGGGTAAAGAGGGAGAATAATCTGTAAGTATCTGGGATTAAGAACCTGGGAGGAGGTTCAGACCAGGACTTCTCAACAGTGACACTACTGACATTTTGGACCAGAGAATTCTTTGTTGTGTCTGTCCTGTGCATTGCAGGATGTCTAGCATTGTTCCTGGCCTCCACCCACCAGTAGCACCCCCAGCTGTGAGCACATCTGTAACTTCTCTTCCCTCAGCATTATCCAATACACTTTCTGCAATGATGTGACTGTTGGGCAGTTGAAAAGTGGCTAGTGCAACAGAAGAACTAAATTTTAAAATTTATTTACTTTTAATGAATTTAAATTTAAATAGCACTTGTGGCTACTGTCTTGGTCAATGTAGTTTAGAGAAAACACAAGTCTGTATAGCTATTCTAGGATCAGTCCAAACAATATCCATTTTCTTATACAACCGATTTTACTTGCTAGTCAAAATCCTCAAGCAGAAGAGGTGAGGAGAGAGCTTGCTGATCGTATAACAAAGATGGTCATGACCAAGAAAGGCTTTCTTAGCAGGGCTGTGGGACTGTCACAGTGGAGGTTAACCTAAGTGTGCAATCTTCAAAGTGTGTTGCCTCACCTTGAGTAATGTATGACCGGCATGCTTCTGATACACAGTATCTGCCTTGTCCAAGGAAGTAATGTGCACAGGGAGGAGGCTGGAAGCCACGACTGTAAACCAAGCTGACTGATTTCCCTTAAGAAAGGAAGAAAAGAAGTTATTTTACAGAATGAAAAACTTGCAAAACCAGCACATTACAATGTACAATCAATAAAAAAAATCAAGCTCCCTTTATAAGTAAATATAAATAAATACAAGTAATCTATAAAAAAACACAAGTAAATATAAGTAAAAGGAAATGTTCTAATTGTCCCAGTGTAAAGTTAGGTTTAAAATATTAATGTTCTGTGTGCTTTAATGAAACATATAAAGGTTTTAAGTATGTAAGGCTAAACTGCCAATAAATTATAAAATACAAAACCTGAGGAGCCTGGGTGGTTAAGCGTCCAACTTCGGCTCAGGTCATGATCTCATGGGTTTGTTGAGCTGGTAACTTAGAACCTGGAACCTGCTTAAGATTCTGTGTCTCCCTCTTCTTTATGTCCCTCCCCTACTCACACTCTGTCTCTCTCAACAATAAACATTAGAAAGAAAATAAAAGAAAAAGAAAAAACACAAAATCCAAGAAATATGCTATAGTAATGATTTGCAAATTGCATTTAGTGTTGTTGGATACATCCATGTTTCATTTCCGTTTTTTCTAATCACTTTGCAAAAAAGGGAGCAATTCTATAAACACTCTAAAATCTCCAGAATAATGCCATGTAAATGAATACCAAACAAAAATGTATATACATAAAGGTATACATTTCATGGGATATAAAGAAATGTGACAGGGTGCCTGGCTGGCTCAGGTGGTGGAGCATGCGAGTCTTGATCAGGGCGTTGTGAGTTCGAGTCCCACATTTGGTATTAAGATTACTTAAAAAGAAAACCTTTAAATAAAGCAAAACAAAAAAAGAAGTGTGGGATCTATTTAATGCACATTAACCCTGTACCTAAGGCTGGACCTATGATTTCCATGTGAAACACCACCACAGGATAGTATCTTTCCTCCATGCCAAGCTGTCTGGGGCATTTAATACCCTAATGAAGATCTGGTTTCTGAGACCTAGTTGTTTTTCTTCCCCCTCTCTTTTCCCCACGTTTTTATTATGGACATTTTCAAATAAATAAACAAAAAGCATACCAACCTCCTACACAGTCATGATCTAGTTATTAACATCTACCAGTCTTGTTCACATATCCGTATCCTTAAAGTAATCCTAATAGTAAGTCGTTTTATATGAAAAATTCTTTTTAATCTTTATTTTTGAGATAGAGAGTACAAGCAGGTGAGAGGCAGACAGACAGGGACAGAAAGAGGGAGGAGCAAATGCAAAGCTCCATGTGAGGCCTGAACCCACAAACCTTGAGATCACAACCCAAGCTGAAGCTAGACACTCAACTGATTGAGCCACCCAGACGTCCCAGTAAGTTATTTTTTAATGGTGCAGAGTTTTCTTACCTGTAGAAAATCGATGCGGCCTATGGCACCCAGAAATAGAACCATTCCTGGTTTAAGCACAAAAGTTCTTGGAACAATGGAATGTGTTGGCAAAACAAGATTTACTTCTTTTTCTGTTAGAAGGTTTAAAATCTGTAAAGCAGAGGGTATTTTTTTAGAGAATTATTACTTAAAAAAAAAATGTTTATTTATTTTTGAGAGTGCAAGCAGGGGAGGGGCAAAGAAGCAGGGCAGAGGATCTGAAGCAGGCTCTGCACTGACAGCAGTGAGCATCATGTGGGGCTTGAACTCCTGAGCCAGGAGATCATGACCTGAGCCAAAATTGGACGCTCAACCGATTGATCTACCCAGGTGCCCTGAGAATTGAAGGCTTTTATTGAAGATATGATATATTTTGATTTACCTCTTAGGTAAGAAGTGGTAAAAAAAAAAAAAAAAAATTCCAGACTTCACAATAAACCAAAATGTGTTAGAATTTGCTGCATATAAAATTGCTACAGTCATTCAGTCTAAATCAATCAATTTATGAATGGTTTCACAACTCAATATTGAGTAATGGCAAAACAACTTTATGGGAGTATGAGAATTTCTATGTGAGCAACATCCCTCAAATGTCAAAACTGGTGGGTCTGAAAACAACTGATAAGTCAGTCCTAAGACGGCACATATCTGCTCTCCATCAAGGCTTCTAGAGAGTAGTTTAGAGCTAAAGGTAAGGCAAAATGCCACTTATATCCCAGTGACAAATATGCATGCATTAAATGCAAAATGGTCACCTCATTCTAGGACCAGGTAAAGAGTTCTGAAGAACATTTTCTGAATTCTAGTCTTCATTTTATTTCCCCTAAATGCTCAGTAAAAAATGAGCGAAAGTTATGAATCCTCTGGCTTTTTTTTTTTTTAAACGAATCCTCTGGTTTCTAAGGATGAAGGGTTCCTAAAGAGACTAGAGAAAATAGAAAAGGAAAGCCACAAAGAACAAGATTTTGGTAAGATTTAAGGGATCAAAATCTGATTAAAAAAGAGCAATATAATGGGGCACCTGGCTGACTCAGTCAAGGAAGTCTGTGACCCTTGATCTCAGGGTTGTGAGTTTGAGCCCCACATTGGGGGTAGAGATTACTTAAAAAAATGTTTTTTTGAAGAGAAATATTAGAGAAGGTAAAAGAAATGGATAAAAAACTTTTGTGAACTTGTTTCTTAAGAAAAATAACAAGGAAATAAAGAATATGTGAAACCTAGAGTGCCTCACAAGAAAATACATAACAAGGGGCTGCAACTACTCTTCCTCAGCATTTGTTTGAAAAAAACTCATTAAAAGCCACCTGCAGGGGTGGCTCTGTGGCTCAGTCAGTTAGGCATCTGACTTTGGCTCAGGTCATGGTCTCAATGTTGGTGAGTTCAAGCCCCACACTGGGCTTTGTGGAGCCTGAAACCTGTTTCAGATTCTGTGTCTCTCTCTCTGCCCCTCACCCGCTCATGCTCTCTCTCAAAAATAAGATAAAAATTTAAAAAAAGCGCCACCTGCAGTAAAGAAACCTTTTAATGCTTTTTAGCTGAGACCTTAATACTTATATTTCACAACAGAATTCTCTGAATCAGTTTGGGAAACACTGGTTTAAAGCATCTAATAAATGTATCAATAAACTGACACAGAAGCTAACTGCCAGAGACCTTTTAGATTTAAAAACTTGAGGGTCTCATCTGCTGGCTAGAATATTTAGTAAATTCTTGCTTTTCTACTTGACAAGAGGGTATAAATGATGGAAGTAACTGCTAACCCAGAAGAATACACTGGTGAAGTGAAAGTGCTGGAACACTACCAGAAAGCAGTCCAGTTGCTCTGAAGTTATAGACTGTGAAGGAAGAGACAGGTGATAAGCAATTATTGTGAGAGTGCAAAAATGTTAAAAGATCTATATGATTCTGTGACATGAGACATGAAATAAGAGTATCATTTTGATAATGAAACTGTTAAGTGATCCATATAAGGCAAAGAAGGAAAAGAAGCTAAGACACCAATGTTTCATAAGCATATAGACATAATTAGGCAAATCAGGAACTTGGGTCAGTGACCAGATTCAAAGGAAAATGATTAATGGATCTGTTGTGAGGCTATATCCTGGATGCATACTAAGGCTTGGATGATGATCAAAATGGCAAATGAATAAGAAGTTGTGAGATTTAATGAATGTGTGGGATATAGGCTGAATTTAATGAGATAAAACAAAGTTGTTCGAAGATCTTGCAATTGGATTGAAAAGATGTACTATGGACTGCTACCTGGGTGGCTCAGTCAGGTGAGCATATGGTTGAGTGTCCGACTTCAGCTCAGGTCATGATCTTGCAGTTTACTAGTTCAAGCCCCACATCAGGCTCACTGCTGTCAGTGCAGAGCCTGCTTAAGATCCTCTGTACTTCTCTCTCTGCCCCACCCCCACTTGCGTGCTCTCAAAAACGTTAAGAAAAAAAAAGATGAATTAAGGGCGGGAGAGGGAGAGGGAGAGAGAGAGAGAGAGGAGAGAGAGTTAATCCTATTCTAAATTACGCTCACCTGAGAGTACTTATATAAGAAACTTAGTTTTTAGTGTCATACTTTAAAGACAAAAACAAATTAGAAAATATTCTGAAAAGGGGCCTCAGTTGCCAAACAGGGAGAATGGCTGCAAGAAACAGACAAATTATCTGGATTATGTCAACACAGTAAATGTTCAATGTTTTGTTGGATGAACTAATGAAGAAGAAGAGTATAGAATGAAAAAGAGACAGGACATTACACTTTAAAGTGGTTCATTAACAGAGGACCAAGGGGGAGAAGAAGGGGAGAAATGGTGGGGGAAAGGGAGAGAGACAAACCATGAGAGACTCTTGAATGCTGGCAAAAGCTGAGGACTGATGGATGTGGGGGGAGGAGGGATGGGCATGGAGGAGGACACTTGTGGGGATGAGCACTGGGTGTTATGTGGAAACTAATTTGACAATAAACTATTTGTAAAAAAAAAAAATAAATAAAGTGGTTCAAAGTCTAGCAAGGGAAACAGGAATTTAGTCCATATAGGTCCATTTGAGGAACAATGGGTACAAGTTACAGGGAGACTGTTCAGCTCAACACAGAGTAGGTCAGAGGCCAAATGGGGTTACCTTGGGAGATGAGGGGACATTGCTTCAGCTGGTGGTGAGTCACTCCTTTAGTGTGAGCCGGATGGATGGGTTTAGAGGGAATTCAAGCATAGAACAGGTCACTGGACTGCAGTGATATTTATAGTTTCTTCTAACTTCAAGATCTAGGATTTTATAAATGTCTCCCTAACTAAGGTAACAACCTCACTACCACACATAGGTTGTGGACAGCGAAGTCTACCAAATGGAATACAGATCTTGATGGCAGATAGATCACCCTGAACTGCTTCTATGAACGAACCAGAATGGAGTCTAAAGTGAAAGAACACCTCCTTTCCTGTGTTCTGCCAATTAAAACAGAACTTGTGTAACTGAAAGTTAGTATTTCTAAAAGAGAACAAATACATACACAATTTTCTTTTGTAATTCCAGGGGTGTCATGAAACCAGTGGGCATCTTTCACATCTTGTGGGGTCAATTCTATTCGTTTGGTGGATTTATCTGCAACCATAACAGGTTCATTTCCCATGTCAAAGGCAAGGGAATCAGCATCAAACTCAAAAGCAGCTTCATCCTTCTGTTCTTCTGAATACACGAATGTTCTTCCAACTCTTCCTAGAACAAGTTACAGTTAAGCTATTAGTCACTCCTTTGAAGCTTTTGACTCCAGACAGATAATTCTTATTCTTCTTACTTGCCTCAAACAAGTTAGACTAAATATGGTGTACAGAAGCAAGACTACAATGATACCCTTGCCCTCTTTTCAAAGGCATTGGGAGTCAGACTCTTGCAATGGTCAAGTATGTGGCTAGCTGTGTACACTGGGTGGGGGGATGGGTGGAAAGTGCTAGAAATCAAACTATTTTCAGTAAAGAAGGGACAATCTATTAAAAAAAAATTTTTTTTTTATTTTTGAGAGAGACAGAGTGTGAGACAAGGAGGGGCAGAGAGAGAGAGAGAGAGAGAGAGAGAAAGAGAGAGAGGGAGAGAGATAATACACATAGAATCTGAAGCAGGCTCAAGGCTCTGAGTTGTCAGCACAGAGCCTGAAGTGAGGCTTGAACTCACAAACTGGTCCCTTAACCGATTGAGCCACCCAGGCACCCTAAGGAGGGACAATCTAATTTAAAGCTGCTGCATGGGGTCAACAACCTGTGCTGGTCTGCAAGGACTGGGTGCTGTTTCTTAGTGAAAATGCTTCTACTGCTGACAATGGTTGGTGGGCAGTTACTGCGTGTTTTCTTCCCTGGATTTCTCCAAGTACCTACTGTTTCAGTTTTCTCAGCACAATGAACTGTGGGTTTCCAAATAGTAGCTTTGCCTCTAAAGGGCTTCTTTGTTCCAGAATGGGGAAAGTAGTCTCTTCCCACAAAAACTGGCTAGCCCCAGACAGCTGTACTCTACGTTGCTCCACAAAAATTTTTTAGCATGCCCCAACAAGTTTTCCAAAGGATGCTTACCTACTACATAACCATGTCGTTTCAAGGAATTAAGTTGACGTTGTTTTTCCTGACTAAGATCTTCTTCAGCTTCAGTTGCATCTTTTTTAAGCCTTTTTTGCCTTTCAAACATCCTGTAAGGTGTTGGGTTGCAAATAGGAAACTTCAGAAGGTTTAATGTAGTACCTGAAATCCCAAAAAATATATTGTTATAAACGTTATAAAAGAGAAAATAAGGGGAGGGAAACCTACATTTTTGAGGAGTTACCATGTCTTAGTTAGGTACAGTGACTGGGTACTTCATGGAACCTTCATGACAACCCCCTACAAAATCATTCTTATTTTTACAGATGAGGAAATAGGCTCAGAGATTGGCTCAAAGGCTCAACCTGGATTTGAATCTCAAATCTGTAGACCTGTTTTTTTTTTTTTTTTTAAATTTTCACTGTACCACCAGTATAAGAGCACTTCTGTGTATAATTTAACCAAAGTCCTGGACAGAGAAGTTAGCCCCATCAAAGTTAAACACTGGTTTCAAAGGAACAAATGAGGCAGTTTTGCCAACTGTTAAATACAGACAAGGTCACAAAAGGACCCGTTTTGCAATTACAGAAATTTCTTTCTTTTTATTTTTAATTTTTTTAAATGTTTTATTTGTAGGGGGGGGAGAGAGAGAGAGAGAGAGACAGAGAGAGAGACAGCGTGAGCAGGGGAGGGTCTGAGAGAGAGGGAGTCACAGACTCCGAAACAGGCTCCAGGCTCTGAGCTGGCAGTCAGCACAGAGCCCGACGCGGGGCTCGAACCCACGAACCGCGAGATCATGACATGACGTAAGCGAAAGTCGGACGCCTAACCGACTAAGCCACCCAGGCGCCCCTACAGAAATCTTAAAACCACAAAATTGAGGGATGCCTGGCTGGCTCAGTCAGTGGAGCCTGCTACTCTTGATCTCAGGGTTGTGAGTTCAAGTCCCACGCTGGGTGTAAAGAATACTTAAAAATCTTAGAACCCTCCCCCCCACAAAAACCCAAAACCACAAAGTTGACTTTCCCCCCCTCAAAGTCACACATCATAAAGAATTAGTGAATACTCAAATGTTAACTGTGTATAGTATACTGATCTTACAAATAAACTTAAGATATGAAGAATAAGACTGAGAGAATGGAGTGAGCTTTAGAAAGTAAAAGAAGAAAAAAGTAAACGAAGGGCTTTCTAGAGAAACATACAAAGAAGTAAAGCTACCAGAGAAACCTCCAAGAGAACAGGAACTCTTGCTTTATGGTTCATCTACAGTGCCTACCTAGCACAGTGGCTGGAACATGTAAGTGCTCCATGAATATTTCCATGAATATTCAAATTAGAGAAAATTACTCTAACATATAAGTTTCCGAGCACTAGGCTGACACAAAAGAGAAGAGTGACCAAAGTAGGGAGATACTTTTTAAAGGGAAGACTCCACACAGCCCCTGGTGGAAAGAACTAGGAAGAATATACTCGGTGCCCGTGACGAGGTTGAGCATCTCGGAAAAGGCAGGGGACGGGCCTCCTAAGGCTCACCAGGCCAAGGGGAGATGGTGGCTCTGTCGATAGCTTCGGCGCCCTTGGCGATGCAGTAATCGCTTTCTAGGAGCGTGTTGAAGAGAGTGGACTTGCCAGCGTTGGTGGAGCCAACCAGGTAGACGTCGCCACGGTAACGCCAGGAGCGCTGAAGCACTGAGATCAATTCTTCGATTCCGTAGCCAGTCTTGGCGCTAATGAGCCTCACGTCCTTGAGCACCGTGCGGGCCCTGGCAGGATTCGAATTCTCCTTCCCGTCTCGCGGCCCGTCCTCCTGGGCCTGCTGTGGTCCTCGGTGGCTGGACGGCCGAAGAAGCCCTGCGCGGGTACAGTCGTCCCACAGGCGCTCCCGGAGCCGCTGCAGGTAGCCGGGCGCGTCCTGGGGCAGCAGGTCCACCTTGTTCCCCAGCACGATCAGTTGCCGGGGGCCCACCAGCGCTGGCAGCTCCGGCAGCAGAGCGTCGGGCAGATCCAGAAGGTCCACCATGTAGAGCACCAGGGCGGGCCCCGGCCTTCGCAGCGCGGCGCTCACCAGCTCTCGATACTGCTCGCAGCTCATCTGTACGCGCAGGGCGCGCCGGTGGTGCACTAGGAGCCAGCAGCGTTGGCACACGGTCCGCGCCAGCCCGCCGTCGGTCTGCGCCGCTGCGCTGAGGTACTTCTCGCTGGGGAGGTAGCCGGGCACGCCAGGATCCTGGCAGTGCAGCTCCGCTCCGCAGCCCGAGCAGTTCAGGCCGCTGGGTGGCACCGTCGGGTCCGGGTGTCCCACGACTGGGTGTTGCCTCTTGTCCCGCAGCTTTTGCTGCCGCCGCTCTTCCCGCCGCTGCTGTTTCTGTCGCTCCTCCTCCTCCTCCTGTCGCTGCTGCCGCTCTCGCAGCTGCTCTGTGAGGGTCGGTGCGGGCTCGGGCTCCGAGACGTACTCGGGGAACAGAAAATGCTCCTCCATGTCAGCCCCCCCTTCGTAACCCCCAGTTGCTGTTGAGCCACGAGAAAGCCTACGTCCCAGGCTAGATAGGTCCTGGGAGGAAGAGGCGGTCGCGCATCTCTCGAAAAGAGGCTCCCGAGGGCCATGGCGCGCTACTGTGGGAGCAGATGCCCGTAAAAACGGGCGCAGTAGCCTGCAAGTCAGGCGTGCAGGCAGCATGCGGAACACAGCCACGCGTAAGGGGGGGGAGGGGGCGGAATCACGCGCGCGCAGGCGCATTAGCTGCTGAGCGTAAACCAGAGACGTAAACCCGGGACTAGCGGAGGGCTGTCATTTGTCAGACACATTTAGACTCCTCCTTTCGCGTCTAATCCTGTGGGTTCTCTCGATGAAGGAAATGAGGCCTGAGAACCCATTCAAAACTGCGGCAAAAGCACCGGCGATTTAGGCCGAGCGAGGTGGGCAGGAGGCTAGTGAGGGTTTTACTATCGGGATTATTCTACGCGCCACCGCTGGCACGACCTGCTTACAATGAATCTCATTTTTTTAAAACTTAATGCTTTTTGGTCTTTAGAAGTGCAAAGAAAAGTCGAATGCCGCATGCTCACGGTTCCAATTAAAGCCTTTTATTAATAACTTTTTTTTCCAGGTGTCATTATTTGTGCAAGGATATAGAAAAACCAACTTTAACTGGCACGCGCCGACTGCAAGACCTTTCCTCGCAAGCAGCCACAAGCGGCGTTGGTCCACGATTTGCGCGTGCGCAATTCTAACCCTTACTAAGGCTTCGCCTACCACTTGCGCAGCCGCAGATCTTTGTGGGCGGTCTCTGGCCTGGGAAGGAGAGCATTCTGGGAACGCCGGAGACGGAAATTACTTCGCCTCACGCTCCGGCGCCGACCGTTGCTGCTCGTTTTTCTCGGATTTCTAGAGTTAGGAACTTGGGAACCCTTTGCCAATATGTATGACGCGGATGAGGGTACGTAACTACTCAGAACACTCCGCGGCGACCCATCTAAGGAGGGAAAAGTGGGCAACTGAATTAAGTGAGGATTTGCGGCCTCACCCGTAATCGCCGCCCAAGTATTCCCGGTGGTGTCCCCAACATTCCTCAGGCCGGGTACAAAGCTGGGGTTGTGAGAGATGGAGGGTGCAAGGGAACGTAGCATTAATGATCCTGGTCAGGTGATTTTTGTTCTCTCGTCTTTCCGCTCCCGGGTATGTCTGATACACCCCCTTCCCGTATTGAAATGGCGCGCGGAACAGTTAAGACAAATTCCGTTGTTTGGACTTTGAAGCGAAGAACTCCGTTCTTATTTTCCCCAGGGCCACAGTGGATTTATTGAATAGTTGAATTTTTGAGTGTCAGCCTGTCCAAGTATCATGCTAGGCTCTGAAAATACAGCGAGGTTAAAGAATATAGCGTGTGGGGGGGGGGCGGGGTGCGAGGAGGGTTGGTCTCTTTTGGAATGCCTTCCTACTGTCAAATGTGTAAGTAAATTGTCCTAGAAGATCTCTAAATTTCCTCTTCCCACAGGATGATGGTTTTCAGGTGTTATGTATTCTGTTGAATTGGACCAACTTTTTTTTTTCTTTTAACATGGAGAATTCTTAGTCAAATCTAGTGTATTTTCCTTATGTATTTTTAGTATTTTTTTTTAATGTTTATGTTTTGAGAAGGAGACGGTCACTGAATCCCAAGCAGGCTCCGGGCTCTCAGCTGTCAGCACGGAGCCCAAAGCGCGGCGAACCCACGGACTGCGAGACCATGTCTTGAGCTGCAGTCCCACAACCAACTGAGGAGCCAGGCACTCCTCATTCTGTATTTTTAAATTCAGTATTCCATTATCCACAGCTTCTATTTCAGGCTTCACTTTTTTCTGACTCTCAATCCTGTGGTGACCTCTTAGGTTTCTCTTTATTTCCTCAGCCACTCCATGGAGAAAAAGAAGAGCATAAACTCTACTGTTTAAACTTCTCTGTCTCAGATCTTGAGTCTGGAAATTTATAAATACCATTAGATTCCTTCTAGCTCAGAAAAAAATTTGAAGTTTTTTTAGTTTAACAGTTTGAGTGAGAAATGTATTCTCATCACTCACAAGGTAGAAAATATAAAAATATTAAAGGGGAAGGTCTTAACACTTGTCCAGGATCTGTCCATTGTGAGTCCCCTCCACAGAAGGTAATCTCTGTTCTTAGATTCTCTCTCCAGAGAGCTTTATGCATAATAAAGCAAATATAAAGGGGATTCTGTTTTCTGTCTTTTTATAGACAAGAGGTAACATTCATACTTGGCTGCGTTTTTTGAGAGATATATGTCTCAATAAATATATATATTCTGGATATAAATATGAAGCTCAAATAAGAGTTCTAAATTACTAACAGGTGAGAATTATTAATAAGCTGCTGGTGGAGTATGAAGAGTTTATGCAGAGAAGGAAGACTGAAGGGAGGAAATTAAGGAATACCCCTATTAGAGTCATGTGGAAAAAAATGAGTCCATGAAGGACTCTTGGATATATTTATATCCATAAATATGTGTGTTTTATATATAATAATAATAAGGGAGATTTTCATGAACACCCTGAAATTTTTTCACACCTACCTAGTTTGTGTGGATATATCATAAGTAGTGTTTTATTGATGGGTGTTTGGGTCATATCCAGTCTTTTTCTTTCTGGTTTATATAGTGCTGTTGTGAATTGTACTCGTCATTTTGTCCAATGCAAGTATGTTGTCGGGAGAAATTCCCAGATATAGAATTGTCAGCTTGAATAATACACGTGTTTAATATTTTGCTAGCTGGTGCTGAGTGTCACTAGCAGTAGTGAAACTAGTGATTGTACTAGTTTATGTTCTCATTGGCAGTGTATAATAATCTTGTGGAAAGAGAGTTAAAGGTATTTTATTTATCAAGTCTGCTCCAGCATTGAATCAACATTCTGTTTCTACTTGTGCCCTTTGATATGTTTATTAGGTAATGCCTTCATCAGTTCTCAGACCCTCCTTTTCACCTGGCTTCTTTTTCTGTGTGAAACACAAGATCTCTAGACCTCAAGAAAACCCATATGTTTTCCTCTTTATAAAATTGTTTACTTTTCTTCCAATATTTTGCCTTTCTCCTTTCATTCACAGCCAGTCTTCTTAAAAAGGAATTCCCCATTTTTTCACGTTCTCCTCAGCCTATTATAATCTAATTGTGCTCAAGCCACTTCATTGAAACAGCTCTTAGTTAGAATGTCAGTGACTTCTTAATTGATAAATCAGAAGGACTTTTTTTTTTTTTTTAATGTTATCCAGACCCAGGGTACGTGGGTGGTTCAGTTGGTTGAGCGTCAGAGTCTTGATTTTGGCTCAGGTCATGATCCCAGGGTTGTGGAATAGAGGCTTGCATCAGGTTTCATGCTGAGTGTGGAGCCTGCCTAGGATTCTCTTCTCTCAAAAATAAAAATAAAAACATTTTAAACCTTATTCTAAACTATGTTGTGGTATTCAGCATTGTTGACTTCCTCCTGGAAACTCACTCCTTCCTTCTGCCACATAATTCTCAATTCTTCCTAACTATCTGACTTTCCTTCTCATTCTCTTGTGCTATTCATATTCTCTCTGGAGGATCTCATCTATTCTCCGTGGCTTCAGTTACCATTTATTTGTGGATGACTTTGAATGTATATTTCCAGTCCACATGTCTTGCATATCTGACTGCCATTGGACAACTTTACTTGGATGTACCCCAGGCTCCTCAAACTTGTCACTGCCCAAACAGCTGTTTCCCTTACCTGTTCTCCATCTTGATGAGTGGTATCACCCTCTTCTGTTGTTGAAGCCAGAAGCCTGGGCATCTTTCTTGATTCCTATCTTCTGTCCCTATTATCTAATGAGCCACCAAGCCCTAGATTTCTGTCTCCTAAAATATGTCAGATCTGGTCACTTCTCTGTTCACTGTGCCATAACTTCTAGTTCAGGCCGTCACCATCTCTTGCCTAGATTACTTCTCCAGATTCTCAACAGGTTTTTGTGCTTCAGTTTTCTTGCGTCTCCAATCCACTTTCCAATACTGTGACCATAGTGATCTTTCAGAAATGAAATCTGATCTAACCACCCTTGTTAAAATCTTAGAATCGTTCTGTTGGTAAAAATCAGTCTTTTCTACCACTCCAACTTCACACTCCATTCTTCAGCTACATTGGCCTTTTTTCATTCCTTGAATATCTTTCATTTTGGAGTCTTTCACACAAATTTTTTTTTTGTTTGAAATACTACTTTCTCTACTTCTCCCATCCTCACCCCTTTGCTTTTGCCTGGTTTACTCCTGTTTATTCTTATGTGAGATCTCTACTCAGCTCAGCTTTTGGAAGGTCTACTGTGACTTCTCAGGTCTTGGTTAGGACTGTCCATATCATTTTGTTTTTCCTCTTAATTGAATTCATCTTATTTGTCTCTCAACACCCCCCCATAAGTGATAATCTGAGGATACAGCTGAAGGTTGTCTCTCCAATGCCTGGGATGTAGTAAATACATTCAGTAAATATTTGATGAATAGGTGAATGAGTAAATGAGCCTCTTTCATGGATTCATTTTTTTTTTCCACATGACTCTAATAGGGGTATTCCTTAATTTCCTCCCCTCAGTTTTCCTTCTCTATATAAACTCTCCATATTCTACCAGCAGTTTATAAATAATTCTCACCTGTTTGTAATTTAGAACCCTTATTTGGGCTTCATATTTATATCTAGTTGTTTGCAAGTATTTAAAGTGATAAATGGTTACAAGTATACCTAAAGCTGACCTTACTTCTCTCCTTTTCCTACCTTTTTAACTTGCTTCTCTGTGGCTGTGATGTTAGCCTCTAATTTTTCATCAAAACTAGGTATCTCGGAGCTATTTTAGATACCTTTGTCTTTCTTACCCCTCCCACCATGTGTAGGGATCAGTCCAGTCCGTTGAAGAAGCATTTATTAAGTAGTTTATTTTGAATATGTGTGTTAAATTTAAAATAGAAAATTCTTAAGTTTTGCAGACTACATATATAAATCAGAATATAAAAACAAAAATACAGCTTTTCTTTTTTGAGAGTGTGGGTGGAAGAGGGGCAGAGGGAGGGAAAGCGAAAGAGAGGAGAATCCTAAGCAGGCTCTATGCCCAGAGAGGATGGTGAGGGGTGGGAGGGAGGGGATGAGTGTGAGGTCATGACTGGAACTGAAATCAAGAGTCAGATGCTTAACAGACTGAGCCAACCAGGTGTCCCTCACACACTTATTTTCTTACATAAGGAGATGAGACTAATATCAGAGGAATAATATACTCTGAGTTTTCAAATGTCCTGTTGTTCATATTACTGTTGCTGCATAACTACCTTAAAATTTGGCTGCTTAAAAATTAATGTGTTCATGGAATCAGTGGGTCAGGAATTTTGACAGAGCACAGTAGGAATGACTTGTTTGCTCCCTGTCAGTGTTTCAGTGCAAAGACTTAAAGGCTGAATGTTGACAGTTGCGGGCTGTATGATCTGGAGTGTTTATTCACGTTTCTGGCACCTAGCCTAGAAGGACTCAAGGACCAGGATTGCTGACTGAACCATTTATAAGTGTTCTCTCCATATAGTTTGGGCTTCCTCACGTTATACGGGCCTTAGAGTAGTAGGACTTAATTAACAGACACTCAGAGCTCCAGAATCCTGTTTCAGCAAACAGGGTGGAGCTACATCGCATTTTCTTACATAGCTTTTAAAGCCATAGTGTGGCTGCAGCTCCATTTATATTAGTTTTGGCACCGTCAACCACCCATCCAGATTTAAGAGGAGGCAACATAGACCTATATCTTGATGATAGGTGTATCAAGACAACATTATAAAAGAGTATGTGAAACAGAAGATATAGGTGTGGTCGTCTTCAGAAAATACAGTCTGTCACACATTACATGTAGAAATGTTGGTGTAATAGACCATTGTACCTTAAGGTATTGCCCAGCTATTGGAACACTACTCTGGCTTTACTCCCCTACTCTATTCTTTCACTCCGGTCTATGAGGAGCTTATTTTTTTTTTTTTTTAATGTTTATTTTGAGAGTGCACAAGTGTGTGCGAGCAGTGGGGGGTGAGGGTAGAGAGAGAGGGAAAGAGAATCCCAAGCAGACTCTGCACTGTCAGTGCTGAGCCCAACTTGGGGCTTGATCTCATGACCGTGAGATCATGACCTGAGTGGAAATCAAGAGTCAGATGCCTTAACTGACTGAGTCATCCAGGTGCCCCTCTGAGGAGCTTATTAATCAGAGGACTACATGCTTGCTCCTGGTTATTATAGTTAGCTCTTCATGAGAATTACATGGACTTTCTGGAGAAGATGGAGTATTAACAAAGGGCACACAACTCACATCGAACCTTTGTAATGAAGCCTCTTTGTATATTGGGAGAATACCTATGTGACATAGACCTTTGTATACATAGATGTATATTTATGTATATTATATATTAGTGATGACTCAGTTAATTGAAATTTTAAAGAAATGGGGTAAAAGGATTGTTTTTTATTTAGCAGAGAGTAAATGTGTTTCTGCTACCTCAAACCATAGGAGTGAGATGTTAACTATTAGGATTTTATTGCACATGAGTACAATATTTTTGGGTTTTGCAGATATGCAGTATGACGAAGATGATGATGAAATCACCCCAGACTTGTGGCAAGAAGCATGCTGGATTGTAATCAGGTAACTTTTTAGACTTAATAAGCCTTAAGAGGCACAGTAAACTGTAAGGGATTTCCTGCTTATTCTGTTGTTGAAAACTAGATATTTTATATGTATATGCTCCATGAGAGCTGGTTTCTCTATTTATGTATTTAACTTGAGCCTTTAAAGTATTTTAGACTTAAAAAGTTACACAAAGAATTTATGTACACATTCACTCAGATTGCCTAGATGTTAACCTTATACAGTTTGTGTTTTTTTCTCTCTACATATTTTTTCCCTGAGTCATTTGAGAGTCTGTTGCAGACCTAAACACAGTCTTTTACATGATCGTAAGTTCTCAGGAAATTGATGTTAATACCATAATTTAATCTACAGATATCCACATTTTGCTTGTTGTCTCACTAATGTTGTTAGTAGCAAAATAATTTTTTTTTTGATCCTGGATCCAACCTAGAATTACATATTACACTTAGCTTTCATGACTTATTTTTTTGTCTCCTACAATTTAGAACCATCTCTCAGTCTTTCTCTTTTTTTTGACCATGGCATTTTGGAATGCCAGTTACTTTTTAGAATGCCCCTCAGTTTGGCTTTGTCTGATGTTTCCTTATAATTAGGTTTAGATGATTACTTTTGGCAGCAGTGATGTTCTCTTTGTAGTCCGTCAGGTGGCATGTGATGCCTGTTTTTCCATTCCTGGTGTTAATTTGATTCCTTAGTTTTCTTACTATTTTAAATTCATAAAGTTACATTAGGTTGTATTGTAACCCAAATTCCCATCGAATTCTAAATGTAATTAAAATGTAATAGAACTCACAAGCCTTACCAATAGGTAAGAAAGTAACTTTTCTTTTTTTATTTATTGAAGTTTATTTATTTTGGAAAACAGGGAATGAGTGAGAGGCAGAGAGAGAGGGAGACAATCCCAAGCAGGCTCTGCACTGCCAATTGTGGAGCCCAGTATGGGGCTCGAACTCATGAACCATGAGATCACAACCTGAGCCAAAACCAGGAGTCAGACACTTAACCAACTGAGCCACCCAGGTGCCTCTAATGTTTGTTTATTTTTGAGAGAGAGAGAAAGAGACAGACAGACAGACAGACAGACCAACATGGGGTGGAGGGAATCAGAGGCTCTGAAGTAGGCTCTGTGCTGATAGCAGAAAGCCTAATGCAGAGCTCGAACTCACAACATGACCCGAGCTAAAGTCAGATGCTTAGCCGACTGAGCCACCTAGGCACCCCAAGAAAAGTAACTTTTTTTTTAATGTTTATTTTTGAGAGAGAGAGAGTCAGAATGTGAGTTCGGGAGGGGCAGACAGAGAGAGGGAGGGAGGGAGACACAAAATCTAAAGCAGGCTCCAGGCTCTGAGCTGTCAGCACAGACTCTGACACGGGGCTTGAACTCATGAACCACGAGATCATGACCTGAGCCAAAGTTGGATTCTTAACTAACTGAGCCACCCAGGTACCCTGAACCTTGTTTTGTTAAAAATGTATTAAAATTTGGGGATATAAGTTTATGTTTTTATAATTAAACATGGCTATAAAAACTTTGTATTGAGATATTGGTATCTTCTTTGATGTTTGAGTATTATAACACCAAGAGGCATCTTGCTAGGAAAAAATAACTAGGTAGATACTCTGTGAGTGTGCAGAGGGTGAGGGAGAGAATCTTAAGCAGGGTGCATGCATGTCCAGTATGGAGCTGGACATGGGGCGTGATCTCAACTGTGAGATCATGACGTGGGCTGAAATCAAGGGTCAGACACTTAATCCCTTCAGTCACTCAGGTGCCCCTATAAGGACATTTATAATTAGGGCCTCCTATAGTTCTTATGTTGTGTTTTAATTATTTTATCCATCAGTCTTGTTCCCTAAACTTAACAAGATCTACGAAAACTTGAAAGTGTTCCTAGTCTCACCCCTTTATTGGATACCTCATAGTATCTGGTATAATGATGGACATAAGATGGTTGGTATTTAATGATATATTTGTTGGGTTTAATTAAAATGAGGAAATATGCCAGAAAACATCACTGAGTTTTAACTGGTTATAAAACCAAATATTTTCCCAGTTCCTATTTTGACGAGAAAGGCTTGGTCAGACAACAGCTGGATTCTTTTGATGAGTTTATTCAGATGTCTGTTCAAAGAATTGTGGAAGATGCCCCACCTATAGACCTACAAGCTGAAGCTCAGCATGCTAGTGGAGAAGTTGAAGAGCCGGTAAGATGGTTATTGTAACAAAGTAACATATGTAAAAGAAAAGTATTGATTTGAAATTTCAGTCCCTCTGTCAACTGGCTTGAAGGTTTAAAAAGGTGTTTTTAGCAGGGTACTTAAAGCATTTTTAAGAAGCTCTTGACTTATTCTTCCTAATGGAAAGATGCAAGTAGTCCAAAACTCTAATCTTATCTATTCAGATAGTAGAGATTTAATAGTTGGGGAGGGAGAACTTAGAAATATGATGAACTACCAAGAGAAGTAAGCGCAAGTAGTCATATTGCTTCAGAAAGCCCCTTTTTCTTTCACAGTAAGGAATCATAAAATGTATTTGAAAGGCTTTTCTCCATTTTATTATTTTATAACTTTTTTTAAAGTTTATTTATTTTGAGAGAGAGTATAAGAGCATAAGAGCACATGAGAAAGAGAAACAGAGAGGGTAGAGAGAATCCCAAGCATGTTCCCTGCTGTCAGCACTGAGCCTGACTGAGGTCTCAATTTCAGGAACAGCGAGATCATGACCTGAGCCGAAATCAAGAGTTGGATGCTTAATCAACTCTGCTACCCTGGCACCCCTCCTTGATTATTTATTTTTTTTGTAAGAAACACATAAAAATGTAAGAGATTATAAAGGGAAATGACCCAAACATACCAGCTATTTTAGTTTTTCCACGTTTCTTTTTTTTTTTTTAAGGTTTTTATTTATTTCTAGGAGAGAGAGAGAGAGAGGGAGTCACAGACTGAAACAGGCTCCAGGCTCTGAGCTGGCAGCACAGAGCCCGATGCGGGGCCCGAACCCACGAACCGCGAGATCATGACCTAAGCGAAAGTCGGATGCTTAACCGACTAAGCTACCTTGGCGCCCCAGTTTTTCCGTGTTTCTTATAGTCTTTGTTTACACATACCTGTGTTTTTAGCATTGTTAAAATCAAATCATAGGAAGGGTCTAATTTCATAATCTGATTTTACAGGTGTGATGGTGAAGAAGTATGTAGTCCAAAATAATGGCTGTCTGTAGTTTTTGAGAAGAAGAGAGGGAGCATTGTGGGCTTTGAGAGATGGGGAAACTGAAAAAGTGAGTCAGGGAGAGCCCCCAGTTCAGTCCTTTAATATCTAGCCAGTTCAGTCTTTTCTGTAGTAAGCTTCTAAGGGTTGACCTGTTTTTCTCATTCTAGCTGGAGATGCTGCATAGACTTGCTGTTAAGAACAAAAATAATTGGCTCTTCAGGCACTGTACTGGAAAAATGGGCATAAAAAAGTTATTTATTTTTTTAATATTTAAGACATTTTCTCTTTCTGGCATTTGCAAAACAAGAGAACAATACAACATAACAGATTCAGAGTGCCAGTACTATTGAGGACTATCGGAGGAAGAGATTTCTGAAGGGTATCTGAACTTAGTGAAAAGATGGGGAGAGACTTAAGCTGACTGTGAAGGGCTGGGTAGGACTTAGTAGAGAAAAAAGATGCTTAGTGAGATCAACAAGAAAGTACTTGGTGTTATTTGGCTTTGGGATAGAATGACTGCAACAGTCAGTATATTATTTGATCTGTTTTGTTTTGTTGGCTTGATCTGTTTTTGATAGGTGTTAGTAGAAGGTAAAATAGAACAAGATTGCCAGGCTTTGGATATCATTGGAAATTATTGAAAGACTGTCAAAGTATTTGCATAAAGCATTATTTTAGAAAGGTTACTTTGGAGATGGTGTTTAGTTGTAGTGGGAAGAGGCTGAAGACAGATGAAAATCTTTGAATAACCTAGGTTTAAGATAATATGTTCTAGACTAGGGTGGTGGTAGAAATAAGGAGCAGAGGGATGGGTTCTTTCTGGTTCACGATCACCATCAGTTCTCTTAGCCCTTTTAACTATTCCTGTTTGGGAAACTTGGGTGTTAATAATTTACTGTTAGTGGTCTGCTTAGTCCCACTGTCTGCCTTTCTGAGATTTGGTTTGGAGAGAAATCCACACAATTGGTGTATCTCTGGAAAGTTGTTACAGATCTTTTATTGGGGAGCAAATAGATATTAATTGGAAACTTTTTTTTTTTGCAGGGTTGGACGTTATCAGTCCCTTTTTTAAAAATATTATTTATTTAAATTTACTTAATTATTTTTGAGAGAGCGAGTATGTGTGAGCAGGGGAGGGGCAGAGAGAGAGGAAGAGAGAATCTGAAGCAGTCTGCGCACTATCAGTGTAGAGCCTGATGTGGGGGCTTGAACATGTGAACCATGAGACCATGACCTGAGCTCAAGTCAGACCCTTTAACCAACTAAGCCACTCAGGTGCCCAGAAGTTACCAGTCCTTTTTATAGAATAATTAGGGGAGCAACTGGGTGGCTTAGTTGGTTAATAAGCATCCATCTGTTGATTTTGGCTCAGGTAATGATCTCATGGTTCTTGGATTTGAACCCTGTGTCAGGCTCTGTGCCAACATAGCAGAGCCTGCTTAGGATTCTCTCTCTCTGCCTCTCCCCCACTCATGTTTTCTCTCTCTCTCTCTCAAAATAAATGTAAACTAAAAAATAATTAGAATTTTTTGTATATTTAATTGGAGTTAGGCTTATTATTATTATTTTTTGGTGGTCTGTTGATTAGATTAGAGCATGGTCCTAATTGTCTGAATTTATCTTTGTTTTCTGGTAACTTTATACTTGTGATCTTAACTAAGGAGAGTGCACATAAAGCTATATAGTTCATTAACACAAATTCTTCTTTTTGATGTTAACACAAGAGCACATGAGATATGTGCATAGTCTTTATTTACTTGGGATATTTTAAGTCTCTTTGTCTTTTGCCTTAAGAAAGCAATTAAGTATAAAACTTGACATCTATGGAATGTGAATGTTTGCTTTGGAAGGTCCTCATACAAGTAAAGTGGGTTAATTTCAGCAGTTTCTTGAGCTACTTCTACTCAAAATGTTAATGTTAATTAAAATGGAATCATTAAAACTTTTATGGATAAAAATTACCCTTTTCATGTTTTTTGGTTTCATTTTAGCCAAGATATTTGCTGAAGTTTGAACAAATTTACCTCTCCAAGCCTACCCATTGGGAAAGAGATGGTGCCCCTTCACCAATGATGCCAAATGAGGCCAGATTAAGAAATCTCACGTAAGAATTTTTCCAGTAGCTGATACTGAAAAACCATTCATAAAATGTAATTTTAACCAGTTGAGAGTTTTAGTAAATGTCTTACTATTACTTAGTTGTAATCTCTTTTTGTTTTTAAAGGTATTCTGCTCCCCTTTATGTTGACATAACCAAAACTGTCATTAAAGAAGGTGAAGAACAACTTCAAACTCAGCATCAGAAAACTTTCATAGGAAAAATTCCAATTATGTTACGTTCAACTTATTGTCTGTTGAATGGCTTAACAGATCGTGATCTTTGTGAGTTAAATGAATGCCCCTTGGATCCTGGTGGATATTTCATTATTAATGGATCAGAAAAGGTAGTAATCATTATTTAAAGAAAATTCTAAAATCATAATAAAGATTTAAATTATGATAGTTGAAAAGTAAGCTTATATACAGAATAACCTGGAAGCCATAGTTAAGTTATCTGGGGGGAAGGGGGTGTGTGTGTGACAGCTAAACTTCTGTAAACCAAAACTTTACTTAGCAGTATATAATAAACACTAGAAGTTTGTAAAGTTCAAGACTTGATGTTTCAGTAGGCTCTTGTGGTCAGATTAAATTAAGATGCAGATTTTTTACTCTTCTTTCTAATTCAAGGACCTGTGGGTTTTATGGCGTAACTTTTTTATTATTGTCTACATAGGTTCTGATTGCTCAAGAAAAAATGGCAACAAACACAGTCTATGTGTTTGCCAAAAAGGATTCTAAATATGCCTACACAGGAGAGTGTAGATCATGTTTGGAGAATTCTTCCCGCCCCACCAGTACTATTTGGGTTAGCATGCTGGCGAGAGGAGGACAGGTATGGACTGGAATATGATGTTGTTTGGGTTTACTTCTTTTTGTCTAGTCTTATGATTTTTTTTTAAGTTTATTTGAGAGAGAGCACGAGTGGGAGAGGGGCAGAGAAAGTGAGAGAGAGAATATCAGCTTTCATGCTGTCAGCACAGAGCCTGATAATAGGGCTTGAACTCACTAACCGTGAGATCGTGACTTGAGCCGAGATAGAGTCAGATGCATAACCAGCTGAGCAACCCAGGCATCCCTTGTTTAGCCTTAGGGTTTATCAGGCTGCATTCTTAGTGAGAAAAGCTTTTCTGGACTATATTGTTAGTGTTATGTGGCAGGTATTGTTTTACTTACTTGTTGCTCTGTAGCAGATTACTCCAGTAGAACATTTATCATCTCATAGATATGTAAGTAGAAAGAACCAAATAGCATTTGGAGATCATGAGGGTTAAGCGTATAGGAAAAAGAGAAAGATGAAGATTTGGATATCATTTTATTGAGAGAGAGGGAGGGAGGGGCAGAGAAAGGGAGAGCAAGAATCCTAAGTGGGCTCCGTGCTGACAGCAGTGAGCCCAACTCTTGGCTCAAATCCACAAACCGAGAGACCATGACCTGAGCCAAAACCAATAGTTGGATACTTAACTGACTGAGCACCCAGGCACTCCTGGAAATTGTGAACAGTTGTTACTGAACGGCCATAAGATGGGAGTTCTGCGGAAGGAGGTCTAAAGTAGGAGGAGAGAGACAAGAAAAATTCTTATTAGAGGGACCATGATAATATAGGGTTATGAGGCCAAGAGAAGATAGAGCTTAATATTGAAGAAAAAAATATAAATAAAACGAATGGTCAGTTGATAGTATGTCATTATAGGTTAGTAACTTTTTGTTTTTGTATGTGTGTAGAATTAAAGAGAAATTGGAAAAAAGAAACTTGTGTGAAAGAAGCTATTTGTTGGGGCGCCTGGGTGGCTCAGTTGGTTAAGTGTCTGACTTTGGCTCTGGTCATGATCTCACAGTTTGTGGGTTCAAACCCCGTGTCAGGCTCTGTGCTGACAGCTAGCTCAGAGCCTGGAGCCTGTTTCAGATTCTGTATCTTTCTCTCTCTCTGCCCCTCCCCTGCTCACGCTGTCTCTCTCTCTCAGAAATAAATACAACTTTAAAAAAAAATTAAAAAAAAGCTATTTGTTAATTTAGAAACCTCAAATGAGAGATACCGATCAGCTCCGAGTTAATGTTTTTCATTCTCTGCTGTGTTTTTTTCCCCATGTTTGCCTCTGTCTCTGTTTTTTTTTTTTTTAGCCCTCATGTTTTTCTTTCAGAGAGTTGTGTGTGTGTGTGTGTGTGTGTGTGTGTGTTTTGTTTGTTTTCTGTGGGGGGAGAGGATGTGGGATCAGTGTTCATATTCTTTTGTAGCCAGATGTAATTTCCAAATACAGTATTTAGTAATTCTGAGAGAATCTTGGCAGGCAGATAATAGAGGATGGAAGTTCTCTCAGTTCTAAATGATCAACCTGTTCATAAAATTAGTAAACCTGTTCCAGTAGTTTTGGAAAGCAGCCATGGGATGTTCCTTAGAGTATGAGAGGTATGCTTCTTTTGAAATATATACAATGAGCATGTATATGAATGGTTCTCATGGTGTTTTTATATGGCTGTGATCTCTTTGTACTGATCTTCTAATAATTTTTATTTTTCCAGGGTGCAAAAAAGAGTGCTATTGGTCAGCGCATTGTGGCAACGCTACCATACATCAAGCAGGAAGTCCCTATCATTATTGTGTTCAGAGCATTAGGCTTTGTGTCTGACAGAGATATTTTAGAGCATATTATTTATGATTTTGAAGATCCAGAGATGATGGAAATGGTAAATGTGAAAGCAGAATGTCTTTGCAGTGTTTTACAAGAGGTTTAAAGTTACTGACTGTCCTTAATCTTAAAACACAGTAGAGCAGCTACTCTTCAGAGCAGCTGAAGAGTAATTTAGCTGTCAGAAGTCTCATGCCATTTACTGTTTAGCAAAAGCCTTCAGCCTGTCTCAGCTTCTTTCTTGACAATCCTGTGTAAAATAGACATAAGAACTAGAGGTTGCCAGAAGTTTACTGATGGCAGCAAGAGGAAGCTTTAGTAAGGAAAATCAAAAAGCATACCAGCCTGGTGCAATTTAGTAAAGAAGGAAACTGGATTATTGATACAACTTCGTCTTTTTCAAAACTTTTAATTTTGAAATAACTTCAAATTTATAGAAAAGTCACAAAGAATTCTTGTATATTCTTTACCTAGATTCACTAGTTTACCCTTGCTACATTGTGACCTTTGCTACATTTGTTTTACCATTCTCTGTCTATATAAACAAATTAATTTTTTTTGGACCATTTGAGAGTAAGTTTTGGGCATCATTTCCCTTTACTCTGAAATACTTCAGTGTGCATTTCCTAAGAACCAGGACATTCATTACATACTCATAATATGGTTACCAAAATCATAACCTTTAACTTAGGTACAATACTGTTAAGCCATAGATCTTATTTAGGTGTTTGCCAGTTGTCCTAATAACGTCCTTAATGGTTTTTTTCCTGGTTCAGAATCCAGTCCAGGATTTGGTATTGCATGTCATTTTTAGGTCTCTTTAGTCTCTTTAAATCTTTCCTTGTCTTTTTCCTCAGTGTTTCATAATATTGAAACTTTTGGAGAGGAGGATAGGCCGGTTATTTTGTAGCATTTCCCACCATTTGGGCTTTTTTAGTATTTTCTCATGATTAGATTCAGTTTATGCTTTTTTTGGCAGGAAAAATATAGAAGTAATGTGTGCTTCCCACAGCATTGCATCAGGAGTCTTGTGATAGAATTTTGTCCTATTATTTGTAATGTTAACTTTGCAGTGGTGTTACTAATTTTGTTGGAAGATTCTTTGAGTCTAGATAAACAACCATTTCCTTGTCACTGTTTTTCATTGATAATTCTTGTCTCAGTAGTAGTTGATACACTTAAAACTATCCTGAATGATGTGGCGTTTTTAAGATAGAGAAAAAAAAGTTAAATGGAGGCTAAATGTTGGTCACAAAGTGAGATGGTGGAGTGAGTACATGTTAGTTTTTAGAGCATTGATGCAGTTTCACGAGAAAAATGGATTCTGGCTAGATTTTACTTTAAGTTTTATCAGTAGTCATATGCTTTTTTTTTTGTTTTTCTTTTAAATATTTAAAGATAGTATTTAAGTATTTAAAAGAAAACTACATGTTTTTATCCAAAAGGCATCCCAAGTGATTCAAACTGGATTCATACTGTATTCAAACTGGAATTTTCTTAGTAAAATGAAACAGCTAATTTGCTTTATGTATGATTTTTTTTCTTTCTTTCTTTTTTTTTTTTTTTAGTTTTTGTTCCCTTAGCTCTTTTGAAGCTTTGGCCACTTTTTATAGTCTCTGAGTCCATCATTCACTGTTGAAGAGTGCTTTAATTTTTCTTCTGAAAATAATTGTTACTCTTTTTTCCAAATCTAGATTAACTTTAACAGAACAATTTCATAACAATAATAATGATTTAAAAAGATCACTTTCATTTACCATACTGTGGCCACACACTGAGTGCTTTATGTTACCTTTTTCTGCTCTTTGGTTCCATGATTGGAATTCAGATGTTCAAATGTGAGGATCAGTGATAAACAGACATAGGAAGTCAAAGGCAGGAAAGGCATTTGAGTAAATTTGATAGGAGTAAAGTGTATTTACAGTGGCCAAAGTTACTCAGTGTTACTCCTCATTCCTCATGCTCATTACTGTGTAAAATTGGAATTTTGGAATGTTAGAACTAGAGTGAAACTTAGTGATTATTTTATCTAGCCACTTTGTAGATGAGCAAACTGATTACCTGGCTGCTCAGAGGCCACAGTTTACTTAATGGCAGGTATGGAATGTAGCTCTTTATAAAATACTCTTCTTTACAAACACAGTGGTTTTATTTATAGGTTAAAAACCTCTTAAACCAAGGCTGAAAATAGTCTGGCACTTTTATTCATTTGCACTTTAGTAAATTTTAATTTTGACTATTAAAAGTTCTCTAAATTGGTATAAGATGTTTAGAAGGAATTTTTGTTTTGCCATTTGTTAAAATATAATTTTATTTTGTATGGAATTATTTGTAATTTTTTAGGAAGTAGAGTTGCCTGTGGTGATGAGTGGATTTTGTCAGAGATCTGTAGATCTTAAAAGTGTATTCAGGTTCTAAGATTTTGTTAATTCCTTGTTTTTTTAAAAAATATTTGCATATTCTTTTAGTACATAGGGATATTTAAAATGTTACAAATTGAAGTTTCAGTTGACTTAAGGTGAAAATGACTTTCATTTGAATTGTCTGATAGGTGAAACCTTCTCTTGATGAAGCTTTTGTCATCCAAGAACAGAATGTTGCACTAAATTTCATTGGCTCAAGAGGGGCAAAGCCTGGTGTCACTAAAGAGAAAAGAATTAAATATGCAAAAGAAGTCTTACAAAAAGAAATGCTTCCTCATGTTGGTGTCAGTGATTTTTGTGAGACCAAAAAAGCTTATTTCTTGGGGTATGTTAAATATCATTTTAAATTTTTTGAGAAGAGAGTTTTTCTTAAAAATATCAAAGGGGTACCTAGATGGCTCAGTGGGTTAAGTGTCTAACTCTTTTTCAGCTCTGGTCCTGATCTCACAGTGGTGAGATGAGTCCCATGTCAGGCTCCATGCTGATTGTGGAGCCTGCTTGAGATTTTTGCTCCCTCTCTCTTTGTCCCTCCCCACCTTACCCATGCTCTCGCTTTCAAAAAAAAAAAAAAATAAATAAAAAAAAAATCAGAATGGTGTTTTTAAGAGGTTTTTAAAAAGCCAAAAGCCATATGTTTTCTTTCTCACTTCCTTTTTTTTTTTTTTTTTTTTTAAAGGTACATGGTTCATAGGTTGCTTTTAGCAGCTTTGGGCAGAAGAGAATTAGATGACAGGGATCACTATGGAAACAAAAGATTGGATCTTGCTGGACCACTACTTGCATTCTTATTTAGAGGGTAAGGAATGAGAATGATACCAGTTAAAAATAGAAAGATTTCATTTTAGATTAGTCCTTGCACTAATGAAGGTCCTAAACTGTCTTGGCATCCATATGAAGTTGGCTACATTCTCTTTACCACTTGCCCAGATTTTGTTCTACGTTATGTTTGTGAATTTCAAGTTTGTGAGGGCAATTTATTACTTGTTTACATTTTCTTTATTTCTCTGGTAGCTTTATAAGTCGTTTGCCTTGATTTTCTAGGTACTGATGATACTGGAATTTTTAGTCCTGCTTTTGCATTTTATAAAAACACAAAAGCTGGAGGGAAATCTATCAAAATATTAACAGTCGTTGTTTCACAATATTGGTATAATACGATTTTTATTTTATTCTTTTTATGTTTTTACATTTTCTATACTTCCTGTAATGAACATATAACACTTTTATATTCAGAAGTTATTTTTAAAAACAGAATATGTAAACAACTTAATATGAAAAAGATCATATTAGCAGTTCTTTCTTTGTATTCTATTGTTTAGTGTGTTGTAGATTAGTGTTTTTTAGCTTTCTGTTTTCACCCTGCCAAAGAGCCTGACATTTTTTCCCTAGTTGGCTCACCTCATGTGTCCTTATGTACTGTAAGTACATTAGTGCTTTTTACATAAAAAGTAGTAATGCTTCTCTCCCTCTACCCCAACTACTTTTCATCCCCTTGTGGGCAGAATTGTCCATATTGAGAATGCATGTTGTTGACCTTTTCATATTTAAAATACCATTTTATTTGGCAGTATGTTTAAGAATTTGCTTAAAGAAGTACGGATCTATGCACAGAAGTTTATTGATCGAGGAAAAGATTTTAACTTGGAGTTGGCAATTAAAACAAGGATTATATCTGATGGCCTAAAATATTCTTTAGCTACTGGAAATTGGGGTGACCAAAAGAAAGCTCATCAAGCCAGAGCTGGAGTATCTCAGGTAAGGACATTGACTGTGATTACAGGTTTGATAGGAAAAAGTTGTGGGACTAATAGATCCCTCTATTCATTGAATGTAAATTATTTTACTTTTTTTTTCTTAAATGTAATAGCACTGGAGGAGATTGAATTATGAAAATTAAATTTTCCTTAAATTAGCTATTAGCATTACTCAAGAGAGATTAAAGTTTTGGCGTATAGCAAGATAGTTATATATATATATAGCAAGATATATATAAATTAGTGTAGCTGCTAAGACATTAGACTGTCCACATTAGTGAAATTTTTATATCTTAAAAGCTCCGTATTAGAAGTTGACTAAAGTACAAAGTACAGTACAGTGTTGACCTGTGAACAGTGGGGGGTTAGGGGCACTAACCCTTGTGGAACTAACATCCTAGTGGTTGGAGGTGATCATACGCAAAACATTTATGTGGCTATGCTAGAACTGTATATCACATATTTGCCATCTCTGTTATGAGAGGCACTTAAGTTATAGGATGAATGATATCCAGGGAAAGGATGGAGAAAGGAGTGCTAGGGAGTGTTTGACAGTCTGTTGATATAGGTAAAAATGTGACTTTGCCTCATTCTAGTATTTGCTAAAAATGTGGTAGTATGAGTAACAGAAATGCCCAAACTTTAAAGATTTGCTATTGTTTTCTAGGTGTTAAACCGCCTGACTTTTGCATCTACTCTTTCTCACCTGCGTCGTTTAAATTCTCCTATTGGTAGAGATGGCAAGCTAGCAAAACCAAGACAATTGCATAATACATTGTGGGGAATGGTGTGTCCTGCTGAGACCCCAGAGGTAATACGTTAGAATTTACATTCAGGACAAAATGTCTACCAATAATTATATAGGATATATAATTACTTTTAGAAGCAAGTAATATGTTGTGTGGTTTTAGAACTAATATTTTATTTATGGATTTGTTCTTAGAAGGTGAGTGTCCTGAAATCAAATTGAAGAAAAAATGTTTATGGAAAAGAATTTTGATAGGTATGTTAAATCCATATGAGTAATACTTAGTTTATTCATAGGGCCATGCTGTTGGACTTGTGAAGAATTTAGCCCTGATGGCTTATATTTCAGTTGGATCTCAACCTTCTCCAATTCTGGAATTTTTAGAAGAATGGAGCATGGAAAATTTAGAAGAAATTTCTCCTGCAGCTATTGCTGAGTGTGTATAGATGTGATTTCTTTTTTTGAAACTATTGTTAATCTTTGGTTATTGTTTAGTATAGAGTTACTAACTGCAAAATGCCTTTGGTTTCACATTTTAGTGCAACCAAGATTTTTGTTAATGGCTGTTGGGTTGGAATACATAAAGATCCAGAACAACTTATGAACACCTTGAGAAAGTTGCGGCGACAGATGGACATCATTGTATCTGAAGTGAGTCTTTAATTAAGAGTATATGATTCTATGAGATTTTTTTTTAATATAGTTTATTTTTGAGACAGAGACAGAGTATGAGTGGGGGAGGGGCAGAGAGAGAGAGGGAGACAGAATTGGAAACAGGCTCCAGGCTCTGAGCTGTCAGCACAGAGCCCGATGCGGGACTCAAACCCACAAACTGTGAGATCTGACCTGAGCCCAAGTCAGACGCTTGACCGACTGAGCCACCCAGGCGCCTCTGATTCTATGGGATTTCTAAACAAGGCATAAGACAAGTGATAGTTTTCTTTACATTGGCCTTTCTCTCTTTCCCTTGAATTGTAGAGTACATTGTCAGAAGTCTTGGTGATGTTTTTTTAAAGTTTATTTTGAGAGAGAGAGAGAGAGAGACAGTGTGAGTGGGGGAGGGGCAGAGAGAGAAATGGAGAGAGAGAGAATCCCAAGCAGGTTCCACACTGCCAGTGCAGAACCTGACATCACACTTGAACCCATGAACTGTGAGGCCATGACTCAAGCCGAAATCAAGACTTGTATGCTAAACTGACTGAGCCACCCAGGTGTCCCATAATTATTATGTTCTTTATTGCAAATTTACCCCCATTTTTTGTTTTTTGGAGGGTGAGAAGGGGAGGAGCAGAGATGGAGAGGGAACAAGAGAATCTTAAGCAGGCTCCACTCCTAGTGTGGAGCCCAGTGAGAGGCTTGAGATCATGACCTGAGCCAAAATCAAGAGTCGCATGTTCTACTGACTGAGCCAGCAAAGTGCCCTGCCCAAAATATTTTTTATAATTCCTTGGAATAGGGGCACCTGGGTAGCTCAGTTGGTTAAGTGTCTGACCTCTGCTCATGTCATGATCTCATGGTTCATCAGTTTGAGCCCCACATTGGGCTTGCTGCTGTCAGCATAGAGCCCACTTTGGATCCTTCGTCCTCTTCTTACTGTCCCTCCCGCACTGCACACACTTTCTCAAAAATAAGTAGATAGTGAGAAAAATAAAATATGTTTTCTGGGAATATATTTTCTAGTGCTGCCCAGTAGAAATATCATGTGAGCTACACATGGATATAGTAGCCGTGTTAAAAAATTAGAAACAGGAAGATAATTTTAATAATATATTTTATTTGACCTGTTCTATACAAAGCTGTAATTTCAACATCTAGTTAGGAGTTCTGAGAAATTTTTTATTCTTTATTTTTATGTGGTACTTTTTTATTGAAGGGTAGTTGACACATAGTATTACATTGGTTTCAGGTATATAACAAATTAATTTGACAATTCTATACATTATGCTATGCTCACCAGAAATGTAGCTACCATCTGTCACCATACATGATATTATAATGCTATTAACTTATGTTCCCTGCACTGTACCACTTAATTATGATTTGTTCATTCATCTGGAAGCTTGTGCTTCCTACTCCCCTTTACCCTTTTTTTGCCCATCCTCCCAGTTCTTCCTCTGGTAACCATCAGTTTGTTTTCTGTCTATATGGGTGTGTTTCTGCTTTGTTTATGTGGTACTGTTTTTGAAATCCACTGTGTAATTTATACACATTGTACACTACAGCATCTCTCAGTTCAGAATGGCCACGTTTCAAGTGCTTAATAATGACATGTGGCTAGTGACTGCTATATTGGACAGGTAGATTAGAATTTTTTTTTTTAATGTTTTATTTCTGAGAGAGACAGTGGGAGCAGGGGAGGGTCAGAGAGAGAGGGAGACACAGAATCTGAAACAGGCTCCAGGCTCTGAACTGACTGTCAGCTTAAAGCCCGACGCGGGACTCGAACCCACAAACTGTGAAATCATGACCTGAGCCGAAGTTGGATGCTTAACCGCCTGTGCCACCCAGGCGCTCCCTGGACAGGTAGATTATAAACCATTTGTCTGACAGGTAAGTGTCGGAAGTCAGGCTTATTTCTGAGAAAGTATGATCAATGCAAAATGATAACAGGGATGGTTACTGAAAGGTTGCAAAGTCTATGTAATTTTTCAAAGAGACAAAATAAATTGTTATATCTAGTGTTTGTGATGACAAAAATGTATTCTTTTTGTTTTGCTTTATCTTGAATGAGATTATTGCCAGATATTGTTGAGCTTTATGATTACCAAGGTTAAATAGTTATTCTTTACAAAATTTTAAATTATACTTAGGTTTTTAGTATATTGAAAAATGATAAACTAAGATTTGTCCTTTTTTTAAAGTTTATTTATTTTGAGAGAGCATGCACATGCATGCAGATGGGGGAGGAGCAGAGAGAGGTGTCTCAGTGCTGACAGTGTGATGCCTGACATGGGGCTGGAACTCAGGAACCATGAAATCATGACTTGAGCCAACATCAGGAGTTGGACTCTTAACCAACTGAGCTACCCAGCTGCCCCAAGATTTGTCCATTTTATTTGATAATTGTTTATTCCGGAAATTTATTATAAATGTTATTATATTTTTAGCTAAGTCTTAATGATTCAGAGAAAATAAAAGTTCATGAGACTCTTTTGTCTTTTTACATACAGGTTTCTATGATCAGAGATATACGAGAGCGGGAGATCCGGATCTATACAGATGCAGGCCGTATTTGTAGGCCTCTTCTGATTGTGGAAAAACAAAAACTACTTCTAAAGAAGAGACATATTGATCAGTTGAAAGAGAGAGAATATAACAACTACAGGTAAGAACATCCAGTGAGAAAAAAGTTCATATACCATAAAATTAACCATTTTAAAGTATATAGTTTAGTGGTTTTTAGTATATTCATAAGATTGTGCAATTATCACCTCTACCTAATTCCAGAATATTTCATTGCCTCAAAAAGAAACTCTGTATGGTCACATTTGTTTCTCTTAATTTTTATGATCAAGTAAAGTATTTGTAGGGTTTTGTTAAAGCATAAAAGTCTTTGTGACATATTAAAGCCTGATAATAACTTATATAGTAGAAATTATATAACATGTAATATGAATAATACGATAGCAAATAAATTTAGTAAAAAGATGAACTTGCTTTAAAATTTTTAACAATATTTAATGTGTATTTTTTATTATGAAGAAACTTCAAACAATGCGTATAATAAAAATACAGAAAAGTCCCCAATTCATACTCTCCTCTTAAAAAGTAACTCATACTCATACACCCACAAATAGTTCAGATAGTTCCCTTTAGAACAAAGCAAGACAAACTAATAGTGATAGATATAGGATCATACTTTGTGTGTATTGTTTATAGTAACTTGCTTTTTTTTCACTATTAGTAATATACCTTCTTTGGAACTCTTTCTGTATCTCTACATGTAGATAAAATTTTTTTTTTAATGCTTATTTATCTTAGAGCAGGGGAGGAGCAGAGAGAGAGGGAGACAGAGGATCTGAAGCTGGTTCTGTGCTGACAGTAGAGAGCCTGATGGAGGGCTCCAGCTCACAAACTGAGATCATGACCTGAACCAAAGTTGGATGCTTAAACAACTGAGCCACCTAGGTGCCCCCATACAAGAATGCTCTTTATTAAGCAAGAAGCTTAGTTAAAATACTTCAGTAGATAAAGTGAATGCTTGTTTTTCTTTTAAAGTTTGTTTTATTTTTGTTTTTAGAGAGTGTGTAAGCAGGGGAGAGGGAAAGGGGGAGAGAGAGAGATGAAAATGAATCCTAATCAGGCTCCACACTCAGTGCAGAGCCAGATGCAGGGCTTGAACCCACGACTCTGGGATCATGACCCGAGGTGAAATCAAGAGTTGGACACTCAACCAACTGAGCCACCCAGGCTCTCCAAAGTAAATTCTTCTTTTTTAGTTGGCAGGATCTTGTGGCCAGTGGGGTAGTTGAATACATTGATACTCTAGAAGAAGAAACTGTGATGCTTGCCATGACTCCAGATGATTTACAGGAGAAAGAAGTAGCTTATTGTTCCACATATACACACTGTGAGATTCATCCATCGATGATTCTTGGTGTCTGTGCATCTATTATTCCCTTTCCTGATCATAACCAGGTTGGTTGCAGTTTTTTAACTTCTGTTTTGTGAGGAATTGGGGAAAGTAGAATACAAATTAGAGATTGATCTGTAGTTTTTCCCTAAAGAAAAGTGTGTTGATCAAAAGGCTGTGAACTCATATGGAATCAGCATTTAATAAGCTTTTTTTTGGTTTGTTTCACTGTTAAGAGCCATAATTAATTATTCCAAATGGTTATCACTTCTCTTTCAGAAAAAAACATAACCTTTATCTGTCATATTTCTGATTTATGTCGTACCCTGTAGACTCTGTTTTTTAGAAGTGTTAAATTACCATTGAGTCTGCTTTTCATTTCTACCTTTAGTCCCCTAGAAACACATACCAGTCTGCTATGGGTAAGCAGGCTATGGGAGTTTATATCACCAACTTCCATGTTCGTATGGATACACTGGCCCATGTTCTATATTATCCTCAAAAACCACTTGTGACTACACGGTCAATGGAATATCTACGATTTAGAGAGCTGCCAGCAGGTATGTTCAGTTTTGTTTTTAAGTTTATTTTTTGTATTAAAAAATTTCTTTTAATGTTTATTTTTGAGAGAGTAAGAGAAAGTGTGCACATGCGGGGGGAGGGAGAGGGGCGGGGGTGGTGGGGTAGGTCAGAGAATCTGAAGCAGGCTCCAGGCTCCGAGCTGTCAGCACAGAGCCTGATGAGGAGCTGGAACTTATGAGCCATGTGTGATTATGACCTGAGCTGAAGTCAGATGCGTAACCGACTGAGCCACCTAGGCACCCCTGTTCTTCACTTTTTAAGATCATGTCCTGCTTAAGTACTTTCTGAGTGCTTGGGAGGGTTAATAAAATACTTATGACACAGCCTCTATTTTCTCAATATTTATAATGTGGTGGGAAACAGCACAAATGATATGTGAGATATGTGGACAGTGATATGATGAGATACAGAGTTCTTTGAAAGCACAGAGTGAAGGAAATGATTGATTCCTGTTGGAAATCTAGAGCCAATTTCATGGGGGAGGTGGGATTTTAGACTAATGTATAGTTTGACAAAAGGGTATTTGAATTTGAGAGGTGAGTTGAGAAAGGGCTTAGATGCACAAATGTATGAGATACGGAACAATTAGTAGTCATGGCTCTTTAGTATAACTGGAGTGTAAATGCACAGGAGTGAACTTTGGTCTCATTGTGTGGAAAGAGCAGGTTGAATATTGAGACTGAAGACCCATCCAGCCTTTTGGAGCAAGGAGGTAATACAATTTTGAGGGGTGGGGGGCTATTCCTGGGTGGCATGGTTAAATGTCTGACTCTTGACCTCAGCTCAGGTCCTTATCTCAGGGTCGTGAGTTCAAGCCCCACATTGGCCTACCCTGGGCATGGAGCCTACTTAAAAAAAATTTTAAAAAAAATTTAGAAATATCTTTCTGGCCGTTGATACAGATTAAAGTTAGATATGGTATTGGAAGAAGATAAGTTAGAGGTTTTTGCAGTGGTCTCAGTGAGAATTGGTAAGGTCCTTAAGAAACAAAGAGTGGGGGATGAGATGCCTATTGGAATACCCTTGATGGGACTTGGAAATATTATTGGAAATATTGTTGGCGTTTGTGACTTGTGTGATCAAGAAGAGAGGGGTACTATTAATAAGAATTGGAGCACTTTAGAAGGAAGATGTTTTAAAGGTAAGATCTTAAGTTCAGTTTTCAGCATGTTGAATTTGAGTTGCCGCCCTATCCTCTAGGAAAAGATTTTCCAACAGTGAGTTGCAAATGTGATTTGAAAGAAGCTCAAATCTGGAGCTGTGAAGTTTTTGATATATTAGTGATAATTATAGATTGCCATGAAATTGCTGAGTGGAAATTCAGAGTGAGAATAAAGTCAGAGACAGAACTTTAGGCACCAAGAAAAGAAATCAGAAGAAATTTAAGATGTAGCTGTTGAGGAGAATCAGGAGTTTGCAGGAGATTTTTTTTTTTTTAACTTTTTAATGTTTTTTATTTATTTCTGAGAGAGAGAGACACACACACACACAGTGTGAGCAGGGGAGGGTCAGAGAGAAAGAGGGAGATACAGAATCTGAAACAGGCTCCAGGCTCTGAGCTAGCTGTCAGCACAGAGCCCGACGTGGGGCTCGAACCCATGAACCGTGAGATCATGACCTGAGCCGAAGTCGGATGCTCAACCGACTGAGCCACCCAGGCGCCCCAGGAGATTTTTGTTTTTTTGAAGTTTGTTTATTTTGAGAGAGCATGAGTAGGTAGGGTAGGGGCAGAGAGAGAGAGGGAGAAAGAGAATCCCAAGCAGGTTCTGGCCTGTGAGCATGGAGTCTGACATTGGGCTCGATCCTGTGAACTGAGATCATGACCTGAACTGAAATCAAGAGTTGGATGTTTAACTGACAGAGCTGCCCAGGTCCCTCTGCAGGAGGAGCTTCCTAAGGAGACTGGACAGCAGGTAAAATGGTGCAGAGAAGTCTAAAGGGCAGAAGAGTGTTGAATATTAAAGGAAACAGCATAATTCTTTGGCATAATTGTTTTCTTACCTTATTATTAACAGGATTTTGGCTTTAACTGTGGGTAACATTATTTAGTAGAGTTTCTTTTGTAAGCAGTGGCTTTAAATTATTTACTAGGGGATTTAGCATTTTGATAGCAAATTCTCATAGTTCAGAATGATTTATTTTCAGTCTTCCACAGGGGTTACTCTTGTCTAGGAAAACCATCTGCTAGGTGGTCTACAGTGTGCTCATATCTTTGGAGTATGCTTGTAGTGTTGTGCTTTCTTCATCATTTATATGATGGCTTCTTTATGGCTGGAGAAGAAAAATATGTAAAGGATTGGATTTGAAATAAAATGTTCTTTTGGTACTGGTATGAAGTGGTGAAGGCATGGCTGGTAGGGATTACAAGCCTTTCATTTTTTTTTTTTTTTTTAAAGACTGGGTTTTTTTTTAATGTTTTATATATTTTTAGGAGAGAGAGAGAGACAGCGTGAGCAGGGGAGGGTCAGAGAGAGAGGGAGTCACAGACTGAAACAGGCTCCAGGCTCTGAGCTGGCAGTCAGCACAGAGCCCGACGCGGGGCTCGAACCCACGAACCGCGAGATCATGACCTAAGCGAAAGTCGGACGCTTAACCGACTAAGCCACCCAGGCGCCCCTCATTTTTTTTAATTTTTTTTTTTTTTTTTGAGAGACAGAGTATGAGTGGGGGAGGGACAGACGCAGAATCCGAAAAAAACTCCAAACTCTGAGCTCTCTTCACAGAGCCTGATGAGAGACTGAACTGCTGAGATCATGATCTGAGCCAGAATTGACCGACTGAGCCACCTAGGCGCCCCAAATGCCCTCTTATTAGAATGATTTTTTTTCCATAGAGAGCAGTATCAAGGTTATGTTTAGCACAAAGTGTTTAGTGTTAACTTTTAAACAAAACTTTTTTTTATTTAAAAATTTATTTGTTTAAATGTTTATTTTTGAGAGAGACACGGAGTATGAGCAGGGGAGGACCAGAGAGAGAGAGGGAGAGAGACAGAATCTGAAATAGGCTCCAGGCTCTGAACTGTCAGCACAGAGCTGGATGCAGGGCTCGAACTCAAGAACTGTGAGATCATGACCTGAGTAGAAGTTGGACACCCAACCAAGTGACTGAGCCACCCATGCGCCAAAATTTTATTTTTGAGAGAGAGCAAGAGAAAGCATGAGCTGAGGGGCAGAGAGAGAGGGAGATTGAGAATCCCATGCAGGCTCTGTGCCACCAGTACAAAGCCTGACATGGGGATTCATCTCACAAACTGTGAGATCATGACCTGAGCCAAAATCAACAGTTACGTGCTTAATCAACTGAGCCACCCAGGTGGCCCCAGTGGTATCTTTTAGACTGGGCTTGCAACCTTAGATTCCTACATGATTAGTCAGGATTGGTGATTAGTCAGTGAGTTAGAAGTTTGCCTTTCCACGGCGGTGGGCCAGTAACTTCAGCTATGGTTGTGATGTGTATAAGTGGGCCCAGTGATGCCAGATCTGATATTTCAAGAAAAGTTTGAAATCTGAGCTTTTGAATTGACTTTTCAAAGTGTTAGGAATGGATTCAAGTTAAAAACAAAAAACAAAACTCTGGAATCTGCTACCTTGGGTCAGTGTGTTTAAGATGGCCAACAGAGAGCTTTCTGTGGCAGAGCAGCCAGAGTTTTTAAGGGGCAAATGTTATCAGGGAGGAGGGCCTGCCTTATGCATGTATCTCTTTCTCCAAATCTGTTTGTATCTCTGGTTGGGAATTAGTGGGAATAAGAGACTTGGAAGAGAGGAGTGTGTTTTCAGTGTCCCAGACCCTGACCAGTAGCACCGCTACCCCTTACCCTGCATCCTCCTTCTTAAAACTATCGCACCTCTGCTGTACATGTAAAGGAGTAAATGAATGGTGTGCCTTCTCATGAGGGGTGGGGTGCTTTTTGAAAGTTGAATTTAGCTTTAAGAAAGTAGATATAAACATTTAATTCAGAATTCAGATAACCAAAGCATTCAATTATCCAGTAATTTAGTCGCTTTGTATTCTGTACTCTTAGCCTTTTACTCCAAATTTGAAATATTTAAATCAAGACATGTTAACCATAGCTTTAAAGTTGAGTGTATATTAATTTTTGGAAAAGTGAATTCACATACATGTGCATTATATTCATTGAAACTCCACCCACATTCAGCAGTCATTTCTTAGATTGCAGTCCTACTAGTTCATAGGGTGTTGTAAACTTTAACTTTTTAAATACTTGTATTTTCTTTACAGTCTCATCAAAAGTAGTTTGGGCAGCAACACCTAGAGATAAGATTGTGGTGGGAGGATGGCACCACATTTTTGTTAGCATAGGGAGAGGAGTAGGGTGGTACCAGGTTCAAACCACAAATTAGGAGACTAGGAGCTGGGGCTTGAGTCCATTGTTTACTGTCTTTGGGAGCATGGATAAGTCATTTAAATAGTTCTTTCTGATAATGATGAGAATAGTAGTACCTCATTTATGGCACAGGGTTCCTGTGAAAATTGTGAAACTTGGTTTAGGGAAGCACTTTGTAAATTAAAAAAATTTTTTTAAAATGTTTGTTTTTAAATTTTTTAATGTTTTATTTATTTCTGAGAGAGAGAGAGAGATACAGTGTGAGCCATGGAGGGTCAGAGAGAGAGGGAGACATAGAATCTGAAGCAGGCTCCAGGCTCTGAATTGTCAGCACAGAGCCTGACACGGGGCTCGAACCCATGAACTGTGACCGTGAGATTATGACCTGAGCCAAAGTTGGACGCTTGAATGACTGAGCCACCCAGGCGTCCCTTAAATGTTTATTTTTGAGAGAGAGAGAGAGAGAGAGAGAGAGAGTGAGCAGGGGAGGGGCAAAGAGAGAGAGACACAGAATCTGAAACAGGCTGTAGTCCCTGGGCTGTCAGCACAGAGCCTGACATAGGACTTGAACCCATGAACTGAGAGAGCATGACTTGAGCTGAAGTCGAATGCTTAACCATCTGAGCTACTCAGGCTGCCCAGGGATGCACTTTATAAATATGAGGTGGCTTGTATATGTAGTCACCAGTTATAAGATGGATACATTGAGAGTGACTACCTCTTTTTTAAAGTTTGTTTATTTTGACAGAGAGCGTGAGCAGGGGAGGGGCACAGAGAGGATCCTCAGGAGTGCTGTCGCATGGAGCCCGTTGCAGGGCTTAAATCCATGAACTGTGAGAACATTATTTGAGCCAAAATCAAGAGTCAGGTGCTCGACTGAGCCACCCAGGTGCTCCAGGTTTTGCTTATTTTAAACATTAAGCTGTCAGAGTAGTTGCCTCACTATTGCTACCCCAAGGGGAGTAGACTTTGACAGGTACCATGGTGAAAAACGTGTGGCAAATATGATTAAGTAAAATTGCTTTAAAAGAAAGGGTCAGTGACTAGTCTTCCTCTTGGTCTCATATCGAACTCGAGTTGGCAGAGGCAAGTCTGATCTCAAACTAGTGGTAAAACCCCTGCCTGGTTGCTCCCAGCCTGACTTTAGCCGTCACCAGCCACTGCAGGGAGGAAAGGTATGATCCACAGACCAAACAGAGCAGTTGAGAAAACTATTTATTGGTGGTTTGAACTTTGAAACTACATATGATCGTTTAAGAGAATGTTTTGAAAAAATGGGGGTTACACTTACAGATTGTTTGGTGTTGAGGGACTCCCAAATAAAATATTCTAGGGGTTTGGGTTTTGTGACTTACTTTTTTTGAAGAGGTGGATGCAGCAATGTATAAGTGACCACACAAGGTTTGATGGGGGTGTGTAGTGGAATCAAAGAGCTGTTTCTGGAGAGGATTCTGTAAAGTGTGGTGCCCATCTAACAGGAAAATTCTCATTGGTAGTATTAAAGAAGATACAGAAGAATATAGTTTGAGAGATTACTTTGAAAAGTAAGATTGACAAGATTGAAACCATAGAAGTTATGGAAGATTGGCAGAGTGGAAAAAAGGATTGATGATCATGATACAGTTGATAAAATTGTTCAGAAATACTACACTACTAATGGGCATAATCGTGAAGTAGTAAAGGGCCTTTCTAAATTAGAAATAAAGACTGCTGGATCGTAGAGAGGTCATGGAGGTGCATCTGGCAACTTCATGAGTGTGGAGGAAACTTTGGAGCTAGTGGTGACTTTGGCCACTTAAGTGGAAGAGGAGGCTCTGGTCGTGGAGGTGATGGCAGCAGAGGTAGTTACGGAGGAGGTGAGGGTGGCAGCTATGGCGGTGGTCCAAGTTCTAGTGGTGGAGGAGGTTTTGGTGTTGGTGGACCAGGATATGAAAACCAGGGAGGTGGATGTGGTGGTGCTGGAGGATATGATGCTTATGATGAAAGAGGAAATTTCAGAGGTGGTCACTCTGGTGGTGGTGGTAACTATAATGGTTTTGGAAATTACAGTGGACAACAGCAGTAAAATTATGGACCCATAAAGTGGGGCAGTTTCAGTGGAATAAGGTTGGGCAGTCTCTGTGGTGGTGGTTATGGATCTAGTGGTGCAAGTGATGGATGTGGTAGCAGAAAGTTAAAAAAAAAAACTCAGAAGAAGAGGGCTATAGTTCTTAGCAGGAGAGGGAGCAAGGAGTTGTCAGGAAAGCCACATGTTACTTTGAGACATTTGTCCCAAATATATTAGAGGAACTGTGAAAATTGCCACAGAAGGAGCAGTAATCCATAGAGAAAGAAGTTACTGCATCTTAAACAGGAAACTTTTCTTATCTAGGCCTGTCCTAGCCACAGTTTGCAAAAAGTGCAGCTATTGCTTAATGGAGAGTAGTGTCAATTATGTGTACATTCCTGCCCCCCCCCCTTTTTTTTAAAGATTGTATTTTTATTTTTATAAATTTTTTTTTTCTTTTTTTCTAGGAGAGAGAAAGCGTGAGCAGGGGAGGGTCAGAGAGAGAGGGAGTCACAGACTGAAACAGGCTCAGGCTCTGAGCTGGCAGTCAGCACAGAGGCCGACGCGGGGCTTGAACCCACGAACCGCGAGATCATGACCTGAGCGAAAGTCGGACGCTTAACCGACTAAGCCACCCAGGCGCCCCTAAAGATTGTATTTTTAATCTCTACACCCAATGTGGGACTAAACTCATGACCCTGAGATCAAGAGTCACATGCTCTACTGATTGAGCCAGCCAGGCATCCCTGCATATACATTTCTGAGGTCTTTTATCTGTTGGCACTTGGTCTTTTTTTTATTATTGTTGTCTTTTTCTTTTTTTCTTTACATCAGGTATATTGCCCTATAAATTGTGGTAGTGGTACCAGGAATAAAAAATTAAGGGATTTTTAACTTTAAAATAAAGGAACAATTTTTCTTTGTTTCCTAGATAATACATTAATGTATGCTTTTATATGCACTACAGGTATCAACTCGATTGTGGCCATTGCATCATACACTGGATATAATCAAGAAGACTCTGTTATCATGAATCGTTCAGCTGTAGACAGAGGCTTTTTCAGGTCAGCTATTTACAACAGTTGTCGAAACATGAATATTTTAATAAAAAAAAAGTTTCTTAGAAATAGGTTTGGCTTGTATGTATCCACAAACTTTCTGGTGCTTTTGAAGATCACGCTAAAAGAAATTTTGATCTGACAGCAGAAAAATTTTTCTGTTAAGATATTTAATCTTTTGCCTCCATTCATGAAGCTTTGTGGATATTTGACAGGCATATACTGTTGTATGGATTCCTATATAGAGTAGAGTGTGGCAAAATCATTGCCTGACTCCAGAAAACAGGAGGCCTGGTTGATAGTCATGAATGACTGAAGACACTAATTCTTGTGTCTGAGGATTTTCAGATGTTAATGTTTTGAGGCCCCCACACTCCACACTCTTTTTTGGTAAGCAAAGACATCTTTGCATTTAGATAATAATAGAAACATCTAAAGAAATAAAAATAAACCTGTAATCTTAGGATTTATAAATAACTACTATTAAAATTAGTATTTTTTTCTATCTTTTAATTATGCTTCTGTTATTTTATTGGCAAATAATCTCAAATGCATGGCATATGAAAATTGATTAAAAAGTGGGAATTTAAAAGATGGATTTTTTGTTTAGTTTTAGACGATAGCACTAGCATCAGAGGGTAGACATGATAGCTTTGTATCATAAACTTCCCACTAGAAACATTGGAGCTGATCTATGTGACCATCTCTGAGGGATATTATGGAAGGGATTCTTATTTCAGATAGGAGGTTTGATTTAGTGACCTTAGGTCCTTCCTGTGCTCATGTATAATCCAGCCATGTTAAGATTATGGGTCAGATGCTACATGTGTGGCCCATGTAATAGCATTTAGGACTTAACTTTTACGGTTAATACAGTTAACTCTTATCCTTGATTCATGGTTTAAATGGTCTCCCAAATATCTTAATTAAGTAAAAATTATTGGTGTGTACTAAGCCCTTTTATAAAAGGGAACTAGAAATTACCTTTACCACTATGTGTTTTAGGTCTGTTTTCTATCGATCATATAAAGAACAGGAATCTAAAAAAGGATTTGATCAAGAAGAAGTTTTTGAGAAACCAACCCGTGAAACATGCCAAGGTAAGTGATACTGATGTTTAAATTTTGGAATTTTATTTATCTATTTTTAAAATTTTATTTTATTAATGTTTATTTATTTTTGAAAGAGAGGGAGAGACAGAGCGTAAGTGGGGGAAGGAGCAGAGAGAGAGGGAGACATAGAATCTGAAGCAAGCTCCAGGCTCTGAGCTGGCAGCACAGAGCCCAGTGTGGGAATTGAACTCACGAACTGTGAATTTATGACCTGAGCTGAAGTCGGATCTTAACCGACTAAGTCACCCAGGCACCCCTAAATTATGGAATTGAAAGTTAGTTGATTTTACCATTGGTGTCCTAAATACTTTTTCTTCTCCCCTCAACCTCCCTCAACGCATGGCAGTTTTCTTATTACTCTTAGAGCTCATGTATAAAAAAATGTGTGTTTGCCAGAAGTCTTTGGACAGAAGAGTTGGCTTGTTATAGTCCTTGCACCTTGGTAGATCCTGCATTGAAGAGGGTATTTAGGAGATCAGAGAGGTCACGTAATTTCATATAATACACTACAGCCCCATTCTTACTTGTACTGTGAACTGTCCTTCAGTTTATGTGTTTTACATGGGAGCTTCCCCCCCTTCCACATTGTAGTGTGACCATATTTGTGTAGCCGCAATACTTATGTACATTTAACAGATAAATGAGAGATAACTAGCACTTTTCTGTTTCTTCCAGAAAATTCAAACTTATTTCCTAGTTATCATTTTCACAGACACTTAAAAACTGTGTATGCAGTGGAATGGATGGGATGTCCCAGGGAAATGGGGCATCTCTGCCACAGTTTTGACTTCTAATGGTATTGTGTGAAGTAAAATGTGTTTTATTTTTTAAATCATCTGTTATTCCATATCCTGTGGGTGGTTCTGTGTAGTAGTGAATTGATGTCCATTGAATTAAGATTTCCATAAGATGAAATTAAATGTTGCTGTGGGAGGATGGGTGTTAGAGGGCATAGATACTCTTTTTCTTCCTTGATACTCCTTTTCATGTAAAAAAAAGAGATGATGGCAACACCCTTATCCAAAGTCACCCAGCAAATAGTCTGATTTTCCAGTGCTTATTCCAGTGCTTTTTAAAAATTCATGATGTTAAAGATTCCTGTGAACTTTTCTCTGACTTGGAAATGATTTATGTATTTGGTTTTTAATTTTTTGGGAGGATTATGTGACATTGTAAATACTCTTCTATATAGTAGCACCATTTCAGAAAATTCCATGTCTGTTTCCTCATAGGTATGAGGCATGCCATTTATGACAAGCTGGATGATGATGGTTTGATAGCTCCTGGAGTCCGTGTGTCAGGAGATGATGTTATTATCGGCAAAACAGTCACCTTGCCTGAAAATGAAGATGAATTGGAGGGCACTAATAGACGCTATACCAAGAGAGACTGTAGCACATTTCTCAGAACTAGTGAGACGGGCATTGTGGATCAGGTTATGGTAACTCTCAACCAGGAAGGATATAAGTTTTGTAAAATAAGGGTGAGTATAGCTTTTTCATATTTCTGTTTATAAAGAATAAACCAGTTTGACTGAACTAACATCTTTTTATATGAATTCAGGTCCGCTCTGTTAGAATTCCACAGATTGGAGACAAATTTGCTAGTCGACATGGTCAAAAGGGTACTTGTGGTATTCAGTATAGACAAGAGGTGGGTATCTTTTATCTTCCTCACTCCAACCCAAAGTTGTTTAACATTCTATTAAAATTTGCTTTAATTTAAAAATACAAAGGATATAAAGGCTTGACTTTTTAGTGTTGACTAAGTATATGAAAATACCATGTTGAACAGAATTGTGAACATAGAAAACTTCACGGTGGGCGGGGAGGGTCAGCTCTAGTTCTGTAGTTGAGAGTTAAGTTTGTCTCCTTTTAAAAATTCCTTTATAGGATATGCCTTTCACCTGTGAAGGTATCACCCCTGATATCATCATAAATCCCCATGCCATCCCCTCTCGTATGACTATTGGTCACTTGATTGAATGTCTTCAAGGGAAGGTAAGAGATTTTCTTTCTTTTTTTTTTTTTTTTTTTAATTTTTTTTTATTTATTTCTAGGACAGAGAGAGAGACAGAGTGAGCAGGGAGTGGGAGACATTGTTCCTGGGCTCCAGGTCGAGCTGTCAGAGCTGAGCTTCACACGGGGCTCGAACCCACAAACCGCGGGATCATGACCTAAGTGAAAGTCGGACGCTTAACCGACTAAGCCACCCAGGCGCCCCAAGAGATTTTCTTTAAAAATAAATGTTCCTGGGGCGCCTGGGTGGCTTAGTCGGTTAAGCGTCTGACTCGCTTAGGTCATGATCTCGCGGTTCTTGGGTTCGAGCCCCGCGTCGGGCCCTGTGCTGACTGCCAGGTCAGAGCCTGGAGCCTATTTCAGTCTGTGACTCCCTCTCTCTCTGACCCTCCCCTGCTCACGCTGTCTCTCTCTCTCTCTCCTAGAAATAAATAAAAAAAAAAATAAAAAAATAAAAATAAATGTTCCAAGCTAATATTTCTTCCAAAATGATGATACGTGGTTTCTCCCATATTTGAACTTGGGGTTCTTTGTTGGAAAAAGCTAGTATGATACTTATTTTCCTGCTTTTAAATTGGTTATGATTTTTTCCCTGGCAAAAATTTGTGAAGTTTTGGCTAAGTCAGAATTTTTGTAAAATTTACTACATCCAGCCTCTACATATATACATGGTTATCTTTTTGACTGGTTCTTTTCTATAGATGAAGAGTTAATTCATTGGTGGTTAGTTCAGTATGCACTTAATAATTTTATAGCTACATTATTAGCTACTTGTGCCTCTCTCAGTGGAGGTTTTCTAATTTTAAGTATCTTATTAAGGTGGGATGGCTATAGCATAACACATGGGTGACTTGGTTTTAGGGCATTAAAATGTCATTTTCTTGGAGCCATAGTTAGGAGTCTCATTCTTTTTGTATTTGGGCTCATGGATAGCTTCCTTTTTGAAGGCTTATAATTGAATTGTTTTAATTAAAGATTTCTAAGGGGAGACCTAAGGATGCAGCCTTTTAAAGACTTTTTTTTTTTAAAGGTTTCAGCTAACAAGGGTGAAATTGGTGATGCCACTCCATTTAATGATGCTGTTAATGTGCAGAAGATTTCTAATCTATTATCTGATTATGGCTACCATCTCAGGGGAAATGAGGTATGTTGGCTCTTAAATTAGTCGTTATGTATGTGTATACTTTCATTCTTCAAAAAAAAAAAATCAACCCTTTTATTGAAGTATGACACATATACAAATCATAAATCTACATCTAGATGAATTTATTTTACACAAAGTGAACACATCTTGTGTGACTGGCTCCTAGATCTCAAAAGAAAATTACCAGAACCCTTTTAGGCCTAGATGCCCCCTCTTGTCTCCTTCCAGTTACTACCTTCCCACCCAACCCCAAGGCAAACATTCTCTTGAATTTTTATTAGTTTTGTCTTTTGATTTTCATATAAATGAAATCGTACAGTATGTGCATTGATATTTAGTATTTTAAGTCTGTACTTCAAAATTTGTTTCAGGTCCTGTACAATGGGTTCACTGGTCGAAAAATCACATCACAAATTTTTATTGGTCCCACATATTACCAGCGTTTGAAGCATATGGTGGATGATAAGATTCATTCTCGTGCCAGGGGACCTATTCAGATCCTTAATAGACAGCCCATGGAGGGTAGATCTCGGTAAGAGAGCTGCATCACCATTATTGTTGTTGTTTATTTATTTTAAAAAAATGTTTATTTTTAAGAGAGCTGGGGTGGGGGGAGGGACAGAGAGAGAGAGACAGAGAACCCTAAGCAGGCCCTGCATGCAGGGCTTGTACTCGTGAATGGTGAGATCATGACCTGATCCAAAATCAAGAGTCAGATGCTTAGCCAGCTGACCATGCAGGTGCTCCCATTGTTGTTACTAGTTTTTAAAAATCTAATTATTTTGATACATTGTGAATTGGGGAGGGGCAGAGAGAAGAAGAATCTCAAGCAAGCTCCACACTGTCAGGACATAACCTGCACTGTCAACGCAGAGCCCATTGGGGGGCTTGGGTATTAATTGGCTTTTTAAAATGAAAACTCACTTACAAAAATAGACATAATGGTATAATGAAACCCCCAGGTGCCTCTCTCTCCACTTCAATAATTAACAGTTGCCAACCTTGTTACATTCATCTCCACATTCCTACCAACTCTTGATTATTTTTAATCAAAGTCCAGACATCAATTTCTTCTGTAAATGTATTTCAGCATCTATTTACAAGAGTTGTTCTCAAATTTGTTTCAAGACCTCAAAGAATTTGAGTTGTAGTTATTGATGTTAATCATGTTAGAAGTTAAAACTAAGATTTACAATATTAACTTACCAAGAAATAACACTAATAAGCCCACCATACATAAACAAATTACATTAAAATTTTTTTAATATTTTAAGTATTTGAGAGAGCATGTGCATTTGCACATGTGCATGTGGTGGAGGGAGAGAGAGAAACCCAAGCAGACTCCATGCTTTCAGTGCAGAGCCTGACATAAGGCTCAGTCTCACGAACTGTGAGATGATGATCTGAGCCAAAATCGAGTCAGATCCTCAACCGACTGAGCCACCCAGGTACCCCTAACAAGTAACGTTTTTAATGGAAAATATATTTTCCAAATAAATTTGGTAATGGGTGACATTGGTTTGCCTTTTTGCAAGTCTTTTTAATGAGCTGGTTTACTAGAAGACAGGATTCTTTTGCTTCTGCATTCATTGCATTGCAGTGTTTTATTTTTTATATTTAAGTATACAAGGAATATCCTACTTCACATAGATTTGTGGTTGGAAAAGGGAGGAATATTTTAATAACATTTTCAGGTGACTTGGATATTATGTTTTGATGCTACATCAAAATGACAGGTTGTAATTTTTTTTTTTTTAATGTTTTTTATTTATTTCTGAGAGAGAGAAAGAGAGAGACAGCATGAGCAGGGGAGGATCAGAGAGAAAGAGGGAGACACAGAATCTGAAATAGCCTTTAGGCCCTGAGCCGGCTGTCAGCACAGAGCCCTATGCGGGGCTTGAACCCATGAACCGTGAGATCATGACCTGAGCCGAAGTCGGATTCTCAACCAACTGAGCCACCCAGGTGCCCCGACAGGTTGTAATTTCTTAAAGGCTAGTTGTGATATAGATTCTGAAGCCAACTCAGTGCATCTTTTGTATTCATTATATTATCCACTGGCTTGTCTTGCACTTTGAATGTATCTTTTACACATGTATAATTTTGTAGCACCACAATTGGCTGTTTGGAAAATACTGGTTTATGTTGACATATTTATCCAAAAACCATTCACATTTGTAGTGGCTTCACCAGTGTTATTGGAAGTCTTTTATTGGGACACTATAATATAAAAGCCATAATGTTGAATGGAGGTTTTCTAAAATTTTAATTTTTGATTAAAAGCTCAAAATCTTAATCATTTTCAACAGATATTTAAAATTGTTTTCCTTTAAGTGAAAGGCTTAATACTTTTGTTCAGTTTCCAAAAAATGTCTGTCAAATATTCAAGTCTGAATTCATATAGTTGGTGTTCTCAGTGTTGCTGAATTAACATAATTGCTGTCAGCTCTTTTTTCAAGATATTCCCATGAGAAAAGTGATTAGTTTAGAATCGTGCCAGTATTTTTCTTCAAGCATCCTCAGTACAGAAGAAAAGGGCTTTAGGGGCACCTGGGGGCCTCAGTCAGTTAAGCGTCGGACTTCAGCTCAGGTCATGTGAGTTTGAGCCCCGTATCAGGCTCTGTGCTGACAGCTCAGAGCCTGGAGCCTCCTTCAGATTCTATGTCTCCCTCTGTCTCTGCCCCTTCCCTGCTCATGCTCTGTCTCTCTTTCTCTCTCAAAAACTTAAGAAAGTGCTTTATATCTTAACCATTAGGTCATAGAATATCAAAAATGTATAAAACTGTACAGTTTTATTAATGACATTCTTGGGTAAAACTGGCTCTTCCCTCCTCCCTTCACAGTGCAGAATATGACTATTGCTAGTAAGTTTGGTTCCACTGCCTGGACTTGCATCCAGCGGTTTTACAGCCATCTCAGTACAAATGTCAACACAGTGAAAGAAGGAAATATGTTGTATTATAAAAATAGTTTTCACCCTCACTGGTCCATGGACCACACCCAGACAACTTCTTTAAAAGATTAGAACACTAACATAATCGCAGTCAAGTTGACTCTTGAAACAACACGGGTTTGAACTGTGCAGGCCCACTTATGCACAGATTTTTTTTTTTTGATGCAGTACGTAAATGTACTTAACATTTTTTTCTTCTCAGTTTATTATACATATGTAAAATATGTGTTAATTGACTATTACTGGTAAGGCTTCCAGTCAGCCTTAGGTTGTTAGTAAAGTTACATGCAGATATTTGGCTCTGAGGGGAATCAGTGCCAACGCGTATCTCATGCATTGTTCAAGGGTCACCTCTACCTTGATATTAAGTGTCCAGTGTTCAAATTTTCCTGACTGAATAATTTTTAAGAAGATTTGATTTTAATCAAGAGACAAGTCTGTGCTTTGCCGTTGATTGATCTAATTTTTTTTTAATCTATAGGTTGCCTTCCAACTTTTTTTCCTTGCAGTTTGTCACAGAAATTGGACTATTTGTCCTGGAGTGTTTCTCACACTCTGGATTTTGCTGATTGCATTCTTGGGCTGTATATTCTATTTTTCTTGTAAATTCCTACTTAGATCTTGAGCTTTGATGATATGAAGAGTTGTATTCTTGTGCAGTAATATTGCATAGGTGGTATTGTAGATTTCTGGTTGTCTCAGTGATTTTAGCAGCTGTAAGTGATTGAAGCTTTTAACTGAATAGAGACTCCAGGTTGATGAGATTCTGATTTTATCATTTCTTAATAGTTGGAATGGTTCTGTACAGAGAAACCTTGTTTCCTCAATTGGTTATCTGGTGATACAGTTCATAATGACACGATAAATGTTTTATTCTTTACCAGTTTTCAAAATGAGTTGGTTGTCATTCATCCTCCAAAGTTGATTGATGAATTTTCTTTTGGTAATATTATAAAATCATTGGTTTTATGTATTTTGCATATTAGTGTTAAGGAAGCTGCCACCATCCACTTTTTGGCCATTTGAATAATATATTTCATTTCACTTCCACATTGGGGAAACCTGTGTCATTCATCTCTTCTCTCCATTAGTTTTGCCGACATACATTTATCATTTCAGGCTTGACTGCCTGGGAGACGCATTCATGGAGAAGCTGCTTCATTTAGAAAGTCAAGGTGGTGGTGTTAATAGGAAACAAGTACAAAATTACCTGTACAAAATTATCTGTCGTTTGTTCCTTAACAGTGATGGTGGCCTGCGTTTTGGAGAAATGGAACGAGATTGTCAGATTGCCCATGGAGCCGCCCAGTTTTTAAGGGAAAGACTGTTTGAGGCATCAGATCCCTATCAGGTTCATGTTTGCAATCTTTGTGGAATAATGGCGATCGCTAACACGAGGACCCATACGTATGAATGCCGGGGCTGTCGCAATAAAACCCAGGTGTGTAGACCTTACTGGCAGTTGATACTTTTATAGAACTGTATTGGTCTAACCATCCAGGCAGTTTCAGTATAGTGGAACATTGGCATTTTTCACAATTTTGAGTAACACATAACATTCCTAGTTTTTTTTTTTTTTTTAATTTTTTTAATTTTTATTTATTTTTAGGAGAGAGAGAGAGACAGCGTGAGCAGGGGAGGGTCAGAGAGAGAGGGAGATACAGAATCCGAAACAGGCTCCAGGCTCTGAGCTGGCAGTCAGCACAGAGCCCGAGGCGGGGCTCGAACCCACCAACAGCGAGATCATGACCCAAGCGAAAGTCGGACGCTTAACCGACTAAGCCACCCAGGCGCCCCAACATTCCTAGTTTTAAATGAGGAAAAGAGAATTTGATTTTTCTAAAAACCACTGTATCATCTTTTGGAAATAATAATGACTTGAACAAGGAATTTAAAAATTTTAAGTTAGAATTTTTTTAAAAAACCTTTTGAGAAGGGTGAATGTAAATATATCTGGCAGAAAGGCTGAAATACAAAGCTTCTCAGGAGAAAACCATGAAGAAGCCAAGGTAGCGGGAGGAGTGTTACCAGCCTGCTCCCTTCTTTGACTTGGTACTGTAGAGGGTAAACTTTTTTCTGGGGTGGGTAAGTGGGGTCCCTTCAAATATAGTTCTGCTCATTACCTTTTTTTTTTTTTTCCCTCTCCTGCCAGATTTCTTTGGTGCGAATGCCTTATGCGTGCAAACTGCTGTTTCAAGAACTTATGTCTATGAGTATTGCACCTCGAATGATGAGTGTCTAGCTGTTTTAAAAGAGCCTCAAGATGCTTGTAAATATGTTTTGTTTTTACAATACAGCTTTAAAAAACGTACTGCATTGTGAGATAAAGCATTTTATTGATTTTAATTAGCATGCTTTTCTGTAAATAGACAGTAAATTTTTGTAGATAGTCTTGATGTATTATCTTTATTTTGGAGTTTCCTCTAAGTAAAACCAGTGAATATAACTAAGCGTTAGTGGGTTGGATGAAAAGAAACTGGTTATTAGGCAAGCACTGGTTATTACAGCAAGTCTTGCTGTAGTTATCCAGGACTACTGATAGTGATGCAGACTAATATATTCTGCAGTTTTATAGGTCAGCACCTTCACCTGTTTGGAAAAAGAAAAAGATGAAAATTAGAAAGACAACCACATCCATAACTAATTTGCAGGTACTTCAGGGTTTCCAAATATGTGAGGATAAAGGACGTATGAGTAACTATAAATGAATGCTCTTTGGAATTTGGGCCATGTGATTTTTGTTGAACGGGTTTATACATAAGAAATGGACCTTATTACAGAAGTGGAAGAGTTTGTTTCACAAATGAGTAAGCAGAGAGCTAGAGAGGCTCTTATTCAAAATTTCAGGTGGAGGAATAATTAGTGGCAGAGCTGACACATCACTTGGTTTTACGTATCTTGGCCAAAGAGAATCTGACCAAACACAGGTTTACTTGATCCCTCCTCCTTCCATACCACAGGTGACTGAGCTGTACAGTGGGATGGTTTGACAAATGCTAATAATTGTTATTTTTGGTTTAAGAGAAAGCCAGTTCAGACATCAGTTTACTAGAGCTATAGAAACGTAAAGTAGCAGGGCACCCGGGTGGCTCAGTTGGTTAAGCGTTCGACTTCAGCTCAGGTCATGATCTCACAGTTCGGTAGTTCAAGCCCCACATCGGGCTCTGTGCTGACAGCTTGGAGTCTGGAGCTTGTTTCAGATTCTGTGTCACCTTCCCTTGCTCACGCTGTCTCTCTCTCAGAAATAAATAAAAACGTTAAAAAAACAAAGAAATGTAAAGTAACACCGCTCTGACGCCACCAGGCATATTGATGGTGAAGTGGATGGAGGCAGCTAGCGCTGGGTACTTGTCAGTCTGCTTCCTCTTCTGGCCTCTTATAAAATCTCAAAGTGAAGAGCCAGAATTGCCCATATCATTTAAATTTTTTTTATTTCTGAGAGAGAGCGTGAGCAGGGGAGGGTCAGAGAGAGAGGGAGACACAGAATCTGAAGACAGGCTCTGAGCTAGCCGACAATACAAAGCCAGATGTGGGGCTCAAACCCACGAACTGTGAGATCATGACCGGAGCTGAAGTCGGACACTTAACCAACGGAGCCACCCAGGTGCCCCACAATCATTTACTTTTAAGTGGAAGTTTAACATAATAGTCACAACACCAAGGAAATCATGCCATGTGGAGAGAAAGTTATGGAAAATAGAAGTCATTCCATTCAAGTTTGAGTTTTGACTCTCACATGTAAGATAAAGTGAAGCACCTAACAGCATTCCATTAACCATCTAGATGTTCTTTTATTTTTTATTATTTTTTTTTAATGCTTTATTTCTAGGAGAGAGAGAGAGAGAGACAGCGTGAGCAGGGGAGGGTCAGAGAGAGAGGGAGTCACAGACTGAAACAGGCTCTGAGCTAGCAGTCAGCACAGAGCCCGACGTAGGGCTCGAACCCACGAACCGCGAGATCATGACCTAAGCGAAAGTCGGACGCCCAACCGACTAAGCCACCCAGGCGCCCCCAGATGTTCTTTTAGAACCATGGGCTCTACGTTTTGATGGCATGCTTTTGTGGATAACGAACATATAAATTTCAGTAAGAGCTATGTCTGATACTTTCATTCCTGGCTCTGTTCTTTATTAATCAAAAGCACTAGCGTTTTTAAAATGGTTGTAACACTTTCTACTTACCTTTTTTCACTGGTATTTCATGTAAGGCATCAACCACTGTAATTTTTGCTGATGCTGAAGCCTGTCCTTGGGAATTGGATGCATGGCACTCATATTCTCCAGCATCTTCCTTACTGAGAGGAGATACCTGTGAAAGAAAAAGGATGTTTACTTCCTCTATGGCAGTCCTCTCTTTTCCCAGCGGCTTCAGGTCATTAAGAAATAAGATGAATAGTAAAGACACTGGTAGAAATTGCGCCAGTGCTGTGGTGGGAGACTAGGCTGCTCTGTGTGTTCAGCAAGGAGGATTCACACTCTGAGGACACACCATGGACAACTTTTGATCACACTGCAGAGGTAAAGAACTGTTGAACAGGTACACATACTAGTTTGAGGAAGAACTTGATAAAGCATATAAGTAGTATCTAGGAGTATCACGGGTCAAATAAAATAATTGAGTAACTAATGCTCGGGCCATTTAGTTTCCTGGGAAGATTTTGCTTTTAATTTTCTTTTCCTTTTTTTTTTTTTTAAATGTAAGCTCTAGGCCAACTGTGGGGGGCTTGAACTCATGACCCAGAGATCAAGATTCATATACTCTACTGAGTCAGCCAGCCAGGTGCCCCTGCTTTGAATTCTTAAGAGAAAAATTAGTTCTCATTTATTTGTTAACATTCAACCGACCTCAACTCTTTTATTTTTAGTTCCCTCCGGAAGAGGACTAACAGTCTCCTGGGAGGGCCGTTCCAAAGACGGTGGCAGGGCAAATTCTTTCAGCCTGGGCAGGTTATCTGGCACCTTTGCCAGCTTTGCAGTATCTAATCCTAAGAATGAAATCCTTGCCAGCTCTTCGTACTCACCAGCACCCAGCCAGTGACTTCATGCTTTTCTGGGCCACCCCGGGTCTGAATAGCCAGGTTGTCCCTGTCACCAGGCAAGAGTTCTGTCCTCTGAACTCCATAGTTACCCCTTTTTACCTGCAAAAACAAAAGGAAATACTGTTAAGTTTTATGCACTGAACTATCAACTTGGAACATTACTAACATTCTTAGAATTGTACAGGGCATACATCAGACTTTCTAACTGGATTAAACCTAGCAATTTCCATATTACCCTTTCCTGAATACTTATAGATCTTCTGTTAACCCAAATTCTCATCGAATTCTAAATGTAATTAAAATTAATAAAACAAGCCTTACCAATAGGTAAGAAAGTAACTTTTTTTATTTATTGAAGTTTATTTAATTTAAAAAACAGAGTGAGAGGCTGAGAGAGAGGGAGACCATCCCAAGCAGGCTCTGCACTGCCAAATGCGGAACCCAGTGTGGGGCTGGAACTCATGAACCATGAGATCATGACCTGAGCCAAAACCAGGAGTCGACACAACTGACTGAGCCACCCAGGTGCCTCTAATGTTTATTTTTGAGACATACAGACAGACCGATGGGGTGGCGGGGGGTGGAATCAGGATCCGAAGTAGGCTCTGTGCTGATAGCACAAAGCGTAATACGGGGCTTGAACTCACAACATGACCTCAGCTGAAATCAGATGCTTAGCTGACTGAGCCACCCAGGCACCCCAAGAAAAGTAACTTTTTTTTAAATGTTTATTTTTGAGAGAGAGTGAGTGACGGAGGGTGGGGGGAGAGAGAGAGGAGAGAGAGAGAATCTAAAGTAGGCTCCAGGCTCTGAGCTGTTAGCACAGAGCCCGACTCAGGGCTTGAACTCCGGAACGGTGAGATCATGACCTGAGCCAAAGACGGAAGCTTAAGTCACTGAGTCACCCAGGCGGCTTTTTGTATTTAGAATTCATGTATTTTTCTGTATGCTTGGGGAATACACACCATCATACTTTCCTGCCACTGGCTACCATCATTCACTCATGCCTTCATAAATTCTTTCTTTGCTGAGCTTTTTCTTGCTTGCCACACCATGTCTGACAAACTGTGTCACCAAGTGCTAGGTCTGATTCTTGGGACCTTATGTAGGAGCCCAGGTCCTGCAACCACCACAAAAATGGAAAATGGCCACTACCATTGCTTTTGTTCTGAGGGCTAAGGGTTCATCACAGGGTTTACTAAAGACCTGACAAAAGCTACCTACTCCTGTGTGTGTCCTGGTGAGAACAGGGATGGGTTAAGACCGCACTTTCCTTGGCTTGAGGACAACAGTGAACGCTGTGCTAATTTTTCACCTCCTGAACTGTGTTCTTTATATAAACTCTGGAAAATACGTAAAAATATACAGAAAAATAAAATTTACTTACAATCCTTCTGTACATATACATTTAGCATCAATTTCTAGAAGTGGAATGGCTGAGTCAGAGTACAAATCTTTTAAGTCGTGTGGTAATGATGGCTTTAAAAAAAAATCACACAGATACACAAAGTAATATTTGTTTAATTCCATCCCAGGCCACCTTTAAGAGCTAGTTTGATGTTTACTGATAGTACCTCTAATTAGAAAAAAGGATTTATAATCTCACAGGTAGTTTTCATTTTCTAGGTCAAAAAAGAACCAGCTTTCAGTACGGACACTCCACATGAGTGCTGCTCCCCTGTGTGACCCATGCCTACCATGTGCCACCACGCTGGTCTCGACTTCAGATCTCTTTTCCTGTGGTGTGACGCCGGGGCTCTGAAAACCACAAGGGACCTAGGCCAGCTCCTACTCTATAAAAAATATGTAGCATTATTGATTTGGAATGCCTGGATTTTCCTTTGTTTGCTTTTTTTCCCTTGGATTTCCCCATATTGTGATTCTTAGAGAAGACCAGGTATCTGTGTTTTTCGCAAATACGTGCTAGAAAAACAAAACAGGTGAATTCAACAGGCATCTTTTTTCCTTCTGTTTCTCAAGTAGCTAGCAAAGCAGTTCATGGTAGATTTTGCAGATTTTGAAATATTTAAAAATGGTTATGATAATGGTGTATTAATTTGATTTAATGGCCAAAGTAACAGATCTCTGGTCTTTACTGAATTTCAGAATTCTTTAGGAGCTTTGTGTGTGACCAGAGCAAAAAACACTACTGCGTGAATTCCTCAGTCTCTACAACTGGCCTGTTGGTCCTCAGAGTATGTCATTCTTAGTGAAGAGCGTTCTGTGTGAGTAAACCTGGTCCACTATTTATAGAGAAATTGTTCTTATTAAGTACTGGATTAGATAATGAGTATTTGTAGTTAACAGCACCCATATTTTAATACACTGTAAAAAGCTACACGCCACATAGAAAACCTGTATAAATGTCAAGAATTACTACAGAGTAAATTTTTATATGGCATACACACCTGTTCCCTTAGGTAAGGGGAGTTCACTGATAAATGTGTTTTCTAATTGGGAAAAGATGTGGGCTGAAAAAAAGTGGCTTCTAAAACAACTGTACAGATGTGCAATAGGCTGGAAATGCTTCAGAGTTTGAACCTTAGAAATCTAGGCAGAAAAAACCGCTAGCAGTCACTGCTCACTAGAAAGGTGACGTCAGCTAGGGGAGAATCAGAGGGAGACCCAGGAAGTCCTGTCAGCCTTCTCTGCTTGGATTTTAGATGCAACATCTTCCTGAATCTTTTTGCAGATAAGCAATTAGTAATAAAAAGTGCCAATGATTTTGGAAGTAGGATGGATTGGTCTGATTCTTACAGGTTAATACATTTCAAAGCTTCACTGAATTTCAAGAAATCATTAAAGGACATTTATGCAGTACAGAACATATTTGCTGTGCCTTTTTGGTGACGTGTCTGAAGAGGTTCAGATCCTCAGCCACTGTAACCCATTAAAGACAATGTCTAGGGAAAAAACATTTGTACTACGTGAGAAAGGGTCATTATCTCTTATGTACAAGAAGCCACAGACTAATAATAACTAACAACGCAATAGTAAAATGGGTAAAAGGGGGCACTTGGGTGGCTCAGTCAGTTAAGTGACAGACTTCAGCTCAGGTCATGATATCAGTTTGTGAGTCCGAGCCCCACATCAGGCTCTGTGCTGTCAGCACGAAGCCTGCTTTGGAACCTGTGTACCCCTGCCTCCCCTGCCCCTCTCCTGCTCACTTTCTCAAAAATAAAGAAAAATGGGTAAAGGATATACAAACATGAAAATATTCTCTCCAATATATGTAAAGATCTGTAACTCAACATGCAAAAACCAAATAATCCACTTAAAAGTGGGCAGAAGACATGACCAGACATTTCTCTAAAAAAAGACATCCAGATGGCCGACAGACACATGAAATTGTGTTCAACATCAATCATCATCAGGGAAATGCAAATCAAAACTACGATGATACCACTTCACACCTGTTTGAATGGCTAAAATCAAAACCACAAGAAACAGTAAGTGGTGGTGAGGATGTGGAGAAAAAGGAACCCTCATGCACTGTTGGTGGGAATGCAAATTGGTGCAGTCAGTATGGAAAACAGTATGGAGGTTCCTCAAAAAGTTAAAAATAGAACTACCCTACGATTCAGTAATTGCACTACTGGGTATCAGCCAAAAATACAGAACACTAATTCAAAGGGATATACACACCTTTATGTTTATAGCAGCAATATGTGCAATAGCCAAATTATAGAAGCAGCCCAAGTGTCTGTTATTAGATAAATGGTTAGAGATGATGAGGTATATATACACAATGGAATATTACTGAGCCATAAAAAGAATGAAATCTTGCCATCTGCAACAACATGAAGCTAGGGAGTATAATGCTAAGTGAAATAAGTCAAAGAAAGACAAACACCATACAATTTCATTCATATGTGGAATTTAAGAAACCAAAGGGGGGTGGGGTAGAGAAAAGACAAATCAAGAAACAGATTCTTAACTATTACCAGAGGGGAATAGTTACCAGAGGGGAAGTGGGGGAGGGGATGGTTGAAATAGGTGATGGGGATTAAGTGCACTTGTGATGAGCACTGGGTGATGTATGGAATTATTGAATCAATATACTGTACACCTGAAACTAATAGAACACTATATGTTAACTATACTGAAATGAAATTAAAAATATTTAAAAAAATTGCAGAACAACAAAAATATTCAAATACTACAATGTGAAAGGGACACCTGGGTGATTTCAGCTGGTTGAGCATCCGACTCTTGATTTTGGCTCAGGTTATGATCCCACACAGCATGGAGCCTGCTTGGGATTCTCTCTCCCTCCACCCCTTTCCCCAGCTTGTGCGCTCTCTCTCTCTCTCTCAAAAACAAAACAAGACAAAGCCCACAAAACTTCAACGTGAAAAAAAATATTCTCAATGTAGTCAAGGAAATTAAAGCAATAAGGAAAGGATTCTTTTATCCATCATTAACAAAAATTAAAAAGTGGCTGCCCAGGTGGCTCAGTTGGGTGAGCATCTGACTCTTGATTTCAGCCCAGGTCATGTCCCAAGGTCATGGGATCGAGTCCTGTGTTGGGCTACATGCTAAGCACGGAGCCTGCTTGGGATTTTCTCTCTCTCCATCTCCTTTCCCCCAGTGCACTCTTTCTCTCTCTCTCTAAAATAGAAAATAATAATAAAAAAAAAGTTAGGGCAATATTCAGTGCTGGTGAGGATGCAGGAAAATGGCACCCATACCCTACTGGGGAGAGTGTGAATTGCTACAATCTAGAAAGTAATCTGACAATGTCTATTAAAACTAGCATTAAATGTTTTGACCTACTTATGTAACTTTTGGGGGAATCTATCCTATAACTGGGGAAGGACTTGCATATAGGATGTGTACAGAGTCATGTTTAAGGTTGCATTATTTAAGGTGGTCAAAAATTGGAAAAGACAAACAATACAGTAATGATTACAGAGATCCATACTTGGAGTATCATGGAGTTACTGAGAAGCAGACCTAGAGGGATGCCCATGAAGTATTTATTGAGAAAAGCAAATTTTAGAGTAATATGCTGACTATATTCCTACCCCATCCCACATACTGAGGATATGTGTTAGTGTATGTATGGGCACAAGTCAGGGTATAGAAAGATAAAACCAGGGCAGTTCACAGTGGTTATTTTAGGAAGTGGAAGAAGGTAGGAGATTTTGAACTCTCTTTTTACATCTTTGGAGAGCTTCTCTATTACTATTATCACTCACTATTCAAAAAATTTTTTTAGTGTTTATTTTTGAGAGAGAAAGAGAGAGCATGTGTGAGGCAGAGTAGGGGCACAGAGAGGGAGACAGAGGATCCAAAGTGAGCTCCATGCTGACAGCAGAGAATGAACCACAAGATCGTGCATGACCTGAGCTGAAGTCAGGCGCAAGGTAGGCGCCCTGTTACTATTTTTAATTTAAAAAAAAAAAAATATATATATATATATATATATATCCTAGGTTATGAAAGCCCACATCTGAAGAACTGTCAAGGCAGGAAAAGAAATCAATAGAGACACTCAGTCTCAGAAACTCCCAGTGTTTGGAAGGAATTCTTGGTGTTTTATCTTCCCTGTAAGCATCATTTCCCTGACTTACCTGGGTTAAGGCTATTTTAGCTCACTTCCCTATTTCAAACTACTGCTTCTGGAATCTTTGCGGGCTGAGGTTTGTGAAAAGGTATGGGACTTGTTAATATCATATGATAACTACAGGTTAGAAAAGTATAGACCGCTCACCGGGCTGCACCTCACAAGAGGTGCCGCCATGGCCTTGAGTGTCTGGAGAGCAGCAGGCTTGTTCGGTCAGCTCTGCTGTTGCTGAGAATTCTTGGGCAAGAAAGACATGCTACCTTCTTTGAACTTCAGCTTAACAACAGAGATTCTAATATCCATTTATAATAAAAAAGCACTTCTATGCTTAAATTGAATTTGAATGTGACCTTTTTTGCCTTAGACCTTCAATGGCCTATTTAATTTTTTGGGGTCGGTGACATGGCCCATAGTAAGAAATACATTCTGCATTGGGATCTGGAATATACAAAAGAAAAGTTGCATGAAATGATACCCCTACTCATTGCGATTGTGCCTTAAGATATTTTCCATTCTTCTTTTTATTTTTAAAGAATCAGGGGCGCCTGGGTGGTTCAGTCGGTTGAGTGTCCAACTTCGGCTCAGGTCCTAATCTCACGGTTTGTGAGTTCGAGCCCCACATCGGGCTCTGTGCTGAGCTCAGAGCCTGGAGCCTGCTTCGGGTTGTGTGTCTCCCTCTCTCTCTGCCCATCCCCTCCTTGTGCTCTTTCTCTCTCTCTAAAAAGATAAACATTAAAAAAAAAAAAAAAAGCAAGCAAGCACGTGAAGAGAAAAAATTAAAAAAGAAGCTGCCAGTTGTGATCCCTAACATTGAATTGAAGAGTCGCTGATGGGTCACAGCCTAAAAAAACATTGCTTTAGGTCATGCATGTGGCAAATCACATTAGGAAGGTACAGGAAATTCAGCAGAGCCTGGCAGCTGGGTTTTTGCTTGTTTCTGGCAAGTCCCCTCCGCCCCCCACCTCCAGCTACAAATCCTCAGGGAAGCCCACACGGGCTCTGTTCCATATAATCCCAAAAGCTTAGAGGAAAAGGTTCCCACGGCAGATCGAGTCCCCTGGTATGCATGCACGTTAGCTGGGGTGGGGCAGAGCAAGGGCTGAGGAAATTATTCTCTGCCAAGATCTGTCAATAAGGTCATAGACTCCAAGACACTTGGGTCACCCTGGCTTCTTGCTGTGTAATCCCTAGAGAACTGCAGCTGAGCTTTTTATGGATATTCTTTGGAAAAGTCGTTCCCCTGCTTTTCCACCCTCTGAACAAAGCCTCCAAATAAGCAGAGGAGCAGCAGTTTTGCTCTTCACTGCTTGCCCCTTGCTCCCCTTTCAAAAAGAAATTTATGGAGGTAAAATTTCATTATTCTCTTTAACAGAAGTTTCAGCTCTAAGAGTTACTTGTAATGTAGCTGGTGGTGTCTCTGCCCACCCCACTACCAGGCATTTTTGGGAATCAACCCGGATTTCACTCCCAACCGGATGGCCCCCTGGGGGGTGATGTAGCCCTCTGGCCACCTGGGGGAGCCAGAGGGCAGCAGGTGACCCGACCTGAGTCCTTCAATGGGATTTGCAACGCAGCAGGGAGAGAGGGAAGCCCTTTCCTTCCTCTGGAGTCTTCAAGCTGTGATGATAATGTGAGCTTGGAGCCTCCAGTGGACAATGCTGCCTATGGTGGTAGCTTTTTGAGGTAAAAGAAAAAAAAAAGAGACCAATACACTGAGAGCAGAGTCCTGACCACTTGGGTACTTGGATGTAGCTGTCCCAGAGGCTGGAATCACCGCTCCTCGCCCTCCCTTTTTCTTGTCCAAGGTAGTTTGAAGTGAGTTTCTACAACTTGCAACATAAGGAGTTCTGACCATGGAAGCCAAGATCTACCTGGAATTCTACAAGCTGGTCCTCTGGTAGGGTACCAGCAAACAAAATAATCAAGAGAGACCACCTTCGAGCTTGCTGGAGAAGTAAACCAGCCAAAAAGGAGTATCTGTGACACCTTTTTACTTCACTATATATTTTTTTACTTTACTATATTTCCTTTTGTTGGCACAAGTTTGATGATATTTACTCCATAGCGCTGTTAGGAGGCTTAACTGAGGCAAAATGCACAAAAAGGGAAATAACATAAAATAATGTGCAGTCTAACTATGAAGTATTATTTGATCTGGCAAGCGAGTGTTTTCTTCTCCCTTCTACAGACTTGCTGAGAACACACTGTCCTTCAAATGTGAAGACAGTTACACAAGATGATGCCACTTGAAGGGAGGTATTTACAGAACAGTACCTACCATCAACTGAGTGCTAGCTACGTATCTGCTAACAAGCCAAGTAATTTTACTTGCATTACTTTATGCAACCTTCACAAAAATGCTATGCTACCTTCACCACGCAGGAGCAAACAGAAGTTTAAAGCACTGGTTCTCATTCTAGGTGATTCCCCCCAGGGGACATTTATTTGGCAACGTCCAGACATGTTTTTGACTGTTCACAGCTTGGGGGAGGGTGCTCCTGGCATACAGTAGGTAGGGGGTCAGGGATGATCCTAAACATCTTACAATGCACAGGGCAGCCCCCACAACAGAGGGTTATCTGCTTCAAAATGTTAATAGTGCTCAAGCTAAGAACTCCCAGGCTTAGAACTCCAACAACCTGGTTAAGGGACTCACATCCTTAACCACTATGCTATACTGGCTCCAATGGGAACACACACACTCATGCTCACACTCAAACATGCACGCACTCAGAGGGTGGCTTAGGGTGTTAAGTGTTATAGTTCTCTAGTTCCTAAGGCTCCCTTCTCAGGGACTGCTAGCAAAAAGCACCGACTATTCTGGAGGTCAGTAAAATTGTTGAATAGACCCAGGTGAGGCATCTGGAAGATCGCCAGAAGGCTTCAGCACCCTTGAGGAGCAGCAGGGAATAGAAGAGGCCAGGGTTTTAGATTACTGCCATCACCTGATGGAGAGGGGGGCCTGTCAGTTGAGGATGTCTTCCTGAAATCTGTGCCACTGACCTTGTTCCAGATGAGGACAGGGGTTGGGATTCCAATGACCTCACAGCTCAAGTACACCTGGGCGCCAGTGACATTCCAGATGTCCTTGGGGGGTGTCACAATGGAAGGACCTACAAGAGAGGACACAAAGCCAAACATGTCTTTTTAAATAGTCGTTAACATCAGTCAGCACGCTAACAAGGAAGTCCTTGGTTATGAGGCTTTCTGTGCATTATCTAAACAAATTTCAAAGTTCAGACTGGCTTCTCCCTTCTACCCGCGTGATTTTAAGCTCTGCTCTGGAAATGCATACATCTAAATAAGCCAACAAAAATCATTAGGATGAACATTTATTATTTACAGAATTTCCTACTCCCTCAAATCATGGTTAATGGCTTAAATTTACCAGCTGTTTTGCATGATCTGGGATGTTCCAAAATGTTTAATGTTTCTCTTTTTTGTTTACCAGAATTTCTATTTTTTTTTTTCTTGGTGGAGAGGGCAATACCCAACCACTTACATAATGAAAGGAAAAAAATCTAAGAAGATATTTGAAAAGGTGCTGAACACCCAAAAGAGATGCCGGTTCCCATTTTAAGAAGCTTTAGGATCTAAGATTGACAAGTCAAAGTGATCAGGCAGGAATGGATGACTTTCATCAAAGACAAAATAGAGTTTTTATGGCCCTGGGAGACTACACTTCTGAACAGAAGTGGCCTGGGTATTCTGTGGGAAGGTCTTTCTTCTCAGGTGGGTGATACGGTGGGTAAAATGGCAGCAGTGACAGGTCTCGTGTGTGTGACCAGGATGCCCAAGGAGACAGCCCTTTCCCAGGGTTCTAAGTGTCTAGGTCCTGGGCCAGAGGCTGTTGGCAAATGGGGGAACCTGTTAAGGCACTGCCTACAAGCCTCAACAGGTATGAGACCGACCACACAGGGAGAGCCCAGAGTGATATCTTACCCTCCCCGCCCCCCCAATCCTGGAACCCGTCTCTAGGCCTTCTCTATCAGCTCTATCCCCTCTGGTAATTACACAGGACCAACAACAATGGTATACATTCTTTTTGTTAGTAAAGAGGTCCTCGTGTTGGCTAAAACGATGGCCCATGGGCCAAACCTGGCCTGCAACTTGATTTTGCACAGCTCCTAAGAGGTCTTTTTGTTTTTAAATGGTTGGTGGGAGAAAGAAAAGGATATTTCATGATGTGAAAATTAAGAGGTTCCCATTTCAGTGTCCATAAATTTTTATTGGAACACAGTCATGCCTAGAATCGGGCAATTGTGGCCGGAGCTGTATGGCCTAAAACATGGACAATTTGGCCCCTTACGGTAGAAGTGCTGCTACCTGCTCCTATCAGCCAAGCCATGCCTAAGTAAGATGTCCGCAGGAAAGTCTCAGGACTCTAATCCTTTACACATCACCTTGAGCTGATATAAGTAACCCCGCCTGCTGGTCCCGCTCTGAAATGCAACACTTTTGAAACAGACACAGAGAGAGCTGCGCTTGCTTACTGCTCCTTGGGGGTAGGTGGAGGAGGCAGGCAGCTCCCCAGCATCTGCTGTAGAAGAGGCTTGCACACCTGCTTCTTAGTGGGTTGCACTTAACATTTCACTTCTGCTAACTGTGAATGCCAGGGTGCAGGCACAGGGACCTCAGAGGGATGAGGGTCAGTCCATGGGACAGGGAGGCAGAGCTGATAGCCTGCCCTCCCTGCCACCCCAGCCCCCTCCCTGGTATGACAGCACACTCCTCAAGAACCAAAGCCGGCCTGTCCTCAATGCTCATTGCCGGTTCTTGAATGAATGAGTTAATCGTCCTCTCTGAATTTCAGCTCTCCATTTCCTTGGGCCTTCCGGCCAAAGAAAAATGTCTAACTATAGGGTCATCTTGCATCAGCGTCCTGGGAAAAGGGACAAGTTCCCCTTTAGGCCTGGAAAATTTTCTGGCATAATCAGCATTCAAAGGACACGAAGTCTCCCCTTTTGCAACAGGCTATTTCTAGCACGCCAATAATTTCTTGAAACAGAAAGGAAATGACTCCAGCATATAAGATTTTTCCCACTCATCTCAAGTATTAGATGCTGATTTTTTTTCTAATCCCTTGGGGTATTTTTATTTTTTCCCCTTTGCACAAGAATGTGCAAAACAATCAAAGTTTTGAAAGCTCTAAATATATTTCGTGCTTCCTTTCCTCTAAATCATAGGTCTGAAGAGGAAGCGTCTACCGTGGCCAGGGGTCTTGCTTTTCTGCTGCAAATGTGGATGTGAGGAGCATGGCGGTGCTGTGTTTATGTGTGTTTCTGGCTCTGTCTCCGATGCTTCCTAGTCTGAATGAACCAACCCAGGAGCCCGCAAAGGGCTAGGCTGGGCCTGACCCCATCTCAGGCTTCCTCCAGGGGCTTGGAGACCAGAGGACCGGATCTGGCTGGAATCTGAACTACTTTCGCTCACCTCTCTGAGGACGTCCACATGGCTCTGTTCTCCTTCCCACACACAGACTTGTCAGGATGACCTCAAAGCTCAGGGGATCTCAAGAGATTGTTCTGAGAAGAATACTCTAGTGTTGAGTGCTGTGGAGAGGCTGGGGAACAAAGCTGCCTCTCATGTATTAAAACCACATAAGGAACGGAAGATGTTTTTTATTGTGAGGTCTCAGTGCCTCAGCCTTGCAACAAACCACTTATTTTAACTTGCATCCATCTCCTTAGAGTCAGAACGAGTAGTAGGGTCCTCTGTTTGTCGGAAGGCTGGTGGGGGGGGACATTCTGGAATGCACATGGAAGAATTCCAGTCTGATTTTCTGTCACAGACCTTGAGGACATGCTCTGAAGTCTTCCTACAGCATAATTTTAAAACTAAGATACTCTTAGTTTTCATATAGTCCAATTTATTACTTTTTCTTTTATGATTAGCGCTTTATGTGCATGTTAAGAAGAAATTTTTGTCGGGGCACCTGGGTGGCTTAGTCGGTTAAGCGTCCGACTTTCGCTTGGGTCATGATCTTGCGGTTCGTGGGTTCGAGCTCCGCGTCGGGCTCTGTGCTGACAGCTCAGAGCCTGGAGCCTATTTTGGAGTCTGTGTCTCCCTCTCTCTCTGACCATCCCCTGCTCACGCTGTCTCTCTCTCTCTCCTAGAAATAAAAAAAAAAATTTTTTTTGTCCAGCCCAAGGTCATAAAGAGCTCCTATTTTCCTGTTTCCTTCTACAAACTTTATGGTTTTACCTTTCGCATTTAGGTCTCTGGTCCATCCTGAATTAATTTTTGTGTATGTCATGAAGTAGAGGTCAAAATTCATGCCCCTCACCCTGCAAGGACATCAATTGCTCTGGTATTATTTTTTGAAAAGGCCATCCTTTTCTTAGTGAATCATAATGATAAATTCATTCATCATATATGTATGGGCCTACTTCTGGATTCTTTATCCTGTTCCTTTGGTCTATGTGTCTATCCTTGCACCAACGACTATGGTATACTTTAGAAAAGTGTTCAAACTATAGTACTGAATAGAGGCAGATCCATTATATCCATCCATCTCTAATCCTTTCCTTATTCCAAGAAGAATAAGGAATTCCATTTCAGGAAGAGCGAGAATTCTTTCAAAACTGAAGCCAGGAATACTTTGAATGAGAGCCATTACTAACAAGGTTCAAGATTAGGACAAATCATGGTATGGGTTCCTCTTTCTCTCTCCCAACCCTTAAAATACATAATAGGAATGAGGTGAATAGGCTGAGTCAATATTTGGGATGGTTCAAAGGACATAAATGATCTCATCAATTCTGCTACCAGGCTATCCCAAGAATCCCACAAAATATGCATACCACAAATTCTGTATTACTCACTGAATCTGTCTGAGTGGCTGGCGTGGAGGAGCAGAGGGGCCATTAGGACCAGTTTGCTGCACAACATTTATAAAAACCCTTGGCTACTTCATATGTCCTTGAACAAATGACAGATTCAATAACACAATGAAAACTTGAATAACAATATTTAACCTGGAAAGTGCTAACCTATAGGATGGCCTTTAGGCTTTGATATGTAGTGTCTTGCAAAGCAAAGTCAGATCAATAAGCAATTAGACTAATACTCAAGAGATCAACCAACCTCCTAGAGTAGGTGGAGGCAGGCTGGCTTCGATCTGACTTCCCGAGTTGGAAGAATCCATGGTTTCAGATTCTTCCTGTTTACTCTTTTCGGCACTGATACCCACTGGGTCACCTATTTACTAAACTCTGCCTGGTTCTTTGCCACTCACTGGAAATTCCTCAGAGTATGAAGATGGAGTGGACAAATTCGTGATGAAGGCAGAACACAGCAGCATTAATAGAAAGATGAGTGATGATGATACATTGTGAAAAAGAGTAAGAAAGGGACTTAATGGTGACCCATAGGGACACCAAGTGGACAGGTTTTGTATGGAAGTGAAGGGATGGTGAAAATACTTTGGACTAATATGATGGCGGATCCAACAACAGTTTACTCCCCTCCCCCAATCTAAAGAACCATCATTCTACATATTCTACCGATAAGCAATTTCACTGCCAACAATCGTCTTGAATTGCATGTCTATCACACAATTCAATTCCTGAAGGTTCTGTTCTACCTCAGGAGAAAGCTCAGCAAAGTGACTATACCAAATAGCTTCTCTTTCCACACTGCCTTTTTTTTCTGAGAAGTCCAAAGCAGATTAAAAGTTTATTTCTGTTTTTAAGGGTAAAGGAAGTTTTAGTTCACTCTGAGCTTGTTTTCAGGCAGAAAGCTCAAAATCAGTTCTCGAGGCTAGGCCAAGGTTAACAGCGTTACTGTCTAAATCATGCTCAGTGCTTGGATTCCATTTAAAGCAAGTTGCAGAATATTTAAATGTATAAGGACAACCACCAGGATAGGCTCAATTATTTACTTACCCTTGCCTTTGTCCCAGTAAGCACTTCAGGCTGCTCAAATGTCTGTCTAGAAAACATCCTAGACCTAGAATTACTGGCTGCCCACCACCCATCTCCTCCCCTTCCCCATCCTGGCCAACCAAGTGGCAACCAAGGTGCCCACAGGGCTGCCTGGTGGCTGGCCTGAGAGTCCACCCCAAGGACTTCTCACCTCAGAGACACATTATCTGTCTCAGATGACTGGACCCAAACCAGGCTACTCCATCTTCCTTTCGTACCTCTCACAGCTTGATTATCATCCAATCTCTTTTTCATGTTTGTTTGTTTTTGAAAGGTGGGGGAGGGAGGGGACAGAGAGAGGGAGACACAGAATCCAAAGCAGGTGCCAGGCTCTGAGCTGTCAGCACAGAGCCTGATGTGGGGCTTGAAATCATGAGCTGTGAGAGCATGACCTGAGCCAAAGTTAGATGCTTAACCAACTGAGCCACCCAGGCACCCCTCATCCAATCTCTTTTATCTTAGCTCTCTTAAGTTCATTGTCTTGCTCCCTTACTTTTTGTAACTCTTGCCAAGTAAACTTATGTGGTCTCTTCTCTTTAATCATTCCTTGAAGGGAAAGAAGAAGAAGAAGGGAGAAAATGAAATGAAGACAGCCAGATCCTAAATGAAATTGTAGAAAGAAAGAAATAAGTACTGAGATGAAACTAAAATTCAACTTAATGAATCAGTGTCACCTGAAAAGTATCTAGAAGGAATCAGAAGTCACCCACAGAATTTCCACCTACATGCATGTTCTTCTCCTCAGCTCCTTTTAATTTCTAGACAAATGACTCACAAATTACCAGATTATTTTAGGAATATTCGATTATAACTTAGAGCTGAGTTCTGAGAAATCACAAAAAATACAAAAAAGGAAGAATTGTGGATGAATGGATTTAAATTTAGAATATTTCAATTTGGTTCAAAAGAGGCTAAGAAGGGCAGGTCCTACCAAACACACAAATGCCTAAGAAAACCCTGAAACAGAATTTTTAATTTGACCAACTAGGAATTCAAGCTTATTTTACATGAAGTTGCAGTAGAGAGAAGAGAGTTAAAACTTCTTATCCTATAAAAAGCATGAGGATAATGTAAAAGAAGTCTGTGAACAATTTCCTAGTCTCTTGCAGAGCATAAAACACTCTCCTGACATGACCTGAGATGTCCTTACCATGTTACCGTTAAAAAAACACAAAACAAAACACAAAGCAATCTTGGGGACAGAACACTTCACTCTGGAGCTCTCATGTTCTGCGAAGCAGTCCAGCAACCTCCTCTCCTACCTCAGTGCAATGTATGTGACTCATAACAAGGTATATTCTCCCAGCGATGAATAAAATAAAGCTTATAAAGGTATCAGATGTTACTTAGCAAATTTTTTAATCTGAAAGATCTGCATAGAAGATGTCAAGAGAGGTCATGTGTTGAAGCTGAATATATTTCATTGAGTCTGGAAAATAGTCAAAAGTCAAATTGTCCCCAATAGTCAGTTTTTGTCCAATTTTGTTATCACATTCAACCACATATTTTTTTTTTGCTTCAGTGCTTTCTCCATTTCCCTTAACATCTCTTTTGTTTTCACCCTATAAATATGTTCTTCCTTCTTATTTGTACCCAAACTCAATCTTAGCAATCATGCTCACCCACCATTATATGCTCATTACCACTTCCAGAAATTATACTTGTGATGAAGCTCTATCCTGCTTGGGATGCCTTCCCTATCCTTTATTTGAAGCTCTAAGGTTGAAATGTCACTCCTCTTAGGCATTTTTGTATGGTTATAGTATCCACTTATTTCTTTCCTGAAATCCTGCTGGGTTCACAGTTAGTTCCACACAGCTTGGTGCATCATTGTTCTCTAATGCTTTCCCCAGCAGGGCTAACTGAAGATGCCAGTGCCCTGATGGAGTCAGAACTGAGCCAGAAACTCTGGAATCAGATGTTCTTTGTGTTCACTGGAAGGAGGGAAAGCTCAGATTATATGCAGTGGGCAAAGGGCAGCAGTAAATTCAGAACATAATGTGATGAGTCATATGGAATTGAGTAGATAGCCACGGTCTTGAAAATGTATCAGTGTACCCATAGCCAAGACACCTACCCAAACTGATGTTAGAACCACCTTTTATCTACTAGCTGGCAGATTATTTATCATGATTTTCTTTAATCCTCCACTTGGCTTTCTCTTGTCCCAAGCCATGTTTCTTGGCTACTGCCCACTCATTAACCTGTTTGTATATGATCAGGGGATGCAGATTAATTTGTGCCTATTAGTCAAGCAAATCCTAACAAGGAGAGTAGGTCTGTTGTGGGGGAAATGATCTTCAATCATCCTCATATGAAAAATGGTCTCTGCATCATGTTGGGTTATATGATTGACATTACAGCTCTCACTGAGTACTTATCAACATGGCTAAGACAGCTGAGTATAAAGACTTCTCTAAATTAGGGTAGATTTGCAAACCACACTCATCTGGACTCAAGGATGCTCACAGTATGTGCACTTATACCAAAAAAGGAGGGTTTAAGAAAGAACTGTGATACCACATATGGAGATAAAGAGTTCGGACATCTTGGCAAAAATCCCCAGATGGGATTCTGATAACACTCAAAGGGAAAAAGCACCAAACAAAAGTGCAAATTGGGAAAAGAATAGTAGGAAGGCCCTATGGCCAAGAGGGGGAAGGGGATGAAACACGTGAAAACTTCCTGATATTAAATAAGGGGAAGCAGTAGCTTTATGGCTAATTAAAGAGCAGAGTCATCTGCCAAGGCAAGTCATTTTGGAAACTTTCAGAGGTGGGGTGATGTAGCAGCTAAACCTGGATATAGGAATCAAGTACACAATCTCAAGGGCATCAGCGGAGGACAGCAAGGGCAGGAGGAAAAAGTACTAAATTGCAAGCAGCATGGAACAGCTTTAGTTCCAGGGTTTTAGTTTAAGGCAAAGTCATCTGCTTATGGGAGCTGTTAGTCATGTATACTTTAGATGAATGAAGACCCAGTAGTTTATGCTGATGGGGCCCTGTCAAACATTGTTGGGGGCAAAAGTGTGGAAGAATTGCTTCCTCTCCTCCAAATATGATCTATTGGGATAGAATGGGGGAAAGTGAACAGTTGAGACTAAGAACAAAATGATGGAGAGGTAACAGATTATACAGTGAGTTTGGAGTACAGACTGGATGAGCAATTCTGTTCTACCAATTCCAAGTACTGTGACACTGCACAAGTTACTTAACTTCTCTCAGTTTGTTCATCTGTGAAATGGGGTAACAATACAGAAATCATTAGAGTATCAGAAAGAGCAAAGAAGATACAGTAATTAGAATTGGATCTGGGGCATGGGATAAACAGTATTTGTTCTTGCTTCTGTTACAAATAAATGACTGGAGCTGATAAAAATTGCTTATTCAGAGAATGGAGACAACACACTACAGGGACTTGGGGTGGCTGGGGAAAGGAGATGGCATCTGAGTAGGCCCTGAAATTCAGAAATAGGACTTCTGGCAAGGAAGTTTTCACCTTTAGGGACTTGCCTGAGCAGAGGTGTGGAGGCAGAACAGTGGGCACACCAGTCTGGCTCCGTGAGAGCACTGCATAAAGGGAGAGAAGCAGAGATCAGGGGTGGGGCACGGTGGAAAGTGCAGGAGGTGGGGCTTTACAGTCCTGCTTTGTCTCCTGAATGCTGGACAGGCATGATTCAGGTGGCATTTCAGTAGATGATTCTGAAGGCCTTTGCAGCAGGACTAGGGGGCTGAGTCGAGGTTGTAGCAATGGGAACAGACAGGACAATGGCAGACTGGAGAGCGTGTTCAGAAGAACCAATGCCATCCAGTAACCGACTGGATGTGGGGAAGCAGGGGCTGAGTCCAAAGTTGTGGGGCTGGGTAAGAGGAGGCTGCTACTTCATGAGCGGGAGCAGGACGCCTAAGGAAGTCACCAGGATTGAAGAAGGTGGAAAGAATGGATTTGGGTTTAAATTTGCTGAATTTGAGGTACCATCTGGGCACTGAGGTCTGAACCCTATGGAAAGAGAGGAACAGATACAGACTGCGGGGGCCAGTGGTGCCAAGGTAAATACTGTCTAGCTTACATTGTAGCACTGGGAAGGCTGGGGGGTGGTTCCCTCCTATAGAAGGCAGGCAGCTTTGGCTCTCCTGCCCAGGGGCAGCTTCTCTGTGGGATCTCAGCTTGCTGCTGACTCCCCATCCCCACCCCCACCCTTCCCCACCCCGCCCAAGGCAAAGCAGGAGATAGCTAAGGTGCTGCTTAGCCATGGGCCATTCATTTGCAGGAGCAGTCATCTGAAAACACTGTCTAATGACAGAACCCTGGTGACAGTGTACACTGGTCCTGTGAATTATATTTCCCAACTCCTAAGTTACCTCTGGGTTTTAATAAGACACCGCATTTTGACCCCAATATTTGCTGCTGCAAATCTTCCTAGAGCGTATTAGTCTAGTTTTTAATTAAAAGTAATTTTAATTTTTTTTAACAGTTATTATTTATTTTGACAGAGAGAGACAGAGCATGAGCATGGGAGGGGCAGAGAGAGGGGGAGACACAGAATCTGAAGGAGGCTCCAGGCTCTGAGCTGTCAGCATAGAGCCCAATGCAGGGCTTGAACTCATGAACTGCAAGATCGTGAGCCAAGCCGAAGTTGGACTCTTAACCAACTGAGCCACCCAGGTGCCCCAAAAATATTTTTTTTAAGTTTATTTGAGAGCATGTGTGCACGAGGTGGGAGGTGCAGAGAGAGAGAAAGAATCCCAAGCAAGTTCTGAGCTGTCAGCAGAGCCTGACTCAGGGCTCAAACCCACAAACTATGAGATCATGACCTGAGCTGAAACCAAGAGTGAGACGCTTAACTGACTGACCCACCCTGATGCCCCTTGTCCATTTTTTTAAAACTGTAGTAGACAACACAGTATTCACTGTGACTTTGAATACTTGCAAAGTCTCAAAATTTTTTACCATAAGTCTGACCACGGAACATAAGCAGAAAGGTGCTTCTTACAATCTGTTGCTTACAAACAAATCTCTTATTTTAACAATATTTTCCTGTTCTTTTCTCCTAACCTGGGTCTCGCATGAATGACTGCCACCCACAGGTGATTCTGGCACACGTGGCCTGGGGTCGCCTTTGAATGAACCCTGTGTTAGGCAAAGTAAAACCATGAAACCATGAAAGGTTCAGATGTGTAAGGTGGAGCGATCCCTGTGGCAGCCACGTGGTAGATGAGCTCACCTGGGTCTGTGTCTGCAACAATGGCCAACAAGAGAGGAGTTCATTTATCCAGCAGAGCTCGCACAGAAGTTGGAATACCTAAACTACCATCATGCTGCCCGAATGGCTGCTGTCCATACAAGTTAAGTTAGTGGGCTAGATTTTTATGTGGTTTGAGCATATGGAAGAACTGACTTTACATGGGCTGCTATATAAAGGGAAACTCCCTAGTCATGGAGGCGTGTCTTGTTAAAGTAGCCTTGGAAATACCTTTTTTCCCCCCTCCATTTCATGGGCCTGTCCTGTCTGGACTATGACTCACCTTAAATCCAACATAGAAAAATGTTGGTTACTTGTTCCTGTTCCACAAGCACAGAATTGGGTGGGGAAGTTTCCACAGAAGGGGACTTCTTGCCACCTGATTCTGGGATTCCTAGAAACCTGGACAGTGAGTCCCCCCGGGACGATTCATCTTTGAGTTCCTGCCCACTGACCTTTATCTTCACATGTACTCAGTGCCTGACACTGTCAGGCATCAGGAAACATTTCCTGAACCGAGCTGCAAGGGATGGTCTTCCAGAGCCTGGAGGTCACCCACCCTCAAAACTTCATCTCTGTCAATAGGTCCTGTTTGTTAACAAGGGCTACAGCTGGTCTGTCCCAAAGACACAGATGCTCTTGAACCCTGACATTAGATAAGCCCTCAGCGGCTTACACTGTAGGAGTGTCAGGAAATCCCTCAGGCCAGGCTGGAAACTCTGGAAGCAGCCTATGCAAACTGACAGGCCAGCACAGGGTCAGTCTTTCAGACTAGGGGTTATCAAAAAGTAGACTTGCTCAGTCTCCAGAGGTGACCCAGGTTGGAAAAGATCTCACAGAGGCGCATCTGCAGAAATAAGCAGCAGCCAGACACACAGAGCCAAGGGGACGAGCTCCAGCTGCCTAGGAACTGGCTTCTAAGAAAGCTTCCATCTTGCAGCATCTTACCCAGTGGTTGTCAATGCCAGCTGCACACTGGGCTCCCCTGGGAACAGTTTGTGCCCATGCCTGGGCCTCACTCCCAGCGCTGCTCACTGGTCTGGGCGTGGGGTCTGGCAATGGTATTTAAAAAAACAAAAAACAAAACAACCGTCTAGGCGGAATCACTCAATTACAACACAGCTTCAGAGCGGGAGACACTCAGATGATAAGGGAGACAGGAAAGCGGGAAGAGAGGAGGCGAGGAGGCCAGATTTGAAGACAAAATGCTTCCAACTCTATTCAGGGAGAGGCCAAGGACCCCAGGGAGGTGCAGGTGTTCAAGGAGAAGAGAGAAATCTCTGGGAAGCCAGCTCTGGGGAAGGGCACAGAAACCGGATAGTAAGGACACTGTATTGCTGTTATTACTATTGTTCCAGCCATATTGGGGGGGAGGGGTGTCATGGGCAGTGTCTGAAGCTTTAAGCTTTGAGTTGTCCTGAGTCTTAGCAGTTCTGTCATTTTCCTAAAATAAAGCAGTTGGTCCTCAGCCCTGCCCTGCCCCTCTGCTGCCTCCTAATTCCTTTTTTTTTTTTTTAATTTTTTTTTTTTATTTATTTTTGAGAGAGAGACAGCATGAGCAGGGGAGGGTCAGAGAGAGAGAGGGAGACACAGAATCTGAAGCAGGCTCCAGGCTCTGAGCTGGTGTCAGCACAGAGCCCGACGCGGGGCTCGAACCCACGAACCGTGAGATCATGACCTGAGCCAAAGTTGGATGCTTAACCGACTGAGCCACCCAGGCACCCCTGCCTTCTAATTCCGACCATTCCTGGCAGTAGGCAGGCAGAGGGCCCCGCGCCCCAAGTCTGTGCATCCTACTTTAAAAATCCCAGTAAACCAGGGCCCTTTCCCTTTGCTCATTTCAGGGCAGGCTGCCTCTGTGAAAACGCATTTGCTGTGGTCTGCAGGGACCACAAGAGGCAGGGTACAGGGACCTCTGAGAAAACGGCCCCTTCTGGCTGCCGAGGAACAGAGCGCAGGGCAGGGCGTGCTGTGCCTGCATCTGGCATTGTTACTTGGTGAGGTTTTTGCCCTTCAGGCCCCAGCCTCCTCCTCACTTAGAATTCATGGTTACAGTTGCCTCCTTGGCCGACAACCCCAGACGTTAATCAGCCGCCCACGAAAAGAGCTCCCCCTGTTCTTTCTCAGTGTTATTCCCTTCCACTGTGCCCTCTGGTTATTTTCTGTACTCCTCTGTGATGTCCAGAGACTTGAAATCTCTCAGCTATTTACCCCAAGCCTCAGCCTTTGTTTATATCTACTCTGCTGAGTGTTCTCAGATTTCCTCCCAGCTTCCTCAGAGGATTTAGCCTTTCTTCTCCCATGTTCTACATTTTCTAGTGCTGTCCCTAAGGCTCAGACTAGACCAGAAACACCCCTCCTACCCTGGGGCTAATTCTGGTGTGTCCTGGGTACTTGTTAAGTGTGCCACTGTGCACTTGTTTTATAAATCACTGTGAACATACTGGCTGCTTCAGCATACTGTCCAGCGAGACACTCTTTCTGAGAGCAGACAGGAAAGTCACATCACAGAAGGTGCTGGATGTGGGTGCAGCGGATGATTTGGATGAGCAAGATTGTTCAGCGAGGCTCAGAAGTGCCAAACAACACTACGCTGAAAATCAGAGAAATGGGTGTATCTTGCTAATCTTGCGGTAGGAGGAACTATCTGGTAGGGGCTGGAGAACTGTGAATAAGGATTTCGTGTTTTTCATTAGTGAGGCGAATCGTGCTTGCTCTTACTGGGTGGAGGACAGCCTAGAGCCCATCTGGGTGGGTGTGAGCTAAGACACGGGGAGCAGGTAAAGCAAAGCTATGCCAATGCACAGGGGAATCTTTGCTCCAGGAGAAGGGAGTCTTGGGACATGAGATACCTTTGCTGCTCTTACCAGTTCTTATAGGATCAGATGTCTTTACTTTGGCACTTTTCAGGCTGGGCTTATTTTTCTGTAGTTAGTGATGCTGTGTTTTATTTTCTGTAAGTTGTTCATTCTTTTTACGACGCAGGAAAAAACAAGGGAAGTTTTCACGGTTTCAACAGTAGGTTGGGTTTTAAAAGAGAGGAGACTGGGAACAACCACATGCAAAGTATCCGAAGGGGAGGTGAGCACTGGTTGAGAGGGGGAGGAGCCTCAGCCCCAGAACCATCCTTTTCCTCCCCAGGTGTTCCTTTCAGCGCCACCACCAGCTCCAGCCGCGGAGATCTTACTCTTTTGTTTAAGTGAAGGAAAATAATTTCCTCATTGAGCAGCTGGGATCGCAGATCTGGCAGCCCTTCAGAGCAGCCATACATAAAAGTAGGAAAACTCATTCTTTATAAACTCAGGGAAGAAAATGTCCTCGATCTTCCTGAAATTGACGTAAAAGCTGCAGTTTATGCCCCCTCGGTCCTTGCTTTTTGGATCCATTCTTGGGAAATGTCGCCAGCAAAATGTGTGACCTCTTTAGGAAGCTGGAGTCTTCAAAGACGATGCCTGTTCACAAAGGGGGTTCATGCTTGTTCTGCTTGTGAACAATGGGGAGGGGACAGGAAAGTAATCCTGGCTCATCTAGTCCATGGGAAAAGATCATGGTTTTGGAGCCTGTCAGTCAGTGAAACCGATGCTTGAAGAGATGAAAACTCAAAGCAGACTCAAATAAATAAGAACAAAGCCCTTAGGACAAATACGATGCTGGCTAAACATGCAACTTATCTCCATATTTCCACCTGCATATCTATCCATGTGAGCTCGGCCTCTGAAAATTGAGGGCCATGATCTCTGAAGTGGAGAGAGATTAAACCCACTCAGTTCTAATTTTTTTTTTAAATGAGCAATCATCATTTTAAACGACACAATGAGTAATAACAATTCCACAAATTGTTCTGTAGTGTCAGGACTAGATAGCTTTCCCAATATCAAGTTAACACACTTGGAAGATGTTTGAAGAACAGATCTTTCTGGAATACACTGATCATGAGATGTAAGACTGGGCTGGCAAGAGGTTTAATTCCTAATAACTAGGTAATATCAAAAGAAAAGTGTCATCTAACATCATTAACTTCAATATTCATCCCTGTAATTAGAGCACTAACTACTACTATTGCTTGGTTAAATTTATTCTGTAAGGGAAAATCCCTATGGAAAATGGCATGAAAGGTGAGAATGATTCCACAAGGATATTAACTTAGTGCATGACACCAAGCAGGTAAAAACACAGAGTGGATTAATTAATTCAGGCCCTACATGCACTAAGTTTTGTGCTAGTGACATGAGGGATAGAAAGATGGTTGGACTCCTGCCTGGTAGGGGTTTATAATACACAAAGGTGTAGACAAGTAGATAAGCAATTACAATGTGTTTGTATTGTAATTTATATCATAGGACTGGTGTAACTGGTCCTATGATATAAATATAAATATTTATTCTGAGTAGGTCAGAACTGAATTCATGGAAGAGGCAAGGCCTTTCAAAAGTTAAAGGTGGTGGGAGAGGAGATGGTAGACAAAGGGATTAGCATACTCAAAGAAATGAAAATGTCAGTTGGAGGAAAAATAATAATTGGTACTGCCATTGGGCTTTACACCACACAAAGGGCTTTTCTATTACTTCATTTTGATTTTCCTGACAATCTTGTAAGCTAAGCTAGTCATTTTACAGATACAAAAGTTGAAATTCAGTAAATGTAAGTGGTTTGTGCAAAGTCACTCAGATGGAGAGTAGTGTGGCCAGGACGTGAATCTAGTTTTTCTGAGTCCAAACCTAGTGGTTTCCCCAGGCGCTCTCCATAATCCACCATGACCGAAGTGTTCCATCTTGCTTTCTTTTGTTGCAGGGTGAGATGTTTGGAGAGAAGGAAAAGAAGCCTTGAGAAGTAAAGGCCAGACTAGATCGCAGAGGTTTTCAATGTCAGCCAATGAGATTAGTTATGTCTACAAGTCAGCATGACGAAAAGGCAAGCATCAGATTATAAACATTAAAAAATTTTGGAGAAAAGGTCACACAATCACTAGAATCCTAAAGAGAGATCATGGCTCACCATTCACACTCTGGCCTGAAATGCTTCAGAGGTGTTATCTGATTGGTTCTGGATAGTGGACTTACAACTCCAGACAGGTGACAATTATCCTCCTTATACTGAATGCTGGGCAGATATTAACCCTACTGTGACTACATGGTTAGAGTCCTACTAATATCTTGGAGTAAACAGTCTGAAAACTCTAGCCATTTTGATTGGATTTTAATGGTTTCAATGAATGTTTAATGTGACAATCATCACTATTAGAAAATATACTTCATGTTTTGTCTTACAAATCATTAAGAAGATGCCATATTCAATGAAAGTACCTTCTATCTAGACACTGCAGATAAAGTCATATGACAACTTTAAACGCCAATGTTAACACTTGGTAAACATTTCTGGGCAGAGCCAAGAAATCCCTGTCTTAGTGAAAATGTCTCTCTGGGATAAGTTTTAGATTCACATCTTCATCTTGAGAGAAACTTTTTAACGGCCAGGAAGGGGACAAGGTCCCTAAATGAACACATTTATTAAACTATAAAATCCAGAATAAATCAGATCTGGCCCTGAGTATCTTCCCAGCCTCATTCCTTGCCATATCCCTCAAGAACTCTGACCTCCAGCTATAAAGAACTTCTTGTGTTCCTCAAATGTCCTGCTCTCTGCTAATCTTTGCACGTCATTCCTTTTTTTGGAACAATCTCCCCTCCCCCAAACCCTCATTTCCCACTCCTCCCACTTTTGCTTGGTTAACTCCTAGATATCCTTTGGGTCTCAGCTTTTTTTCTTTTTTTAATGTTTATTTATTTTAAGAAAGAGAGAGAAAAGGAAAAAGATTTTGAGAGAGAGAGAGAGGAGAGAGAGAGAGAATTCCAAGCAGGCTCTGTGCTGACAGCACAGAGCTTGATCCCATGAACCATGAGATCATGGCCTGAGCCAAAAATCAAGAGTAGGATGCTTAACTGACTCCCACCCAGATGCCAATCAGCCATCTTTCTATTTAACAAATTTTACTTGACTCTTTCTTTTTCATCTCCCTCTACGCCTCTTCACCCTAACCCCCCAATTTAGAATGGGGGCCTTGCTGGTTCTTACACAGCTCTCTATATTTACCCTTATTCTATCATTTTCATAAGGCATTCTAATTATGTCTGCATAGCCCATTGGATTATGGGCTCAGTGCTGGTAAGGACCTGCCAATTTACTCTCTTTCTTTTCTGAGTCCCACTGCCTAGCACAGAGTAGACGATCAATACACTGCTGAGTAGTTGAGTGAAACAATGCTTCTACCAAATTACACCCCAGGTTTAGTATTTTCATGTGAAGGTTTAAATAGCATGAGTTTAGGAACCATTCCAAGAAACTGGCTTTCTTTGTGCTGTTGATTATTAAACACATTTGGGGGTAGGGGGCTAGGCAGGTATAACTACTCCTATTCCAGACTTTGTACAGGGCATGCTTTAGGATTTGGGAAAGGTTAAAATGCAGAGATTTTGTTAAGCGTGGACTACTTGAAAGTTGATCCTTACCCATTCATAGGTACAAACAGCTCAATGTTCAGGTATGCCTTTTGTTCCTGACTGAGCTACCTAACAGAGCAATCAAATGGGGGGCCAGAATTGCTGATTCTGTATTTTTACCCTTATACTAACATAAATCATATGTTAAAAGCCTATAAAAAAGTAGCAACCTCATTTAAAAGCTTAGATAAAACCCAGGAGCCAGAAGATAAAGACTGACTCCATAGCAAAATGCTGCCTTATTATGACTAATAAGATGCCTTATTATGACTTTATAAGATTTAACAACCAAGGGTCACTGGAAAGACTTTTGGTGAGAAACCAGAGTGAAGATGGGGTAAATACTTCAAAGTGCAAAAGTGCAAGTCCATGTTGACTAACAATATTGTTCCATTGGGAAAGACAGATTAAAAAAAAAAAAAACAGCAAAGCACAAGCCCCAGTTATCCAAGGATGTTAAAGACATTTATATCAGGTTTTAAGTGAAAAGGTCAACTTAAAAATCTGTTTCCAAACATGAAAGAAGAATTGCTGATTCCACACAAAGAGGAAAAATTCCAGTTGAGAGAGACTGGCCCTTACTAGTGGGACAGGAATGAGTACTGAGATATGTCTCTTATAATAAATCAATCATTTTCTATTAATACTTTCATCCTCTTAAATTATCATATAGGCAGTGAACTGTAGACTTAGAAGGACCCTAAGATCCATCTTGTCCAGATCCTTATTTATTAATTTAATGTTTATTTATTTAATTTTGAGAGACTGAGAGGACAAGAGCAGGGGAGGGACACAGAGAGAGAGAGGGAGACACAGAATCTGAAACAGGCTCCAGGCTCTGAGCTAGCTGTCAGCACAGAGCCTGAAGCAGGGCTCGAACCCATAAACTGAGATCATGACCTGAACTGAAGTCAGATGCTTAACCAACTGAGCCACCCAGGCTCTCCCACAGCTACATGTTTCGGGCAGATGGGCAGTACAGTTTGGTTGTGGGAATACTTCTAATTTGTAGGAGTAGAACATGGACAAATAAGATAAAACTGGCTCCAGGAAAGTAATCCCCGCCCCTATTCCCCTGAGCCTTGAGTTTGGAAAACTACAGGCTACTCTGGCATTTGGGAACATCACAAATGGTACTACTGGGTAGAACTCCCCATGTGACCCCAGCCCACATATGGAGGCTTGTCAGGCTCCCAGGTGCTGGCTCACCCAAGGGCCACAGCTGAGACAGAAAGACAAAGAAATCCTCCCCAAGTGCACACATCAGCAAAAGCTATCTTCCTGTGTCCTCTGCCAAGACAGCTGAAGCCAAAGAGAGGAGTTCGAAACTCTGATTCATCCCTCAAGACAAACTAACTCAGTCTATGGAGGTTAGGAAGGCAATTTAGGCAACTTTTCTTTTACGTAAACAAAAGTTAAGTTTTGGAAAGTGGCTTTGGAAAAATCACAGAGGCCACCCCCGAATCTAACTCCACCGTGAAAACAGAAAACAGCTCACTCTTGAGTTCTGAAAAATGCCAACAGATGGACACGTACAAAGGGGCAAGTCCGGAGGCAGAGCCCTCGTCTTAGTTCACAGAACTGTGGAGTCTGGGTTCTGAGCTGGCTCCTTACTGAGCTGAAGAAGCATCTTTGAGCAGCAGAGGGCCTGATGGCGCGGCACTGTTCAATGTCAGCAACGGCAAACAAAAGCCTGATTGGAATCACGTGTTTCTTCTTCCAGGCGTGCCAAGCTGCTGGGCTGGCCCAGAGCATCCACCTTTGTTCCCTGGTCAAAGCTGTTGCCCTTACCTGTATCACTTCTCCAGTCTGGTGAGTTGGTTGCTCCCCTGGTTCTCTCTGCCCCACACCAACCCCATATCAACCATAGGTGTGAGTTTGTGTCCGACTCTGTCTGTCTTACAGCATCACTACAATATCTGGTCCAGGCCCTATTTACCCTTCCTACTGCATAGGTCTTACCACCTCCTTATCAAATCCTCTCTCCCTTTCTAGGCAAAGCCTCATTCTGCTCCCCTTGACTATTGGCTGGACTTGTAACAAACAAAATGCAGTAGAAGAGATGACGTGTGACTCCTGAGACTAGGTCATTAAAGACATAGCAGCTTCCATCATGCATTTTCTTGGGAGAAGCCAGCCGACATGTTGTTAGGATGCTCAAGCAGTTCACTGGAGAGGTCCATGTGATAAGGAACTGAGCCCTCATAACTACAGCCGTGAGAGTGAGCCAATGAGGAAACACATCCTTCCAACCCGAACCAAGCCTTCAGATGACTCCAGTGCCCACCTGACCTCTTCACTATAACCTCATGAGAGATCCCAAGGCAGAACTACCTGGATGAAGCCAGTCCCAAATCCGTGACCCACAGAAAATGTGTAGCAATTAGAAACTAGTACAATATCTTTGAACTTTATCATCAACTCAAGTTGTTCCTTAATTAACCATAATCCTTTTTGGAGAATGCATTTGTTTGTTTTGTTTTTGTCATAAAGTCTTCTCCCCAAGGGCTAGGGAAAAAAAAACCCACCTACACAGAGTCCTCATGGATGGACATTTATTGATTTGGGGCCATTATTGCTCAATCCCAAGTATATGACTACAGTGATGACTTTCTTTTGTTTTTTTTGTTTTTTTGTTTTTTTGTTTTAAGAGAGAGAGAGAAAGGCAGGGAGGGAGAGAGAGGGCACACAACTGGGGAAGGGGAAGAGAGGAAGAGAGACAGAATCCCAAGTAGACCCCACACCATTAGTGCAAACCCCGATGTGGGGCTTCAACTCACAAACTGTGAAATCGTGTCCTGAGCTGAGATCAAGCACCTGACTGCACCCACAAGGGGGGAGGTGGGGAAGAGAGGGAGGGGGAGAGAGAGAGAGAGAGAGAGAGAATCCCAAGCAGCCTTCACATAGTCATTGGAGAGCCCAATGTGGGGCTTGAACTCATTAACTGTGAGATCATGACCTGTGTCAAAACCAAGAGTTTGGACACTTAACTGACTGAGCTACCCAGGCACTCCTCCAAGGACTATTGATTTTTAACACATTTTTTGTACCTGCTATCTTAGAATCTTTGATCTTACTTCATCATTACATACTAAAGAATCAGAACTTCTATCACCCCAGGATCTCTAAAACATAAGCCTTAACTGTGAGTATTTGTAACCTCAAACAGCCCATAGAAGATATAAAGACTTTTCCCCCATTAAGAGTCTTGTATTTACACTTTAATAGTGAGTGAAATTAACCTACCATATACTACAGCATGGGTGAACCTTGAGGACATTATGCTAAGTGAAATAAGCCAGTCACAGTACAAATACTGCTTGATTTTGTGAACGTGAGGAGTCATACTCACAGAAGCAGAAAGAATGGCAGTTGTCAGGGGCTGGAAGGAAGGGAAAATGGGGAGTATAGTTTCAGTCATGCAACACGAAAGTACTAAGATTTGCCATGAAACAATGTGCTTAGAGTAACAATATTGTACTATACACTTAAAATATACTTCATGTTATGTTTTCTACCAAAATAAAAATTAAAAAAAAAAAAAAAAAAGGAACCATGAGATTAAAATGACCTTATTCCAAGGTTTATGGCAGTGCCTCCTTTCCTGCAATACTACAGAACTCCAGTGTATGTCACTGTCTCAAAACCCCCTTACAATTAAAACAAGTTTTGCTTGGGGCACCTGGGCGGCTCAGTCAGGTAAGCATACGAGTCTTAGTTTTGGCTCAGGTCTTGATCTCCTGGTCATGAGACTAAACCCACATCAGGCTTGGAGCAGAGCTCGGAGCCTGCTTGAGATTCTCTCTTTATCTCTTTCTCTCTCTCCCTTTGACACTCTCCTACCCGTGCTCACTCTCTCTCAAAATAAATAAATAAAACATTAAAATATTTTTGCTTGTGTTTACATTAAAAGACACACATCTTGTTCTCTTCTTCTTGGAGGACTGACAGGGTAGAGAAGGAAATAGGATGTCATACAAACCAAATGTAAGGACAGAACATGGCAATTCAAACAAGTTTGGGGATTACTGATCTGGAGATGTGTTGAGGTTTCAAAATAAGTGAGCTTAAAAAAATACCGGAGCATTTGAAAAGCTAAGTCCAGTCAAAGGACTGATGTCACCAGTTCACTATCTCATTTTCCCTACCCAAAGAGCTGTAGACATAATACCTGAGAGGACAGGGAAAAACAGAAGCCAGTGAAGACTCAGATAAGCAAGAGGCTAATGCACAGATAAGAAGAGCCAGCCTGGCAATGATACATCAGTAATGGCAGAGAAAAATAAAGACTGAAATACTTCCTATTCATTAATACATGATTAGCGTACAACATGAGGAACATATAGATTCTTTAAAAAAAATTTTTTTAATGTTTATATTTGAGAGAGAGAGAGACAGAGAGAGAGAGAGAGAGAGAGACAGACAGAGAGACAGACAGAGACACAAAGCATGAGCAGGGGAGGAGCAGAGATAGAGGGAGATACAGAATCTGAAGCAGGCTTCAGGCTCTGAGCTGTCAGCACAGAGCCTAACGCCTGCCTCGAACTCACAAGCCTTCAAGCCATAAGATCATAAGCTGAAGTTGGCTGCTTAACCAACTGAGCCACCCAAGTGCCCTGAAGAGCATAGATTCTTTCACATCATTTTCCACAGGAAAAAGAAAATGAGAGGAAATGGCACAAGAAGGGTTGAATTTTCACAGAGCAAATGCAAAATCGTCATCGCCATGCAGTAAACCAGGAATTGGATGAGTAGAAGGCGTGGAGAGAAGTGAAAGAAAACTTCATGTCCATCAAGGACAAGGAGAAAGGGACACATGATGTTTACATTGAGAACATCTGTTAATGCTCTCAAAGTTGACTGACAGCCAGGGTGTGCTTTCCCTTCAGTCACTCTTCAGCCTGCTACTTCTTTATACATTAAAAGCTAATTCTGCAAAGCTTTTCAATTGCCACTCTTGGGTGTAGAACCCTTCTGAAGGACACGAGAGGAAAAAAAAAAAAGCCATGGAAGGAAACCTCTTGGGCTGAGACTAGAGAAATGTTCTGAGCCCCCTGCCCAGGGGTGGGTGAAGGGTGGGTGACTGAATGAGGGGCTGGGTCCCCACGCAGCCTAGCTCTCGGTGTGCTCCAAGGAGTCAGGATGGAGACCGTTACACCCTCCCATTGTACTGTTTCCAGACAGAACATTACCATCAAGACACACTGACCTCCCAGGATGGAAACTCAAACTGGTGTGGAAACCCGAATACCCATTTGCATCTCTGGGGCCATTTCAGGCTGGAGGGAACAGACAGGAAACAAGCGGAGATGATAAGTTGGGCTATAACCACAGGTCAGGATAGTGGGAACTTGGAACTGCTGAGGGTTCTCTGTCTCTAGGTTGTATACGGCTCCTCCAACAAACACAAATGCAAGTGTTAGGCAGTCGGTTAGGCTTGAGTGATGGGGGTTAAAGCAGGTGCTGCCCACACCCTCGGTGCCACCCCTAAGGGTTTGGTTAGCAGCTACACCTTCAGAGTCACCGCTAGGGGCTAACGGAACAGGAAAGTTCTCGCCACAGAGCTGCCTTAGAAGACACAAGGGGACTGCCAAGTGCATGTGTTGCATGCATACAAAGGGTGCAACTTGCTATTAAGTACTTTTAAGGTCACAACAAAAGATTAGAGGGGTGCCTGGGGGGCTCAGTGGTTGAGCACCGGACTCTTGATTTCAGCTCAGGTCATGATCTCAGGGTTGAGGGATTGAGCCCCATGCTGGGCTCTTGTGCTGAGTGTAGAGCCTGCTTGAGAATCTCAGTGCCTCTCTCTCTCTCTCCAGCCCCTCTCCACCTCCCCCATTCATGCTCTCTCTTTAAAAAGAAAAAAAAATAGACTGTTTGCCCCTCACTACCACTCTTACTCTGGCAGTGGCCTGCTTCTATTCTTGAAAATGTACTATACTGGGGCGCCTGGGTGGCTTAGTCGGTTAAGCGTCCGACTTTCGCTTAGGTCATGGTCTCCCGGTTTGTGGGTTCGAGCCCCGCGTCGGGCTCTGTGCTGACTGCCAGCTCAGAGCCTGGAGCCTATTTCAGAGTCTGTGACTCCCTCTCTCTCTGACCCTCCCCTGCTCATGCTGTCTCTCTCTCTCTCTCTCTCCTAGAAATAAATAAAACATTAAAAAAAAAAAAAGAAAATGTACTATACTTATCTACTTGATAAAGTCTATCTCCCCATTCTGGTCTCTGGGCTCCAATTCTTTGGTGCCTTGGGGACAATAACCAAGTGACCCTGTAACAGAAGGTTCTCCATCAGGAGACCTTCAGCACCAGAGTGCTCTTTAGATTTCCTACAGGAATCTTAAGTGAGTCTTTCTTTCTTTCAAAGTATTAAAAAAACTTTTTTTTAATGTTTATTTATTTTTTGAGACAGAGAGAGACAGAGCACGAGTTGGGGAGGGGCAAAGAGAGAGGGAGACACAGAATCTGAAACAAGCTCCAGGCTCTGAGCTGTCAGCACAGAGCCTGACACGGGGCTCGAACCCACGGAGGGCAAGATCATGACCTGAGCTGAAGTCGGACGCTTAACCAACTGAGCCACCCAGGCGCCCCTCTCTTTCTTTCAGAAGTCCTCCCAGAGCAAGACGTTTTTCCTCTGAAAATGTTTAGACTCACGGTTATGACATCTTAACAAGAAATTAATTTTATAAAGAGCCTGGATTAAATAAAAATGAAAACCAAAGAAATACTCCTTTCATGAGGGCACTTGTGGGGATGAGTACTAGGTGTTATGCAGAAACTAATTTGACAATAAACTATTTGTAAAAAAAAAATAAATAAAACTTCAATTAAAAATTAAAAATAATAAAAAGAAAAAAAAGAAATACTCCTTTCACATTGACAGAGGTTTTCTTATCTTTGTTTCCTCTATCCTGCCCTGCTCCCTACTCCCCCAACCCATAAATGTCTGATTGTCCTATTATATTAACCCAGATTCTGTTTATCTATGCATTTCCATTATGGCTAACATCAGAAAAAGCACATTTCCTGCTGAAAAATCACATTTAACAAATCCCTTTGGGGACAGAAAAAAGTGCAAACCACTTAAAAAGATTAGTTTGTGGGAAGATGAAGTCAGTCCCAAATCACTCCTCTGCATTATGCTCTAGTTAAATGAGGTGGGTGCCCAGGACACATTTATAATGATGAAAATTTCTCAGTTCTCAGTCTCTTACTGCAGGCCTAAACCTCTCTGAGACCGTAACTGTTCTCAAATCAAAACATGCAAATGTTAAAACCAAAAGCTTAAATAAGAGTACCTTTTTTTCCCGTCTTATGGATTCCTGAGACAACTCAACCCAGCTGATGATTTAGGGAGAAGGATTAATAAGCAATGGACACTGTGGGGGGAGCTTCAGTGTATTTTCTCTTTAAGACTGATTAATCCTGAAAAACAAATGTGATCAATCTTGTGGATCGTAGGACACACACATTTCAATGTATTAAATAATTTATTGAAATACAGCTGCTAACTAAAGAGGCCAATTTATCTGCATATGGGCTCTCCCGGCATGTGTTCACCTTAAAGGACATCCTATTCCTTCTGCTCTGAACACACCTGGCTCACCAGGTTAGCAGAGTCCCTCAGGCTCAGGTGCATACGGTGTGGTAGAGTCGGGTAGAAGGAAGTATATGAATCAGTTCAGGCTGTAGCATGGCATGTTATAGCCAAGGGTGATGCCCATCAACGCACGACTCTAGGTCCTAAGAAAGGCAAGTATTTTTGATTCGTCTGGGGTGTGAAACACCAGCTGGAATCTGCAAAGAATGCTCCTCCTGCTGCAGCCTTTGAAAAGCCTCTTCTGCTCAAACACTGCATTCCGTGCTGTCACTGAGCACACACACATCTCATCACATCAGGAGGGTTCTGCGTGCGCAGGGAGAAAAGGGTCAGCTGGGAGGAGGCCCATTTGGGACTCTCACATCTAGCATCTCCTTCCTCTGTGCTGACTAATGTTTGCTTCTGGACACTGTAAATGTCTGGCATTGATCACTCAGGCTTAGACTAAGCAACCCCAGATCTCCAATACTGGGGAGGGTTCCAACACACAGGGTAAGACAGCCTCCCTTTGTTTTCCCTGGTTGGTCACTGAGTGGGTGGGTACCCTCAGGACCCCAGCCCACAGACCCACTGCTCAGCCCAGCAGAGGCCGGTTGGCTTTGGTTAGAATCCAAAGAGGTCAGCCACAAGGGAGCCAGAGTGGCATTGCAGCACACTTAGCATGGCAGATATCAGGGTAATCAGGAAGGCAGGTCCGCAAGGGCTTTAAAACTTTGGGTTTGCTCAGGAGGGCTTGTCTTGAATAGCTGTTCTTGGTGGATTAGGAGCGCTGACTGCAGGAAGGGAGGTGGTTGTAAGAATGTTCCAGAACTTTTCAAGATTACCAGGGTCTCCAGATCATGAGGATCAGACTAGGACAGGACTTTAGGGGTAGCCCTGAAAATTTCCATGACTATACAGTAACTAGCCAGGCTCTAAGTCAGCCCAGATAGAACGCCACAGTCCTCACCACCATTCTAACTTGCCCCACATCTGTGGAGAACTTTCTAAAGTGTGTTATCGTAGTTGACCCTTGGTACATCCTGTGGAGTTGACTGGGAGCCCCAGTGACTGCTGTTACATGGAGGGGAATAAGTTGCCTGAGGCCAGAGCTCACACGGCCGCTATCCTGGTTTGAGTACACAGGTCTCCAAATTGCCTCACCTTCTCGCCTCTTTGGAAACGTCATCTCCACCCCAGAGCTAAACCATTTTATTGTTTGACTCTCCGTTTTGTCCTTCTGCCTGCCTCTGAAGGTGTTAGAAGGTAAAAAGGAGCTGTAACTGGCATCTGGGTTCTGCTTCTCATTCAGGCAGGTATCAAAGTACCACAGGCTTCACTCACTTATCAGGCTTACTTGAGGGGCTTACGTCACTCTTGCCACAACTCTCAATTCTTTCTCTTTTATCTCTTGAAGTTCTGTCATAATACCCCTTGCTTTCTGGCTTATTCATAACATTCTAGTAACTGAGGCCTCTTTATTTTCTTATTTATTAAAACAATTTTTTTAAATGTATGTTTATTTTTGAGAGAGACAGAGTACAAGCAGGGGAGGGACAGAATCGGAAGCAGGCTGAGCCCTCTTTTTAAAAAACACCTTTCCAGACAGTTTCCTTCTTTCAAGCCTTTCAATTAAAAGAAAAAAGATACAGCTCCCCACCCCCCCCATAAAACCTGCCAGCACCCAAGTACTGTCATGCTTCAAGAACTTTAATTGTTTACTTCATTTGGTATAATTTGTGTTAAGACAATATAGCATTATCTACTTTGAATGTACTAGAAGCCCTCAGGGTAGAGTTGTGTTTTGTGTGAGATATTAAATCTAGCTGGAGCTCAACAAGAAACAGCGTCATGTGGGGCAATCCGTACCCACTGGACCCCTGATTGATCACATTTCAAAGCCTAGTGCTTTGCTAAAGGGCATCTGACTTTAAGAATAAGCAATCTTATTACTCAGAGCCTTCTCTGCACACCACAGCTTTGAAGGAATTTGAGAGTTTGCAAATTCAAAGTTGAAAATTAAAAACCCACAAATAAGACTTGAATCCATTTATTCATGGTAAAATGAATACAGCTTTGAAAAGTCTACCCTCATTAGGATCAGTTCAATGTAATCTGTGATCTGGTGTGAGGCTGCTTAACTAGCTTCTTGCCCATGACAGGAGAACCATTTTCCTAAAACAAACTCTGTCTTCAATAGACTCAGGAGATACCACAGAATAATATTCACTTAAGCACATTTCTTTTTCAATAACATTTCATTGTTTTCTTAATCACTGTGATTTTTATTTTGCCAGAGTTAGAGTACCTCTTCCCCTACTCCCAAAATGCATTAAAGTAAAGCCGAGGCCCTGCAGGAGTGATCAAAACTTTCCTGTTCACAGAGGAATGTCCATTCCTACAGGCTTGGGGAGGTTTCCTAACTAATGAACTAGAACACTCTCAGATGTCTGGTTGCCAAGTAATATATTAAAGTGCTTTTCTAATGAGATTTCTGCAAGGTAACTATAAAACCGTAAAAAGCACACTAAGCTTCAGTGAAGCAAAAACATTAAAAAAAAAACACACACAAAACCCAACCAGACAATAAATGCCTTTAAGGAAAGAGGAGTTCAACATGGCAACTAAAAAGCTAAAGAGAATTTGACAAGTAGAAAAATAAAGTCCAATAATTTTCAGTCTGAGAAAAAGGGTGGGCATAAAGCAAAGCAGTGTAGTAGTTAGATCATAAAGGAGCCAACTGAGTATCTTTCTTCTTCTTCTTCTTCTTTTTTAAGTGAGTTCTATGCTCAATGTAGGGATTGAACTTATCCCAAGATCAAGAGTCACATGCTCTAGGGGTACCTGGATGGCTCAGTTAAGTGTCTAACTTTGCCTTAGGTCATGATCTCATGGTTTGAGCCTCACATTGGGCTCCGCACTGATAGCTTATAACCTAGAGCCTGCTTGGGATTCTGTGCCTCCCACTCTCTCTGCCCCTCCCCTGTTTGTGTTTTATCTCTCCCTCTCAAAACATTTAAAAAATAAATAAAAACAAACATTAAGAAAAAAGAGTCACATGCTCTACTGGTTGAGCCTGTCAGGCACCCCCAAACTGATACTATATATATATTTTAGTATTTCAATATCTACATCTTTAAATATCTCCCTTTCCCTGTCTATTTGATAAGATCTATTTATACAGATCTCTGATAAACATAGCTACAAATGTCCCCTATTCATTAAAAAAAGGAACATTTTTTTCGTTGTTAGAACTTGTGCCTGAGAATTTAGCAATAGTCTACAAAAATCTTGAATGCCAAGGATCTCTTTGTTAGAAGCAATATAATGAGGAATTCTCATCTGAAATACAAACAGCAGCAATGATAGCAAGGCTACTACGGACCACCCTGAAACAGTTTGGGGAAGCTCTCTCCTTGGCTCCCCTTGCCATTCTGCCTTATTTAACCATGGAGCACACCGTGACATTAATGAGGATACGAGGCTAGAAGCCAGCGCTCTTGGTCTGCATTCATGTGAGCCTGTGATTCCAGTGTGTTCTACACTAATCCTTGCAGACCTGCACCCCTGGGTCCCATTTAAGAGGTTAAGAGTAGAACAGACCCATCAAAGAATGATGGGTCTGAAAACCAACACAGAAGTTGAGGTGGGTGTTTAGTTTGAAGAGGAGAAGACTGGAGTGGGGGAAGTCCCTGGTGAAATATCCTCTAACATCTGAAGGAATGCCATATCAGGAGATGAGAAGTCTTTTTTAGTTACCCTATTAGGAAACACCAAGATCAAAGTCATATTACATATTTAAAGTCAAGGTAACTGGGGGCGCCTGGGTGGCTCAGTCAGTAGCATGTCAGACTTCGGCTCAAGGCATGATCTAACAGCTGCTGGGTTCGAGCCCCGCGTCTAGCTCTGTGCTGACAGCTAGCTCAGAGCCTGGAGCCTGTTTCAGGTTCTGTACCTCCCTCTCTCTGACCTTTCCCTGCTCACGCTGTCTCTCTCTCTCTCTCAGAAATAAATAAAAGATTAAAAAAAATAAAGTCAAGGTAACAAAAGTGTCAGCAGTTAAAGATGTCCAACAATAACATGCTTTAAATGCAGTCATGTGGATATGAGCGATTGGCTGAGAGTTATCAGGGATGGATTCTTCATTTTATTCACAATTTCAACTAAATCCAATCAAATGATGGACTGATTCCAAGGGAAATTTTTTTACTAGTATCATTTTTTTAAATTAGTATCATTTCTTTTAAATAGCTAACCTTACTAGTGCTGGGAAATGATTTATCGAAGGTTAATAGAATTAAAGTATTTTTCAAAACATGGTGCCCTGGATTTAATATGGAAGAAAGCAGAAGGCGGCATGTACTCATGTCCATTTGCTTCAGTGGGAACGTAGAACACAATAAACCAGTCCTCCCTTTGCAAAAGTTCTTCAGGGAATCACATCAAACAAACAAACAAAGCCAAATAACTGACAGAACAGTGACCCTGGCACCCCAAACCCAACACAAACACTGGAGTGTAGCTTTCAGCTGATTGCTCTTCTGAAGCTTTAATCTTCAGGAAGGTAATAGAAAATGGAATGCAAAGAGAAAGGAACTGCTCTGTTGTTCATCTCTGGATTCAGACAGACCTAGGTGATGTTGGGTAAGATAATTAACATTTTGAGCCTCAGTCTTCTCATCTATAAAACGGGGCAGGAACAGTACCTAGGTCTTTGGGGATTGTTGCGTTGATGCACAGGACTCGCCATGCTGTCTGGCACACAGTGAGCACTCAGTCAATGATTACTATTATTTGCAATTTCAAAATAATTATTTTAAGATGGAATAGGATTTGCTTTCCACGTTAAAAGGAGGCTGGACTAAACAGTTCTTTTATGCTTCCACCATATTGTCATCCCATTCCACATGTCTTTCCCCTCCTCAACTCACTCCTGCTCCACAGGCCATAACAAAACAGCAAGACCAACTCATTGACTGTTCACGGCAGGCAGAGAGGTAACTAACAGCCCTCTCAACAACCCTGTGAGGTGGGGGCTGTCTCCCATTTTACAGAAGACAAAACTGAGGCAAAGAAAGTTTGAATAGTTTGCCCAAAGTCACAAGGCTCATAAGTAGGTGTGTTGGGATTCCAAACTAAGTAATTTGGTTCTAGAACCCAGGTTCCCAACCATTATCCCATATGACTCTATACAGGACCCAAAAGTCAGCCTCAAATCAACGAAGAAATACACAAGCAAACTACTTGTTGCAGTGGATGGAAAAGTGGTAAAAGATTCAGTGTTTGCTTTTAGTCTCCTTAAGTCTTCAACAGTTCCTTTAGATCTAAATTCCAGAGCTTCACTCATGACTATCAATTTCTTTCTCTCTCTTCCCACAAAACACTCTTACCCTTGATGGGTCAGGTGGATATAAATATATTTATGTGCATATAAACATGCACTTCCCATTTATCTGTGAGTTTGGGGCTTAAAAAAAAGGCCCTGCCACATTCCCTTGATCTCTGCCTGTAATACAGACTGGGATGTGGAAGGCTGGCTAATCCTGAGCTTACCAAGCTGGGAGCACAGTCAGGCATTTCAGAAATGCACTTGGATGATGACTAGGAGGTTTCTCTACTAATGGAAAGTTCCCAGCAGAACTGATAGGGCTCAAGAGGACCAGCTCCAACACCCACCCCTGCCAGCCTGGGAGGTGCCACCGGGGCAGATCGAACTCCCACCCGCGGGGTCGCCAAGCTCTCTGGCTCAACTCCATGCCTCCTGCTGGAGTTGCTCATTTCTTCTTGTCCCACATGTTGTTCTCCAGCCTCAATGATTAACATTTCCTATTTAGGGTGAGCAAAATGACCCTGGTGTCCAAGAGTGGACATCCTTCATCCCATCCATCTACAAGGAAACACACGGTGCCTTGGCTCAACCCAGAGTATTCTTCTTTGCTGTCTTCTTGCTGAGTACCATTACTTCCTCAAGCAAGGTATTATACAGTCTTGTAATTTTCTTTGTTCTTAAAACACAAGTTGCAGGTGACTCACTGCATTCTGTGTTGGTAAAGTCCACATCCCGGTGAAGTTTATTAGTAAAATCCCTTTTGCTCCCTCCTTCCCCCCCTTTCAACACTGTTTGACGAGATGCAAATAGAACCATTTCAGTTTTCCAGTTGAACAGCCATGAAAAAAAAAAAAAAAGAGAGCAGCTCCTTGCTTATCTCTGTGTTACACATTAACACAGTCCTCCTTTGCAGAGATTCTTCAAGGTAAGCACACTCTAAAAAGTCAAATAATTGATAAAATAATTACCCTGGCACTCGAAGGTCAATGCAAATGCTAGGCTATGGTCTTCAGCTTAATACTGTACTAAAGATTTGGTCTTCAGGAATGTAAGAGAAAGCGAAATGCAAAGGGAAAGGAATTCCCCAATTTCTCCATGAAGGTGTGATTGAAAAATATAATAGAGCTCAAGGGAAAGCAAGTCAGCAAGTCAAGTTCTACCTGGAATCTTCCCAGGCACCCCATGGCCAGCAGTCTCTCCCCTACTGGCATCTAACAGTGCTCTGCTCTATCACTCTGGTGCTGTTGGTCTCATCGATAATAATAATAAATATAATAAAATATTGCCACCAGCAATAATAAAAATTGCCACCAGGCTTCCTGCTCCCATTAATCCTCCCCATCACCATTTACTGAGCTTACAGGCCAGGCCTAGGGTAGGCTCCTCCTCTTCTTTCAGGCGGTTCTTGTAATAATCTAAAGAGAGGTTATGCTTTTTAGCCCCATTTTACAGATGAGAAATCAGAGGCTCTGAGTAGTTAAATGAATTGCACAGTCATAAAGCTTATCAGTAGATGGGCCAAGATTTCAGGATAGGCTTAACTCTACAACATTCATCCTAACCGTGACTCCTACTTTTCTGAGTACTGACACGGCCCTTTCCATCCCAACAGAGCCTATTGAAGGTTCTGGTGGACCCTTGAATGAATGAATGAATGAATGAATGAATGAATGAATGAATGAATGAATGACTACAGAAATGAACAAACCAACAAACAAGTAAATGTGCCTTCTGAAGACTAGCTTTTTAAAAAAATTTTTTTTTATGTCTTTATTTTGAGAGACAGAGACAGAGAGCCAGCTGGGGAGGGGCAGAGAGAGAGGGAGACACAGATCTGAAGCAGGCTTCAGGCTCTGAGCTGTCAACACAGAGCCTGACATGGGGACTGAACTCACTAACAGTGAGATCATGACCTGAGCCAAAGTTGGACACTCAACCGACTGAGCCACCCAGGCACCCCTGAAGACTAGCTTTTTTTTAAAAAAAAAAAAAAAAAAATTTTTTTAATGTTTTATTTATTTCTAGGAGAGAGAGAGGACAGTGAGCAGGGAGGGTCAGAGAGAGAGTCACAGACTGAAACAGGCTCCAGGCTCTGAGCTGGCAGTCAGCACAGAGCCGGCAGGGGCTCGAACCCACGAACTGCAAGATCATGACCTGAGCGAAAGTCGGACGCTTAACCGACTAAGCCACCCAGGCGCCCCGAAGACTAGCTTTTTAAAAGAAAGTATTCACTTTGAGAAAAGCAAGAAATGTCTGAAACTGAGTATGGTGATACCTATGATTTCAAAATGAAGTAATTTCTTCGGCCACTTAAAATTCAAAGAAGAACTGACACTGCATTCTACCTACACTGGTCCTGAGTGCTCCTGGCTGTGGGGGCAATGGCTAAAATAACTGAAGCTGACCTATTTGAAAGGATCTTGATTTCAGATACATGAAGGGTTTTACTAAAGTTAACATCAATGCCTTTTCTTCCAATACTGAATGTCCCCCCCCACCCCCCCATTTAGAGGGAGTTTGCTGAATGTCATTGTTTTTCTTACTTTTTATTTAGAATCAAGCAGAGAAACTGCCATTCTTCTTATTTATTTTGAGACAGAGAGAGAGAGATAGAGAGCGAGCGCGAGAGCAAGCAAGTGAACGCATGCACAGGGGACGGGCCAGAGACAGAGAGAAACCCAAATAGACTCCACACTGTCAGTGTGGAGCCTGACTCAGGGCTCAAACTCACAAATCATGAGATCAATGACCCTCACTGAAATCAAGAGTTGGCCACTTAACTGACTGAGCCACCCAGAGTGCCCCCAAAATGCCATTCTTATCCACACCCTCTTCCTCCAACACACACCATTCCAGGAAATGTGATGAAACAAACCAAAGAACTGATGAGGAGAAAGTGCTCAAGGACATGAGTTGGATCAGCACTACCAACAAAAATGCTTTACATCACAGGAACTATGCAGTTTTCCTGTCCCCTGCCAGTGGGACAACTAGGTTGGCTCTCCTCTTCGGTCTCTCCTCCCTGTCCTGGACCAGTGTTCCCAGAATTCCCTGGGTGGGGTGAGGATGCTGAGAGGTACCATCTGGTCCACTTCACCTTTCCTCCCCCTGAAGTCAACACCCATTTCCCCTCCAGGGTTTCCCCCTTTTGTCAGTATAGGAAGTGAGGATCCCACCGAGGGAACTTAAAGTGTGCCTTGAGTGGACATGTTTTGGAGCATTCCCGGATTCAGGGTGGGAACCAGGGAAATTGGCCTCAATGACCAGTTTATTTTTAATCCTGCTTGATAATCACTTTGGAAATGCTCGGTCTTCATAGATCTCATCCCTCTTCTCTTTTGACTGGCACTCAGCTATGGGTTCTAAGTATGAAAGCTTGTCAGGGTATTAAAAACGGCTGCTGCTAAAACGCAAGAATTATGAAAAGGGGAAGCTGATGTTTAGATTTATTCCCTTCTACCCGCCCCCACTCACACCATAAACTGCATAGTTTCCCTCCAGAAAGGAAAACATTCTTAACCTCTGTCTAAATGTTTATCAGAAGTTGTCTGGACATGCAGAGTCTCTGAAGTCACATTCTTTATTAGTCATATCCTTCTTGGTGTGACCCTCATATCAGGCCAGGAGGAATGCTTGGACCTTGTGCAGAAACCATCTGGTGCTGGAAGCTTCTACTACCACCCAGGGATTTTCACTTAGTCCAAACACAGACAGACACTGAGCAAAGAACTTGAGCTTCCTGATGGCAGGAGGGCTTTGGATATGAATAGATATGAAAAAAAAAATCCTCTTGGTTCCTAATGCTGTAAGGCTTTGACATCAAAATAAAGCCTCAGTATGGAGCCTGAACCTAGAGCCTCCACCTCCAGGTGCTCAGCCCAAAATAAGCGATCATTCCGGGTTCTATCCTTGCTCTGAAACACTCCTACTTTGGTGCAGGATGGCAAATCCCAACATCCATAAATTAATTTATAGTATTTTTTTTAAGTTGGTTAGCCAGTTTGTTTTATTATTTTGAGATGGGGGGTGCCTAGGTGGCTCAGTCCATTAAGCATGTGACTATGGTTCAGGTCATGATCTCACAGTTTGTGAGTTCAAGCCCCATGTCGGGCTCTGTGCTGACGGCTCAGAGCCTGGAGCCCGTTTCAGATTCCGTGTCTCCCTCTATCTCTGCCCCTCCCCTGCTCATGCTCTGTCTGTCTGCCTCTCTCTCTCTCAAAAATAAACATTAAAAAAAAACCCTTTATTTTGAGAGAAAGAGCATGGGAGGGGCAGAGAGAGAGCAAGGGAGGGACAGAGAGAGCAAGGGAGGGGCAGAGAGAGGGAAAGACAGAGAATCCTAAGCAGACTCCACACTGTCAGCAGAGAGCCCGATGTGGGCCTCAAACTCAGAAACCATGACATCATGACCTGACTTGAAACCAAGAATTGGATACATAACTGACCAAGCCACCCAGGTACTCCCATTTGTTTACATTTCAGAAGTTCTGTAAGTAGTATGTAGCTATAAGACCTTGTATCAATAGGTGAAAGGCACTGTATGTGGAACCAATTAGGTGATGCTGGTGTGTATCTGAGTGAAAGGTATGACAACAGAGAGTGCACTTGTGTGGCAGGAGGGATAAGGGGGTTTTGGGACCAGTTCTCACCACAGGCAGGTTATACATTCTACTTAGTCCTTGGCTCTTTATCACCTCTAAGATGGGAAGGTTAAAACCATCCTCTAGGAGATCCTATTGAGGCCTAGAATCACACACACACACACACACACGTGTATGTGTGTAGATATATATATCTACATATCTATAAAAACACATATAGGGGCGCCTGGGTGGCTTAGTCGGTTGAGCGTCCGACTTTCCGACTTTCGCTTAGGTCATGATCTCGCGGTTCGTGGGTTCGAGCCCCGCGTCGGGCTCTGTGCTGACTGCCAGCTCGGAGCCTGGAGCCTGTTTCAGTCTGTGACTCCTCTCTCTCTGACCCTCCCCTGCTCATGGTGTCTCTCTCTGCTAGAAATAAATAAAACATTAAAAAAAAAAGACACATATGTATTTTCTATACACACACACACTTTTTTTTTTTTTTTTTTGAGGTGGAGGCAGAGGGAGAAAGGGAGAGAATCCTAAGCAGGCTCCATGCTCAGCAGAGAGCCTGATGGAGGACTCAATCCCATGACTGTGAGATCATGACCTGAGCCAAAACCAAGAGTCTGACACTTAATCGACCGCAAGTCAGACACTCAATCGACCGAGCCACCCAGGGGCCCCAAGGCCTAGAATATTTCTGATTCTTTGTTTCTAACGTATGAAGTGGAGAAAACAAGTGTAAGCTTCAGTCCAAAGGATATCAGTCACAATAAAAAAGACCTTTCTGACAGTAAGCCTGAGGATTTGCAAAGGATACTCTGAAATTTTCATTCTAGACCAGAGTGGGTCACAAATTGTGATCTGAGGGAAGTCTTCTGATACTGGTGTCTTTGGAGCAGTCATGTTTCAATCTCCTAGACTGGGGTGGTACAGGGAACAGGGCAGGGGATGGTTAATGCTGAACTGAAATATCACCTGATAATCATTCCAGATCTATGCATCTACACTTCAAATCTGTTAGTTTTTTTTTTTAATAATTAAACGAAGGGAGAAAAAAACCTAACAATTTGAGTGACTTTCATTACGTTACATGGGGAATACCAATGCTGTAATGGTACAATATTTTTTTTTAAGTTTATTTATTTACTTTGAGAGAGTGCGAGTGCACTGGAGGGACAGAGAAAGAGAGAAGGAGAGAGAGAGAGAGAGAGAGAGAGAGAGAGAGAGAGAGAGAGAGAGAGAATCCCAAGCAGACTCCACACTGTCAGCACAGAGCCTGATGCAGGGCTTGAATCCACAAACCATGAGATCATGACCTGAGCCGAAATCAAGAGTCTGATGCTTAACCAACTGAGCCACTGAGGTGCCCCATGGTACAGTATTTTTAGAAAATATCTTGTTGGTACTTAAAAAACATATAAAAGTATGTAATAATTAATATCCATATATGATAAAAATTCTTAACAAAGTGGATATACAGAGAATATACTGCAACATAATAAGGCCCATATAAGACAAGCCCGTAACTAAGATTGTGCTTAACAGTGAAAAGGTAAAAGTTTTTCTTCGAAGACCAGGAACAGGACAAGGCTATCCATTCTCATCACTTTTACTCAACATAGTAATGGAAGTTCTAACCAGAGCAATCAGGCAAGAAAAAGAAATAAAAGGCACCCAAATTGGAAAGGAAGGAGTAAAACTCATTATTTACAGATGACATATTTTATATAGAAAACTCTAATGACTCAGTCAAAAAATGGTAGAACTAATCAACAAGTTCAGTAAATCTGCAGGACACAAAACCAATATATAAAGATCTGTTATGTTTCTAACACTAAGAACAAACAATTGGAAAGAGAAATTGAGAAAACAATCCTATTTACAACTGCATCAAAAAGAATAAGATACCTAGATGGGGCATCTGGGTGGCTCAGTCAGTTAAGTATCCCACTTCAGCTCAGGTCATGATATCAGTTTTTGAATTTGAGCCCCGCATCAGGCTCTGTGCTGACAGATTCTGCTTTGGATTCTGTGTCTCCCTCTCTTTTTGCCCGTCTCCCACTCATGCTCTCTCTCCATCTCTCAAAAAATGAATGTTAAAAAAAATTTAAAAAAGTAAGATACTAGGAATAAATTTAACAAGGAGGTGAAAGACCTGTACCAGGAAAACGAGAAGACACTGATGAAAGAAACTGAAGACAACACAAAGAAATGGAAAGATATTCCATGCTCATGGATGGAAGAAATAAAAATTTTAAATGTCTACACTACCCAAAGTAATCTATAGATTCAATGCAATTTCTATTGCAATGGCATTTTTCAGAGAAATAAAACAAAATCCCTAAAATTTGTATGGAAACATAAAAGACCCCAAACAGCCAAACCAATCTTGAGAAAGAACAAAGCCAGAGGTAACATGCTCCCTGATTTCAAACTGTATTAAAAAGCTGTAGTAATTAAGACACCTTGGGGGTGCCTGGGTGGCTCAGTAGGTTAAGTCTCCAATCCTAGATTTCAGCTCAGGTCATGATCTCATGGTTTGTAAGATTGAGCCCTGGGTCAGGCTCTGTGCTGACACTGCAGAGCTTGCTTGAGATTCTTTCTCTCCCTCTCTCTCTCTGATCTTACCCTGCTCACGTGCTCTCTCCCTCTCAAAATAAACATTAAAAAAAAAACCCACTAGGGGCGCCTGGGTGGCCTAGTCGGTTAAGCGTCCGACTTTCGCCTTGGTCATGATCTTGCGGTTCGTGGGTTCGAGCCCCGTGTCCGGCTCTGTGCTGGCTGCCAGCTCAGAGCCTGGAGCCTGTTTCAGTCTGTGACTCCCTCTCTCTCTGACCCTCCTCTGCTCACGCTGTCTCTCTCTCCCTCTCCTAGAAATAAATTAAAACAGACAAACCCACTATGGCATTGGCATAAAAACAGACACACAGATCAATGGAACAGAATACAGAGCCCAGAAATAAATCCATGCATATATTTATTATAAAGTTACCAAGAATACACAGTGGAGAAAAGACAGGCTCTCCAATAAATGGTGCTGCGAAGACCAGACCACTATCTTAGACCACTCAGAAATTCAACTTAAAATGGGTTAAGGACTCAAATGTAAGACCTGAAACCACAAACCTCCTAGAAGAAAACATAGTTGATAAGCTCCTTGACATTGGTCATGGCAATGATTTTCAGGACTTGATACCAAAAGCAAAGACAAAAATAAACAAGTGACATTACATCAAACTAAAAACTTCTGTAAAGACAGTAAATCACTAACAAAATGAAAAGGGAACCTACCAAATGGGAAAAAACAATTTGCAAATCATATATCTGATAAGAGGTTAATATTCAAAATATATAAAGAACTCTTACAACTCAACAGCAAAGAGTCAATCTAATTATAAATGGGTAGAGGATCTGAATAGACATTTGTGGAAAAATGACTCACAGATGGCCAATAGGTACATGAAAAGGTAATTAACATTATTAATAATCAGGGAAATGCAAATCATAATTACAATGAGATCTTACATCCGACAAGTCAGAATGGTTATTATGAAAAAGACAAGATATAAGTGTTGGCAAAGGTAACAGAGAAAAGGGAACTCTTGTGCACTATTTATGTGAATTTAAATTGGTGCGGCCACTATGGAAAACAGTATGGAATTTCCTCAAAAAATTAAAACTCGAACTACCATATGATCCAGCAATTCCACTTCTGGGTATTTATCTGAAGGAAACGAAAACTAACTCGAAAAGATATATGCACCCCTGTGTTTATTGCAGCATTATATATAATAGTCAAGACATGGATGTTCATTGATGGAGAATGGATAAAGGATATGTGGAATAAAAAAAAGAATATGTGGTATATAACAAACAATGGAATATTACTCAGAAATAAAAAAGGAAACCTTGCCATTTGTGACAACACAGATGGACCTTGAGGGCATTACACAAAGTGAAATAAGTCAGACAAAGAAAGGCAACTATCTTATTTATATGTGAATATAAAACACACACAAAAAAAGGGAATAGAGAACAGACTGGTGGCTACCAGAGCTGGGTGTGGGTAGTGAGTGCAATGGGTGAAGAAAGTAAAAGGTACAAAGTTCCAGTTAGAAAATAAGTCACAGGGATGTAATGTACAGCATAGTGATGACAGTTAATAATACTGTGTTGTATATTCGAAATTTGCTAAGAGAGTAGGTCTTAGTAACAGTTCTCATAAGGGGCACATGGGTGGCTTAGTCGGTTAAGCATCGACTCTTGGTTTCAGCTCAAGTCATGATCTCATGGTTTGTGGGTTTGAGCCCCATATCAGGGTCTGTGCTGACAGCACGGATCCTTCTTGGGATTCTCTCTTTTTCCCTCTCTCTCTGCCCATAGCCTGCTCAGACACACACTGTCTCTCTCAAAATAAATCAATAAACTTAAAAACAAATTAAAGAAAAAATAAAATTTCTTATCACAAGAAAAAAACACTGTGACTATGTGTGATGATGGAAGTTAAGTAGACTTATTATTGTAAGGATTGTTTCACAATATATACAAATAACAAATCATGTTGTATACCTGAAACTAATGTGTTACAATGTTAGTCTTAATTTAAAAAACCTTTAATAACAAGACTACAAGTATCATTATGTAACATTATTAAACTATTATAAAAACTATCAGGGTTGGAAGGAATCAGAGTTATCTAGTCCAATCCCCAAAACCAGATATAAAAGTCTTCTCTCCAATAGCTTATGGTTTTCTGCCTAAGTATTTCCAGAGACCCTCCACTCAAGGTTCCCAAATTCACTGTTGAATCACGTTGTGGCAAAGTTCTTCTGAATAACTAAAATCACCCTTCCTGCAACTTTCACCACTGTTTATAGCTCTACCCTCCAAAACATCATGGAGTAAGTTGTTTTATCATATGATGTTAAAAATCAAAAAAGTACATGCTCATTGTAACAATTCAAGCATTATACAAATATAACGTATAAAGAGGCAGTAAACTGTCTAATCTTACGATAATGCTGAATGCCCAATAACCTGTATTAACAGTTTATACATCCATATATTTTTGACTTTTTAATTAAAAATTTCATATCTATTACCCAACAAACTGCCTTTTGTTATTGATCAACATAACCTATATTGCTGTTAGGTCAATACAATACACAAATTTATTCAACAGCTGCAAAATGTTCCATAACAGGGATAAACTTTTTCAAGAATATTCAGGATGTTTCCATTTTTTTCTACATGAAAAACAAACTAGGATACAATAAATATTCTTATACATGTCCTTATGCATTAGTGCTTTTATGTCTGTAGGATAGGTTCCAGGAAATGTGCTTTCTGGGTCAAAGGGTATGAGAATGTTTCATTTTAATAGATGCTCCTAGATTACTTTCAAAAAGGTTGGAAATTCTTGGAAGTGTGCTCATTTCCTCACACATTTCCCAGCAGTGGGAGTTAGGAATTTGCAGAAATTAGGCCATGCTGCAGGGAGATACACTGTATGCCATGGCTGTTCTAATTGCATTTTCAGAACTACTTTCAGGCCGAGCAACTCTTCACATGCTTATTGACCATTTACAGTTGCTTCTCCTCTTCTAAAAATTTTTAAAAAATATTTTATTTACTTCTGAGAGACAGAGAGAGAGAGAGAGAGAGAGAGAGAGAGAGAGACAGCATGAGCAGGGGAGGGTCAGAGAGAGAGGGAGATACAGAATCCGAAGCAGGCTCCAGGCTCTGAGCTGTCAGCACAGAGCCTGACGTGGGGCTCAAACCCACGAACTGTGAGATCACGACCTGAGCTGAAGTCAGACGCTAAACCGACTGAGCCACCCAGGCATCCCAGCAGTTGTTTCTCCTTTTAATTCACTACCTATAACTTTTGCTTATTTGTCTATTGGGGTACTTGTTTATTAACTTACATGAGCTCTTGTTTATTACAGATATTTACTCTCTCATATATTTTGCAAATAATCTCCCCAGGTCATCATTTTTGTTTTGTTTTGACTGCCATTTATTTATGGTATTGGTTGCCATAGAGCATGTAATATAAACTCTTTGTGAGCAGTTAACACTGACTGTTTAGGACACTGCCATATCTTCAGCACCAAAAACAGTACCTGGCACACAGTATGTTCTCAGTAAAAACAATGAGTGAATAAAATACAAGCTTGGAATTTTTATGTAGTCAAGTCAATCTTTTCCTTTATGGTTTCTGGGCTATCAGAATAGCTCTATTAGTTTTACTTTTTTCCAATTAATCCAACTTGAATTTGTTTCGAATGTGGTATGAAGCAGAATATAACTGTTTGACCCTGAACTTTGGCTACTACTTTGATTAAAAGCATTACATAAAATGCAAATTTGGGGCACCTGGCTGGCTCAGTTGGTAGAGCATGCAACTCTTGATCTTGGGGTCATGAGTTTGAGCACCACAATGGGCACAGAGATTACCTAAAAAGTAAAATATTTAAAAATGCAAATTCCCTTTATTATTTCTTTTAAAATTTATTTATTTTGAGAGAAAGAACATGAGTGGGGGAGGGTCAGAGGGAGAGAGGAGAGAGAGAGAATCCCAAGCAGGCTCTGTACTGTTAGAGCAAGAGCCCAACATGGGGCTCAATCTCACAAACCATGAGATTATAACCTGAGCTGAAATCAAGAGTTGGATGCTTAACCAGCTGAGTCATCCAGGCGAGCCTCCCTCCTCCAAAATACAAACTCCCTTTAGGTTTTAAGGTATACTATACATTACATATACACTCTACCATCCTTTTTATATGCTATTAAAATAAATTAACTGAAAAATAAAGACAGAGAATACTGACTGGGTGTCAGCCAATCACAGTGTCTCATTCCCTTTGACAGTCACAGGATCAGGTGTGGGCATGTGACCCAATTCTGGCCAATGAGACCTACAGATGACTCTACTGGGGCACTTCTTAGAAAAGCTTTCTCTCATAATAATGACGTGGGATGCAGGAGAAGACAGGACCCTCTTCTTTGTCTCTGGTTGTCACTGAGCTGCCTTGCAACCACAAGGAGATCCATCCCTCCCACTTCTACTTCTCCTCTTTCCTTTATCTCTGTTGTCCCTTTCCTGTCCAGTTTTGATCCTCTTCCTAGAAGGTCCTCCTTAGTGCGGGACCCTGTCTTGGGAGGGAGCTCTGGCTGGCCAGTTTTGAGACCTCTGCTCCAGGTCCTCAGACCCTTCCATGGTCCCTTGCACTCACCCACTAATGGACTTGGTACACCACCCTTTCCAGTAAGTACCCGCTGGCTATGTTGGGATTTGCCTGTAATCAGGTCTGTCATCACCTTATTACTTCCCTTTGCTTCCTACCACAAAGCTGCTGACATCATGAAGACCTTGAGGCATAGGTGAGTTAATACACTTGTATTTTGGGATTCTTTTTAGGGGATAGCTTGTCATCTTTTGTGTGGTAAATGTCCAAGGGGTTTGGGTTTTGGCATCTAGTGCCTTTACTTTATTTTACTTTTTTTAGGTTTATTTATTTAAGAGAAAGCACATGAGTGAGTGGGGGAGGGGCAGAGAGGAGAGGGAGAGAATCCTGAGCAGGCTCCATGTTGTCAGAGCAGAGTCTGATGCAGGGCTCGAACTCATGAACTGTTACTTGAGCCAAAATCAAGAGTCAGACACCCAACTGACTGAGCCATCCAGATGCCCCTCTAGTGACTTTATTTTAATATTAAACTGTGGTAAAACACATAAAATTTAGCATATTAACTATTTTTAAGTAGACAGTTCAGTATGGTCAAGTGCATTCACACTGTTGTGCATCTCCAGAACTTTTTTCATCTTTCAGAACTAAAATTCACTACCCATTAAACAACCGCCCATTTCTCCCTTTTCCAACCTCTGAGAACCACCCTTGTAGTGGGGTTCTGAAGCGGTTCTTTTTTTATGAGGAGATTGAATTCGGGGACCAACAAAGTCTGCTGCCACAGCCCCATCACTAAACTGTAACTCCTGGAGACTGGAGTCTGTTCTAGGCCCACAGCACCAACACAGCACCCAAAACACAGAAAACACTCACGTATTTAACCAGTGAATGAGTTACTCTGAATTCCTGCACCTTCTGGCAGAGCGATAGGATGCTTTTTCTTGTACTCATTAAAGTGATTGATGGTTAACATAAAAGTTGCCATCGTTACCTGGACTAATACCTTTCCAGGTCAATATGCAACATGAGCTTCTGGAAAGAACACTGCCAGCTTGTGATTACCTGACTAATGAGGGGCAGGAGAGGAGCAGACTATCTCAAATTGATGCTGATTTAGGAGTACTTTATATGTATTTTTTTATGTGTGAATTTGTTTTGGCAGATTTCCTTAATTGTGCTTGGTTCAGGCTAGCATTATAACATTTGTAATCCCTGGGCACTATTTGCGGGTAGTGACTTGAAGGGAATGAGGTGGTCCAGGTGTACATGGGGCAATCTATTAAAAAGTAAACATCTGGGGCACCTGGGGCCAGTCAGTTAAGCGTCCGACTTCGGCTCAGGTCATGATCTTGCAGTTTGTGGGTTCGAACCCCACGTCGGGCTCTGTGCTGACAGCTAGCTCAGAGCCTGGAGCCTGTTTCAGATTCTATACCTCCCTCTCTCTCTGACCCTCCTCTGCTCATGCTCTCTCTCTCCCCCCTCTCTCTCTCCCCCCTCCTCAGAAATAAATAAAACATTAAAAAATTAAAAAAAGTAAACATATAACATAGATATACACAAGATAGTTAACTAAGTGGGCATATTTGAGAGTTGTTGCTATCACAATTGGTGAAACCAAAAGGAATAAAAGCTCATGTTTATATCAAGCTTTACCATTACAAAGGGCTTTCAAACGCATTACCTCACTTATTTTCCAGAACCTTAACCCTTTAATACAGGCCCTGCTAGCACCACTTTACAGGTAAGCAAATGGAGGGGCCCAAGAGACGGAGACTCAGTAATATGCTTGTAACTGCACAATGTATCGTCTGGACTCTCTTCTAAGCTTGGTGTTTTATTACAACACTATTGTTACACCTGAAGAGTGTGGACACACAAATTACTCACATCCTACGTTGGAAGAAGGCAGGGCATAAATTATGCACATAAAAAAACAAAGACATTCTGGACTAGTTTGGGCAAGAAGAACCCTAATTTTCTCCCTGCAATCTCTAAAAGTACTCCTACCACTCAGTTTCTGCCTCCACCTTCAATCACCACATCTCTAGGTATCCTTGCAGGAAAAAAAACAGAAAAAGAGGGAAGAGCAAGAGTAGAAAGAATAATGGCCTTACATTCTGGAGTTGGTCCAGAAGCTAGTTAGGAGCTAGTGCATCAGCATTACTACTAACGATGAAGGCAACAACCAGACTGTGAGCCCCTACTGTGAGCCAGTTCCTGGTTTGCAGCCTCATATCACCAACCCTGCTGGGTAGGCAGTACAGTTCACACTGTACAGACAGCTTCTCTGAACTTTGGTTTTGTCAAGTACCAAATCATGCATTTAAGTAACTAGAGGAGCAGAGATTTGAACCCCTCCCTCTCCTAAACAAACACCTCTGCTATATGATGATTTAAATAAGCATAAAAACAGGGATGCCTGGGTAGTTGAGTATCCAACTCCTGACTTCAGCTCAGGTCATGATCCCAGGGTTGTGGGATCGAGTCCTGTGTTGGACATGGAGCCTGTTAAAAATTCTCTCTCTCTCCCTCTCTCTCTCTCTGCCCCTCTGCCCTGCTAGTGCATGCTCTCTAAACTAAAAATAAAAAATAAAAAAACACTTAAAAATATAAAAATAAGCATAAAATCACAACAATTCGGAATTCATCATACCTAGACCTGCAGATGAGCTCAAGTTTATCTTTAGGCAATTTATGAAAATCCAAATATGCTTGAAACTTAAAAATAACTTTTCCTGTTTACCTTCCATTTATCCCTTTCCACATAATAAAAGCAATTTAGGCAGGGATCCTCAAATCTCTTAGCCACTCCTTCTGTAAAGGAAACCATCAAGGAGTGAAATGTCATTTCTTTACAGAGATCAGTACTTTTTCCTTTTTCAATGTTTATTTATTTTTGAGAGAGAGAGAGAGAGAGCAAGGTTGAGTAGGGGAGGGTCAGAGAGAGAGAGAGGGAGACACAGAATCTGAAGCAGGCTCCAGGCTCTGGCTATAGGCACAGATCCCAACACGGAGCTCGAACCCACCCACCACAAGATCATGACCTGAGCTGAAGTCAGATGCTTAACCGACTGAGCCACCCAGGTGCCTCAGTACTTTCACTTTTTTTTTTTTTTTTAATTTTTTTTAATGTTTTATTTATTTCTAGGAGAGACAGAGAGAGAGAGCGTGAGCAGGGGAGGGTCAGAGAGAGAGGGAGTCACAGACTGAAACAGGCTCCAGGCTCTGAGCTGGCAGTCAGCACAGAGCCCGACGCGGGGCTCGAACCCACGAACCGCGAGATCATGACCTAAGCGAAAGTCGGACGCTCAACCGACTAAGCCACCCAGGCGCCCCAACCTCAGTACTTTTTCGATAGAACTTCTTCCACTAAATTTTGGGAATGACCTATTTTGCTACAAAGCTTTTTCCCCCAGACATGATCTATTTTTTCATCTGGTTTTCAAAAAATGACTGATCATTGTTGAGTGAAGTCTGATGGGGTCTGTGGACTCCGAAACATTAAACTTCCAGTCATCCTTTAAATCTGCCTCAACAATGGTTTCTGGAAAGAGAAACCGCTGCTTAGCTCTGGCAGACACACTAGGTGGATTCTGCCCCACCTCCACCCCTCCTCTTCACAGTCTTTGGCGCTGCGAGGGGTAGCCAAGGGACCCATTGTTGGCCAAAGAACTTGGGCAGACATTTGCTGAGAGGAGAGCTTCTGGGAAACTCTGGCTCACCTAATAAAATGGGACATACAACTGGCACTGCTCTTGTCTCTGTTCCTTCTAACCACCCTGAAGTAAGGCTCAGTGACCAGAGGCACAGCAGCCTTCCTGAAACTATTCAATATGAAGACAAAAGCCAACAGAAGCCAAGGATAATAGGGCAGAAAGAACCTGGGTCCCTCAGTGGCATTGCTGAGCACTTGAACCCACACCAGAAGCTGTTTATATCTGGATTCCAAGCAAAGAAACCCCATTTTGGGTGAGGTATCGGAGCCCATCTTCTGTTACTTGTAGCTGAGCAGCCTTACTGACTTAGTCTTACTGACAGACTAGCTGCAGCTCAAAGATCACCTTTTTGGTGATCATTCTTCTCATCCCCTTCCCCCAAATCCAACCATCCCGCTGTATGCTGAAGGAACTGATACAAAATGGTACCTTCTCATCAGGCACAGACTTATATAACCTAAAAGTATTTACAAACTAAATAATACAAACTACATACAAACCAAATTACAGGTCTAAGAAAACTGCTGAGGAATGCTCCTTCACCTCTTTGCCTAAGAACTTCTTGAGTCTGAAATAAATGTCATACTTCCATGAGAAACTTACTATTTCCTGCTTTCTTTGGCAGTGTTCGAGGTTTGGCCTTCCAGCTGTTATGATACACCCTGTTGGTTTCAAGGATTTTTCAGTGGGTCACATTCTAATTCCACGGAGATGAAACACACACACACACACACACACACACACACACAGCGTGTGCAAAAAAAAAAAAGTCAAGTCTCTGAGGAGTCAACTGTATTCAAACGGACTGAAAACTTAATTTGTTCTTCATAAAGTTTTGCTTTTTCGTGATACGGGTTTTATTTTTAGAAACTACACGTGAGTCATGCCTGGGTGGCTCATTTGGTTAAGTGTCCGACCTGACTTTGGCTCAGGTCATGATCTCATGGTTGGTTGTGAGACAGAGCCCTGCGGGGGGTTCTGCACAGACCGTGCAGAGCCTGCTTGGGATTCTCAATCTCTCCCCCTCTCTCAGCCCCTCCTCCATTTCCATGCACACACTCTCTCTCAAAATAAACTTAAAAAAATATTAAAAGATAATACACATATGTATACGTAAAAATTCTTATAAATTGCGCTTTTCTGTGTTGACTTAGGGTACTGTTACTATTCCTAACTCCTGGTCAAATATGGAAAAACTTCTGCCAGAACAATCACATGCAGCCTCCCCACTTTATAAATATATCCTCAGCACTCTTTAGTTACTACTGAATAGTATTAGCAGGAATAACAGCCTTACAGATGACTATGGCAACTGAAATGAGGGAGGTTAAAGATTTGAGAAAAAGGAAACAAAGCTTCAGCAATCTCTAAGCACCCAAGGAAAACTGCAGGGATATGTGCAGTAAAATGTTGTAAGCAGATTCTTTCCCAATTAAAAATAAATTTTTTTTTATTTTTTTATTTTATTTATTTAGAAACCAAGCCAGTGCACACTCGAGCAGGGGAGAGGCAGAGAAAGAGGGAAAGAGAGAATCCCAAGCAGGCTCTGTGCTGACCACACAGGGCTCAAACTCACTAACAGTGAGATCATGACCTGAGCTGAAGTCAGATGCTTGACTAAGCTACCCAGGCTCCCCTCTTTTCCATTTTTAATAAGTGGAACAGGCTACAGGCTGTCCCTGAGAGGTGCAGAGTAACAATACATCTCACACAAGCTAATGAAACAGGTGGTCAAGCCATGCGCTCAGTATTACGCACAGAACTCCTATTTAACAAGATGCCGAAAATCAACTGTGTTTGACTGTAGTCAAACAGAGTTGTGAAGGCTATTATTTTTCTGTGAAAAAACACTAAAGACAAAACCCCCAAGTGTTCACTCTCTATATCTCACATTGGTGGCTGCCGTTACAAGAGGCATTTTCAAGCTACTCTAGCAGAGATACACATGATTTTAATGAATCCCAACTCAATTATGCACAAAGGCATACTCTCTGAAGCTCCTATTATTTTGAAATGTATGATTGACCACACTGGACTTCAACAAAAGAAAGGCATTACAGCAAACTCCTGATAGAGGAGATCTAGTTGTTCTCTATCTATTCCCAATGCCTGGCAAGCCTGGATGCAAAGTGGATGATTGGCAGGGCTCCTGCATGTTGGCCAGGCACTACACACAGGGACTGGGGTGAGGGTACTACTCACTGGTTTCAGTGCCATTGGAGAGAGAGAGTCACAGTATAAGCCAGGTCTGAAGATAATTCAAAAGTAATTCTGATTGCATATCAGAATGCTTTGTTTTTGGCCTCTTGGTTTTTTTGGAGAAAATGTGTCTAATTTAGAAGAGGCTGATTTTTAAAATGGAATCACAAGTATCAATATATATCAAAAAATCTTTTAGATGTTCATACCTTTGAAACATAATTCCAATGTGAGGTCTAGTCTAAAGATGTAATGCAGAAGACAGAAGACCTTTATATCCAAACATGTGAATTTAAAGGCTATTATTGGTGGAGAAAAACTGGATTAAATGAGGATTCATTCAAATGATCATGTAGCACATAAATGATATTTATAACATACTTTAAACACATGAAGGATAGTTATAAATGAAAAACAAGATGTAAAAAACATTTGGATAACCTATTTAAATAATTATATATGCCTTGAAAAACACTAGAATGAAATACAATAAAATATGGAATGGATATAATAAAAATATTAATCATGATGGCCTTTATTTCAATGAGTTCTACAAGTTTCCATGATGTTTGTTTTTCTTAAGTAACAAAAAAGGTCTTAATTGAAAACAAAATTAAATTAGCTCGCATTCCCAGAACACACATAAACTGCAAGCAGCTGAAATTAATTAACAGGGATAAGTCAAGTCTACAATTTAAAACCCACTCTAGTTTGTCCAAAAAGCTAGACATCTGACAATGGATCACTAAAAGCAAAATAGTATCCTCATGGTCTCAGTGGGTCATTTGCATCTATTTAAAATATTGTTATTACACATTTGCCAGGGAACAAAGAGAATTTACTACATTTGTTTTTCTCAGTGCTTACCAAGGTAAACATAATCTTTAAGATTCTTTTGGATCAATATTCTATCCTTAGCTCAATTCTGAGCAAACAAACATAAAATTCATTTGTCTCCCACTCCAGAATGTCATTTTGGGAAAAGTCATAATGAAGTCATTTATATACTCCACATCTAGCCAGAGTTACATTATTTATAAGCACATGAAGTCTGTAATTAAATTGTAATGTATTCGTAGGCTACAAATGTGAATGTACCTTTGTGTGTTTTTCCCTTCCAGTAGAAACTGCATTGAAAATATATGCTTCGAATTATTAAAGAGCTGAGGGGTAGGTGGGTATAGGTTCTTTGCTCCTATGCATTTTTACTGACCTGACTTACAACGGGCTCTTTTATTTTAATTTACTGTAACTGCCCCTTCTGTCTTCCTACACTTTACAACCCACTAGACCGACCACAGGTTTGTAGGCTCCTTTGGAGAGGGGCATTATCTCTCTCATCACTGCAAATTTCCTTATGGCACCTAGCACACAGCATTTACAAAAAGGTACTTGACACGATTCATGGAGAATCATTATAATATTCTACTTCTAATGACAGTGAGGATCCAGGTGACCTTCATGTCCTGAGCTAAGTGATGGGTGAACCCGGAGGAGCCAGGACAGAGCCTAATTGCTGAGTGTACATCTAGAGAGGGAGGAGAGGGCTCGTTTCGGGTAAAGTGAAGAATGGTGCCTGGCTCTGTGTAAGGGAAAGGGCACACAGGAGGCTCTAGCTGGGGGGAGGGGTGGAGAGAGAAATGGGAGGGACATTATTGCTGTCCTTATAAAAACACAGTAAACTCGATACTTCTTACTAACACCTGTAGAATGGGAATCCTGCTTGCAGATGCGTGCAGGGCAAAAACAGAGGCCTGTCATGTGGGCAGTCGACATAGAGATAGCATATGTGTTTGTTAAATGGGATCCAGAGTCCAACAATTATCTACTAAGTACCTGCTCTGTGCCCGGAAGGGTTAGATGCCTTGGGGGCATACCAAGGAGGGTGACCCATAATGTACTCTGCCTCAGAAACCCTGATAGCTCCCTAAGGCTGGTCACTGATCCAGTTCCTACAGTTGATCCCTATTATTCATGGATTCCGTATTTGTGAAGCTACCTACTCACTGAAATGTGTAACCCCCAAATCAGATCATTCTTGTATGTGCAGATTGGCCAAAAATAAAAATAGAAAAAAAGTGAGGTCAAACAAGGCCAAACTGCTTTGTTTCTACTCTCATACTGTAAACAAGTATCCCCTTCACAGATTATTATTGCTTTGTTTTGCATTTTTGTGTTTTCTGTTGGTGTCCTCACTGTGTAAAATGGTGCCTGGGTGGATCAGTTGATTGAGTCTCTGACTCTTGGTTTCAGCTCAGGTCATGATCTCATGGTTTGTGAGTTTGAGCCCAGCATCGGGCTCTCTGCTGACAGCGTGGGCCTGTTTGGGATTCTGTCTTCCTCAATCTCTGTCCACCACCTCCAGCCGCAAAAATAAACAAACATTTAGAATGGTCCCCAAGTATAGTGCTAAAGTGCTGTCTAGTGTTCTAAGCAGAAAAGGGTTATGTGTCTTACAGAGAAAAATGGGTGTTAGATAAGCTTCATTCAGGCAGGAGTTTTAAGGTTGTTGGCCAGGGGTTCAATGTGAACTAATCAATAATATATATTGAGGTGTCTATTAGCAGAAACATACATAAAACAAAGCTATGTACTGATTGGTTAACAAAAATGTGATCAAGAACTTAACTGTGTTGCCCCTAAGCAATGGTTTAGTACTTAGTACATGAATTCAGTGTTTGTAGGACTTTGTAAGAATGACCATAAATAATGAGAATGAACTGAATTTGCGCCTTCTCCTGTTGCTATTTAACTGAAGGGGAAAGCAGACTAGAAGTAAGCTTTATTAAGGGCCAATTGTGGGCCAAACACTATGCTAAACTCTTATGTAACTCTCATAGCCAATTTGTGAGGCAGGTAAGATCTCATTTTACAGATGAGAAAACTGATGGTCAGAGAGGTTAAGTAAATTTCCCAAGGCCACACAGTCAGTGGTAGAACAATAAGTATTCCCTAAAAATGCCTGGGACATGACTGGGGACAAAACTGAACTGAATATTTGTTCTCAGTCTCAGAGTTTTTGTGGTAGTAGGATGTAAGTGTAAGGGGCAATTTTGGAAGATGACAATGAGGAAGAATTCAGCCAAGTGACAAGATTCTCCTCTAGGTTGGGGGACCTAGAAGCTGGAGATTCTGAGCTATTAGAGATTCCCAGGGGGGTCATCTCTCCCTATTAGAGATGCTGAGGGGGGTGACAGAGAGAAGGATGTACTTCCAGGAGTGTGAAGATTCCCTGTCCCCACAGGGCACATTATAATCCACTTTTATTCATTCATTACACAATAAGTCTGAATACCTACTATCTATCCCAAGGACTGTTTAGACACTAGAGATTCAACAGTGAACAAAATGGATAAAAAGCACTAGGCTCATGGAACTTACATTCTAGTGACAAGTCTTTTTAAATTTTTTATTATTTTGAGAGAAAGAAGGGGGGACGGGGCAGAGAAAGAGAGAATCCCAAGCAGGCTCTGCACTGTCAGCATGAAGCCCGATGTGGGGCTTGAACTCACAAACTGTGAGATCATGACCTGAGATAAAATCAAGAGTTGGACGCTTAACCTAGTGAGCCACCCAGGTGCCCCCAGTGCCAGGATTAAAAGATTGAGTTGTTTGGCTTTAGGTTATAATTTTTCTTAAAGTGCTGTGGTACTCCAACTTTCACTAATACCAACAAATACTGACAATTGTAGAAATATTTCCATTCTGTCTGATTCAGATAACAGCACTGAAATGGCCAAGGAGATAAGCAGCAGCCAAACCCCCATGCTGCTTGCACTATACTGAGTGCGCATGCTTTCTAGGGCTTCCACTCCCCACAGTGAATGAGATATTCTGAAAAGTTGTCCTGCTTCAAGACATTACATGCTGGACAAGCGGAGGAAAAACTGGCCCATCTTTATTATAATTATCCTAATGAGATGGTACACATCCAAGTCACTTGAAGTTTTTTTAGAACAATGGTTCTGAACCTGGCTTAGACATTAAATCATCTGGGAGCTTTTAAAAGCCCTGTTGCTCAGGTTACACACAAATCAATTAAATAAGAATCTTGGAGTAGAAGTCAAGCATCAGAATTTTGTAAACCCCCCAAGTGATTCTGACGTTCTGCCAAGGTCAAGAATCACTGCTTTAGAACGGGACAGAGCACATGGTACACATGGAGTGTTGGTGGTCCCAGTGTTCTGTCAAGTTGGGTTGAAACTGCTGAAGCTGGTAGATCTGAAAAGTTATCCAGCTTCTCAAATTTCCTCTCCACACCCTCATTTCTTCTGCTCTCCACCCTATGCTGGGAGGTGAATGACATCGCTTCTCAGGCAGGTGCAAAGAACTAACCTAAGTGGGTACCTTCCTGGAGGCTAAGTATGCCCGTTTACAGTTAAATGTTTTGATTTTTTAAACTGATTCCTGCTAAGCTGAGGCTACATGTGAAAGCCAAAGAAGCGACACATGAATTATTAAGCAGAGACACAAATTTCACAAGGAAGTCTCCACAAGTCAAGGATAATACCCAATATGTACCTAATAAATACTAATCATTCCCTTTCTTTGCCAATCTCTGTGATTTTGGTTCATATTCTTCATATTCGTTGGGGCCAATTATCTCTGGTTCATATAGAGAACAAAAAACCCAATCAACGAAATACAAAAACATTTCCTATGTATGCAGGGAAGAAACAGACCAATCATTATTTAAATGTCCTTTGAATCTAAAATATCCTCCATACTTAAAAGGTGCTCTTAGGGGAAAAAAAAAGGTGTGACACAGAGGATGGAAATATTCCATGCTGTAAAGCACAGTGAACTCTCTGGCCAGCATCCTGGTGATTACTTGCATTGGACTCTGGGGTGTCTTAGATATGGAGCACGGCTCCCTGTCTGGGAACACTTGAAGAGCAAGAACAAGCGCTAGATGGAAGTTTCCAGGGATTTGATTATAAGAATATATCCTGATATTTTGCTTGCAGAGTTCTAAACACAGGTTTCGGATCTAACTTGAAGATACACAGGGAGGTATTACATTTGGATTGGTCAGACAGACATAATGTGTCACAGTCAAGGTGCTTATGAACTAACTTGTACCAGGGCTTATAATGCTAGGAACAATAAAAACTGAAATAAAACAGCATTTAGTGAGACTTTTCTATGCACTGGGTACCAATGCTTTTCATGTATTATCTCCCAACACCCTAAGTGGCAGACGTTATTATATCTGTTTTGCAAGTTAGAAAACTATGAATGAAGAAGGTTAGGGTCACACAGGTAGTTAAGTGGCAAAGGGGGATTTGACTCGTGGTCGGACTCCCAAGTTCACATCCTTAACCATTCTGCTGTATTTCCTCTCTCATATCAAATTTTGGCTGCTGGGTGACCCAGAAGTCAGAAGAGTTGAAGACAATTGGTAGGGTCAGGCCTGGGGTCAGCCTTGGAGACCTATCAAGTCCATAGTCACCATGGGGTTATGGCTGTCTCCCCTTCCTCCTGGACTGGACCTGAGAGGGGCTACTGGGTTTGTGCTGATGCATGGAATAAATGAGCTCCTAAAGCATCTAAAAAACTTCATCCCAAAGAAGCATCAAGAAGGGACACCGTCTCCTGGGTAACGTGGCCCTTTCAGAGGTAGCATGCCAACTTTCGGCTTATTCGTGGCCTATGGGGTAATGCCACATGTGGCTCTTATGTCTGAGGATGGAACTGCGAGGGGCACACTGAGCAGAGCTCACCACGTATCAAGTTGCCGACCAAGCTCTGTAACTACTGGCTGGGCTTGGAGAGAGAAAACCACATTTCTTTGTGCTCAGACAGGAGAAAGGGGCAGCATGCGATGCTAGGGAGGGCAGAGTGAGAAGAGAGAAAAGGATGAGCTCTCCAAGGAGGCAGGAATGGGGGAGGGGCTGCTCACTTTCCCACATCACAACTGGGTCCCTATAGACCTGCCCCTGCCCTGACAGTTATCTTCTAGTGAACCAAAGGCTTGGTGATGCAGAAAGGACCGAGCGGCCTCAGCCTCTCCCTCCTGCTCTGCAGCTCTGACCTGAGGCATACCTGTGCACAGAGGGGCCTCTGGCTCCGAAGCTCTGGCCATCAAAACTCAGCAGCTTCTTGCTCTCTGCCCTAGCCTGCCGTCTCCAGCTGGGCTGGGCATCTCTAATAAGCGGCCTCTCTGCATGGCCCCTTGCCTTGCCTCCTCTAACTCAGAGCGGCGCTGCTGCCTAAGCATTTCATGCTCTGTCACATGCTCAACAGCTTCCTGAAGAGGAGGGGGGTGGTTCCTTTGGAAGCCAGGGTTGCAGCGTAATTGCTGCAGCTGCTACTGAAATCCACTTTCGGATTTCTGTTCCCGGAGCAGAAAGTTCTGAAAGCGCCCAAGGAGAAGCAGCAGGCTTTGTGTCCTGCAGGCTTGGGCTACCCAGACAAATTCCTAAAGCCTCCTTTCTGTGTGGTCTCTTGTAAAACCTCCTGAATGTTCCCGGAGATCTATTTCTTGATAAATTTTTCTCCCTTGCTTGGGGTCAGGCCAGAAGACAGCAGAACAGATGTTAGATCTAAAGCTTTCTCAATTCAACCACTTGACCGCTGTCTGGCTAATCTGCCGTGATGTAAATGAAAGGTCTTTGAGCCTTTTTCACTTGGGGGGGGAAGGGCGGAGACAAGACTCCAGAAAAGCTGGAGACATCCCTTCTGCAAGAAAAACAACATGAAAGAACACAGTGATTGAAGTCAGCTGCATTTCCGCCTGTTAGAATACTAAAGTGCTCTCTTTTTCCTCTCAAAAAGTCAAAATGGATTATGCCGGAGTTCTCAAACCCACACAAAGATTTTCTGTTTCTTGCAAGTCCTCACCTGACTGACAAAAAAATATGCTTCAATCCATAAGGAGAGTAGCTCTACAATGAATCCCAGCTCAGATGTGGAGTAAATATTATCATCCCAGCTGAGAAAATTGATGCCAGAGTGGTGAGGGTGGGGGGTGAGCAGGGCTCAGTCAGCACTCGGAACTAAAACTTCAGGTGAAGGGGAACACTAGAGGGTGCTGACACTTATCTTCGTGACTCTTCTCCTTTCTCACCTTACTCGAACTTACCAGAAAGCCTGGCAAATGATCAGACACCACATGCAAACGTTATGCTCCAAAAGGTCCTGCTTGGGCAAACATTCATGTCAGTCGCTCCCAGCGCACCAGCCCTACAAAAGCCTCTTGGCTGCAATTGAAAAGACTTTCCATTCTGGCCCGGGAAGGACGGACACTAGGCTGAGCTCAAGTATCTGTATGCAGTGCCCCTTAGATACGTTAAGAAACACCATCTTGCACTGAATGTAATGTGACTTCTATTACAAGGTGAATCACATTAAGACAAAGTAAGCCAAATAAAACCAAAAAGCCAAGTAAACTAAGACATTAACTTTTGTTATCATAAAGAATTTCTATTTTATGATCATTGAAAGAGCACTTTTAGAGCTATTTATATAGGGATGTATCATATATCCACCAACAATTGATCAAAAAGAAACTGTAAGATAAATTCACTAAGGTGTTCTACAATGCACTATCTATAGCTCCTGCCCCAAGAGAATTTACAGTCTAGTCAATGCAGACTCTTGATGCATACTTGGTGTTGCACATTTAAGTGATTTCAAATCTGTTTTATAATTTGACTTTCACAATAATCCTGTGAAGCAGGTATACCAAACTGTGCCTTCATTTATTAAATGCATTATCCTGAGGTTTTGAAGGTGTTGCTTTTTCATAGCAAACTCTACTTTGAACATGTTGGCTTGTCCTTGGCCCTCTTAGTGTAAGTGAGTAACTTCATACCATAGGAATGGGGCACTGTCCACACTGAGTTACTAAATCTATTTTACCTGGTCTGAACCTACCTACTTTCCTTCCTTCCTCTCTCTCTCTCTCTCTCTCTCACTCTTTTTCGAGAGAGAGAGAGAGAGAGAGACAAACAGAGAGAGACAGAGACAGACACAGAGAGAGACAGACACAGAGACAGAGACAGACAGAGACAGAGACAGAGAGAGAGACACACACTGAGACACAGAGACACAGAGACACAGAGAGAGACACACTGAGACAGAGACAGAGAGAGACAGAGAGACAGAGAGAGAGACAGAGACATACACAGAGAGACACAGACACAGAGAGAGACACAGACAGAGAGACACAGACAGAGAGAGAGACAGAGACAGAGACGCAGACAGAGAGAGAGAGAGAGGCAGACAGGCAGAGAGACAGAGAGGCAGAGAGAGAGCACACGCACATAAGTAATCAAGGAGCAGAGAGAGAAAAGCAGGGCTCCAGCTCACAAACCGTGAGATCACGACCTGAGCTCAAGTCAGATGCTTAACCGACTGAGCCACCCAGGGGCCCTGGTCTGAACCTTTCTTACTTTTCAGACACAAAACTTCCCTGCCATCTCAACCTGCTTTTGGACGCAGCCCATTTCATGGCTGGCTCCTCTCTCTGGTAACCCACTGCTTGGTGGAGGCATTTAGGGAGGTGGGGCTACTGTTCCATCCAGTTTTTTCTTTTTTGATTTTCAGGGCTTCAGGCCCAGCACGGAGCCTAGTGTGGGCCTTGAACTCACCACCCTGAGATCAAGGCCTGAGCTGAGGGATGCTGAACAGACTGAGCCGTCCAGGCACCCCTCTAGCTATTTCTAGTAACCTCACCCAGCTTTCCTTTGTAGAATGGTAAAGTCGATTCAAAATTAGCTTTTTCAAAGGCACCAGATCATTTTGCCACTAATCCAACTTGAGAAAAAGAAGAGTTCAACTATTTAACTCATCAACTTTAAGTAAAAATGAATAAACATTTCCCCCCTCCCCTATTCATTATCAACCCTGGCTTTCTTCTCTAGACCTCTTCACTTTTTTGTGTAGGCTTTGTGGGGGTAATGGGGTGCTGGTCTCACGGACCTGAAAAACCCACCCAGAACAGCCTCGGGAAAGCTTTCCTTAGATATTCCTAGTCTCTCAAACTCACCCTCCTGAAAAATAAAGGTCTCACTGGGAAATCTTTAAAATTGCCTCATATAAGCTAACATTCATTTATACAGTCACATCTTCTTCCATCTCGAATCTTTCTAACAGTGCCACTCCTGAGTCTAAATTACAAGAAAAAGGTTACATTCAGATGTTCCCTGGCTTAAAAGTTCTTTGGACGATAGTTCAGGGTTCCTTTTTAGTAAAGCTGACAAGATGTCTTGCAATTAAAAACACAGATGAGGTGAGATCACTTGTGGGGTAGCCTGAGGTAAAGGAAGCACTATAATCTTATCCACTGTGGGCAGGAATTTAGAGTGGAGGAAGGCTGGCTGGCCTTGGACTCCATCCAGGAGAGTTTTGTCACTAAACTACTCGAAGAGAGCCTTATAAGGCAGTTTCTTGTAGAAGGCAAGTCTGTAGTAAACCCGGGAGTGGAGAGCAGGCTCCAGGGGAAGGATGGAAATCCTATTTAGCGGGGTCAATAAACGTCTGCTCAGCTCAATCATTCCATCTCATAGGCCAGGGAATAAAAGACTTTTAAAGTTATAATGACCTCTTTTACATGCTTCCTCTCCTCATTCTCTCAGCTCTCCAAAAGAGCATCTTTGAAACAGAACTGTCCGGACTCCCACGTGAGCTTGTTATGGTATTCAAAAGTTTTTACCGGCAAGTTCTTCCTACTGTGTATTCTAAATGTGCCTCATGGCAGCTTAATTCCAGGCCTTTTATTCCATCTCCTGAGTAACTATAGAACAGTAGGTCAGGCACCTTCCACTTAGTAACGAATTCCCAACCACGAAGAAACATTAACTTGTTCGTTGGATTATTTTCCTCAACAAGAATCTTAAGTCCTTTAAGACCCCTTTGGCAAGGCTGCCTATTTTCTTTTCTAAAGCTTCTTCAGGTTTTTAAATCCTTCCTAAAATGTAGTGATTAAAACTAGGTAAAATAAAAACGAACCAGTGAGTCACTCAACTTTCTAGAAGTTTCTGCACTCAAGAAGGGCAAATGAGGCCAGAAAAAATTTTAAAGCATTTCTCTTGGGCTGGAGTAGACTTTTTGGGAGGGGACTTATTCTGTTTCTGATCCAAAAGCAAGAGGAAGAGCTTCCTGAAATGAGCAAGCGGCTGTAATTTGGGAGCAGGGCTAGCTAATGAGCAGAGGATGTGAGGGTACTTTGTAAGGAGTCATTTAGAAGAAGAAAGCGCAGAACAATGGGCTGGTCTCTGCCAAGCAGCACACAGCTTGCCACGGCAGGTTAAGGGCCCAGATCTGACAATGCTTCTAAGGTCTGAGAAACAAACGGAAGGTCTTGTGAAGAAGTCTAGGGAGCTCTTGGCGGGGATTATTGTACCAGCCTCCTAATGGGAGTCTCTGACTGCCGTCTTGCCCCTTTCCAATCCCAGTCTAAGAGTGGCCAACACAGATTTTTAAAAAGCATAAATCCAAAGAGATCACTGAGTAGGTCCCACTGCTCCTGTGATCGCCTCTGAACTTCGATGCATCTGAACTTCTCCACCCTTGGGGTCTCTCAAGTGTTGAGCTCTGCTGAACCTTAGCTCTCCTGTTCTGTGAGGCAGTCCTGCGGAACCATGTGCTATTCCTTCTGCTGCTAATGCTCTTCTGTCCATTCTTTTTTTTTTTTTAATGTTTTTTATTTATTTCTAGGAGAGAGAGAGACACAGCATGAGCAGGGGAGGGTCAGAGAGAGAGGGAGTCACAGACTGAAACAGGCTCCAGGCTCTGAGCTGGCAGTCAGCACAGATCCTGACGCGGGGCTCAAACCCACGTACTACAAGATCATGACCTAAGCGAAAGTCAGACGCTCAACCGACTAAGCCACCCAGGCGCCCCCTCTTCTGTCCATTCTAAGTCCATCCTAACTCCCCCGCTAGCTCTTCTTCAGGCAATTTCTTCATATCAGGACCTTGCTCTTCCAGGAAGTCATTCCTGGCTCTTCTTCTACCAGTCTGGGTTAGGGATCCCCCTCACCTGGGCTCTGTGGCCATCTTCTTGGACTTCCATTCCACTCATCCCTGGACATAAACCACACCATTAATGATCTCATTTTAATTTTCAAATCCCTATTCCAACTTTCAGTAAAGTTCTACAAGTCTGGCACCAGGTGTAGTGTGTTTTTCCCACGCCACCAAGCAATTCTTTGACACCAGCTGGGTGTCCTACTGTTCAAGTCTTCTGACTCTCTCTACCTGGAGATAGTGTTAGATCACACAGCTCAGTCCCACAAGACTGCACTCCCCCTTTGGATGCCTATCACAAGTCCAGTTAGTCACCTGTGCTTCTGACTGGCTATAGTTGGTGGTTCCAACAACTCCCTCCTTGGGTTTGATGGATTTACTAGAGTGGCTCACAGAACTCAGAGAAACACTTTACTTACAAAATTACCAGTTTATTATAAAAGGATATAACTCAGGAACCGCCAGACAGAAGAGATATATAGGGTAAGGTGTGGGGAAAGGGGTATAGAGCTCCCATGCCCTCTCCAGGAGGGACATTCTCCCAGCATCTCCACGTGTACACCAACCTGGAAGCCCTCTGAACCCACCCTTTTTGATATTTGTGGAGGCTTCGTTACAGAAGCATGATTTAATGGCTCAATGACAATCACTGGTGACTGAACTCTATCTCCAGCCCCCTCCTCTTCTGGGAAGTAAAGGGTGGGCCTGAAAGTTCCAACCAGTTAATCACATGGCTGGTTCCACCAGCAACCAGCCCCCAACCAAGGTCCCAAAGTCACTTATTAACATATAGAAGACATCCCGTCACTCTCCACACTTCGGAAATTCCACAGTTTTAGGAGCTTTGCTGCAGAAACGGGGAGGAAGATCACATATATATTTCTTGTTATAAATCACAATACCACAAGTTCATAACTCACTGAAGGACAGTAACAGAACATGGACATTTAAATGACAGGTTATCAAAATAAAATGAACCTAAAATGAGCTTCCCAAAGAACAAATGTTTTTTTTTTTAATTTTTTTAATTTTTTATTTATTTCTAGGAGAGAAAGACAGCGTGAGCAGGGGTAGGTCAGAGAGAGAGGGAGTCACAGACTGAAACAGGCTCCAGGCTCTGAGCTAGCAGTCAGCACAGAGCCCGATGCAGGGCTCGAACCCACCAACCGCGAGATCATGACCTGAGCGAAAGTCGGACGCTTAACCGACTAAGCCACCCAGGCGCCCCAAAGAACAAATGTTTAAAGTCCATCAAGTAAAAGGAGCTTCTGAAAACCAAAGTCTTTTACTGAAGCTTCTTCCATTTACAGAACGGTTTCTGTGGCTCTGAACCTAATTCTCACCATCAGGGGATGGAGAAATGTTGGGATTTGGGAGAAAAAGTGACCACCTAAATGTTAGAGTTCAGGATAATAGCAGAAGATGAGTCAATGGTCAGATGTATTCCCAGGTGAAGACTTCAGAAAGGCAGAATGTGCAAGAAGAAAAGAGAAGAGCCAAGCAGGAGAGTCCAAGGCCTGCATTTCCAAACAGGAAGGACCTTTCTTACGTGGATTCCTTTGTTTAATCAACAAATATTTATAAAGCATCCAACAGCCAGCTACTGAGTTTATAAATAATTATAAGATGGAATCCCTCTAGGATGCTTCTAGTAAGGAAGACATTCAGAGAGCCCTTTGAAGGGGGTGCCTGGGTGGCTCAGTGAAGAGTCCAACTTTGGCTCAGGTCATGATCTCACAGTTCATGGGTTTGAGCCTTGCGTCAGGCTCTGTGCTGACAGCTCACAGCTTGAAGCCTGCTTCAGGTTTGTCTCTCTGCCTGTCTCCTGCTTAAGCACAGTCTCATATAAGCAAACATTCAAAAAAGAAAAGAGCCCTCTGGACACAATGAGGCATGCTATACTAATTGACCGGGCTTGTTTTTCCCTCAGGAATTCCGGTCCCTTTGCTCAGATCCCCACATGACCCTGGCTGGGCCCACCCCCCTTAATACTGCTCATCCATCCTAGCCTCCATTCCTTTTCCCTGTTGTAAATTCTTCACAGCACATGCTGCTAGATAAAAAGATCTCTTTGCTTGCTCTTGTCTGAAGTAAAAGCCACAAGAGAGGGTTCTTGTCTATCTTATTCAAGGCTGTTTACCCTGAGACTAGAAGAGTGCCTGGCAAATCCACGTATTCATTCAACATATTTAAAGCATCTACTAGTACCAGGTACTGATCTAGGAGTGGATCAGCGGGCAAGAATTCCCTTCCCTCATGGAGCTTACTTCCAGGTTCCATAATGACAACAATGAACATTCACTGAGGGCTTTCTATGGATAATCTCACACAGTATGTGTCCAATAAATATTGTTGAAAAAGGACTGGAAGCCTACGGAGAACTGAAGGACATGATTAACGGGGTAGACGGTGGGTGGGACCAGGGGAGTGAAGGAGCTTCACTCGGAAAGGGACACGGGCTAATTCTTGAATAGGGCTCAAAGGGTGGAAAGACAAACTAAGGGGGAGGGTGTGACTGTGAACAACAGCAAACAGCAACACTAAACTGTGGCTGGACTATGACTGGGTTGGAGAGAAGTGGCCAAAATAATACAGTTATGGTAAAGAGCCTCATATGCCCTGTTAGGTGGTTTGAATTTAGTCCTAGAAGTGCTAAACAGAGACTTTCTTAAGAAAGAATTCTGGGGCACCTGGGTGGCTCAGTCATTAAGCATCCGCCTTCAGCTCAGGTCATGATCTGATGGTTCAAGAGTACGTGTCCCACATCGAGTGAGTCCTGCTTCTCTCTCTCTCTCTCTCTCTCTCTTTACCCCTTCCTCACTTGAGCCCTCTGCCTCTCAAAAAACAAAAACAATGAATTCTGATGATACAATTAAAAACCGTGAGGGAGAAGAGGGAAGGGGACCCAAAGGGACCAAAGCGGTTGAAATGGAACTGCCATGAAGCTCAGATTTAAAGGACCATGAACAAAAGGTGTTAATATAAGAATGGGAATAAAGTAGCACCATGTTCTCTTCCAACCGGGAGATTTCAATATATAGATCTCGGCACCTATGTATTAACTATCTTTTTAAGTTTATTTACACACACACAGAGAGAGAGAGAGAATGTGCACACACAAGTGAGGGAGAGGCAGAGAAAAAGACAAAGAGAATCCCAAGCAGGCTCCACACTGTCAGTGCAGAGTCTAACATGGGACTGGAACTCCCGAACCTCAAGATCATGACCTGAGCTGAAATCAAGAGTCAGACACTTAGCCAGCTGAGCCACCCAGACGCTATGTTAACTCTTTATTAAACCGAATTGTCACAACCCCTCTTCCAGTTACTCATGACTTCAGGGACTTCAATAAGATCTAATGATTTCTATTAACAGAAAGAACTAAACACATGATGGCAGTTCTAAGGTTTGAGATCATTATCTTTCAGATGTACTTTGAAGAAGATGGCTTTGCCTCTTATCACAGGTACGGAAAACAAGCAGACGAAGATCTCATCCCAGACAGGGGGAAGTGGTGATCTCAGGAAAGGAGAGGATGATTGCGAGGGTCTCCAGGGCTCCCAGGAAGGCCCACCGGGAGGGGGGATGGCAATGTGCACGGATACCTTCTTAATTAGCGGGATCTGATCTGTTTTGTGAATCCTTGGCTGTAGAACATCTAAGTACCCTGCTGACATGGGCTATCTGCTCAATAAATGTTGCTTAGGAGATCAGCAGGAATGTCCCCTTCCTCACAACACCTGAGGAGGCATAGTTCGATACTCTTCTCAGGGTAGAAATGGCTGGAGGAACCTAGAAGATGCATTTCCCATTCTTTGCAAAGCCCCAATACTCAATGTCACAGAAATAAATGGCACTCTTGTCAGATTTCCTCTGTAGCTGTCAAAACACATCCATATCAGGAGAAATCTATTAGGAGATATGGCTTTAGCACCATTTGTCTCTGCTGTTAGACCTCACAATCTTTTCTTTCTCTGCATTCTCCTACAAATGGTCCCAGGCACCAGACTCCAGGTCTCTCAATTCAGATTGGGAAGAAAAGGCTAATTTATGTCAAAGTTTCCAGTTTTGAATGCTGTTTCCCTTAACATTTTTCCTAAACAAAAAGAAAAACCAGGTCCGTATCTTCATGGGGTTTGCAGTCTGGAAAGATGAAGAACGGGGTGTACGTGGTAATGAGGTTACAGTACTAGTTCTTTATGACTATCAGTCACCAGATTTTATAATCCCACTGTGTGTTTAGAGATGTAAATGGCAAGAGAGAAAAATATAACTAGCTACAGGCTAGAATTGGCAACAATGCTTAAACAATCACCAAGCTAACCTTCAGCTCTGATAAGCAAGTCCCAGTGATTTGGAAAGACTGTGGGGAAAAATTCCCTTTGGGATGTTTATAAGAAAATCTCAATATTTGGAAGGAGTTTCTAAACGATGCACATTTCTCTCTTCAGGATGTGACTGATAAATTAGATCCAAAAGAACAAATGAAGGTTTCTGTTGGAAAAGTATGTGAATTATTTTGGTTCGTGATTTTCTAAGTTCAAGGTGAAGATGGTAATATAAATAGTCCATAGTAAATTACACTTGAAAGTTTAAAGCTTTCAAGAAGTGAACTCTGAAACGAGTGACATATGACCTATCAGAGTATGGACTTCTGGGAAAAACTAAAAAAAGAACTTTCTGGAAAGTGTGGAGAAAGTCGGAGCTGTGCTTAAAGAAGCAACTGCTTCTGTCATTTCAGGAGAACTGCCTCCCTCTCTTTTTCTGTGTTGGCTGGAGCTAGGAGAGAGACTGCCAAGGTTGGATCTCTCTAATATTTCTCTATGGAAAATGTGATTTCAGAGAGTTAAAAATCTGAGGTTCCCTCCCCCCCCCCCCCCGGCCCCCTCCAAGTCCCGACTCTTATTTACTTTCCCCTTTCATTTATGGCAAGTTTGGACCTGTCTGGAATAAAATAAATGATCAAACATAACCTCAAAGGCATTCCTGCTGAACAGTGCATCCTGCGGACGAATTACACACACACAAAAAAAGGGACAAGAAAGAAAAACAAAATGGTCATAAGGTCCACAATATAAATTGCATCATAAAAACATTCTTCAAAGAGTTTGTACTTTTTGCTCACAAATAATTAGCTAGTTAGATTACTGTTTGTGAATCTTTAATTTCCAGTAAGTGAATTACTTTCTCTAACATTAAGAGACCATGAAATCCAATTTTTAAAATTCTTATAACCTAGCCAGTTAAATGTGGGACAAATAACTTCTCTGATAGTGTTTTATTTGTATTTCATCAAACTCTTCCCCCTTCTCTCATTTCACTTCCACCTATCCACCCAAGCCAAGAACGGACAAGAAAATGACATCTCTGGGTTTCCAAATGAAAGGGGGCAGCTTTTGCGAATCGACTTGCCAGCTGTTACTATGAGCTGGGTGAGCCTTTGGGACGCAGGAGTCTTATGGTGTCGGAAAAACTTTTCTATATATACACTGGCCCCGCACAACCGCATTTGTTGGTGCACGAAACAAGCTTTCAAAATAAAACCAAGAAAAAAAAAGAAGAGGGGGCGTTGCCCATGCCTCCTGGCCTCCCGGTGGCTGCCAAATCCTCCCCTCGCATCTGTCTCCCGGATGCCCACGGAAGTCGTCGGGAGGCACGGCGGCCGCGTACGCCCCCCTCCCCCCGGGTCTGAGCCAAGAGGGGGAGCGCGGCCGACGGGGCGGAGTTGGAAGGGAAAGCGCTCGTGCCCACCTTGCTCGCAGGTGCCCTTGCTGACCTGGGTGATGGCCTTCTCCCCGCGGCTCTCGGCCCTCAAGCTGGCGGCGCGCAGCTGGCACCCGCTGGGATAGGTGATGCCGTCGCTGCCGCACACCGGGTAGCGGCTCTTGCACACGCACACGCCGCTCACCCCCGGGCCGCCGGCTGCTGCCCCGGCTTTACCCTTCCGCCTCTTGCGGCTCTTCACGCACTCCATGCCCGGCGCGCAGTGCCCCCTGCCGGCGCCGCCGCCCCCGCACGGCTCGCCCTCGCCGCGGGCGCACACCGGGCAGCAGCCACAGGCGTCGCGGGTCTCGCCCAGCGGGCAGCCCCGCGGGGGCAGGGGCGGGCAGGCGGCCGGCTCGCAGGGGCCGCAGACGTCCGAAGAGGAGGAAGAGGAGAGGGGCAGGAGCAGGAGCAGCAGCCCGGCGGCGCCGAGGAGCAGGGCGCGCAGCGGCGGCCGCTCCATGGCTGGGCGCGGAGGCGGCGGGAGCGCGAATGAGCCGCGTCCCGCAGGCGGACGCTTTAAACCCCGCGCCCCGCCCGGCGGGGGCCCGGGAACCACACCCCAGGGCGGCGAGAGCGCGGCCGCCCCGCCCGCGCCGCGGGACCGCCGGGCTCCAGCGCGCCCCTGCCGGCGGGGCGGGGCGGGGCAGGGCATAGGCGCGGGCCCGGGACGCCCGGTCTCTAAAGCTTCCCAACCCCGAGCCCAGCGCACAGCTCCCTGGCCCCTCGAGGTCGCCCCCAAGGACGGCGCCTTCCTCAGCTTCTGGTTCCTCGCGTCTCTTAGCCCAGACAGTTATGCTTCTTAACGACAACTTTGCAGCTACCCTGTGTTTAATCTATTAAATTCTCCCCGGACCTGGGAGACCTGAGTACTGATTACTCTGAGGTTTGGGAAGCTCATTTAACAGCTCGTGTTTAAACCTCCACGGGTGAGGGGCCGTCTGGATGGCTCAGGAGGTTGCGCATCTGACTGGGTTTGGGCTCAGGTCGTGATCTTCTGGTTCTTGGGAGCCAGCCCTCCATGGAGCACGGGGCCTGCCTGGGGTTCTCTCTTTCCCTCTCTACCCCTTATCCGCCCCCCCCCCCCGTCTCTCAAAATAAATAAATATTTTAAAAAACAAACAAAAAACTCCACATGGGGATTTGAGTCCTTCTTGGCCACAGGCCCGGTGTGGCCTTGGGTGGCAGGCTAAGAGGACAAATCATTGCCAACCCCTCCTCTTTTGGGAACCTCATTAATTGACTCCTCCTCCAGTGCTTTTTTATGCCAAATCAAGTTTCAAGTATGAGTACTGAATCCACGAGAGAGCAATATCACTGTTTCTTTGCCTTAGGTCCGTACTGAATTGTGTTGGGTCTCCATCAGACTTCTCCAGAGAACGGGACACAGCTGGGTGCGCTACCGAGGCACCTGAAGCAAGTTTCACCAGTAACCCCATGAGGTGTTTGATATAAACGCCTGACATTTCCTCCTCAGCCTTTCTGTGAAGTGCTCTGCAAACTTAACCTTAAAGTCTCTTGTTTTCCAAGAGTATGCCCTTCAAATCCCTCCTATCCATTTAAATTCTTAACGTTTTTATTGAATGCATAGCATTGCAATGTGCATGATTCTGTGTGTCCTTTCAGTTCTCTGGAACTCTTTTTTCTCCGCATAAACCCAAGGATTTGTAGGATTGCTAACTCAAAGTGTGTGGCTCATGATGCCACCAGCACTATATGGCTGTCATTCTCACCAGCCTTACCAGCACTATTGTAAACTTTTTTGGAAATTAAATAATCATGAAGTTTATTTGGGGAATAAAAAACCAAGCACCTTTCTATCCAGAAAACCTAGCACTGCTTTTTGGCCTCTCCTTAGAAATATTCTGGAAAGTGGCATTTTTTTTTTTAAAGGTCATATGTCGACATGACTATTTTTTAAAAAGTTTTTTAAATGTGTTTTTTTCTTTCTTCTTTTGAAAGGGAGGGGGAGAGAGAGAAAGAGAGAGCCAACGAGCACGCACGAGTGGGCGCGCTCGCGCAAGCAGGGGTGGGACATAGAGAGAGGGAGACACAGAATCCAAGCGGGCTCCGGGCTCTGAGCTGTCGGCAAATAGCCTAACTTGGGGCTCAGACTCACGGACAGCGAGATCCTGATCTGAGCCAAAGCTGTATCCTTAACCTACTGAGCCCCGCAGGCGCCCCAGCATAATCATTGTTTATAAAAGAATGAAAAATCTTTGGAGCAGAGTTTTCCTAAATATTCTTGCATTTGTCCCACTGTAAGAGATGTGGGACATGACCCAGTGTACAGTCCCAAATTGAAACAAATGCAGAGAGCACTCTGAAATTTCCTGTTATGTTGCAATATTATGAACTCACTGGTAAAGGTCTACTAAGTTGATGATGACCCACTATGACTGGCATAGTTTTAGATTCCCCAGAAGCTGACCCTAAGAACAAGGATTCCAGTGCAAGCAGTTTACCTGAGGGGCCACAGGAGGACGCACCAGTTGCATGGAATTTGGGGATGGAGGTGTTCGGAGTGGGCAGAAAGGGAAAACAGACAATAAAGGTGCTTATCAAGTTAGCTCCCAGGTGGGCCACGCAGCTAGATGAAGGCTTTAGGCTCTACAAGTGCATGTGTGGGTGGGCGGGCATAGGGGCACTGACAGCTGCTGTGTGCCACGGTGTTTTGAAACCCTGCATTGGAGCCAGCAGTAAGGACGCAAGCTCGTGAGTGAGCAGAGTTCTTGTCACTGAAGAGTTCTTGCGCTGTGCGATAGCGCCAATGTGGAGCACCTGAAAATAGGAACAGATGTGGTTATTCAGAGGAAGGAGAAAAGGCAGGAAAATGGAGCCTTTACAAAGAAATTTGGCAACTTCTTGCTTCGAAGAAAGAAGATATCATCATCTGTTCAGCTTCAGTTCTAGTGAGATGAAAAGCCTGGGTATGGAGAAAGGGTTATATCATTTGCAAACAGAGAGAATTTTATACTCTTTCCTGTTTAATATTAATGCCCTTTATGATTTTTTTCTTGCCCAAATGCCCTGGTTAGAACCCCAGTATATTGTGGAATAGAAGTGGTGAGAGTGGACATCCTTGTCTTGCTTCTGACCTTAACCTTAGAGAGAAAGCTTTCAGTCTTTCCATTAAGTACAAGGTTACCTGGGAGTTTTTCACAGATGGTCTTATCAGGTTGAGGAAATGCTTTTCCATTCCCATTGTGTTGAGTGCTTTTATCATCAAGAACTGGAATTTTGAATTTTGTCAAATACCTTTTTTATTGCATCTGTTGAGATGATCAATAAAGATGTATTTTCTTCTCTTGATATGGCATATTACATTAATTGATTTTTTGAATGTTAAACCAAACTTGCATTCCTGGGATAAATCCCACTTAGTCAGGATGTATAATCCTTTTTTATATGTTTCTGGATTTGGTTGGCTAGTATTTTGTTGCAGATTTTTGGCATGTACGTTCATAGGCAGTATTAGACTGTAGTTTTCTTTGTTGTCTTTGGTTTTGGTATCAGGGTGAAAGTGGCCTCAGAATGAGTTAGGAAGTATTCTCGCATCTTATGTTTTTTTTTTTCTCCAAGAGTTTCTGAAGAATTTATATTAATTTTTCTTTAAATGTTTAGTAGATTTCAGCAGTGAAGTCATCTGGGAGCAGGCTTTTCTTCATGGACAGTGTTTTGTTATTAATTCAGTCTCTTTGCTTGTGACAAGCCTGTATTAGTTTGCTAGGGCTGCCATAATAAAATACAACAGATGAGGCGGCTTAAAGAACAGAAATGTATTTTCTTACAGTTCTGGAGTCTGGAAGTCTAAGATCAAGATGCTGGGAGGGTTGGTTTCCTCTGAGGACTATAAGGGAGTATAAGGTCCTCTCCCTACTCCCTACTTTTGTGAGGAGCTACTCACAAAATAGTAAGCACCCCCTCCCTCACTAAACAAGACTGTTACTTTACCTAAATAAAAACTTGAGAAAGAAGAAGAAAGACTGAGACTTCACCAATTATTTCTATTACTTGTGTCTGCCCTCCCTACAGATAAGATGTATTGAGATAATCATAGGATTGTTCCATCCAGAATGAACACCTGCTTCCTTAGACCTCCCCCCAAAATTATTCAACCCAAGTCCAAAACATATAATAGGCTCTTTCTAACACCTTCTTACTGAGAAACCCCACAGTTCCATATGGAGTCCATTCTGTCTTGCTACAATGAGGAATAAAGCCAACTTCTTACTTCTTGACTACAGGTATGTTCCTGGTGGCCTTTGAATGAAAGGCCATGAGAGATTTGCCCTCTAGCTCCTTCTCTTCTATTCTACATCAGCTCAACATCCCTCCCCCCCTCCCCCCAACCCATAGCACATTCCAAAACCCTTTGCCACTAGGTTCATGTACCTGGCAAGCTCCCTTCTTGGTGGGGCGTCTCCAAGACTTCTGAGCCCAGCAAACTTCAATGACAGCTGTGGGAAACTCCTGGTGCCATGCAGCCTGCCCTGCTGTGTCTCCCTGGGCCCTGCCTCCCTAGGAGATATCTAACTGGAAAATGGAATATTTTTCTCCTTTATTGCAAACCCCACAGACATGTTGGCTTTGACCCCTCACTTGGCTTCTTTGGGTGGTAGGAGGCAGGCATGGGAAGGGAGGAGAGCCCTCCTACATCCTCCACTAGCCTCTCACTCATATCCATCGTACTTACAGACAGCAGGGGTTCGTGAGCCAGGTGGGTTGATTATGGCCATTTAGCACTGAGGAGCATCCTGTACCAGTTCTTGGTGGTTCTTTTATCGAATGTGGGGACATGTAGCACCTGTAGTTTTAGGTTGTGGATCCTAGCTCCATTTCCAGGCACAGGAAAAATTGTTCTATTTAACAGTCTGTTACAATAGTTATTCATCATCTTTATCATCATTTAATTTTCTCCTCCCCCTTCATCATCAGTAAGTAGATTGTCAGGTGGTGGGATGGGGTGTGGATGATTATCCCAGCCCAGATAAAGAGCACATGAGAAGGATGAAGCCAGTGGAAATGATTTTGGCACATTCCAACAGCTGGAAGAAGTCCAGCATAGGGGCGCGTGGGTGGCTTAGTCGGTTAAGCGTCCGACTTTCGCTTAGGTCATGGTCTCACGGTTCGTGGGTTCGAGCCCCGCTTCGGGCTCTGTGCTGACTGCCGGCTCAGAGCCTGGAGCCTGTTTCAGAGTCTGTGTCTCCCTCTCTCTCTGACCCTCCCCTGTTCATGCTGTGTCTCTCTATCCGAGAAATAACAAACAAACAAACAAACAAAAAAAACAGCATAGCTGAAGCAAGGTGTGCCTGGGGAGAAATGGGGGAAATGGGGATAAAAGACTCTGGAGAGAAGGCAGATAGGAGATGACTGAGGGTTTTGCACACCATGCCCAAGACTTTGAACTGGAGCTTATAGGCAGTGAGCTGTTGAAGGATGCAGCGGAGAAACAAGATCAGGTTTGCAGTGTAGGAAAGTCAATACAGAACAAAGGAATGGATTTCAATAGGGACAGACTTGAAGAAGGAGTGTAATTTCCACAAAGTAGGGTCTACCTTTAGCCTTTGTAACTGTTCTTAAATAAATTAGAAAAAAACGCCCCTACTGGGCAGATGCAGTGCAGAGGGTGCACAATTTGGCAAGCAGACCATGCCTTTGTGCCAAGAGGAAGTCAACCTCTTCCTTCTGGGAGGAGGACCCAGGCTGCACCAAAACACATAGCCTAGCAGGTGAAGGGAGGGCTGAATTCCAGCCTTGCTCGCCTCCTCTGCCCACACTGCCACAGCCTTATGTGGAAGCTCGACCTGGTGCCAACATTGTCTCTGACACAGAATTTGTATTCAGTTAACACTTTGAAAAGTAAGTAGGCAAGAGAGAAGACAGTTGGGTAATGACTACTGCCCATGACAACCACCATCCAGGCAGGAATCAATGAGGACTTGAAGTGAGTCATGGTGATGAGAAAGGAGGGAATGGACTGTATCATTTGTTGTCTAGCCTGGACACTTTTGTGAATAAAAGGGAGCACTGTTCGTGTGCTGCAACAACGGGCATAAATCAGGTTTGTCCTGGACAGTGGGGACATGTAGTCATCTTAGAGGGGAAGAGGTGGATGAGCTCTCTTTAAGATGTAGCACATTCAGGCTTTGGAAAGTGACCATGACAGGAAGTCAAGAGGGACCTCGAAATTTCTTGCATGTGGAAGCTTGTGGTGATGGCAGGTTTGTGTTGTCAGAAGATAATGATCTGATTTTGGACATGCTGATTCTTTTTTTTTTTCAGAGTAGATTTTTTTAAGTTCACTTACTTATTTTGAGAGAGAGCACAGGAGGAGCAGAGAGAGAGAAAGAGAATCTCAAGCAGCCTCTGCACTATCAGCACAGAGCCCTATGCAAGGCTCAATCTCACAAACCACAAGATCATGAGCTGAGCTGAAATCAAGAGTCAGACACTTAACCAACTGAGCCACCCCTGGACGTGCTGATTCTTTATAAAATCAGGTCTATTCTTTATAGACAGTTCTAGGAAGGGAAGTGGGGTGGGGAACCTCCCTAGTGAGGATATCACATCGTCATAGAGACATTGCAGGAAATTTGACTTAGAGCTAGCCCTTGATGTTGGTTCTCTCTGTATATGTGAAGTCCCTCAATGATAAAATCTCATTGTTTAATAAAGGACAGAAACCAATTTCTTATCAGTATTCTATATCTGAGCTCTTAAAAGAGATACAGCTATGCAGGGAAATAGCTAATGATATAATTGAAAAGGCATTAAAAGCCTATAAAATTCAATATTAGAGACACAGAACTTGAAGAACTCTCTAGAGGTCATTTAAAGCTAGGTGATGTTGGAGCATGCCATTAACCCTGACCGTAAGTCATCAGGGGTACAGAGATACCTGAAGGACTTTTAGAGATCAGCAAGGGAGATGGTCTCTCTCATATTATGCTCTGTTATTTGACAGCCCTTCAAGATTTCAGAAGGTCACTGCATAATAAGCTAACTTCCAAATACACACAGTTGCAAAGAAAATTTAGGTGTGTGCTCTAATCCTCAATATAACCAGATTTATCACATGTGGCTGTGAAATCTCTAGGAGCTTCATTTTCTGGCTTAAAATTCATTATTTTACACTTTAACTTTGAATTAACACAGACTTTTACATTTGCATCCCCCTATAAAATAAATTAGAGTAGCATTGCTTCTTGTGACAACAAGTAGAAGGAAATCTCATTGGGTTATTCCATAATTAGGCTCCATCCTTTTTTGTTATGGGGGAAATGATATGATCATTTGGCGGTAAATGATGCAGTGTCCCCATATTAATCTTCTGGTTGCCCGATTCCATAATTCACCTTGGCAAAGTAGAAAAATAAAAAATAAAGAATGTCTCCTCATTGTTGTAAGAGGCCTGGGAGAAATATTAAACCAGGATGAATAAAGTATTTTCAGGGAATAAGTGGCTGAGTCACAAACTTAACTGCGAGGAAAACTTTGTGCTCAGGAGGGGGTCATATGGGTGTCTGAAAGTCTGTGAGGATATTTATCCTGAGCACTTTGATCCTTTCCCTTCTGAACAGATCATCAGCTAGGATGTTAAGATGTTGAGTTTAACAGATTTTCTTTCACTGATGCTGCTTTTTTCTTTTTTTAAAAGCTTGTTAAGGGAGTAGGATAACAACATTCCTTTCACTGATGCTAAAGATTCACTTTTTTCAAAGCTGATAACCAAATGACATGATAGTTACTTTATCTACTCCTACAATTCAGCTAGCTGGCTGGTGTGTCAGCCTCTTGGATGAATAACAAGCTAATTCCAGTATTGTCTCCATCTATAGCTATCAAGTTTCAGATCCAAATCCCTAAAGCCAGGGCGCCTCCCTCATTACTGCCTTCACATAGCATTCATGTTTTATAAAAATGCTGGCTTTTTAAGAGAAATGTTGATGTGCCAGAACAGTGGGAATACTGGAAAAATTTCAGTCCCTCTTCTTTTGATTCTTGTTGAGTGGAATTCTCTTGGGTCATTTGAGTATATGCCTATGCCTTATTGACAAGTAACATTTTTAGGTTTTCTCCAAGGTTGAGGGGTGAAATTTTTGTCTTCATGTCACTTGCTCTTGGGTTCAGGAAGTCCATGAGATGTACTGGTGGTTGGCTTGACAGTCAAGCCCTTCGGGGGCAGGGGAGTTCCCTCAGTGATTTTCTTACTGCAGTAAAAGTGATTTGGGGATGAGATATTCAAGAGAGTGGAGAGAGGATATAACTTTAAGAGAAAGGGACTAGTGTCTCCTTGGCCTTGGGTGAATCTCCCATGTTTTATGTGCCATCCCTGGTCTCAGGCATTCATGGGACAGGCTAGCTCACAGCTGGGGAGTCTCCTGGAGGCTTGAACAGCCTCCAGGATGAGAAGTAGACCCAGCTGAGGTATCCTGTTACTACACAGTGGGAATATTAGAAGGGGCTTTGACAATGACAGCATGACAGATGCCTGTCTGGGAAACCTTCCACCTTTTTAGCAACAGTAATGTGGTGATGGACATTTGTAAGTTCAGGAAATTGGCTTAATGTGGGAAAGTGACACTTTCTAGTTTTGCGTGCCTCTCAGAAGACAGCCCAATAAATCTTTTTGGGTTACATTCTTTTTTTTTTTTTTTATGTTTTATTTATTTCTAGGAGAGAGAGAGAGACAGTGTGAGCAGGGGAGGGTCAGAGAGAGAGGGAGTCACAGAGTGAAACAGGCTCCAGGCTCTGAGCTGGCAGTCAGCACAGAGCCCGACGCGGGGCTCGAACGCACGAACCGCGAGATCATGACCTAAGCGAAAGTCGGACGTTTAACCGACTAAGCCACCCAGGCGCCCCTGGGTTACATTCTTAATGTAATTCTATACCACAAGCATTTGCAAGAAGAAAGCTCACTGGGGACGCAATTAAAGCTATTCTCTGGTTTAACTGCATCAAACCAATCAGAACATATAACATTTTTAATCTGGGCCTCCTGAGGCAGCTCTGGTCAATCGACGGTTTATATCTAAATAAATGCTGTTGATTAACCACCCCCAGTTGGTAAGAAAAATGCCAGATTTCTCACATCATTTTTAATAAAGTATTTAAAGATGTATCCGTCAGCACATCGCTCGACCCTTGCCCTTTGACCTCGCTGATCTGCCAAACCACAAGACTTCCAGTTCCCTGAATGTGTCATCCTCTCTAGACTTCTTATGTGCTGTTTCTTCTTTCTGGAATTCTCTAGAGAAGCTGATCATTTATCTCATTCCCAAGATGCTATTCTCTCTCTCTGGGACTGAATCTCTCCTCTGCCCATTTCCCTTCTGACTGTGGTACTTCTGAACCCAGCCAAGCCCAGACTCCTGCGATCTGTAGCCAGGTCTAACTCCCACCTGCGGGTGTAGACCTCTGTGTCCTGAGCTGCGGGAAGTTCAGTTCCTCCTTGCTGGCCCGTCCTGGGATAGCTGTGTGTCAGGACTACTTTGACTCAACTGAGTTGTATTCTTCCTGCACATGTCCGCACCACAGGCGTGCTCCTCCATGGAATCTGTAGCTGGATTTGCCCTCCAAAGCTTCCTTCCCTTCAGTAAGGACATCGCATCCCGGCCTCCAGCCTTTCCCAGGCCATCCACCCTGTCCTGCTCCACCTTTGCCAAGCCCTTTCTCTCTCCCTGGGGGCCTTCAGGGTAGGAGGAAATGACTGGGTTCTTTTGGAATTTGGCTGCCACAGTCTCTTCCTCTCTTCTTTTTTGGGTCTGTTTTTAAAGCATTTAGAGCTGGAAGGGGGGATGGGGAAGCAAAAACCCTTCTCAAAGGGCTAAGGCACTCTGTTCTGACTCCCAGAACATCCTGGCTCATACTTCAGGTCTCAGCTAATACATGGCTTTCTGTCGGAAAAGCCTTCTCTGACCCTGAGGTCTGGTGGTGAGGTCCTCCTGGGCATATTTTCCATTTTCGCTTTATTGCCCTGGATCTAACCACAGGACTGTGCAATGTCAAGGATAATGAGTGGCTTTAAAAACTGATTTACTATTACTGTATCTCTAGCTCTCAGCCCAATAGGTGTGCGAATGAATGATTTTTCTGTACATCTCCCACTGGTTAGGCCTCTTTTATCTAAGACATCTCAGACCAGGGCACCTGGGTGGCTCATTTGGTTAAGTGTCTGGCTCTTGACTTTGGCTCAGGTCATGATCTCATGGTTGGTGGGTTCAAGGCCACTTCAGGCTTTGCACTGGCAGTGTGGAGCCTCTTTGGGATTCTCTCTCTCCCTCTCTCTTTGCCCCTCCCCCACTCATATGCTCTGTCTCTGTCTCTCTCGCTCTCTGAAAATAAACTTAAAAAAGATATCTTAGTGGGCGCCTGGGTGGCTTAGTCGGTTGAGCGTCTGACTTTCGCTTAGGTCATGATCTCGCGGTTCGTGGGTTCGGGCCCCGCGTCGGGCTCTGTGCTGACTGCCAGCTCAGAGCCTGGAGCCTGTTTCAGTCTGTGACTCCCTCTCTCTCTGACCTCCCCTGCTCACGCTGTCTCTCTCTCTCTCTCTCTCTCTCTCCTAGAAATAAATAAAAAATATTAAAAAAAAAGATATCTTAGCATCATACATTATGTATATAATATATAATACATATAATATATATTATATATATAATTTTTCGTTTTTTTAATATAACTTTTTTTGGATCGCTTTATTCTCCTATTCCAATTTCCAGCACTTTCTAGCTCTATGAACTTAAGTAACTTAACCTCTCTGTGCCTCAGTTTTCTTATCTATAACATAAGGATGAGAATAACAATGTCACAAGGTTATAAGGACATTAAGTGAGCTAATACATATAGAACACTTGGAACAGTGCTTTGGACATACTTAGCCCTCAATAAATGTTATTATTCAATTATTTCCTGTGTATTCCTCGGTGTTTCCACAGGATTACTAAACCAGCGAGTTTATCAAAATTGATTAATAGACTAAAATAGATCATTGTTGGACCTTTCCCTCTCCCTAGGTTGGGGGGAATTACGTAAACACAGCTTTAATTTTCCTTTTTCTTTACTCCTCTGATTCCTCTCATATTTTTTTTTTAAATATTTTATTTATTTCTAGGAGAGAGAGAGAGAGAGAGACGGCGTGAACAGGGGAGCGTCAGAGAGAGAGGGAGTCACAGACCGAAACAGGCTCCAGGCTCTGAGCTGGCAGTCAGCACTGAGCCTGACGCGGGGCTCGAACCCACGAATCGCGAGATCATGACCCAAGCGAAAGTCGGACGCTTAACCAACTAAGCCACCCAGGCGCCCCTCCTCTCATATTTTTTGGAGGGATTCAGGGTGTGAGGGAGTGGATGCGTAGATCTGTTGGTGTCCCTGAGGGGCTAAATGACTTTGCAGGCCACACTTATGGTATTAGAGATACCTAGTGTTTGTCTTAAGTTTGAAAATCTTTCCTTCATTTTACAACCATCTTCCCCACCTGCTTTTAAAAAGCCCAATGTTGGGGCACCTGGGTGGCTCAGTTGGTTAAGCATCCGGCTTCGGCTCAGGTCATGATCTCATGGTTCATGGGTTCAAGCTCCGCGTCGGGCTCTGTGCTGACAGCTAGCTCAGAGCCTGGAGCGTGTTTCAGATTCTGTGTCTCCCTCTCTGTCTCTGACCTTCCACTGCTCACGCTGTCTCTCTCTCTCTCTCTCTCATAAATAAATAAAACATTAAAAAAAATTAAACAGCCCAATGTGAACACTAATGAAGTTAAAATGGTGAGTGGGACAAAATGGAAACTAGTTTATATAGTGCTGGTCTTTCTAGCCAGCCTGGAAAGACTTACAAGCTGGATCTTACAAGCCATCTGTTGATGGGAAGTTCTCCGGAAGAATAGTGCTTAGTCTTGAAAAGCATAGCATCCTCTGCATCCGGGGAGTTCTTTAGTTACATGTTTGCTGCTTTAGGACCTGCCGAGGTTTGGGGATTTTCATTCCTCATTCTTTTAAGATAAGCAATAAGGCAGAGGTTGCAGGGTATCAAAGGGGTGTTCTATTGGTCTTTCACTCTCTGTCTCAAAGAATAGTGACATTTGAATATTCCCCATGTTGGTTTCAGCCCCCTGCTGGTGATAGATTTTTACAAAAGGCTAAGCAGTTCCAGTGCATCATTTTCAAGGGCAAAGAGGACACAGAGGGTTCTGCACACAAACAGGGGCGGATTCAAAGGGTTCAAGGTGGGACCCATTTTATTATCTCCCATGTAGCCAAAGTGTTAATATCCACCCTGAATTTAATCACCTCATTTGAAGTAGGTTCACAGTTAAGTCTGCCTCTCACTTAACCTATGGTAGCAATGTTGAATGGCAAACCGGCACAACTTTTCTGGAGGGAGGTGTCTCCCAGAAACCTCAGGAGCATTACACATTCTTGGGGTACGTGAGTGGCTCAGTTGGTTAAGCATCCCACTCTTGGTTTTGGCTCAGGTCATGATCTCACTGTTGGTGAACTCAAGCCCCATGTGGGGCTCCATGCTGTTAGCATGGAGTCTGCTTGGGATTCTCTCTCTCCCTCTCTCTCTGCCCCTCTCCTGCTCATGCTCTCTTTCTCTCCCTCAAAATACATAAATAAACTTAAAAAGAAAAAGAAGAATTACGCATTTCACCTGCTATAGTACTTGTCTTTTTGGAAAGTGCTTGCAGATCTTGGTGTAACTTGTTTGATATTTAAAGATTCTCAGTTCCATCTTTTCTTTCAGACAGAGGAACCATTATTAATTTCATGGTGAGTGTCAAGGGGATCTTAGGAATTTGATCTAGCAGAGTCTCAATAAGAAAAATGAATAGATGCTTTGGAAATGTCCTGTCATTCTGGGCTTAATAATAGAGAGGGTGGTGGTATTAATTTTCTATTGCTGCTTAACAAGTTTATGTGAATTTTGCAGATGCCAGGATTGACTGGGCTGAAATGATGGTTTGGGATGGATTGGGTTCTTATCTTGAGGCTCTGGGGAAAGATTCCACTTCCAAGACCCTTTTAATTATTGGCAAAATTTAGTTCTTATAGTTGTAGGACTGAAGTCCTTATTTTTTTCCCGGCTGTGTAGACAGCTCTCCTTGTATGTGGCCCCCTGCATCTTCAGAGCAGCAATAGCATTACCGAATCTTTCTAGAACATCAAATCTCTTTAACTTCCTCTTCTGCCACAAGCCAAAGACTGTAGGCCTTTAGAAGTTTCATGTGATTAGACTAGGCTCACCTGAATAGTCTCCCTTCTGATTAACTGCAAGCCAATTGAGCAGTAATAATTTAATTCTATCAGCAAAATCTCCTTTGCCATGTAATATAACATAATGATGGGCATGATATCTCATATTCATAGCCTGGAGATTAGAGTGGGAAATCTTGGGTGGTCAGTTGAGAATTCCACCTACCACAATTGTCAAAGACTTTTCTGAAATGAACCCTTTACTGAAGCCAAGCTCTGTGACTTCCCTTCCTTGCTTTTGGGTGCCTGTGAACCTTGCAGTTTGTTACCCATGCCCTGTATCTTATCAGTGGAATTTTTCCTGGGTTTCAAAGAGAATGCCAATCTCTGATAAGTGGGGCTCATCTGTTGGCGTGGACTTTGAGGTTTGGTGTTCCAAACACCCATCTTTGCTTGGACCACACACAGGGAACGATATGAGAAACAGAGAGCAGTCAACAATACTTCGGCTGGCCTCCAAACCTGTGTGTTTTAGTGTTATAAGTAAATAAGAAACTGCTGCTGTATTCACAGACCAACAATTATCTCATTAAATAACTTCTTAGACCTTGATTTAGCCATTATGAAAGATGTTTTTGATAAAGAACATCTGGTGGTGTTTTCAATTAAATATTATTCCACTAAAGTTTGATTAAAAACTGATTTAAAATTTTAATGGCCCCTTCTTTAGACGATGGCTAAATGCAAAAAAGAAAAATATCACTTATTTAAATTGTTTTTTGTCCTCCTTTGTTGCTCTATTTTACCCAGATTCCCATTAATGACTGTTTAAAACCCACACAGTTTTGGATGCAGTAAATCTAGATGCATAAATAAGATTACCATACCAATACTGCTGTTCTCACTCTTTTACTATTGATACCTCATTTTATTTTTATGTTTTAATTAAATTGAGTATATTTTATGTTTCAGTTTGCTTTAAAACAACCGCAGTGCATATAATTGACACTATTTCATCCTTGTTAGAAAGTGCTGAGTTGAATTAAACACACCAGCTCCATTTCCTTTTACATTTAATCTGTGGAAAACTAAGACAGAAATAATATGAACTGTATTTCTTTTCCAAGTTGCCCTGATAGGTGAAAATAACTAAGCATCTAGTAATTATTAATAAAGACTGAAATGAAATCTTTACTGTTGGCATAACTCTTATCTATATAAAAATAGATATTTAGTGGTATAAGGTAATTTTACTCAGTAATTTTTCCCAAATGGTATGTAACAAATAATAAAAACATTATTGCTATTCTGTGTACTCCTTTGAGAGTGTAAATTTTCAAGCACGTATTTTAATATATTTTTACTGAAGCTATCATGGTTGGCCTAAGTATTTTTTTTGGGGAGATGATTTTACACCATGTTTTAACAGAGCAGATTTTGGCAAGCTTTTCTGGTAAAGGGTCTCATAGGAAATATTTAAACTTTTTAGTCAATACAATCTCAAAACTTACAACTCTGTTGTTGTAGCATGAAAACAACCATAGATGATATGTAAACAAGTGAATGTGGCTGTGTACCAATAAAACTTTATTTTAAAAAACAGGTAGTGGGCTGGGTTTGACCCAGGGGCCATAGTTTGGTGACCTACTACTAACTAGATGGAGGAAAACAACCAAGCGCTAGTTAATGTTCACAGCTGAGAAAAATCAATAGGTTAATTCATGAATTAGACTCCTGATTAGGGTGCTTCTGTTATCACAGGTATTTTTTGTTTGTCTTGCAGCCATTTGCCTTAACTCCATCTCTAAACTTCCATTTTGGAATTTCCTCTCACATCTTATATTGTAAAGTAGGGAACCTAGGTTCATCAACATTCCCACAATCTAAATTAAGTCAACAAATAATTATCCTGATTACAATGTGCCATTTTCTCTTCTCTAGTGGTTCAGACTGTGGAGACATCATGTTTCCTTACCTGCAAACTTGGTCAAGCCAGACTTCATAGCATTGCACTATACATTTAGTTTCAGTTTTGGGTGGGAAATGGGGTCAAGTACAGTGAAAAAGCCAGGAAGTATTTCTTTAATGGAATTTGGGAACTGGATACTATTATTTTGCCAATAAAAAACAGGATATGTATTTCTCCTTGTTTTTTTGTGCATGGTGACGGTTTTTCTCTCATATACAAATGTGCCTGAACAATGTGAAAGATGCTCGGCCCACATTCATGTGATATTCCCATAGTGTCTTTGCCACCCGTTGCTTTCTGTAGGCACAGCATTCTTATTCAAGAGCAGTTACTGATTTCTGTGTCAGTTGCTTTGTGCGGAATAGCTGCCTCCTGGTCTGAAGTTGCTGACACAAATGTTACTCATTAAGGGCACATCGCCTCAATGAAGAGTCAGTGTCTGGACCACGTTACCTCTCAGAGAAGAGTACATCTGGCCCGCCAAGCAACTTTCCTACATGACGGCTGAGGGGGCCTATGCAGAAATAAAGCAGCCCTCTTCTTTCAAGTATTAATATTCTGTTGAGTAGGCAGCACTGCCTTATATGTTTACACCATATAGTGTTAAATATCACAGTGCAGCAGGTTGTTGGGGGTGGGGAGACGTTAATAATACTTATACCCACCATTTCTTTGAGGGTTGTTCTAGGAATTTTAGATTTGTTTTCTCTAATCCTTACAGTAATCATACGAGGTAAGAATTACTAGTGGCATTTTACTTGTATGTATGGAAAGGGAGGCTAAAGAGATTTTAAGTGACTTGCAGAAGGTGGTAAAGATGGTAAAGGGCAAGGTTGGGATTCATGCTCAGTCCACTTTGGAACCAAAGCCCTTATCTTTCTCTTATGATATGTATTTTGTTTAAGTGGTTCTCAGTGACCACGCCCCACCTTAAGTCACCATCTCTTGAGTGAAGGTCTGGACATGGATCGTTTTCAAAAGCACCCCAGGTGACCTTAATACACAGTCAAAGTGGATGACCATTGGTCTCAGGGGTAAATCCAGAGACAGCTTGTATTTGGGTAAAGAGTAGGCTTGTCTTTGTTGTTAAATAGGCAAAATGTAAACTTGTCAGCCTGTGACCTTCTTCTAGGTCATTTTGTACATGCCACAGCACTCCCCAACAACCTTCTTCAGGAACCCATGTACCTTGTGTGAACCACTCCTGGCGGCCTCTTGTACCCGGCATGGATGTCACCCTTTCCTTCTATCATACTGTGTTTCAGTCTTTGGATTATCACTGCTAGGGGTTTTTGTGTGGCATTTTATTATCTTATTCTTACCTTTCTCTTGGAAAGAAGCCTGTAGTAAGACCTTAATAGAGGTCACAACAAGGCAGACCCCAGGTTTGGGGAAAGGAGTGGCTAATTCAGAATGACAGAATCTGAGAAAGGGCTAAAATCTGAGTTGATTTCTGAAATAAGGTTATAACATCTGTAGACAGATAGTGGAGATTGGGCTAGTTGGGGTGAAGGTTTCTGGCAGAGAGGGAATAACTTGAGGCAAGATCTGAAAGCAGGGAATACAGGGTGGCCTAACATCAAGTTTGAGTGTCTAATCAGAGTAAGGTGTCTTGTTGGAGACTGACCCATATGCATAGGGTAGGGAATGGATTATATACACACTTGTGTACATACACATGTAGTAGGAGGTAGTTCTTCAGGTGGAAGGTCCCCTCTGAGACATGTTTCAGTGTCTTCTTCACCCATAGATCCCTTAGAGACCCAGCATTTTCCATCCTCTTGTAGAGGGCATTTTATGACTCCTCCCCTTTGCCCTGGCTGATCGGACCAAGCACAGATGCCCGAACTAAAGGCACAAGTCAATTTGCTGGCTAGAGAACCAATCACATGTTCTTTCTTGGGAATCTGAACCAATAATCACAGAAATTCCATAGCAGGGGGTGTGAAAGATCATGCATCTCATGAGTGCTACCTGCCTCCTGCTATTTTAGGGCCGAATCCTGTGGTGATGTACAAGTCAAAGCCCTGCTCTCAACGAGAGTATGTTAAAGTGGGGGAAAGAATAGCAAATAAATAAAAAATTGGGGTGGCAATTGTCTTAGTTCAGGCTTCCATAACAAAGTACCATAAACTGGGTGCTTGATGAACAACAGAAATGTACTCCTCACAGTTCTAGAGGCTGGATGTACACGATCAGGGCACCAGCAGGATCAGGTTCTGGTGAGGTCCTGCTTCCTGGTTTGCGGACAGCCAGCTTTTTGTTCTATTCTCACATTGCAGAAAGAGGGCCAGGTAGTCCTTTAGCCTCTTCTTAAAGGGAACTAATCCCATTCCTGAAGGTTCCACCTAATTATGACCTAACCATGACCTAATTACCTCCCAAAGCCTCACCTCCAAATAATATCACATTGGGGACCAGATTTAAATATATGCATTTTGGGGACCAACATTTGATCCACTGCAGTGACAAAGGCAACAGAACGATAAAGCAGGGTTATTAGAGAACTGTGAGAGACAGCAGCAAATGGGGGGTCAAGGAAGGTCTTTCCAAGAGGGTAACAGAGGCTACGGGCCATGGTGGCCATGGGAAACAAGAGAGTTAATGAGGGAGGGGTTTGGGATGGACCTAGAGATGGGAGGGGCTACACAGACCCTGAGAGATCTGATTCCTGGTGGATTTTTAGCTCACTTTGAGCCCCAGAGCTATTTCTCCCCTTGTGTCCCTACAATACCACCTTTACACACACACACATACACACACACACACACACACACACACACACACACACACACACACCCTCTTCAGCTAGCTTGAGTGGGTCACTCATTTTACAAGCCAAAAAGCTTCAGCTAAAATCAGGGATAAAGTGAGGACGATTCTGAATGGCAGTCTGCAGTTTTAGACTTTGTTCCATCTCAGAAAGGGCTTTTCAGCAGTGTAGATGTGTGTCTTCACACTCTGGGGTCAGGGAAAACATTCCTTTTTTTGAGGGTGGAAAGCTACTGATTGTACTGAAGAGTGCATTCCTCTGCCAACTTCTAGAACAAGAAAAACAGCCGCCACCACCCCACCCCTCCGACTGCCAGCAATCTGGCCAGCCACCACCTGTTCTCAATGCCTGTGCATTGTGTTTAGCTTAGCTCGGCAGCTCCAACTGCACCTGGGATGCAAAAACATCCTGAATCTCTCTAAACACCACAGCAGGGCTGGTTAAACAGCACGATACTCAGGAAATAGTCATTATCTCCATACCTCCTGCATCGGGTGGGGGAATTATTGGATGAGCTTCCGAGGGCAGCTCCAGCAGGTGCCAAGTCCTGCCGGCCCTTATCTCCCATCCATGTGGGTATGCTGCCAGTGGGGCGATGGAGCTGGGCTGCTCCCCAGGGTGTTGGAGAGGAATCTTGGCTTGATCCTTACTCTGGTGGAGTCATCTCTGCATATCAAGTGAACTGTCTGTATCAGCACAAAAAATGGGAAGAGATTGCTGCCGTTGAATGAATATATTTTCCGTAGGGGACACAGGCCAATTGTAGGGGGAAAAGGTGGACAGAGGCGGTATAGACTCATCTCTCTTCACTCTCCTGGGAAGGAGAGAGGATACACTGTCAGCCGTCACCTGGGGTCTTCCCTTCATTTCCCCTTTCCTTCCCACATCTGGCAGTAGTCAAAGCTATTACTTCAAAGTTAAAGCAATTGTTACAGTTTGGGCTGGATGAGGTGCTTATTGGGGAAATAGGGCAGTGGTCAATATCTATGTGAGAGTTTAAAAATATTCTTCAGGGGTGTCTGGGTGGCTCACTTAGTGGAGTGTCCAGCTTTTGCTCAGGTCGTGATCTCAAGGTTCATGAGTTCCAGCCCTGCATCCGGATCTGTACAGCGCAGAGCCCGCTTCTGATCCTCTCTCGTTGCCCCTCTCCACTCATGCACTCTCTCTCTCAAAAATGAATAAATGTTTTTAAAAATCTTAAAAATAAAATAAAAATACTCTTCATTTTACAAGCATACATTCTAACTCTCTGGTGGACCCTGATGTGTGTGCTTATTCTTTTGTGGCTTTTAAACTTTACTTAAAAGTCAAACCTATTATTCAAGTGAATTCTGTAGGGCTGGAATAAGACGCAGGTCAGCTGAGCTGGTTCCTAGGGAGGCAGCTATAAGGGATATTGGAGTAAACAGAAATACGGTTCTTTGTAGCTGAGGTCTCCACCTGCCATAATTTTCAAAAGCATTAAGATGCATATTGTTCCTAATCCTAATGAAGTAGAGAGGCCCTCATGTGGAAACAAAAACAAAAACAAAAGCAAACACAAAGCACTCTCTGATGGCAGTCGCCAATTCTGTCTGAATGTTTATATGATTCCAGCACACGTGAAGTTCAGTCGGCCCCAACCAACCCTAGCCAGCCAGCCAACAGTGGCCTGAAGTTGGGAGCTACAATCAGCTGAAATTCTGAAATCCAACAATGCATTACTTCATCCTGCTTACTGAGAACAAGTGATTTGTTTCATCATATACATTTTAAGCCCTTTGATGTCTCCTAAAATGTATCTGGTTTGGCTACATTTAGAATCACATCCTAAATAAGGGATATTACGTTAACGTCAGAAAAGGGAATGTTAACAAGAAAGACAAAGCAGAACAGTATAAAAGCCCATTGAAAAAGCTACGTAAGCTGCTTCTATCCCCAGTGAGTCTGAGGGGCTGGGAATGTGTGCATAATGCTTTGTAGTTAGGAATAGTGGAAAAAAAATCAGTGAAATGAAAGACAATTGCAAGTAAGTTCAAATATTATGTTAATGATAAGGGTATGTAATTGCCTTGTTCTGACCATAAAAGGGTATTTAATTTTTATCAACAGAAGTCAAGTTCTTTCTATTCTTACCCAATACATAAAGAATTGGTCAAGGGGCACCTGGCTGTTAAGTCTCCAACGCTTGATTTCAGCTCAGGTCATGATCTTGTGGTTTGTGAGTTTGAGCTCCACATCGGGCTCCAAACTGACAGCACAGAGCCTGCTTGGGATTCTCTCTTTCTCCCTCTCTCTCTGCCCCTCTCTTGTCCATGCTCTCTCTCTCTCTCTTTCTCTCTTTCAAAGTAAATAAAGAAAACTTAAAAAAAAAAAAAAAGGAATTGGTCCAAACCATTAGCCAGTCAAGACAATCTATGTCTACTCTACTTTTAAGGTTGTTAAAATGCTCTTTCTTTTCTTTCTTTTTTTTTTTTTTTACAAATAGTTTATTGTCAAATTAGTTTCCACATAACACCCAGTGCTCATCCACACAAGTGTCCTCCTCCATGCCCATCCCTCCTCCCCCCCACATCCATCAGTCCTCAGTTTTTGTCAGCATTCAAGAGTCTCTCATGGTTTGCCTCTCCCCTTTCCCCCACCATTTCCGCCCTTCTTCTCCCCCTTGGTCCTCTGTTAAGTTCCTCCTAATCCTCCTATACGTGCACACATATGATATTTGTCCTTCTCTGCCTGACTTATTTCGCTCAGCATAACACCCTCAAGGTCCATCCATGTTGCTACACATGGCCAGATTTCATTGTTTCTCATTGCCATGTAGTATTCCATGGTATAGATAAACCACATCTTCTTGATCCATTCATCTGTTGATGGACACTTAGGCTCTTTCCATGTTTTAGCTATTATGGAGAGTGCTGCTATGAACATTGGGGTACATGTGCTCCTATGTCTCAGCATAAAATGCTCTTTCTTTTATGAAATGATGAGGGTAGCAGGTTTAAAAAATAATCCTCTTGGGGGGCAAAATAAAAAATTATTAGCTCCATGTTAATCCCAAGGATTTTTATTAAAGCTATTAAATTTTAAAATCCAGGCACCACTGTTTTCAGATATATTAAACAATTTAAAAAAATATTTTATTTATTTCTGAGAGAGAGAGACAGAGACAGTGTGAGTGGGGGAGGGTTAGAGAGAGAGGGAGACACAGAATCTGAAGCAGGCTACAGACTCTGAGCTTTCAGCACAGAGTCCGACAGGGGGCCCGAACCTACGAACCATGAGATCATGATCTAAGCTGAAGTCAGATGCTGTTAACCGACTGAGCCCCCCAGGTGCCCCATTAAACCATTTTTTTAAACATTTATTCACCTTTGAGAGACAGGGAGACAGAGAACAAGTGGGGGAGGGGCAGAGAGAGAGGAAGACCCAGAACCCAAAGCAGGTTCCAGGCTCTGTGCTGACAGCTCAGATTCTGGGCTTGAACCCATGAACTGTGAGATCATGACCTGAGCCAAAGTTGGGTACTTAATTGACTGAACCACCCAGGTGCTCCTTAAGATACATTTTAAAGATTTTCTATGTTTTATTGAAAAAAGGAAATGTGGCTTTTTCCCCCTGATTACAAAGTTATACATGTTCATTAAAAATTTTAGAAATTACAGGTGTGGTGGAGCCAGTGACATTAAAAAGTGTTAATATATAAGTCATCACAGCTTTCATCATGCCCCTTTGCTAAGGAGGACAGGATCTAGTGTTTGCTGTGCTAATTGAGAAAATGTGAGTCCACAGATCTGGAAGGAAGAGAGAGACAAGTCTGACTTGTAGCAGAAAGAGCACTGAGCTATTGGAAGAACAGAACAGATCTCAGGGCATGTGATCACTGTGGAAGGGAGAGGAGGAAGGATGGAGTTTTGCATGGAGCTGCTGAGGAGAAAGAGAAAAAAAAAAGACTTTAAGAAACTTTCCCTAGCATCAGGCCATCTAATACTCTTTCTTTTCTCTTCAGGAGAGTTCTATGAAGATTTACTTTTCAGTATCTTCTTTTGGATTCTTTTGTGTGCAAAACAATACAGTATTGAGATGCAGTACCTGGTTTTATTTGGGTCACAAGAGAAAAAACAAAGAAGAAAATATTAAAAATTCTTATTTCTATCTTCAGGATCTATTGTTTTTAAATTATGGTAAAGATAGTATTTCACATTTATTATCTTTTATTCCTCCAAGGAGAGCAAGCACATCAGAAAATATGTCATGTTCTTTTCAAGCAGGTGGAAACTTGCTAGCCACCGGTTTCTCTTGATAATGGCACTCTGGTGTCATCATTAGCTTTGTGTTTGTTGTGAATTCTTTCTGGTAAAGGCCTTCTGGCTGTTGGAACTTGTGACCAATGCTTTAGGTGCAATCTCAGAGGCCTTGAGACACCACAACCTTCCTTTCCTTCTGTGACAGAGAATTCTCTTACATGTGGAGAGCTGTTGATCAACCATCTTTTGCTTAATGATTGCATGGAGCCTCTAGTGCCTAATAATATATGGATTCTCTTCTGCAACCCTCTGTATACCCTTTCACCAAAACCAATAAATGGTTAAAATTATGGAGTATACAATGCTACACACGATTTTGAAACATCCAAAGCTAAAACAGGGGCAGAGACTTGCTCAAGGACGCTTTTTCTAAAGGGTTGGGTGCCTGGGTGGCTCAGTCGGTTAAGTGTCCAACTTCGGCTCAGGTCATGATCTTACAGTTCATGAGTTCGAGTCCTGTTTTGGGCTCTGTGCTGACAGCTCAGAGCCTGGAGTCTGCTTCAGATTCTGTGTGTGTGTGTCTCTCTCTCTGCCCCTCCCCCGTTCACAGTCTGTCTCTCTCTCTTTCAAAAATAAATTAATATCAAAAGGATTGGAAGAAAACTTCCCTAGGGAAACTTCCATCCTTCTTCAGTCTGGACCTGAGATACCTTTTAGTTTCTGGAATTGCATGCCTGAATATATTTTCTAGATGTTTGTTCAAATAATTAATCCTTCCCCTCCAATTTTTTCCATCTCTTCTCCCTCTAACCCAAATAAGTTTAAAATTCTTGCTGATTTTTCACAAAAGGTAGGATTGACATAAAAAACATTTTATGACTAAAAATGCCCATATCAATATTGTAGAGTCATTCAAAAAGTTCTTAATAGAAATCTCCTTTCTAAAAACGGACTAGGGAACCAAATGTCAGAGTCTCTTGTTCTGGCAATCTTTAGATTCTCGCCTTTTGTTCTGTGGTGATCATGGTACTCCCTGCCTTACCCCTTTTCCTCTTGCCCATTTCTGGGCAGTTGTTCTTGGACTTCCAGGGGTTTCCTGGCACTTTTGAAAATCTTGTTTCTGTTTCCTCCTGTATGTCCATGGTGTCTGCTATCTGTTATGTTTATCATTCCATTGCATGTTAGCTCAACAAACATTAATAACTGGCTTCTATTTGCCAGGTGCATTTCTTGAGACCGGAGATAGATGCAAAGGTCACTGAGATCATGGGCCCCACCTTTGATGGTGGGAGAGGGAAAAGCCCCACACTGATTTCTTTTTTTTAAAAAGGTTTTTAAAAATGTTTATTTTTAAGAAAGAGAGAGAGAGGGAGAACATGAACAGGGGAGGGTTTTTTTTTTTAGATGTTTTTAAAAATGTTTATTTATTAAGAGGAGAGAGAAGGGGAGAGAGAGACTCTCAAGCAGGATCCCTGCTGTTAGCACAGAGCCTGACTTGGGGCTTGAACTCACAAACTGTGAGATCATGACCTGATTTGAAATCAAGAGTCAGACACTTAACTGACTGAGCCACCCAGACACCCCCCTCCCCACCCAAACATGGATCCTGTATGCAGAATCCCATCAAATTGCCAACACCTGACACCATTACTTAGAAATGATGGTAAGTAGATCTGCCTGACTCTGAAGATCTGCCTATGCTCTTTCCGCTAGGCTGCACTGCTCCGGCTTGGCTGGAAGGCTGAGGAGCAAATACAACACAGCTGGGGGAAAAATAGCCTCAATTGAGTATCCACAGTGTGACTGGCATTTTGGAAATATGGCTCTGTGCTGACAGCAGAAGGCCCGATGTAGGGCTTGAACTCACGAACTGTGAGATCATGACCTGAGCGAAGTCAGATGCTTAACCAACTGAGCCACCCAGGTTCCCCAAGATGTGCTTTCAACTGGGGGAGGCAGGTGCACATATAGAGTCTGAGAGTGAGATGGTGGAGGAGAGTATTGTGATGAGGGTGGAGGTAGAAGGTTAATACTTGAAGATACAGTAGAAGGCAAAATGGATAAGACCAAGAGAAAGTTGAGGTGGTTTTCTCAGAAGGGAGGTGGGATAGCATTTATCCTGAAGTGAGTTTGAAGGAGGATGATGGATGATAAGGTAAGTACATCCAAAGATTGAGAGGAGAGAGTTCAGAAGATTTATCCCTAGGCATGTTTCCTCAGAGGCCAGTGAGTTCTGTGATAGTTTCATTGAATAATCTCAGGTAAGTTTGGCTATGCTAAAGTGCAAGAAGGACATGGTTTCAGTTAGAGATCTGGGTAAAATAGATACACATGAAGTAGGTGGGATGGGAATGTGTATATGCTCAGTACCACTTCTATAACATTCACATAAAACAAGCCATAAAACAAAGTTAGTGATCACATAAAACAAGCCGTAAAAGAAAGTTAGTGAGTATGGCAGCTCAGGCAATTATAGGATCCATAAAGAGTAGGAGAACTTCAGTCAGTAGAGACTTCCCTGGAAAGAGATGATAAAGAGGCCATGACTATATGCACAGCCTGTCTCAATTGAGGAGGGGGAAATGACTCTGTTCTGAGAGGAAGGAGAAAGATGATTAAGTCATTAGTTAGAGCAAGAGCTGTCAACAATGATAAAATATTGGTATCCCTAGGGGATTTTTTTGTGCTGCTCTAACTGCAGTATTTTATATTTTTAAAAAGAAGGTGAAGTCAACTAATTTCTCTTGCCAACTATATAAAGCATTACAAACTTTTTTAATGACTCTCAGTTACATTGAAAGGCATGTTTCTCCTCTGCAAATCCTCCATGTGTCTGCCCACTGGTCCTGTTTCCTTCATTAGGCAACCGGAGGAAGGAATGGTGTGAGCTCTAGGGCTGGAAAGGCAGGAAAAGCCTCTTCTGGGACTCACTGAGGTTCCAGGAATGTCCTCTGGAATTTTGCTACTTCTATTTTCAGAACATTTCACTGGGACTGATTTCTCTTAGAAACCGGATTGGAGTTTTCCTGGAGCTGATCCTGGAATAACCCGGAACTCGGTGGTGTCTTTCTGCATTTCCTTTCTGTGACTCTCTTGCTGTCCCCAATGTCTTTCCCCAATCTAGGTGTTTCCTATTCTCATAAAGCCTTTTGCCTGGTGCCTGTCAGCTCAGAAGACATCTCTGCTAGGGTGGAGATAATATGTAATCCTCTTAGTGGTTCTAGAATCTTTATGAGGGCCACTTAGAGACGCTAATTCGATGGAACTCTCATGAAACAGATTTGCAATGGTGAGATTTTAGGTACAGGCTGCCAGGGAAGGGTTTTGGGTTAGGGGAAACTTTTTGGAGCCCTTGAATCTCATAATATATTTCCAGCTCACTGGACTCCAATGTTTTGGAGTTGTATGTAGGATGAAGCTGAGGCTCTGACAGACTGTTCTCTTCTTCTTTTGACCAACATGAGTAGGCAACCACCTTCTACAGAGTTTTCATAGCCAAATTAGTCAGTAAAGCCCAATGCGTTTTAAGCATCAGAAAGTGATAGATACAAACAGCTACTGCTGCATTTGAGCATCAGGGATGAAGCTTAGTCTGGCTTAGGGAGAGATGATGACACCTGGTATCTGTGCTGCTTTCTATTTGGTCCCATTCACAGGCCAGCAGAAAGGAGGGGAGGTCAGGCCACCAGAGATTTAAGTTGTTAAATGTGGCTGGGCCTGGGAATGTGGGGTGATTTTTAAGGAACTCTGTTCTGCAAAAGATTTTAGAGAATACCAGAGCACCTCCGTCTTAGTCAAATGCAGGCAATCAATCCGCCCTTTGCATGCAATAAACTGGGACCTTAGAAGTGAAGATCAAATAATCCAGGATGGAAAATTGTCTGGAGAAGGTCGAGCCTGACCTGGATGTAGACATTTCTCCTGTTTTGTCTTGTCTCTTGCTACAAATCACCCTGCAAAGAATAGGCAACAGCAACTTCAATTCACACACATTTGAAGGATGGTGACTCCCGCATTAAACATGGTGAAATTCACAGCCAACAATCAATATGTATTTTCAGGCAAAGAACCATCATTCATTTCTGTTATTGGACAATCTCAGGCAGAAATCATATCTTTTGTGACTTGAATGCACAGCATTTTCAACTGCTTTATTACTGTGGCTGAGAACAGGGCTTTGCTCTGATTGGCATTTAGCTGCTGAGAGTTTCTGAATTACCACTTGCACTTGGGTACCCAGGAAAAGTGTGAGTTTGGTGAGGGGAAGAGAAGGGGAAGAAAAAGTTGTATGCAGAGAAAAAGTTGTTTTTGTTAAGCTTAAAGCAGCTTAATTTGTTATCATTGACACTAGGTGTAATGTTGATTTAACTTTTGCATTGGGATATTGATTTTACAGTGAAAAGCCAGATGCCAGCCATTGTCTACCAATGGCCAGCACAGTCAGAATTTCAGACCCAGCAGGATGTAGAGGAAGAAGGGCAGCCAGAAGAGAAAGGATCTTGCCCTTTCTCTTTGAAGAATTAGCTGGGTGACTCTTGCCAAGTCACTTTGCCTCTGTGGACTCAGACTTTGCACTTATTAGGTGACAGATATGCAGGACTTGACCTAGGTCCCTTCTAGTTCTAAAGGTTTTTGACTCTATGATTGGGGTTGTGCTTTACCCTTTCGTTAACATCTTAAGTGCACAAAATGAGGCAGGTTTCTAAAAAAACATAAAAGCAGGGGTGCCTGGGTGGCTCAGTTTGTTAAGTGTCTGACTTTAGTTCAGGTCATGACCTCATGGTTAGTGGGTTTGAAGCCCACATTGGGCTTTGTGCTGGTGATGCAGGGCTTGTTTGGGATTCTTTCTCTCTGCCCCTCACTCGTGCATGTGTGCTTTCTCTCTCTCTTATATAAACTTAAAAAATAATACAATTAACCTCTAATTAAAAAAATAAAAAGTAAAAAACATAAACAAAAACATAATCTAACACTCATATTGAAGTGTCTACTTCTGCCCAATCTTTATTTTCAAAATCAGCTATTAAGTTGGGAATATGATAGAGCTATTTTTAAGAAGCTAACTGGTTTCCTGAGCACTAATCACTAAAATTTGTGTAGGACTCTAAAGTTTACAGATGGTTCCATATACACCATCTTCTTTGCTTCTTCTTCAATCTGTAATTCTTAGTCTTCTTGAAGTACAGCTCAGAAAAGGGAGGTGAAAATTCTGTACCTCACATTAAAAATCATTAAAAACAGTTAGTCTAAAGAACAAGTTATTACTTCAACAATACCCACTGAAGCCTCTATTATTGTTAGACCCTGTGCTAGAGATGAGGATATAAGGATAGGCATGGTCCTACTCTTATGAAGTTCAAGTGCAGTGGCAAGAGTGTGAATAAAGAGTGATCAGGTAAATAGTTAAGAGAGTGTGCATAGTTCATTACTTCATTGAAACTGCCTTGCCCAGGAGTGGGCATAGAACGGGATATTAAAATCTATCCACTGAATGAATCCAGTGCTCTCTAGAAACACTGTCCCTCCACAGTGACCTCTGAGACATGAGTTGGTGGTCTCAGGTCAGTTTTCAAGGGTACATGAGCCCAGCACATAGGAAGCCCTATGGATTTTGGTTTTTGAGATGTTCTTTGTCTCAAAAACTCATCTGACTGTTTCGCAGGGTGAAAGCGAATGTTGTTTATGGGGCTGCTGGGGGTCAAGTCAATGACAACTATTGAGTTTCCCAGCAATCTCATCATCATTACCATGAGCTCTGGGGTGTTTTGGCAGGAAAAGCCCTTGAAAAACTAGTTAGATGTAAAATGCAACCAAGACATTTCTTGACAGCACCGAATGGTAACTTGCTGGTAATAACTTCACATGCACTAAAACCCATGGCTTTACTCTTAAGAGATGGATTTAGTCTTTGATTCATTATGACCAAATCTTCAAAATAGTAGGTGGGGCACAGTTACTTTGTGGCACAGATATACTCCTTAGTGTTACCTCTATATTGAGGCTCATCTTTGGATAGCCAGGGCCTGGCATAGAGCCTAGAATACAGTAGGCACTGATTGTTTGCTAAAGCAAGATACAACTTATTGTATTGCTTTTTAGTGTTCTTCTTTTATTCCTTTTTTGTTTCATTATTTACCAAAGTAGTTTACATTTGAGTTAAAAATTTAACAATATAAAATGCTTTAAAATAAATGTCCCCTCATCTCACTCCATAGAAATAACCATTTGGTTCTCCCAGACCTTTTCAATTCAAATATTCATCCCTCCCACCTCCAATATAGTATAAAAAATATCTTTTGAAACTAGTTATTTTTACTTATCAATAGAAATCTGACTTTCTTTTCCTGTCGTTATATTGATCTACCTCATTCATTTTAATGACATCACTGTATCCCATAGTACAGGTGAACATGATCTATTGGTCCATTCCTCTATCTTTGACAGAGGACACTAGGCTGCTTCCAACTCTTTGCTGTGAAAATAACACTTCAGTCAACTTCATGAATCTGTGTGTGTGTGTGTGTGTGTGTGTGTGTGTGTATGTGTGTGTGTAGTTCCAAAATTGTGAGAGCATTTCTAAAAACTCTATTTCTGGAAGTAGAATTTCTAGAACAAGAGTTATGCACATGAAAATTTTTTTATAGACACAGACAAGTTGCCTACCAAAAGATGTATTAATTTATTTATACTCTGGGCCCATTAAAATGTTTTTAGTGTCAGGGAATAGAAAAGCCAACCCAAAGTAGATAATGCAAACTTAATGTACCCTGTACCAAAAAGTCCCGAGGGTGCTAGTTTAAGGCATTGTTGGATACAGGCTCAGAAATGATACCCAGCTTCACTCTCCTGGCCTCTCAGTTCCACTTGTTCAGGGGCTCCATCTCAGACAAGTTTCCTGTCATGGGATTAAAACATGTGGAATTCTAGGTGTCATTGCTTCAGGCGATTGTCCAGTGAGAAATATCACATATGTATATCCCAGAAGATTTAGTCAATATCTTGTTGGCTTTGAGGGCTCATGTTCCTACCTCTGAATCACACAGGTTATATGCCCAGGTCCAGAGGGTTTCAATGGTCAACCCTGGAGCTGGGCGTGGAATTACCTGCACCAGAAATTCATGGTCTGAGAGTGAACAGAGTGGTTCTCCAATTAGAGTTGGTAGCTATTTCTGAGTCAATGAATAGAGTGCAAAATCAATAATAGTGTGTGGAATACTATTATAGAGACAGATTCTTTCATGTGGATTTAGGAACTTAGATTGTGTTCCATCTTGAGAGTTGGCTTTTAGAAGAGTTGGCATATAGAATCAATGAAGTGGTATGATTTAAATGACATTCTTCGTATTGCTCGTTGGGACTGTAATTAGGTACTTCTGAAATATTTTTAAGAGCCATCCTTACATAAGATTGGATTTATAACTGAAAAAGGAACACACTCCCTTTAAAAGAAGTAGCAGGTATATTAAAGAACAAAAGCATCTTAGTGGTTTTGTTAAGGTTGCTATGGAAATGACTGAATGCAAATTTTATTTTAAGTCCCCTGAAGTTAGTAGTCTGTAGAGAGATGTTTGGAGCAGGGTTTTGTTGTTGTTGTTTTGTTTTGTTTTTATAAGAAAGAGGGAGGGAGAGAGAGATCTTAAAGTTGGGGTAAAAAGAGTTTAAAGGCTTCTAATCTGGAAGAGGCCTGTGAGATCATTTCTGCTAGTGGTTCTCAAATTTGAATGAGAAGTTTACTAAAATAATTGTAAAATCTGAAAAGTTTGCTAAAATATTTCTTGGCTGCATCCCAGAGATTCTGATTTATTAGGTCTTGGTGAGGCCCATACATTTGCATTTCTAATAAATTCCCAAATGTTACTGGGCTGCTGGGGTGGGATGAGGGTTGTGGTGGTGGAGGACCACAACTTGAGAAGCACTGACCTAGTGAACTTCCCTTCCCCTCAATTCATAGATGAGAAAATTTAAACTTGGAGAGATGAGGGGCTGGGTCAAAGTGACTCTGAGAGTGAGCAGAGGAACTGAAGTTAAAGTCAACTCTTCTGCTTCTCTTCCTTTCCCTCCCCTTTCTTCTGTAAGGAAACTGAGCCCCAAGATGGATATTGCAAAGACCGTAAAACAGAGTTAGGAAAGAACGCAAATTTCCTGACTTCCAGGTGGTACTTTCTCCGTATGTCTCCAGGGTTTCCTCTCCTGGAGAAAGCCCAGGAGATGATGAACTTTCCTGTTCAGTAGACAGATGATTCAGAAAGTGTTTTTCCTTGAAGTAGAGAACAAGGACAGCCTGCATTGTTAGGTAGAATAATTCTTGGGCCCAGACAGAAGGGAGCTCAATAGTAATCAAAAGAGCTCTCTGGTTTGAGTAAAAAGATGCCTATAGCTGATATGGGCAGGGGGATGGGGAAATTTCCCTACCCTCTTAAGTTCTGTAACTGAGAGTCTGTGAATTAAACTAACAAAAGGTAGATTGACAAGAGAAAAGAGCACAAGATTTTACCAAATTTTATGAGCACAGAAGTTCACAGAAAAGAAATGAAACTCAAAGAAGTGATTAGACAATCCTATTGGGAGCTTCCCTCCCAAGGTATAATCTGAAACTGGCCCCCATTAAGATGGAAGAAAGAGACAGGCCACCACAGCTTGGTAGGTGGCAGATTTTAATAAGCAAAGGCTTCTCTTGGGTGGCAGTAAGACAGATAGATCCCTGCACCCACCCACCAAATCTTAAAAGTTATAAAGAGGTGAGCAAAATAAGTCAGGCAGAAAAGGACAAATATCATGTTAGCACTTATAGGAGGATTAGGAGGAACTTAACGGAGGACCATGGGGGGAGAAGAAGGGGAGAAATGGTGGGGGAAAGGGAGAGAGGCAAACCATGAGAGACTCTTGAATGCTGAGAACAAACTGAGGACTCATGGGTGTGGGAGGGAGGGGGGAGATGGGCACGGAGGAGGGCACTTGTGGGGATGAGCACTGGTGTTATATGGAAACCAACTTGACAATAAACTATTTGTAAAAAAAACAGTTATAAAGAGGCTGTAACTGGGTTTAGTCACATATACTATGCAGGTGTTCTCAACACATCACTATCCCAAGGCTGTGTCCTTGGAGCAGCCTCTGGGAGTGGGAAAAGTAAGCAGAACCTACATTCCAGGGATAGGGGAGGGGATGAGTAGCCTCTAAGTGCGTGGGTCCAGCCCATGGGTCACCTGGCGGTCACATCTTTTCAGTGACCTTCCCCAACAGGTTTCGAGGCATGGTAAATTGTGAGGAAGTGACTAGGAAATATATGGAGGAACTAATGGAACATAAAAGTTATTTTAATAAGATAAGTTGATGCAAACTCATCTCAGTGTGATAAGAATACTCTTCTCAAACATCATATGTCAACTATACTTCGATAAAAAATAAAAGAGAATGCTCTTCTCTTCCTGGTCAGGGTTGGGGGGATGTCTCGGGGGTGGTGGATACGCTCACAGGGAGAAATTTATTCCCTGCTTTAAAGCAGGTAAAGGGAGGGCAGAAAACTCTTCTTATAACTTTTGGCTCTCAATTGCTTTTAGCTCAAAATACTCCTGTGCCAAAGTGGCATATTTTGGGGTGGCACATTTTGTACCCTTTCTCTGGATAGAGGACCCAGAGACTTGCAAAGATGAGGACTGAAGAAACTCAGATGTGTGCTAGAGCAGTGTTCGAGGGTGACAGAGTCAGAGGCATGGTCCAGCCTGAGGGTAGCTCAGTTTAGATTAAGCATTTGTTGAAAGGACTAATGGGGCGCCTGGGTGGCTTAGTCGGTTAAGCGTCTGACTTTCGCTCAGGTCATGATCTCACGGTTCGTGGGTTCCAGCCCCGCGTCGGGCTCTGTGCTGACTGTCAGCTCAGAGTCTGGAGCCTGTTTCAGTCTGTGACTCCCTCTCTCTCTGACCCTCCCCTGCTCATGCTGCCTCTCTCTGTCTCCTGGAAATTAAAAAAAACATTAAAAAATTTAAAGAAAAAAAAGAAAGGACTAATATGATTGGATTTCATTTTATTTATTTTTTATTGAAAAGACTTCCTTTAATTGTTGTTATATTTAGAGACTGGTATTTAATGATGTTGCTTAATGAAGAATTCTACTTCAGCTTTTAGAAAATATCTATGTTAATTGTGTCGGTGTAAAGAACAGCTTTTTTTTTTTTTTTTTTTACCACTGGACAATTGCTAAAGGACCATTGTCTACCTTATCTCAATTTTGGGCAACATGGCCAGGAAGAGATAAATAGCTTTGGGAGTACTGGGCTTCCAAACACCAATCTACAAAGTGACAGTAAATGTCATGATCCTCCTGCCTTAAAATATCTTTCCAATCTGGAACCCCAGTGCTCAGGTTAAACATTAGCAGCTTTCCGAATTATCTTGCAAAATGTACACACATTGTCATTTGCATGTCATGATGAAGGAGTTAGCTTATCAGATCACTTCTGTCACAATGGCAGGGTCTAGGGTAACATGGAAAGGGAGAGGCAAAGCAGGGGATGGTAGAAGGGAGCAGAGGGGGTGCAGGGGGCATGCTAATTTAACCATGAGTATATTAAATGGATACAATTCTCTTCTCAGGATTTATAGGTTAGTTTTTCCAATTTTGGAAAGAAAGGGATTATAGTCAGCACTTGGCCAGGTGGGAGGAGTATTTTGGGTGCCAGGTAGATTCCAAAAGTCACTGACATATGACTGCAATTTTTCACCTGTCTCTGTTCTTTCTTTAAAAGGGCCTTCCCTTTCCCTGACACTTTAGGTCATCAGCAATTCACTTGGAGGGTCTTCTTTTTTTATTTTTTAAAAGTTTATTTATTTATTTTGAGAGAGAGAGAGTGCACAAGCAGGAGAGGGGCCCAGTGAAGGAGAGACAGAATCCCAAGCAGGCTCTGCACCTGTATATGTATACTACATATACATCAAATACTATATATATATATACACACACACACACACACACACACACACACACACACTCTTACACACACACAGACACACACACTATACAATAGTGCACATTAAGGGGGCAACGTATGTAAAAAATCCAGTGTAATCAAATCCAGGCCATTGCAGTTTGGGTTTTCAGAAGCAGATGTTGAGATGGAATTTGATGTAGAAGGCATTTATGAGGGGTCAGCTCCGGCGCATGACAAGAGGAGGAAGCAGGACTCCCAGAAGGAGAAGCTGAGAGGAAATGCAAGCCCCACGGAGCCTCAGCGAACCTCGGAGCGGAGTGCTGCAGCTGAGCACGGCCCAGAGAAGGTGCCCTACAAGGGGCAATGATGGTGGGCCCTTCATATCCCTGCCTCACTCAGCCACCAGGTGTGGCTGCCCTGGGAGGGCACACTCTTGTGTGAGGCAGCTCCTCCAGCAGAGGCAGACCCCGTGCTGACATTTGGAGGCCGTCTGCAGGCCACATTCCTGCAGGGAAGCAGCAAACACGTCCCTGAAGGCTGGGTGGCTTATCTTCAAGTCTCCTACACAGGCATTCAACAAACATGTCTCCTCCTGTCTCCAGAACAATCCTTTTTTTTTTTTTTTTTTTTTTACCTTTTCTCCACTTTCTTTCCATTCTCCATCTGTCTGCTTCTCTTGTACCTGCTTCCTCAGATCCCACCCTCCTCAGCAAGCTTGAGAGCGCGTGGCCACCTAGTACCTAGCAATGGTACATACTTCAGCTGCCCTCCTGTATGGTTCCATTTAAACAGGAAATATGGTAAACATTGTTTTATCCCATTCAGATAATTTACCAGTTACTTATGACTCCTCATTTACTTTGGTAGAGATTCAGAAAACAGCGAGGCTTTCTTTCTTCGGCAGAATAGAACGACCCAGATGCTGGCATGTGCGCTGTCAGCCTGTGGCCCGCCAGCTCGTACTAACAGTAGGGGAGAAGGCACTGGGTGCCTCGCTAACAGATTTCCAAGAATGCTACAGGCTGCCAAAAAAGCCATTTGGGCCTGTTCCTTGTCCCTCTGTTACCTTTCTAAAAGATAAAGAGCCTGACAGATCATGAATGGGGATATGAATTTGGTAACATTTGGGAGGAGGTTAATGTCAAAGGCTTTAGGAAACCAATGTATAAATTAGAGAATAGGAGAACATTTAGATTCCTAAATGGCTATGACATTTAGAAGCTGCTTTTACAGATATTTGAAGGTGTGCAGGCAGTGGGAAACCAGACCACGGCAGAGGAATGGAAGCAGCTGTGAGAGCCCCAGATGAGTCTGGGATGGTCTTCCTAATATGACTGATCCTGGCATCATTCTCTGGAGATGTCAGCATCCATAAGTGTCCCAGTCCATGTGTCTCTGAGCTTCTGGGATGATGCATAAATGGGAGACAGAGTGAGAGCATGTGTATCGCTTGGCCACGTTATAGAGAGTGCCTCTGATTCTGTGTTCTGACAGTTGATTGGCTCTCTGTGAAATCTCCTGCATCTGGGCTGGAAAAGACCAGCAGCTCCCTCCAGGGTCTACAACCCTGAAATTCACTTGACAGTGGCCTCTCATGGGCTAGCTTCCTTCAGGGGCCCCATGAAATCCTAGGGAAGTGGGAACTCCCTTTCAAGATTCAGCTGTTTAAGAAAAAAATCTTACTTTGGTAAAAAGTTAAACTTATTCATTTACTGAAACTTTATGCTTGTTGATGAGTAATAATCCATTTCCTCCTCCCTTTAGCTCCTGGCAACCACCATTCTAGTCTTGGATTTTACGAATCTGACCATTTTAGGGACCTCATATAGTGGAAGCATGCAGTACTTGTCTTTCTGTGTCTGGCTTATGTCACTTAGCATAAGGTCCTCAAGGTCCATTCATATTGTCACATATTGTAAAATTTCCTTCTTTTTTTAAAAAATGTTTATTTTTGAAAGTGATAGAGAGAGAATGAGAGAACGCGGGGGGAAGAGGTAGAGAGAGAGGAAGACAGAGGATCCAAAGCAGGCTCTGAGCTTAACAAAGATTCCAATGTGGGGCTCGAACTCATGAACCACGAGATCATGACCTGAGCCAGAGTTGGATGCTTAACTAACTGAGCCACCCAAGCACCCCAAATTTCCTTCTTTTTTAAAGTTAAGCCTCAGCCATTCTACAGAAGAAGCCAATGGTAGGAGCTGAAACTAATTCCACATTTGTGGAGTTTAGGCTGGTGTCCTGAATGCCCTTGTGCAGGGTTCTACAGCACTCAGACTCGACTCTCCCGGCCTCTACCTTTCATTTGCAAGGATACGGTCCCCGGAAAGATTGAGTGACTTGCCCTGTGTCTCACCAATTGTGAACAGGGGGTTGTGAGTCCTGGCCAGGAGTGTTATTTCATACTCAGGTAAGTGTGGTCATAATCTAGTGCTCCTAGGGGACTCGACAGTTAATGTCAATGAAGAAGCTTCCTGGGGTCATGCTTCATTCATTCAACAAACATTTATGTAATGTCTTCTTGATGACAGACTATTATATTAGGTTCTGGGACTATGTCTGAGAACAAGAAAGAAATAGTCATGATCTCAAAGAACGTATAGTTTGATAGGGGCAATGGACCTTTTGATGGTTCATTTTATTTGTCAATTTGATTGGGCCATTGGGGTGTCCAGATATTTAATTTAACATTATTCTGGGTGTGTCTGTGAGGGTACTTTTGGATGAGATTAGCATTTGAATTGGAAGACTGAGTAAAGCAGATTGGCCTTCCCAATGTGGGTGGCCTCATTCAGTCCACTGAAGGCCTGAATGGAACAAAAAGGTTGCATAAGAGGGGAGTTCAGGGGCACCTGGGTGGCTTGGTCAGTTAAGTGTCCAACTCTTGATTTCACCTCAGGTCATGATCTCATGGCTTCTAAGATCCTGCTTGGGATTCTCTTCTCCCTCTCTCTCTACCCCTCCCTGCTCTCAAAAAACAAATACATTTTTAAAAAAGAGGAGAGTTCAGTGACTTGACCTCTGAAAGTGGACATTGGCCTTACCTGCCTTCAGACCGAACTGGAAGTTACACCATCATTTCTGCTGGGTCTCCAGCTTGCCAACTGCAGTTTTTGGGATTTTTCAGCATCCATAGTCAATGAGTCAATTCCTTACAATAACTCTCTCTCTCTGGCTATGGAGGTACCTATCTATGTATCTATCTTGGCAGTTCTATTTCCCTGAAGAACCCTAATACAGACATTAAACAAACAATCTATATCCTGATTAATTACAGAACTGCTTGGGAGTGCGGCATGTGATATGTTGATATGGAAATATCTAGTGGCTAAGTCTATTCTAACATCTCAGGATTATTCTAGATTCTGGCCTTTCCCCAAAGAGTCATGGACCATTGGATCATCTCCCACAATGTGGTCACCTCTTTTGTCCACAGGGTAAGAAATGACCCACCCAGCTCTATACTCCTAAGTCTGGTCCAAAATAAGAAAAGTCTCTCCCTATCCCTTGACCAGTCTTGATTCCAGGTAGGGGAGGCCAGAAAAACAAAATATCTATTTTTCAGTTCCCCTCATTTCCTTCTCAGTACTTAAAATTCTTTTGATAAGATGAATGAATGAAAACAAACACCTTGAACACCTCTGCCGCTTGGTGTTCTGCACATTTAGTGTAATTTTGACAGTGGAACTAAGAATGTCACCATCCTTTACATACCTCAATACCTTGCTTGCAGTTTTAGGAATAGCCTTGCTTTCACGGTGGACAGGTTGGGATGGTGGCAGGGTGGGTGCTACACTGTGGGGGGCAGCATGTAGGTTTTGGATGTGGTGGAATATAGTCAGACTAGTGTGGATGTCAATCCTGGCTGCCTGTTGTCAGTGTGACCCTGAGCGAGTCATTCAAATTTGTCTGACCCCAGCTTCCTTACCTGTACAATGGGCTCATACAAGAGCTTGGGTGGGTTGCCAGGAAGATTAAAGATAAAGTCTAGAAATCATCTAACACCACTCTCGCATGTAGCAGACACCCAGTTAATCACCTCGATTGATATAGTAGGTAATTTTCATAGGAAGACCCCTGTGTTCTTCTTGTTTCTTGGTCCTACGTTGGTTAGGTTCACAGAAGAATGGAGTCTGACTGGTTAAGTTAAACAATGTTCTGGTTTACTACTGCAAACTTGGTGTAAAACAATAGCCAATTTGTGCACGTGGATCACATGGGTCAGAGGTGCATACAGGGTTGACTTGTCTGTGCTCCACCTTGTCTGGGGCCTTGGTGGGAAAACTTGAATACCTGGGGCCTGAGATCCTACAGGCTTCTTCACAGGCATCTGGTTAGGTGTGAAGTGGTATCTTATTGTGGTTTTGATTAGCAATTCTCTGAGGGTTAACGATGCTGACTATCTTTTAATGTTCTTCTTGGCCATTTGTATATATTCTTTGGAGAAATGTTTAGCTAAATTCTTTGCCTATCTTCAAATTGGGTTGTCTTTTATATCATTGGCTTATACGCATTCTTCATATATTCTAGACACATTTTCCTTACTGGATATTTGATTTGCAAATATATTTTTTCCCCCATTCTGTAGGGTGTCTTCACACTTTTCTGGGAGTGGCCCTTGAAGTGCAAGTCTTAAAATTTAAGTCCAATTTACCTGTATTTACTTTTGTTGCTTGTGCTTTTTGATGTCATATTTAAGAAGTCTGATTTACTCCTGTATTTTCTTCCAAGAATTCTAGAATTTTGCTGTGATATTTAAGTCTATCATCCATACTGGGTTAATTTTTGCATTTAGTGTGACTAAAGGGTCCAACTTTATTCTTTATATGTGGATATCCAGTTTTCCCTGCACCATTTGTTGAAAAGGCAATTTCCCCCCATTAAATTGTCTTGGGATCCTGGTCAAAAATCAATTGACCATAAATGTTAAGGTCCACTTCTGATTCTCAATTTTATTCTGTTTATCTCTATGTCCAGCCTTATGTCAGCCACACTTATACCGTGATTACTGTAGCTTTGCAGTAAGTGTTGAAATGAGGAAATGTGAGTCCTCTAGCTTTGTTGTTTTCAGCATATGATGTTTTGGCACCAAAAACACATCCTATCATGAAAGCCAAAATTCTAGGTAAAATAGTGAAATAGGCAATTTTGGACCAACTGCCTCGCTTTTTGTGTTCCTTTCTTTAAAAATAATTCCTATGAGTATTCAGACCCTCCACATGCTTTTCATCCATCTCTTTCTTCATCAAAAGCTTCTCTCTGGGGGAAGAATACAATACACTTTTTCTTTTGTAGTATAAGTGACTAAAAGAGCTTCAAGTTATTAGCATTCTCAGGAGAATTTGCTTTTCAAAAAAAGGGGGACAAAAATGTCTTAAATCTGAAGAATTATTCTCTAATGGTAACATTTTCTTTATAAGTAGGCAGAGAAATTGCTTTTTATCAGCCAGAGAAGTCCTCATATTGCATCTGAAATGACTTTATGAATGCGCTGGTATGCTGTCTATGCTCAAGACTGGCTTTACCCAAAGTTTATCGGTTTTCTCTCCCCCAATTGTGAGTTTTATTCCCATCATTTACTTGCTTGTTGACTTTGGAAAATTAACCTCTATAAACCCCAGTTTCCTCTTAAGTAATATGGAGAAAATCATGTTTGCTGCAAAAATGTCTAGCATTTGGCCTGTTTTGCTACCCAAAATAAGACTGATGCACATTTCAACTTGACAAATACCACTCGTCATTCTCTCTTCAGGGAGAGGCAAGCTTTTTATTAAAATGATTTAATTTCTTTCTTACAACATCCCTAGTGATGGTACGGGAGAGCCATTTAGGAAAGACAGGTTTTATTAAAAACAGTATCTGGGAAGGGGTGGCTCAGTTGGTTGAGTGTTCGACTACTGATTTTGGTTCAGGTCATGATCCCACAATCACGGGATTGAGCTCTGAGCTCAGTGTGGAGCCTGCTTGAGATTCTCTCTCTCTCTCTCTCTCTCTCTTTCTCCCCTCTCTGCCCTTCTCCCTTGCATTCTCTCTAAAAAATAAAATTAAACAACAACAACAGTATCTGGGAAAACGGAATGGGGAATTTTAAATTCTCCCTCGATACCAATAACTCCTGGATGTGTGACATTCTGCTCAGTCACCTGATAGGGAACAAGGGTTTGCACTTGATCACATTAGTGATGATGCGTAGCTTTCCTCAGAGCATTCCTTTGAGGCCATCATTATTGCCATGTCAGAGATGAAAACCTGAGCTCGCAAAAGCTAACAGACTTAAGACCCAAACCTCTTCCCATGCACTCCATGGATCTGTAAGGATGAGAATGGACTTGGATCCTAAGGCCTCCACCCACACCATTCCAGAACCAAGAATGTATACTTTGTTGTATACACTTCATTAGAGATTTTATTTGGCCAGGGAAGTGTTTCTGTTTCTAGCACCTTCTCTGTTGTTTTATTTTTTTTTTAAATTTAATTCCAGTCGGTTAACATACTGTGTTACGTTAGTTTTAGGTGTACGTATTTCTTTGTTGTTTTAGGATGGAAAATACAAAACAGATGACTGCAAAACATAAAACACCTGCATATTTTTCTGAGTTGCTATGTGACACAGTTGAATGTCAGTGCCTCTAGGCCTGAAAATCGCCGCAGACAACAGATTCTTCTTTCTCCTAATGTAGAGCAGCTGTGCTTTAAAGTGCCAGGCCACCACCCAGGCCGCGGCGGGGCGGGCCGAGCATTCCTGGACCTGTCCGGTAGATGGCAGCATTGTGCAGCCGATGCTCCTCTGCCCGCATGAGCCCTACTTTCCCCCTCCCCCCTTACCCGGTGTTTGGCTGCGAGGCGCAAGCAGCAGCGCCTCTCTAACTCCCCCGTTGCCGTTGTGCTGCACCATCTACAGATGGTCTACGCCTGGCAGGTCACAACAGGTCTGAATCCACAACACGGGGCTTCCTGACAGTTGAGTGTTTTAGTGGCTCCGGCACAACCCTTCCTTTGGCTAATTAGCCCAGATCGTTATTTCCCGCCCCCCGCCCACCTCTCATCTAGGAGAAACCAATAAATGTCCCCATTTAAGTGGTTTTCTCTCCCAATCCTTCTGTGCCTTGAGCTTTATCCTTAGAGACCACCGACTGCTTACTACACCTCCACCCCCGCCGCCGCTCACACTGCCAGGTCGCTGCCTCTCAGGTTCTTCCGCCAACAGAAGCTCTGTGGACGCATGCGATGCCAATCACGGCCACTAGAGGGCACCGTCGTCACGCGCTGCGCAGGAGCCTGGCTGGGAAGGTGGCGGCTGGTCCCGTGCCGTCCTAGACTTGACCTTGGGACCCGCAACTGCTGGTGGCGAGGTATTCTCTCTTCCTGACTGTATGGGAATCCTTCACGGAGTGCTCTGAATCCCATACCCTCAGAAATCTCATTCCACCCATCCTCCTCCTCGCTTGTTTCTCAACCTTTCTGAATCGATTGGCTCTTTCCTATCAGCTTTTAAACATCTTGAAGTAAACCTTACCTTGAAGAAAAAAAAAAATCTCCGTGACAAGAAGTTCCTCTCTGCCGTCTACCTCTATCTTTCAGGGTACCCCCACCCCCATCAAGCTTGTGGTTTGCGAACTTCCTCAAGCCTCTTCCACCCTCCTCTCCACTTCTTTGGAAGCTCATCCTTATCTTATTTGATCTCCTTAGATTTGGCATCCTCTCCCTTCCTCCAAACTCTATCCCACCGTTACTACATCTTGGTTTTAAGACTTTCACTGCACTGGCTGTTCCTTTCTATTTTTCAAGAATTTTCTCCCTTTGCCAAATCTTTCAGTGCCAGCATTCTGTCTTTGGTCCCTTCTCACTTTCGTCAACCTACCTGACAATCCGTTTATGTGCACGGAGGCAAAACCCATCACCACCTTCTCCACAACCATCATTTATTGCTCACTAATCCCGATGACAACCACATTTTCATCTCCAGCCAAATTTCTCTTTTGAGCTACAGACCCATTTCTTCATTTTGCCATACTAGCAGGGGATGATTGGAAATATCCTTATAAAGCCATCTCTGGGCTATTACATTGAGGATGGTGGGCAACGTTTGTCTCCTGTATAGCAATGTTTTGAATAACAATACTTCACCTCCACACCGGTGGTACTTCTCTTAAAAGGCTTATCCAACAGATGAATGGATCAAGAAGATGTGGCTTATCTATACCATGGAATACTACATGGCAATGAGAAACAATGAAATCTGGCCATGTGTAGCAACATGGATGGACCTTGAGGGTGTTATGCTGAGCGAAATAAGTCAGGCAGAGAAGGACAAATATCATATGTGTGCACATATAGGAGGATTAGGAGGAACTTAACAGAGGACCAAGGGGGAGAAGAAGGGCGGAAATGGTGGGGGAAAGGGAGAGAGGCAAACCATGAGAGACTCTTGAATGCTGACAAAAACTGAGGACTGATGGATGTGGGGGGGAGGAGGGATGGGCATGGAGGAGGGCACTTGTGGGGATGAGCACTGGGTGTTATGTGGAAACTAATTTGACAATAAAATATTTGTAAAAAAAAATAAAAATAAACTAAGTGCAAAAAAAAAAGAAAAAAAGAGTTAAAATCCAATAAATAAATAAATAAATAAATAAATAAAAGGCTTATCCAAGATTGAAAAAATTTCCTTACCTAGTGCTTAACTAAAGATGCAGTCAGTTATTCTAACCAAAATCATATTCTTCCTCCTTCTTTTCAGGGAACCTGGCCACATGATCTGAATCTCTGTTAGCCCTGGCTGGTTGGACTGGGACACCTGACCCAAAGCTACAAAAATAGGGGTGGCACTGTGATGGCCAGAGCCTTCTTTTGAGATTTTTGGGACCAGAACACTGAAAGGAATGGTCTAGTTAAAATATGGAAAGCTGAGCTGAAAAGTCACATAAAGTGGCGGAGGGGATATGTGAGAGATGAGCAAACCGAGGCAGCTGGCTGAGTAGAAGGAGGAAGAAAGAGGTGAGGGTTAGAGCCCCAGAATGTCTCCATTTCAATTTTTTGATAACCCAGCAGTCTTTTCTGCCCTTGGCTTCTGAAGGTTTTTCTTTTCTTTTCTTTAAAAAGTTTCTTTTAAGTTTATTTATTTTGAGAGAGAGAGAGAGAGCAGTTGGGTGGGGCAGAGAGAGATGGAGAGAGAATCCCAAGTAGATTGCATGCTGTCAGCATAGAGCCTGACATGGGGTTTGAACTCATGGTGAAGTCATGACCTGAGCTAAAACCAAGAGTCTGATGCTTAATGTACTGAATCACCCCAGGAGCCCACTGAAGGTTTTTCTATATTCTTTCTGTAGACTCTTCACTTTGAGCCTGTCCAGAATTGTAGCTAATTCATGAAGAAGTAGAGGGCAGAAAAGCAAAGGAAGAAAAGACAGGCAGCAGAAGGGACTAGTAGAAGGTGCTTTGAGCAGGCACCCCCACAGGATTGACAGAAGCTGGGGAGATTAGTGGCTGGCAGTGGTGGTAGAGGAAGCAGACTCATGGCTCCCCTGTGGAATTTACCACTTATGTTCCTGAGAATCTCCACATTCCACCTACCACTGGATCTCAGCGAGTTGGTCAGCAATGGCTCCAAAAGTCTGTTTTCTGAAAGTGTCACAAGACTTTGGAATGGGTAATACCAAAATTCATAGCAGCATGAACATTTATTGAATGCCTATTGTTTGTTTTGGGGGGAAATAGAAGTGAATGAGATAATGGTCCCTGCCTTCCAGGAGCTCAAAATCGTTCAGAGAACACAAACATCTAAATATAGCAGGTTAAAAATGCTAAAGTTGAATTATGTACAAAATGCACAAGAATTTAAGAGAAGGAATCATTAGTTCTACCTTTGATGGGGGTGGGAAGGAGGTAGGGAGAAATTGAAATGGGAGATGACTTTTGACCTGGACCTTGACGGACAAGTAGGAGTTTGTCAAAGTAGAGGGGTTTGCATTCTGGGGACAGAGAGCAAAGGCTCAAAGATATACGAACACATGGCATATAGGTAGACCTATATTATTACACTAGGTGAAGTGGGGGTGGTAGTGGAAGAGGCAGCAGAAGATAGCAAAAGGCCAAAATGTGAAGGGCCTTGAATGTCATGATTAGGAGCTTGGAATTTATCCTGAAGATACTGTGGACCCCAAAAGGTTTTTAATCAGGCAGTTGTGTAATCAGAGCTGCCTTTGGAAAGACAACTGCTGTATAGAGGTATCTGGAGGGAGGAGGGAGTAGAGGAAGTCAATCACAGTGTGGCTGGATCTCGCTATATCTGATACTCTCTAGCAATATCCTGGGACTAAGATAGAATGTGGGTAGGTCATAAATTGTAATTGATTTGAGCATTATAATGAAAGAAAGTTGATGAATCCAGGCATGCTACTATCAACACAGAAGGTCAGTGGTTCTATTGCTGTGACAAGGGGTACTATATTCATTCATTCATGCATGCATACATTCATTCAGCAAATATTCATTGAATATCACCCCAGGCCAAATACAGCACTGGGTATCATGATGAGAAAGCAGGTATGGCTGTTGCTGTCATGGAATCTTTTGTTGAATGACAGAGACAGCGATTAATCAGATAATTTAATGACTGAGTGCATGAATTTCCCACTTGGAAGGGAAAGAGTATGGTTCTGTGAGTATATAACAAAGAATTTACCCTGGCCTTAGCTTGAGTTGAGTTGTAAAGGACTGTTAGGAGTTCATCAGGGGAAAGCAGGAGATTTCAGGAGGGGGAGCAGAATGTGTCAAAGCCCTGTGACCCAAAAAAGCATGGTATGGTTGATAGACTGGAAGCTTGAGTGTCAGATGAGCTGGTGGAAGAGACAGAAAATAAGCCATGGGAACTTGTCCAGGTCAAGTTTAAAATAAAGTATTTGTGGGGCGTTTGGCTTGCTCAGTTGGTAGAGCATGTGACTCTTGACTGTGGCGTCATAAGTTCGAACTCCATGTTGGGAGTGGAGTCTACTTAAAAAAAAAGAGAGAATAATTTAAAAAAAAAGATAAAGCATTTTTTTGAGGAAAACAGTTAACTGAGAATGACACAAAGGTTGGGGGTGGGAAAGTGGAAAATCTAAATTGCAGAATCAAGATCCAAGAAAACCTCACAGGTCTAAATTAAAAATGTTGTAATTAAAAGAAATAACCAGTGTTGGCAAGGACATGGAGGAAAAAGGATCACTTATGCACTGTTCATAGGAACATAACTTGACGCGACCACTGTGGAAAACAGTATGGAAGTTCCTCAAAAAACTGAAAATAGAAACACTGTATGATCCAATAATTCCACTACTGGGTATTTACCCAAAGAAAACAAAAACCCTAATTCAAAAATATATATGCACCCCTATGTTTATTGCAGCATTATTTACAATAGTCAAGATGTGGAAAAAGCCCATGTGCCCACTGATAGATGAACAGATAAAGAAGACGTGGTGTGTACGACACACACACACACACACACACACACACAGACACACATACACCAATATGACACAGCCATTAAAAAATGATGATATTTTTTCATTTTTGCCAATATAGATGGACCTGGAGGATATCATGCTAAGTGAAGTAAGTCAGACTGTGAAAGACAAATACTATCTGACTTCACTCATGTGGAATCTAAAAAACAAACAAATAAACAAACAAAAAGCAGAGTCAGACCGATAAACACAAATACCTATAATTACAAACTGATGGCTGCTAGAGAGAAGGAGGGTGCCAGGATGGGTAAAATGGGTTAGGGGAGTGGGAGACACAGGTTATGAAATGAGTAGGTGAGGGCAATAAAAGGCACAGCATAGGGAATATAGTCAGTGGTATTGTAATAGCGTTGCGTGGTGACAGATGGTCCCTAACTTGCGGTGAGCATAGCATATAGAGAAGTTAAATCACTATTTTGCACACTTGAAACTAATGTAACATTGTGTGTTAGCTATGCTCAAATACAAATATTTTTTTTAAGTGATAGAGTTCAACAACTGTGAAATTCTACATTTAGGTTAACATTTTTAATTGACTTTCAAAGATTTATTTATAAGGATGTTTATCAGTGCATATTTATAGTAGTGAAAAAATGTGGAAAATGATCTAACTCTAAAAAAATGATTATATATCCCTACATATACAAAATTGGGTTTAAATGCTAGCTTCTCCATATATTAACCATGTGATTAACAAGTTACACAACTATGTTATGCCTCAGTTTCCTTATCTAGAGATAAGGTTACAAATATTACCTCACATAGTAAGTGCTATATAAACACTACCTAAGTGTTAGCTATTATTATTACCTATTAAGGTTATGTTTCCAAATATGTGTAATGTCAGATAATGCTCAGTATACCCTTGACTCTTGAACAATATGGGGGTTTGGGACACTGACTCCACAGCACAGTTGAAAACCCATGTATTACTTTTGACTGGAAGCCTTTCTGTTAACGTAAATAGCTGACTAACACATATTTTTTAACGTTATATGTATTATATGCTGTATTCTTATAAAAAAGTAAGCTAAAGAAAATGTTATTAAGAAATTGTAAGAAAGTGAAAATACACTTACAGTACTGGACCCTATTTATTGAAAAAAGCCACATATAAATGGACCCACACAATTCAAACCTGTATTGTTCAAGGATCAACTGTATAATATTGAGTGGGAAAAAAACCCTACATTATTAAGTTTAATCCCCTTTTGCTACACATCATCTAGGTTTAATATTTTTTTAGTTTTATGATTTTTAAAAAGTTTATTTAAGAGAAAGAGAGCAAGGGAGCACACAAGTGGGGGAGGGGCAGAGAGAAGGAGAGACAGAATCCCAAGCAGGCTCTGCACCACCAATGCAGAGCCTGATGTAGGGCTCAAACTTGAGAATCGCGAGATCATGACCTGAGCCAAGATGAAAAGTTGGACCCTCAACCAACTGTGTCACCCAGGCGCCCCACACATCATGTGGGTTTATATTTTTGTGTAGTTTATATCTTCTGCTTTGTCATCCTGGGGTGTAAAATGTGGTCATGTGCCTCCAGTGAGCCAAGTAGAGCTATCTCATTCAGCATGGACATTTTCTTCTCATTCTCAGTGATCTCCTTCTTCTGACATATTTAAGGCTCCTCTGTCCTACTTTGTTCAGACTAAAGAATAAGTGCCTGTGGAGAGCACTTTGGGGAATCTTATTAGTCCAAAGTGGGCTGGATTTGCTGCTCCCAAAACTGGTGTCTAGTGACATGGCTATCACTGCCAGGGGCCATACCTGGCTGTGCTATCAGAGCTGGTTGGGGGATAGTTCTCATGGTGCTGGGAAGAGATTTCTTCTCATTGTTCTGTACCAATAATGGCCTGGGTTCCTAGTGTGTTAGTTTCTTAGTGTGCCCTCATCACATTATTCTCAAACCCATGGTGCCCCGGTGGCTGATGCAGTGGAATGTTCCTTTCTTGGCCATGTGTTATGCCGGAACCAAAACACCAATAATTCAGGAATCTGGGCTCCTGTATAAAAGTAACTGAACTCATCAGAGATGATGAAAACTAGTGAAGATAAGAAGTAGTTGGGGTCTTGATTTCTTTCTTTCTGGGAAGCTTCTAGGCACCTTCTCAAATCGGCTCACCTGCTTTCCAGTGGCATTTGGTGTGGGGAATAAGTCTAGGAGTTCCCTGAGTTTGCAGCAATGGGTTAACAAGGTTTAGGACGAAAGCATCAAAGAATAGGTAAACAGGTCAAAAGCACCCCCAGCACAGAACAAAAGCATAGAGTGGAAAGCTGCTTCCACAGGCTAAGAACTTCCAGAATAGGTAAACAGGTAAACAGGGAGATAGACTGATAGACTGCTGCAGTAGGGTGAAATTGCCCAGAGCTAGTTAGCAAAAGAAAGGTGCCTTGTTGACCTGAGGTAGTATGCTCTACCTGTCTTATCCCCCAGGCAAGTTAAGATAAACAGGTAAGGCTCCTGGTGCCTGCAGTAAATAGCCATCTGCTTGCCACTAGGATTTTGTTTTGTATTGACCCAAACTCCTAACACCGCATATCTTTCAAACCCCCTTTCTCTCACACACTTGAGCTAATGATCACTGTTTCATTGTCTCTTTCTGCACACCCATCACCATTTGTAAGCCTTGTGATCTTAATAAATATGGAGCAAGGACCCTTACTAGGGGCTCTTGTCTCCTCCTGGACATTAGCCTCTCTCATATTTAATTCTGCATCTGCTCCCTTGCTGGACAAGAGAGAACTCCAGACTCAAAGTCTGCAACAATCTAGCTTTAGCACCAGGGGGGTGAGATGGGCAGCCTTTGTCAAGAAACATATTCCATGACAAAAAAATATTGTTGCCTTATGATGGGTGCCTCTGCCTTACATTTGCAAAACTAAAAGAAACTGCTCATGTGATTGTTTCCAGAACAAAAATGTGTCCCAAGATGACTTGTTAGACATGGAAGTGGCTGGCAACTTTTAACTTGCAGATTTTCTTGCTAACAAAAAATTTTAAATTCTGTCTCATCAGGGATACTGCTGCATATTCATGAAAAGGAAATTGACTGGAAAGAGCTATACCACAGTGTTAACCGTGCTTACCTCTGGGTGGTGGGATTCCAATGGATTGTTTTTTTAAAAATATATTTTGTTATATTTTCCAGATTTTTGACAATGAATATGTATAACTTTCACAATTAAAGTTACAGATTCTGCCAGTACATTTATTAAAAACAACAACAACAACATAGTCATTTGAATGGATAACAGATGGGAACATCTGTGTGAATTTTTACTCTTGTCCTAAATCCATCCCAGTTATTCCAAAAGACAATCCCATTTTTTGCAGGCAGATCTCAATGGCTAGTACCATTGACAGGTCAGTGTGTTATTTAAGAGTTATTTAAGAGTTGCATATGGCAACAACGAGGGAGGTTTAGAATTAGCCTTTGTGTTGGGCTCTACCTCAGAGTTCTGAGCCCCCTAACTACCCCTCTACATATTCTGCCATTGGAAGGTATGTATGGCATCCCCAAGACTACCCTCAAGCTTGACAATTTGCTTGAAGGACTCACAGAACTAAGAAAAGCTATTATATTCACATTGTAGCTGTTGACTACAATGTAAGGATACAGATTTTTTTTAACGTTTATTGTTTTGGAGAGAGTGTGTGAAAATAGGGGAGGGGCAGAGAGAGAGGGGGACAGAAGATCTGAAGCGGGCTCCATGATGACTGTAGAGAGCACTATGTGGGGCTTGAATTCACGAACTGTGCTATCATAACTTGAGCTGAAGTCAGTTGCTCAACTGGTGCCCCAGGATATAGATTAAAACCAACAAAGAAATAAGGTGTATAGGGTAGAGTCCAGGAGATTCTAGGCACAAGCTTCCATTTGTCCTGATCCAGTGGAATTGTGTGGAGACCACTCAATTCCCCCAGCAATGATGCATGACAACACACATGAAGTACTGCCAACTTGAGCCTTGGTGTCCAGGGTTTGAGGGGTCAGTCATGTAGACATTGAGTGCCATGTAACTGACCTTGGCTACTCAGTCTCCATCCTCCCCAGAATATGGCCCAGGGCTCCAAGCAAACAAAAAGGGGCATTTACCATATATCACATTGTTAATATTAACAATCTGTCATGGCTCCAGGCCCCAGGCGTACAAAGATTCTTTCTTTCCACACATAGGATATTCCAAGGGTTTACAAGTTACTTAGTAGCTGGTTAAGGGCAAGTCCTTTCTTTGAAGTGTTTAGAGTTTGAGTACCCCAATCTTTTACTGCACAAGAGATCAGGCTCTAGAAGCTTGGGCCTGGCTCTTTTGTCTGGATCTCTTGGGTACTTAGAGTTTTCCTGTTTGTCACCCCTTTCTAGATTATGGGGCCTGAGCCAGGTGGGCAAAACCCTATTTTATTCTCCTCATGGCTTTATACACTATTCTCTGAGGACCTGGTGGAGGCAGAATTCTGTGTAGGATCTTGGGCTAGGTTGGCATTCTCATGGTCAATATTTTATATCTCTGAAAGTGTGTCCCAGCTCTTATCTTCCCATGGGTCTCTGTGAGATCCTTGAAAATGGGCTTCATTGGCCTAATATGCTTGGATTAGGATTTGGACAATTGATGATGGCCTGTACTGGTGCCACAGCTCTGCCCACACAGCCCTAATACCCCTGGTAAAACCCTGTACAACCTGGGTCCAGCTCCTTTCTCCTCATGTGCCTTGTGATTAAGGTAACTTAATCCCTGATGGGTGCAAATCTATAACATATATGATGTGCAAGAGGTCTGGGGTTGATCATAAGCTTTAATGAAAGAACTGGGAGGCAGTCATTTAGAAAGTAATGGGCAGTATAGCATTTGGGAAGAATGACAACTTTGCAGTCAAATATGGTTGAATTTGAATCCTTGCTTAGCCATTTCCTAGTTCTGTGAACTTGAGCAGGTTATTTACTTCCCGATTTTCAATTTTTTCATCTGTAAAATGGGAATATTAACATTGTTTGTGGTTATGATTAAAAATAAAGGATGCTAAGTGGTTAGCCCAGTATCTGGCATATGGCGGGCTGCAATGAATAGTAACTATTAGTAATGTAATTTGGCTATGTTAACAGGTTAAGTGTCCCTAGATAAATGAAAGTAGTAGACATACTGCTCAGTTTCACCGGGGGACACATGTTCAATTTGGGGCACTCCACTCTAAGATCTTTATGTCGTGTGTGTGTGTGTGTGTGTGTGTGTGTTCATGTGGGTGTGTGTGATTGAACATTTATAGTCTTTCTAAAGTTGGTGGTCAGAAAGGCAAAGAGCCTGAAAAACATCATATGAAGGAAATGGGGATATTTAACTTGGAAAAGAGAAAGCCTAGCTTATGCTGCCTTTAATTATTTGCTGGTTACCATTTGAAGCAGAGGTAGACACATGTGGTGTAGATCCTAACGATCTATCTGTCCAATGGGTAAACTCTAGGTAGGCCAAACTCTGCAAGAAACAGTGTTGGCTGTCTAATAATTAGAGCTGCCCAATAGCAGAGTAGGCCGCCTCTGCATTGTCCTGGCCCTGGAATTATGCATTGGCAGATGTATGATTTGTGTATACACAAAGATTTCAACTTTGGACAGGAGCCTGGCTGAGAATGAATGCCAAGGCCCTATGTCTTTAGTGGCTGCCTTGCTCATTTTTCTTGTTAAGATCCCACAGGAGGCACCATTCATAAAAGGCCTCTTGATATTAAATACCATTATAACTTTGAAGGAGCTGCGAATACTCATGGAATGTGAAAAGTGAAGTCTTTCTACCTTACACCTACTTGTCTCCCTAGAATGAAATTTCAACTTGGTTTAGGAGAGAGTGTCCCAGCAAGTGTTTCTTTTCAGAATGATTAAAGTCTCTGGGCCTATCTGGACTCATTCATTTTAACTATTCCATTTCCCAAGAATATCATCTCATTACTTTTTCAATGGCCCAATATTTTCTGTACAAGTGAATGAGTCCAGAAAGTCATTTCAGCCATTGATTATTTTTGGTGACCTCCTGATCTGTTCTGAATCCCTTTTCTTTTAATTTCCATTTATGTCCTCCTGTCTTGTCATCTGTTCTGAGCTGAAAATAGTAACTTGGCTTGACCTTATTATCTACCATTTAAGATTTTATAGTCTTTGGTTAAATCTCATCTTAATAAGTATTGCTAGGCTGTAGACTGTAGTTTTTCTTTCTTTCTTTCTTTTTTTTAAGGCTGTTCTTTGCAGCTCATATCTGTTTTCACAGGAACAACTTTACCATTCTTCTCTAAGTATGCCAAAATTTCACCTCATCTTTTTGATAAGAGTTGGCTTCAAAGTCAGACATCAGAAGATATACTCATCTGGGGCACCTAGGTAGCTGAGTCAGTTTAGCATTTGACTTCAGCTCAAGTCATGATCTCGTGGTTTGTGAGTTCAAGCCCCATGTTGGGTTCTGGGCTGACAGCTCAGAGCCTGGAGACTGCTTTGGATTCTATGCCTCCCCCCCACCCCCTGCCCATCTTTGTGCTCTCTTTCTCTCTTAAAATAAATAAACATTAAAAAAAGAAGATATACATATTTGTTTAGAAACAAAGAATACTCCTATTTAGCCTTGAACTATCTTGCAAATCTGTTTTTGAAAAGAATATTACTTACATGAGATTTAAAATGCCACTGTACAGGGCAGCCTGCTAAGTGGTGTTAGTTAGATCTTAATGTGGCTGAACTGTTTAGCTCCTTTGGTAGAAGTAAATTTTGATGTAGAATAAGAGAGTGCAGTGGGATAACTCTGGGCACATATTTGGCTAAACAGTATTCTTTTAGGACACATTTATGGAATGCCTGGCTATGATTTGGCAATAGGATATGGAAGGACACACTAAAAAGACACACTAGTTGACTTCAAGGATCCCACCCCTGTGCAGGGATGTGGGCTATTCATTAAGACACATGAGAAAACATAAAGTAGTTTCAGAGCTAGAAGGCAAACTTCAGGTTTTGAGAACAGGATCTGGGTGGCCCAAAGTTGTTTTCATACTCAGAAGTGGGGAAATGAAAACAAAGTGGTAGTTTTCTTCCAGCTCTCTCAGGTGATTTTTTTCATTGAGGAAAAACAGTTCATAGATATTTTAAATTATCTTTCTAGCGGCGCCTGGGTGGCTCAGTCAGTTAAGTGTCCGACTTTGGCTCAGGTCAGATCTTATGATTCATGGGTTCGAGTCCCACATCAGGCTCTATGCTGACAGCTCAGAGCCTGGAGCCTGTTTTGGATTCTGTGTCTCCCTCTCTCTCTGCCCCTCCCCCACTCATGCTCTGTTTCTCTCTGTATCAAAGATAAATAAACTAAATATAAAAAAATAATCTTTCTATTATGTCCTGTCTGATTGCGTGTTTCTCAAAACCCATGCAGTCCTTTGAGGCTTGGGCAGGACTTCTGATTTTCTTAGGGCCTGTCTTTGTTGGCAAATCCAATTTATGAGGAAGTAGCATATCAGCAGGAAAGGTAAAGACTCCCCTTTCTTCATGGCTAAAGCCCTCCTCCTTCTCTCTGTCACCAAGTCTTATTCATGTCCCCATGCCCAGTCCGCATTCCACCTGCCCTAGCACACCTTCTCTGAACTCTCAGCTGGACGTGAGCTCTGCTTAGCTGCAGTGTATTCAAGCATCAGTCTCCAGAGCTCTGCTGTCGTGCTTGGCACCCACAGGGTGGCATTGTGAGCTGTCCTTTTCTGTTTATGGTGGAGGTTGGCCATGATCACGTTGCCATCATCACTCTCAAAGTGGGAGAAAAACTACCAGGTGAAGGTGTGAAGGATATCATACAGGACAACATTCAGACCAGCCCTCCTTTAAGGGCTTATAATCCAGTCAGTATAGTTTCTCTCCAAACCAAGTTGGCTGGTATTAGCTGAGATCTATGAATTCTATGAGAACTTTAAAAGGTTGTGTTTTTCTTTCAATAATAATGAAGTATTTTTATCACATACAAGGATTGAAATTATATTTTGCAATGATAATTTGCTACTGATAGATATTTCAAAGAATAAGAATGAAGTTTCTTAAGACTCTATTATTTACTTGTTTAAACATTTTTTAAATGTTTATTTTTGAGAAAGAAACAGAGAGCCAGTGGTGAGGGGCAGACAGAGAGGGAGAGATAGCACAGAGCCTGACGTGTGGCTCGAATTCACAGACCTGAGATCATGACCTGAGCTGAAGTCTGATGCTTAATCGACTGAGCCACCCAGGTGCCCCAGGACTCTATTATTTAAATTGAGGTTTTGTAGATAAACTTTCAGGTCAAGAGACTATTTTTTTCTCCACAAAAAGTCCTTATATTACTCAAGTTTGAAGGACATTGGTTCAGTTGATTTCTTTCCTTCCTTCCTTCCTTCCTTCCTTCCTTCCTTCCTTCCTTCCTTCAACAGTTATTGTATGCCTATGTTTTATGTGCCAGGCACTGTATCAGGCACATAAGCAAGTGGTTAGGACATACTCTAGGCTCCAGAATCCTAAGTGCTGTTACTGACTTATCAAGTAGCATCTTCCACATGGATCAAGCCTACAGTTCTGCTATGCTTTGCTTTCTCCATCAATAAAACAAAGGTAAGAGTATCTTATCTATTTCTGTCCTCTCAGAGGCATAGAAAAACACCCTGGGATAAAAAAAAAAAAAAAAGCCAACAAAGAGTTACTTGTATCCAAATTTGGTGTTTCCAAGTCAGCTGCAAGAGCTAAATCCACATTTCTTCCTACCTCCCGCTAGTCACACTGGGAGGGATCTGGGACCTATGGAAGGTCTCAACCAGCTCTAGCAGAAATGGATTCTACACTGCAGAGCAGATTTTTCACAAGAGCTATTTTCGGATTGTTTACGCTGTCACCGACCTCCGATTTCACATTTCACAAACTCCCGTGGGGCCAAAGAGTTACTCCCTTGGAATCTTCTCTGCTTAGCAGGAACTCAAGGGCAGCAAGATGATGGTGCTGGTGTTTAAAGAACAATCTGTCACAAAGCTCAGGGGCTTATTACTCATTCTAACACTGAGCACTAAATAAACACCAGACTAGATGGAGACATAACCTGGGACCTTTTTACACAGAGCTAATATGAATAGCCATTAAAGTAGCACATTTGCAAACTCACACCCACTGAATCAGTTCTTGTTAAAAATGCCTAACTATCAGCATTCAGTTGCAATGCACTCAGTAAGAACTACAGCATGGTGCTTGGACGTGTCAGAGTAAATCTCTAACAGGGCCCCTACCCTGCTAATCCACTACTATTAGAGCAGTAGGTGGGATGAATTCTGCTTTAAAGGAATAAATTCCTTTTTAAATATTCCAGCAGACAGAGGTGGATATAGGATCTTTCAATCCAGTCGTGCAAGTTTTTCTGATTCTGAGAATCATAACCAGCAGTTTCCAGGGCCAGATCTCCATGAGTAACTAACATACATCATTTGTATGTGCTCTCCGATCATTGTAGGAGTCACTGTGTGGTCCTATGAGTGGCTACTCTCTCTGTGGAGGAAGAACTGCTAGGGACTTTGGGTGGGCATGGGGGGCACGATACCTTTATTTATTCAACCAATATTTATTGAGTGTCTACTTTGTGCTGGATACCACACTACATGCCAGAGATACGAAGGTGGAGAAGACACAGTCCCTGCCTTACAGATGCTTCTAGTCCAGGTGGAGAGACTGACAAGAGAAAGAGGCAATTCTAATAAAAAGCAGTCAGAGTGATACAGGTTGCTTGCCCTAGTCTTGGAGGGTCTGAAAAGGCTTATTGGAGCACGGGTGTTCAAACTGAGATCCTGAGGATGTATAGGAGTTAACAGGTCAATTTGAGGGGATGGTAAAGTGTACAAGTCCCAAGGTGTGGACAGCGTATCAGTCTGGAAATCCATTTAGATTGGCTGGTCAGAGAGCACGAGGCGGTAGAATAAAAAATGAGGCAGGAGAAGTAAAATCCTTGACCATATTGCCTCCTAATCATTTTTCCCTGCATTCCTTTCCCCCAAAAAGAAATGGCAGGTACATCTCCTGTGTGTGTATGTGTGCATGTGTATGCATGCATGCCTGCGTGCTTGTGCTTAATAAAAGAATCAAAACAAAACTTTAAGTAACCTTTTCTGTTTTTTTCTTTTAATGTTTTTATTTATTTTTGAGACAGAGAGAGACAGAGCATGAGTGGGGGTGTGTCAGAGAGAGATGGAGACACAGAATCTGAAGCAGGCTCCAGGCTCTGAGCTGTCAGCACAGAGCCTGATGCAGTGCTCGAACCCATGAAGTGGGAGATCATGACCTCAGCTGAAGTTGGAACCTCAACTGACCTAACCACCCAAGTGCCCCAAAACTGATACTATTAAAGTCTGTTTGATTGGTTTCTTTCTGCTAGAAAGAACATGCAATGATAGGTCTGTGAACTGGGTATTAGGATCTAGGATTTGAGGTCTAAAAAGTCTAGACCCTACTTTTTACAACACACTCTAAATTAAGTGCTAGATATGAAAGTACTTTGTTAACTCCACGAGTCACACAAGTATAAGGATATTACTGTGGTTGTCATGCCCAGTGGAGTTGGGCTGAGCTGGGATGCTGCTGAGATGCAGTCTGGTGTAGTAGAAAGAGTGCTGACTTTGTACAAGTCCTTGCTCCAGTATTTGCTAGGTGTGTACCTATCTAAGTTGGCTTAAAATGCTATTAAAGACTACGTGGCTTAAACACTAGACATTTATTTCTTACAGTTCTAGAGGGTGGGTGATCCAAGATCAAGGTGTTATGGTGATTCAGTTCCTAGTGAGAGTTCTCTTCTTGTCCTGTAGGGGGCTGCCTTCTTGCTGTGTCCTCATGTGGCTAAGAGATCATCTCTCTCCTAATTCTTCTGGTAAAGGTACCACTTCCCTTCTTGAGGGCTCCATCCTCATGCCTAATTCCCTTCTAAAGACCTCACCTCCTACTATTATCACACTAGGGGTTAAGAGCTTCAACATATGAATTTTGGGGGGACACAAACATTTAGGCCATAGTGGTAGCCTTGGGCAATTTATTTAACACCCAGAGGCTCTGTTTCTTTATTTGTCGACTTGGAGAATAACGCACAGAGGGGTGTTGTAAAACTTAGTTATAAATGTGTGTGCATGGAATAGGTACTCCATCAAAGAGAGTTATTAGCCAGAATTACCAAAAGGTAATCACTTTCTGGATATTACTTAGAGGGATGATCTATTTAGAAACTAGAGTCCACCCTTGCACAAAGTATTTAAAAATTATTGAGAAATGCATACACACACACACACACACACACACACACACACACACACACAGCTGATATTAGAACAATAGAGGGGAAAGAGATTTCAGCTTTTGTTGACAGGTGTACTATTTTGGGTTCCTGGACCTAATTCCAGTATGCGTGTGTGTGGTGGGGGAAGGGGGCAGGAGGTCTCCCACGGAACACCAAGAAATCCTCGGATACCCTCCTGGTTTCCTTAATTCTGACACTATCTACCTAGAGATAGCATCAGATTCCATAGGTTAAAGGGTCAGTCCTGTAGGACTGGCTCCCCCTCCCTCTTCCACCCCTCCATGGTGGGGGGCAGGAGTGGGTGTCAGATGACAGATGTAGGTGCAGGTTGTTACCTGTACTTCTGACTAACTGGTTATAAATTAGAGGTTCCTATGACTTCCTCTTTGTGTTTGGTTAATTTGGTACAGTGGCTCACAGAACTTAGAGAAACAGTTTATGTACTACATGATTGTTTTTTATTTTTTAAAATTTAAATGTTTATTTTATTTTTGAGAAAGAGAGACAGAGTGTGGGTGGGGGAGGAGCATAGAGAGAAGGAGACACAGAATCCAAAGCAAGCTCCAGGCTCTGAGCTGTCTGCACAGAGCCGGATGCAGGGCTCTAACCTATGAGCCATAGATCATGACCTAAGACAAAGTTGGATGCTTAATGGACTGAGACATCCAGGCGCCCATAGATGATTGTTTCATTATAACAGGAACTGCCAGATTGGGGTGACTGGGTGGCTCAGTCGGTTGAGCTTGAGCATTGAGATTTGGCTGAGGTCATGATCTCACAGTTTGTGGGTTTGAGCCGCACTTCGGATCCTCTGTTCTCTCCCTCTCTACCCCCAAAAATAAAAAAATAAACATTTAAAAAAAAAAGGAACTGCCAGATGGAAGAGATGCATAGGGCAAGGTATGGGGAAGAGGCCTGGAACTTCTATGCTTTCTCCAGGGTGTCATCTTCCCGAATCTCCAGGTGTTCACCAATTTGGAAGCTCTCCTAAGCTCTATCCTTTGGGTTTTTATGGAGGCTTCATTACATAGGCACGATTGACTAACTCATTGGCCACTGGGGACTAAGCCAAGTTCTAGTACCCCTTCTCTCTTGGGGATCAGGGGGGTGGGACTAAAGATGCCAGTCCTGTAATCACAAGGTTGGTTCCTCTGCCAACCAGGCCCCATCCTTAGGTGCCTTAGGGGCATTCCTAAAGTTACGGCGTTAACAAAACAATAGAAACCTTGATCACTCATAGCACTTAAGAAATTCCTAGGGTTTTAGAAACAGGAGGAAGACCAAATACATATTTCTTATTATAAATCACAACATCGCAAGCACCCTGGGAGCATAGCAAGGGTCTAGTGGTTGATTATCATTGTCATTTCTCCAAGGACTCCTGTTTTTTGCTTCATTATTAAAGACAGAAAAGAAATCCAGAACTCGGAGGGTTTAGTCCTCATCCTTGGCGAACACTGCTCACAGGCACACAAAGCAACGTGATTTCAATTTCTACATTTGTTTTCATATTCATTTCAAGTGACCATTATTGAAAAGTTTCTTCCTAGAATTTCACTGGGACCTTACCTCTGACCTAATTCAAAGCTCATTGTCCAGGCTCTCCCCTTTCCCCCTTTCCCTGTCCACTCACCTGGTTTCTCCTGCCTTTCCAGATGCCTCAGCTGCAGCTGACTCCAGAAGCATTTTTCCTCTATAAGTCTGCTCCACAGGCCACCCTCTTCCCCTCATCATTTCTCATTTCTCACCGTGAAAATCTCTCCTTTCTCTCTTTATGGCTTCCAGAGACCTGAAAATAGAGGTAATTTAAATTTGGCAATTATGACGACAATGAAACACCTTTTGTAAAAAGTAGAGTTTAAAATTCAGGAGTTTGCTGCTCTGGAAACCTAACTCTGTCTTCCTTCTGTGATAGCCCTGCGGGGGTGCTTCTAAGGTCACCCCTACCAGCTTGCCGAACCAGAACGAACTAAGAACCGGCTATCACCTGCAGTCAGGTGACTTCTCCACTTGGAAGGGTGAGGTTGCAGTGAATCAGAGGTACCAGATTCAGGTTCAGCCTAACCTCATCTTTCTAAAATGAGCTTCCTAACCTCCCTTCCCTGCCCCCCCCCCACTTCCTGAGGAATCTTTGCCCTCCTGCACTCTGCACCCTGCACTAGGGCTGTTCCATGCTCCAGTCACCTGGTGACACTAGGTAGCTGGCATCATGGAGTGGGGAGGTTGGGGGTGCAATTTCTTCTCTGCTGGTGACTAGATGAGTCACCTCCTGTGGGGTGTTCATGGCAACCTTTTCCTCCATCCTTGGAGCAGGGCCTCCTGAAGATTTCTCCCCCCTCTGTTATGAAGTGCCTTAAACTCTCCAAAAGTCAGCAGCAAATGTATTAGTGCATATTAACATCCTCCTTTCCTGGCACACATCTAGGCTGCCACTTAAACAACCTGGCTCCAAACCTGCTAAAATTAGGTTTCAGGAGGAGGACACGGGAAGCATGGGATGTGGAGCTCGTCTCGAGACAGGTGCCACTGCTCTCATCAGAGAGATCTAGCAGCTCCAGCCTGGGAGGAAGAGGCCTGCCTCCAGGTGCTTCCAAGGAAGCCTGCTCCTGCATTATCCTTCTGGAGACTTTTGCTCTTTTGTTGTGTTTAGTTGTGTTTTTGTCTGGCAGGCTGAAAGAGAGCCTGTCCTTCTTTCCAAGAGAACAATTGCTCCGACGTTGTAAGAAATTAAGTCCCTGGGAAAAAAATCTTGTTTGAGAGGGCTTGTAATGGCTCCTTGACCACGTGCTGCTCTGCCCAATTTATAAAAGAGAAATATTGCAGAAGTTGGGAGCCAAAGTTGGTGTGCACAGCCATTGCTTTAAAAAGGATGGATGTTTCTTGGGGACAGTGTTCATCCCCACAGGCCCCCCCAGTATTTATTTAGTCTGGAGAGACTCTGTCAGCCAGTCTCCCACTCCTACATCCCAGGAAGAGCTAGGCCTTTATTCATTGTCCTCTGCACTCAGAAATGATAATAATTCCTCTGAGACCTAATGGGACTCAGGGGAATGGGATTGGAAATGCCTTTTATGTGACTGTGTGGGATTTTCCATTTTGCAGGTGTTTTCTATTGCCAGCCTGTGGGGCTGCCCACTGAGTCAAAAATACATTACTGTGAAGATAGGCCTTTTGGAGGTATCTTATATCATATTTTGTTATTTCCCTCCCAATAACAAGAGCATTTGGCCCCACATTTAAAATGATCCTTTACTAGATTTTATATTAAAGACTTGGCCTGCAAGATTGAACTGAGGACTAAGGCATGAGTTTTGGTTTCCTGGATATCTTCCTCCTCTCTGGGGGTCCCCCATCCTGCCTGTCCCCTATACTCTTTACCAAGCTGCCATTCTGCAGCCTATCAAAGTACATGGTTTGTGTATCATGTCCTGTCAGCTGATTCCTATTAAAATGTTAGCCTACGTTAAGATATTCTTGGGGGGGGGTGGTTATTTGCATTTTAATAGGTAGCTTGAATATGGAAAAGCTTCAGATTAAAGCAGCACATACTCACTGGGGAAGAGGCAGGCAATTTTGGTTGGGCTGAGGATATGTGAGGTCTGAAACATTATCAAATCCTACTGTGTATGTTCTAAGATGCATTGGTGTGGCCTCTGAGCAGAAATCAAAGACTGAATGAAAAGTGCTCCATTCTGTTCCCAACCCTCGGAGCAAACAGGAGCTGCTGTGGGAGCACAGTCAGCAGCGAGCATGCTACAGTGTGGCCAGATTTAGCCTAGAAAAGTACAAGATGCTTTTTAGCATGAATATGTCCCATGTGATATTTGGGATGTACTTACACAAAAAAAATTCTTGTCTATCTGAATTCAGATTTAATTGAGTGTCCTGGATATTATCTGGCTACCCCTTACCACGCTAGTCTGTTGTTAAAAAAAATAATTTCTTTCTTTTAAAAACATGTTTATGTATTTATTTTGAGGGAGAGAAAGAATGTGCATGAGTGCACACATGCACGGTAGAGGGAAGAGAGACAGGAAGGAAGATAATCCTAAGCAGACTCTGCTCTGGCGGTGCAGAGCCCAATATGGGGCTCCATCTCATGAACTGTGAGATCATGACGTGAGCAGAAATCAAGCTGAACTGACTGAGCCACCCTGGCATCCCCAAAAATAATTTCTAAAAGATAAAATCATAACCCCTAGACAAACATAAACAGGTATCAAAGATTAAACTCCTTGATTGATGAGGGAACGAGTAAGAGTCACAGCTGGTTCAAAAGAGAATTCAGCACACATACGGACACACACGTATATACAATCAGGAAATGCTGAAATGAGTTAGTTAATAGAGGTAAAATTAGCCATATTCATAGGGCAATAATCAATTGCATTCCATTGGGAAAAATTAATTTCCATTTCTCTGGACAAGAGTCATGGACATTACTCTCAGATTTCTACAATTTGCAATAGCTGTAAAACAGGTCAAAAATAATGAAGTCACAGATAACTGGGAAGGGTGTGTTAGAATGTTCAGTAATCGTTTTTGCCAATTTTTAAAAGTTTATTTATTTATTTTGAGAGGGAAAGATAGAGAGCATGTGTATGAGTGGAGAAGGGGCAGAGAGAGAGGAAGAAAGAGAATCCCAAGCAGGCTCTGCACTGTCAGCACAGAGCCCAACATGAGGCTCAATTTCAAGAACTGTGCCATCATGACCTGAGCTGAAATCAAGAGTTGGACCCTTTACAAATCGAGCCACCATGCAACCCCATTTCACAATTTCTCCCAACAGTGTCATGATCTTTCCTTTCTCAGGGCCTTTGCACGTGATGGTCCCCCCCACCTCCTTAGTAATCTTGCATTCGTTACTGATATCCTCCAAATCTTTACCTCTGGGAATTCCTCTCTGACCCTCAGGCTGGATTAGCATATTCTACAGCATAGGAGCATGTTTCTTTCATTAGAGCATTTATGCCACTTTTTAATTCATGCTTTTTACTGAGGTCTGTAATTCCTTGCAGGATCTAGCCTCTGTTCTCATTAGCTTCCTCTTTATTTTTATTTTTTTTATTTTTTTTAAATGTTTTTATTTATTTCTAGGAGAGAGAGAGAGACAGTGTGAACCGGGGAGGGTCAGAAAGAGAGGGAGTCACAGACTGAAACAGGCTCCAGGCTCTGAGCTGGCAGTCAGCACAGAGCCCGACGCGGGGCTCGAACCCACGAACCGCGAGATCATGACCTAAGCGAAAGTCGGACGCTTAACCGACTAAGCCACCCAGGCGCCCCCAGCTTCCTCTTTAATAATTATACTTCAGTCATACTTTTCTCCTGTCTGTTACTTGACCATAACAAGTTCTTCCTTGCCACAGAGACTTTGCACCTGCTGTTTCTGGAATATTTTTTTCTCTTGGCTTTTGCATGGCATATTTCTTTTTCAGCTCTCAGGTCTCAGTAGAATACCACGAAAGCCTATCCTAACCATCTTATCTAAATGTGCTCTCTTCCCCGCCATTACTTTTTATCCCAGTGGAACCTTAACACGGATCAGAATCCCCTAATGGGCTTATTAAAACATAGATTTCTGGGATCCACACCCAGAGTTTTTGATTCAGGCATTAGGGAGAAGCATTAGGGTCTGTGTTTTAACATGTTCTTGGGTGATGCTGCTGCTGCTGGTTTGGGTATCACTCCTGGAAAAACAATGCACTGATTATTTTCTTTAAAAAAAAAAAACACTATTTCCCTCATTTTTTACTGATTTGCTTTCTGTCTCCTACACAACTGATTGCTCCATATAGGAAGGGATATTGATGGCCCTCTTCTCCGCTTTATCCACGGTAATGAGGGCAGTGCCTGGTTTTATAAAAGATGTTCAACAAATATTTGTAGAATGGATGAACCATTTTTTCTCTTTTGCTCTTTTGCTCCTGTTCTGTATTATAAAGGGTTTGTTCACCAAAGCACTACTGAATTCACGTGCTGATTCTAAGCCAAAAGGACTGGCTTTCATCACTAAGTTTGTGGAGGAACGATCTTGATAAAGCACACCAATATCTGATCAGTGTCTGATGGGACCTGTGCTGTCCCCTGAGTGTACCCTTATACCTAGGGCCAATGGAATGAACCTGCAGTTTGTTAAATGACATCAGGGTCAGACTGACTGGGTTTTGCTAAGACCAGCACTATGATGAGCATTTAGAAGACCTGGGCAGGTAAGGGTGGGGAGGGCCTTGTGGATTGGCCTCAGGTATACCTCTCCCATGAGGCAGCTTGGGGGAAAGTTAACAGAGAGAGTCAGGAGCAGGGTCATCACTCCTCTAAGTTTGGCAATAGGTGGTGCCCTTACATCTTTATTATTATTACTATTTTTAATATTTATTTATTTTTGGGAGACAGAAAGACAGTGCAAGCAGGGAAGGAGCAGAGAGAGGGAGACACAGAATCTGAAGCAAGCTCCAGGCTCTGAGCTGTGAGCACAGAGCCCGATGCGGGACTTGAACCTACGAAATGCAGGATCATGACCTGGGCTGAAGTTGGACACTTAACCAACTGAACCACCCAGGCACCCTTTACATCTTTAGTCTTGGTATCTTCTTATATGTCTTAGGGTCCTTTGCCCTTCTAGTCCCAATTTATGGGCCTCCTGATGCCAATATTCTGTTCCAAAACCCCAGTCCAGACCTTAGAGCACAGCCTCAGGCCCTTCCTCCCCAGCAGCCATCCAGGTTTTCTACTCTCTTCTGTATCATTCCTCCAGGTTTTCATCTCATCAAGTTATGTGGTAAACTAATGCATCCTTGAGAGTGAGAGACAATAAGGCAGAGTGCTTACTCCTTGAAAGTACATGCTTTGAAGTCAGCCCTAGATTCTTATCTTATTCATGCTAAATACTGTGTGTCCTTGAGAAAGTCACTTAACGATTCTGTACTTCAGATTATGGGGATAACAATGGCACTAAATCATAGGGTTGTTGCAGGTATAAAAGAGGTGATGCTTGTAAAGAGTTTAGTCTCTGTGCCTTGTAGCCACCAGGATAATGGTGTAATACTCCTTTATGGAAATAGTTTCCATTTTAATAAGGGACTTTGGTGGATATATGCTTTGACTGCAAGAGTCTTTGCAGGTTAGAAAGTTGGGGGCCTTCAGATGACAGGACATGAGCAGATGCTCATTCTGTGTGCAGGTTAAAGGAACCCTCTGCATATCTCTCTGGGGGACAGAGCACTAGGTGACTTGGCCATTGGCTCTCGTCCTAAGGAAGAAGCCCTGGAAATTGAGGATAAGACAATAATAGCAATGTTGTATTCAGGAGCATTGCTTTAAATAATCCTTCTCCTTAATAGCTTTGCCCCTGGCGTGTGACAGGTGTTTACATTATTAAGTAAAAGCGTTTAAACAGCGACCTCCTTAGTATAAGGGTGAAGGAGATTAAAATCCAAGCAGTGCTCCAGCCATTTAAATCAATGAGACTTGTCAGATCTGTAACACATGAGCTACTTAGAGGGCGCAGGCACCTATTGTTTTTGAGGTTCAACTAATATCTCAATATGCTCATTCCTTCAAAGTCTGGCCAGGGCCTGGGTTGCTCATTAAAAGCTGGTCTGGCCACAGCCTCTCTGCCTTTGGAACCAACACTATTTAATAGTTGCCTAAATGTGCACCAAGTAGTTAAGGTATTATGGAAGATCAGAGCTTGGGTTGATTTCTGCTTAGTAAAATGACCTTTCAAGGAATCCCAGTGCTCAAGCCCCTTAACTCCTAAGAGCAAAGACCATGAATGCTAGCTCCCCCTCCAGTAGGGGGAGCTAAACCAGACTGCTGGGCTTCACCCTTTCTTGAGTTGTGTTTCAGAGTTTTGCCACAGTGCTGGCAACCTCATGTCCACAGCAGTATTGAAGAACCGAGTTTTTGAGACCTAAGTTTTGTTTGTTTGTTTGTTTTTGTTTTTAAACTTCATGTTATCGCCATGCCCTGGATTTTTTTTTTCTGAATTAGACCTTATTTTAGTTTCTAAGGAACATGTACACGTGTGTGTGTATGACAGGAAGACCATGGTCCAGTCTGTTCACGGCCATGGATTTCACCTGATTTTGGCAGACATTAGGTCAACACAAACACAGTCAAGCGTGGCCCTGGGCCCCAGATGGGCTGTTCAGATGCCATGTCATAAACACATGGACAGGAGTGACTGACCACGCACATGGGGGAATGCCTGGGGCCAGCCCAACCTTGGGCCCCTGTCTGTGCCACCTCACAGTGGACACACAGGTGCTGGCACATGTGCAATTGGTGGACCCTGTCAGACACATGCCATCTGTCCACTGAGGGTTGGGGTGACCTTACTAGATGACTCACAACTGAAGTCAGACTGGCCACAAAAGGAACTACATGCAGAAAGGGTTACATGGCAGAGTTTACTTTCCTTCTGCTTATGGACTCATGGGTCAGCCTATCCCTGATCCCTGAGGGACTGCTCAAGCCTCAGCTTCAGATGTGCACGTCCAGCAGAGGGTGAGGAATTTCCTTCCTGGATGGTCTGAAGGGCTTTTTCCCAGGTGATTGACTTGAGGAATGTTCTCTGCTTCAGAGGAAAGCCCTCCTTCTACTCAGAGCAATGATGTAAGGTCATGGCCTCTAGTCTTTACAGAACTTCTTTGTCAAAAGGTGACATAATAATACCGGGCCATGCTCAGTGTCAGGACCAGCAGTGTGGGCATTGCCTGGGAGCTTATTAGAAATGCAGCCTGCTCGAGTGCTCTTGCTTGCTCTCCCTTTTTTTCTCTCAAAAATAAATAAACATAAAAAAATTTTAAAAAAAGAAAGAAATGCAGGATTTCAGACCCCAGACCTGCTGAAACAGAGTCTGCATTTTAACAAGCTCCTTGTGTGTATACCAAAGCCTGAGACCCACTGATACACACAATAAGGTCCATCTCTTTTTGTCCACACCTTTGTCCATACATCGCCCTCCACCACAGGAAACAACTTTGTTGAAGCCTGGCTCAGGGAAGAAAGTCTTGCAACAATCCTGTGCCCTGGAGCTGAGGAGTCAACATGGCCTCTGAGGGGTTTTTTTATGAATTATGGCAGAAGGACTGGGCCCTTCAGCTAAAAGGGAGGGGATAATGAGACCATGTCATGGATTAGAGACCACTGCACAGATTAATTTGCCTCTTTCCATAATCATGGTCAGTACCTCCGATATCACCCTACCAATGGTGTGTAGGCCTCCAGGGGACTTGGAGCAAGACCATCACTGAGGCAGCTGCCTCTTAAGAAAATGCCCTAGTGAAGCACAGGGAAGTCTCCCAGATGATGCAACACTTATTCGGTCGGGTCAATCAGTTCTGTCAAAAGTCCATTCACTGAAAACAATAGCTCGTGGGTGTATGACTGCTTGGTCAGTTCAGTCTCCACAGCAGCTCAGACAACACCAATACATGCAGCCTTGGGTGTTAAAAGAATTCAGGTTATTTATTCACAGAGGCAGTAGAAACCCCTTTAGCCTCCACTTGCTAGCTCTGACTGGAGGCAAGTGATTTAACTTCCCCTACTTAAGTTTCTCGAGTTTAATTTCTTTTAATGTTTATTTTTTGGGGGGGGAGGGGCAGAGAGAGGGAGTCACAGAATCCTAGGTAGGCTCCAGGCTCTGAGCTGTCAGCACAGAGCCTGACGCGGGGCTCAAACCCACAAACTGTGAGATCACGACCTGAGCCGAAGTCAGACACTTAACTGACTGAGCCACCCTTGCGACCCAGTTTCTTGATTTTTAAATTGATTATCAGAATGCTACTGATCTTATAGGTGTGTTGTATATAGTAAGCTCAGTATATACTCTGTAATACTCTGTATTATTTAGACTTAAAGACATATTCACAGGAGGTAAGAATTATATTGCAAGAGTGGCAGGAATCTTGAAGTCACCTAATGGAAAGGGGATGAGAAAGGAAAAACCACAAGAATAGAAAAAGCCTTTTTTTTTTTCCATTTTGCCAGAGCCCTGGGTTCCAGCTCTAGGTCTGTCACTGTGACCCCGAATGAGTGTAACTTCCCAAGGCTTGTGAGGAGGTCTCGATGAAATATGAGTGAGGAGTAGGTGTGTGATGGGACAGGTCAGCTGGAAGCCATGGAGTTAGTTAACGAGGAGAGAGATGAATGTATTTACTTCGGCAAAATATCAGAAGATCTGAAGTTTTAATAGTGTTGGAAAATAATATGATGGTTGATTCTTGATGATCAGTGATGCTGGGAAGGAGAACCACACAGCCCAAAACCATGTTGTGTATTATAGATACCATGCTGTGGTTTTGAAAGGTGACTCAATCAGATGTACCCCTGTGCTCCCGTGCACTGCCCATCTCCTGCCTGACCTCTACCTTTATATCCCATGGCTGGTAGGGTACCACTGGGCAGAAGAGGTCCCATCACAGAGAGGATTTTCAACAGCTACAAATAAGCTTGCAAAGTACATGTAGTTTCTAAGGAATATTCATTTTTGCAGCTTGATTCCTGGGGCTTAAATAGAGCAGTGTTTTCTACTGACAAATGATTTCAGAGTGGGAGATCTTATGACCTTGCAAATATGGCATCATACATTTGAATATTTTATTCTGGAAGCTAGCTGCTGAAAACAAGAGTTAAAAAAAAATTTATATCTCCCTCTGGTTTATCTCTGGGAGAGGCTAAAAATACGGAGAGGGGTTTTCATTTGGCAGACTTGAGCTTCCACTTTCTCATTGCTGTCCCTTTGATCTTCTATTCTATCCCCTTTGTGCCTACCTGAACCATGTGAAACAAATCATCTTAATTACTCAGGCCTGGCTTCTTCCTCCAGTTCTCAGTTTTTTGAAATTCCTGCAATGGTTACCAAATAAATCTGCATTGGGCTCCAGCCCTTGGAAAAAGCACAGAGGAACCCGCAGCAGCAAGAGGAATTTCAAAGTTAGTTAAAAGGCACAAGAGGAGTGAGGGAATTGAATGAACCTCTCTGGTTTTCAGCCTGTAGATGTAGTGCTGTCTGTACTCCAAGGCCATGTTCATTGCAGGGCACAGCACTCACACCTTTGCTTGTAGAAGAGAGAATAATTAATGCTGTGTCTCCTTGGCTTGGTACCCAGAGCTCTGCTTCTGACAGCTGTGCTCCAAATACTGTAGGAACACATACCCTGTGAGAAAGCCCAAGTGGGCAGAAAAAGGGGAAGGAGATGGTGGTGTGCTCTCATCTGCTGCGGTGCCCTGGCTTAGCCAGTAGGAGGCCCCAAGCCACACAGGGGTAGTAGGAAGGTAGGCAACTCCAGGGGCCTATCACTGAGTTGGAGCCTGGTTGCGTGGGGCTGCATTTTAAGTGGGCCATTCTGAACGAAGAACCTCTGGCAGAGAGGTGCTGAGGCAGGCCAAGCTGTGATCCTGTGCGCTGGGGGATCCAAGGGGAGGTAATTAGGAGCAACGAGCTGAAACTGCGGAAAAGAAAATGTAAGCCGCGCAGCATAAAAAAACCTTCCTGACAGTGATGTCTATTAGTCGATGGCATCCTCTCCTAAGGGAAGTTGCAAAGACCCATTACTGGAGGCATTTAAGGGGGCTCTGGTAACACTGGGGGTGGAGGGGAGTGGCCTGCTGGGAATTGCATTGCTCCTTCTCAGGGCTGGGGCCCTACCAGAGCTAGCCTGAGGCTAACTGCTTGGATGTCCCCACCGCTTCAGTCCTGTTGGAAGAGCTGCTTAACACAAGCCCTTTCAGGAGGATCATTTCACCTTGGAGTGATTTTTGCCTCTGCAAAAGGAAGGTGCCCTGTATGCATGTTTACGTACGGCACACCCCACAGCCCCTCAGGTGTGGGAGGGACTGCTGGGTTCAATCAGAGAAATTTTGAAACAAAATTTTCACTGGTTAGGTAATGGTTTGTAAAACATTTTGGGGGGGTGTCTTGTTTGAAGTGGGTAGATTTACTCTTCTAGTACACTTAATTTTTAAAACATGGTGATGCAACAGCTCTGTGTCCACAAAGTAGAAGGTATCACTCCTCTACCGCCTCTCCCCGATGGCCCCAGTGTCCTGGAGGACTTTGGAGGTCACCCAACTGACCAGGAAGTGGCTTCTTCTGAGATGACCATCACCGTTGTCATTCTTGGTTCTAGTCACAAAACACAGCAGTGTGTTAAGTACCATAGGTAGACAAAATGATCAGACTTGCCCCTTGCCCCCACTGATTTACATTCTCTTCCATTATACCGTTCCTTCCCCTCCCTTAGAGGGGCTTCTGGCAGCTCCAGGCCAGGCAGGTATTTAGAATACAAAGCTGGGCTAAGTAAATACCTGGAACTTGTAGTTGCTTTGGGTAACAGCTCACCATTGATTCTCCTAGGACAACAGTCCTGAAGCCCTGTTGATAGCTTTACATGATATGCTCATGTTCACCGTCTTCATCTTACATTAGATGATTGAGGGCTCATTCTGAGATAATAGCCATTGTGTGACCTCCCTGTCTTTATACTTGTTCATTCAAACCTTCCTTCCACCATAGCCTGGTCCATCTCTGGAAACTACCTTCTCATCATACTTTCGCAAAACTTTTCAATGGCTCCCCATGGATTTCAAGGCAGTGTACTGGGGCTAGAATAAACCTCCTTTGCTATCTATAAAAATAGTTGATCCTGGTAATATTTTGAGAAATTCAGACCTATTCATTTCAGGAGTTGACTAGGGTTGACATTAAGAACTGGCTATTTCTTTTCCATAATTCTTTTATTTTAAAATATATATAAACATTGCCATTGATAATCTAGTTACATTCTGAATCTTTTACCTTTTGAAGTGCAGCCTCTTCTAAAAGATGAGTGGTTGTAGTAGAACAGTGGTTCTCAGCCCAGGCTGAATGTCAGAATCATTGGGAACTATTGTAAATTACAGATGCCTGGGTCATAATCTTTAGAAGTGGGGTCTGGGTATCAATTTTCTAAATATATCCCCAAGTGATTTAAACATGCAGCCATTGTTGGGAATTATATTAAATTACCTGTAAGACTCCTATAATTTCAGATATTTTTGGTTTCCTAATTATTGAACTCTTCCAGGCCAGCTGACTACTTCCTAGCTAGCATGAAATTGGATCCTTTCAGCTAAGGTCAAGATACAATATTAGATCCAAACTGACACTACTCTTTTGTGGCCATTATAACCCCAAACATGATTTTCATTTCCTCTGACTCCAACCCTCCCCCATCTCCCAATTTATCCATTCTACACATGCTTATTGAGCACTGACTATATGCCAGGGGCCATATTCTAGACACTGGGGAAAGCTACAATGGTGTCTTGTCCAGGGAAGACAAAGAGCCTGATCTCATAGGACTCATATTCTAGAATCAGGTCTAGATCATTATGAATCTCCTCTTCATCTTGATTCTTTTTGCTAAGATTTCAACCATATTCTTCTGGCTACTCATTCTTGTTTCATCCCAGGGTATTAACATAAATCCACTTCTATACTTTGTTACCTTTCATCTATAGAAAAACACTAAGTCAGATAAGAGATAATAATGGTGAAGTATAGTATCTAAAGGGTATTATGGTGTTTTCATAGCAGGTAGGGTAAATATCCTTTTATAGCTACAAAGGTTAAGGAATCTAACCATTTGGATGCATACTTTTTGTTCTATGTATTTAAAACTCATTCTTATTTGAGAATAATGAACATCTGTTGTTGCTATCAGCATTCATTTATTCTCTTGTTAAATGTTAGGTGACATTTTTCTCTATTCCTACACTGTATGTATGAAAGTTTTCAGAGTAACAATCTTAACTCCTCTATCCCCTAGCTGCTCTCCCTTTGCCCCAACTGGGGAAGAGTGACTTACTCGATAGTGAGTTTTGGTGAAGTGGCTGAGCCCTATTTCCTCTTTTGATGTCACCTATCAGTATGCAGAGAACATTATGGGCTTCTCCATGCCGTAAATCTGATAGGGACAGGCCCCTGTGGAAGCCTACATGTCTGTGATGGGGCCGATTCATCTAGTTCAGGAAGTAGCAAGCCCAGTTGGTTAACAGACCTAAACTCATATAATAAAGGTAACCTTTTTGTGCCTATCTGGCTCCTGGACTTTTACGCTGGTTCCAAGGATGGGGCATTGAGCCTCCTCAAACCCTTACAGTAAGCACACATTTTCCCTCTAAAGATCTACCTTCTCCAACTCATTTTGCTTTAAGTGAAACTGATTCCACATATGACATCAAAGTTACTTTTTTCTGGCTATGATGATTAGTTTAAGGATGAGTGTATGACCCCCAATTAATTCCAATGAGCCACAGTGATGTTTTCCACATTGAGGCACTCTTGATCTTATCCGCTGGACCTAAAGAGGGTAGGGGTTAGAACCGTCATAGCCATTCTGTTCCAACATGAAGCCCAGAGATTGAGAAAAACAGTCCTGATGACATTGGTTGAGCTCAAGATTCAGCCATGATTGAAGCTAAATATCCCTTTAGACTTTTCATCCTAAGTGAAACAATAAATTCCCTTTTTGCTTAAGCTAGTTCAGATTCAGTTTTATGCTACTTGCAATGGTAAATGAGCCACACTTCATTTTATTTTCACATTGTTAGTTCTGATTGATTTTAGAAGCTCACAGATCAACTCTATAACTCACTTTAGATCCCAGGAGCTAGAGATGACTTTAGAAAGTATTAATTTACTACAGGGAGAGTAGTTAGGTTATTATGTCACAATATTAATTATTTTAGGCACTTTTCATTACTATTTTCCTTTGTCTATTTATTTTTTGGAAACATAATTTGATGTGGTACTTGATTGTAGTAAGTCTTTAATCAAAACTTTCAAAATGCAAACAGCTTATATTTTCCTCCTGATTAACTGGAGAAGAACAAATCTTGTTCTTAAAGTTATAATTATCAAAACAAATATCTTCAAAGAAACAGACTCTTTTGGAAAAGTTACTTTAGCTACTTATCAAGATAAAAGACTAGAAATGTTTTTTTACTGGGAATTCTAGTGGAGGTAAAATATAACCAGAAGGGGGCTGAGATTTGGATGAGCAATAAGGGAGAAAAGCTTTCTGGTAATTGGAAGGGAAGCTAGCAAAGGAAGAGTGAACCATGTTCATAGTTGCTAAGATGCAGATGTACACAAAAGTATGTGTTCTCCCTTCCATTTTGTAGAATTTGTACAATTTAACACCAAAAACCAAATAATCCAATTAAAAATGGGCAGAAGATATGAATAGATATTTTTCCAAAGAAGATATACAGACGGCCAACTGATACATGAAGAGATGTTCAACATCACTTATTGTCAGAGAAATGCAAAACCACAATAAGATATCACTTCATACCTCTCAGAATGGCTAAAATAAAAAACACAAGAAACAACAAGTGTTGGTGAGGATGTGGATAAAGGGGAACACTTGTGCACTATTGACGGGAATGCAAACTGGTGCAGCCACTGTGGAAACAGTGTAGAGGTTCCTCAAAAAACTAAAAACAGAATTACCATATGGTCCAGTAATCGCACTACTGGGTATTTACCCAAAGAATACAGAACCACTAATTTGAAGGGATATATGCACCCCTATGTTTATTGCAGCATTATTCATAATAGCCAAACTATGGAAGCAGCCTGTGTCTATTGAAATAAGTTTGTAAGACAAACACAAATACCACACGACTTCATTCATATGTGGAATTTAAGAAATAAAACAAGCAAACAAATTAAAAAAAGAGACAAGCCAAAAAAGTAGACTCTTAAATATAGAGAACAAACTGGTGGTAGCAAGAGGGGAAGTGGATAGGGGGATGGGTGAAATAGGTGAAGGGGATTAAGAATAGATCTATTGTGATGAGTAATGATTAATTTATAGAATTATTGAGTCATTATATTATATATCTTAAAGTAATATAAACCTGTATGTTAATTACGTTTGAATTAAAAAAGAAGAAAAAAATGGTCTGATTTCTGGATACCTTTTCTCTCTTCCACCTTTATATGCTCCTAGTGGTTAGTAGAGATGTCAGCTTAAAGAAGCTTGGGTCCCACACTCACTGAATGAAATAAAACTTGCTATGGATTGTCTTGAGAAAGAGAAATAAACTTCAACTGTGTTTGGCCACTATGTATTTATAAATATATTTGATACAGTGTGAAATTGGTGATACTCAAAGTATGAATGCCAGACCAGGAGCATCAGCATCATTGGGGCTTGTTAGAAATGTAAATTCTGGGACACCTGGGTGGCTCAGTCAGTTAAATATCTCATCTGACTCTTGATCTCGGCAGATTGAGCCCCGCATCAGGCTCTGTGCTGACAGTGCAGAGCCTGCTTGGGATTCTCTCTCTGTCCCTCCTTTCCTTGTACTCTCTCTCTCAAAATAAATAAATAAATAAACATTAAAAAAAGAAATGCAAATTCCCTAGACCTACTGAATCAAAAACTCAGATCCAGAAGTCTGTTTTAACAAGCTCTCCAGGCTATTCTAATGCATGTTTAAGTTTGATGACCACTGCCTTCTTGATCAACTTCACTGCCACTCTAACTGACCAGTAGACATGAGTTGTTTTTCTCTTCAATGTTGCCTTTTCTTGTTTAACCCCCCCAAACATCCCTCAAAGTTTCTTAAATTGCTGACTTTAATTAGCAATGGTGGCAAAAAGTTAGGAATAATGTTAGAAAACCTGGTGCAGTTAGGAAGACATTTGGTGAATTAAAAAAAAAATTATGTTTTATTTATTTATTTTTTATTTTTTTGAGAGAGAGAGACAGTGTGCGCAGGAGAGGGACAGAGAGGGAGACACAGAATCCAAAGGCAGGCTCCAGGCTCTGAGCTGTCAGCACAAAGCCCAACACGGGGCTCAAGCCCACAAACTGTGAGATCATGACCTGAGATGAAGCTGGATGCTTAACCAATTGCTTAACCCAGGAGCCCCAAGATTTGGTGAATTTGAAGTTCCTTTGAATTTTGAGAAAGAAACATCTTTGCTTAGAAACAACTTTCATACATTCTGAATATTTTCATTAAAAGAAAATTTTTTTTAAGTTCATTTGAGAGAGTAGGGGAGGGGCAGAGAGAGGGAGAGAATCTCCCTCTCCAGGCTAGGTGCTGTCAGCATAGAGCCCTATGTGGGGCTCAAACTCAGGAACTGTGGGGTCATAACCTGATTTGAGGTCTGATGCTTAACCTACCGGGTCACCCAGGCGCCCCTGAATATGTTCAGTTTTAGAAGAGTATATATCTTCAAACAGGTGTCATAACCTAAATGCCTACTAGGTAATCTTATCAAAGGAAGAAGTCTGAGTACAGGGCAGCAACCAGTACTAAGCTACAGCTGATTGTTGAGAATGTGGGCCCAGTGTTTTCAGGTCTAAATATTTTTAAAGACAACTGGAATACGGGATTTCCATGTCAGATCTTCTGGTTTAAACATGTTAGCTTACATTAAAAAGAAAGAAAGAAAGAAAAAAGCCCAAATCCGCAAACCTTTGTGTGGTTATATATGCCGGAAATGTTGAATTTGGCCCCTAGGTTTCCAGTTTTATAACCTTTGTCTGGAGAAGCCAGGGAACCAGTCAGGCTGGCTGATCTTGTCTTAGTCATTAGGAGGCAAAATAACTTTACATAAATGATGAGCTTCAGGGGAGGGAAGAATAAAAGCTCTACAAAGTAGTTGCCAAGGTAACATCTTGCTGATCAGAAAGGGACGGCAATTGGGTTTTATGTAGACGCAGTGGGAGAATGAAACATAATCTTTCTCTGTATTCTTTCTGTTTAAGATCAGTGAGCAAATGGATGTGGATGCAATGCGGCTGCCTGAGATTAGCAGGAAGCAATTCTTTTCCCATTTGGAGAGACCCCAGTGAGACCTGATCACCAACCAGCAACATATGGAAGTCACACCATTAAATCTTCCAATTTGCCAGCAGCAAATCAATGGAATCTGATAGCTGCTGCCCTAAACTAGCATCCCAGGAACTGTGGACAAGCTATTTGATACCTGAACTTCAGTGAAGGAAAGTTAAAGCTTTTTCTTAAAGGAAGGGGGGTGAGGGAAGAGATTAAGCAATGAGAGAAGAGAATTGAGGTTTTATGAAAGAGGGTTGTTTTAAATTTATATTTGCTTGAATGTGTTGGCAAACTGTTGGTAATTAGTGTTTTGTATATAACAAATTTATAAGAAAGACATTTATATTTTATTTCATTTAAGTCTTTTTTTTAAATTATGAAAATAAAGACATTATTCTAGGGCCTGTCAAACATAGGCATTCTCTTCTCTCTGGGCAAGATCATACTTTGGTATATTTTCAGCAAAATGAGATGGAAATTTTAGAACATCAAGAGACAGATACCTGCCTGAAGAGTTTTATTTTGCCTTTAATCCTTATCAAATAACCAGGTATTACTTTTACTGTCTAATACCTGTCTAATGCTGCCTAAAGGTAGGCTTCTTTAGAGTTCTGGGCCATGGGGGTGACCTTACTTACTTTGTGAAGGGGGCAAATAAAAGGATGTTGTGTGGCAGTCAATCCTCTTTTTCAGGTAGCCAATTTTGGATCTTTTTTCGTAGAGATACATCTCATCCATTTTTAGTAACTACATAGATTCTTGGACTTCGAAGTTCTCCAAATATTGGTTGTCGTCTATGGCATATTGTTTTTGTTATGATAACATTGCCATAAATATCCTAGCAAGTCATTTTTGTTTATGTCTAATATAGTATTTTTTAAGGATAAATTCTTGCATATTTAAATGAAGTGTCAATGTGTATATGTATTTAAGATTTCAGTGGTTATTACCTAATTGTCCTGTAATGAGATTATAATAATTTATACTTAAATCAATAGTTTATGAACCTGGTTTCCCTGATACTGCTGTCACACAAGGGTTGGTTTATAAAAATAAATGTTTAAAGTTTTCGTAGTCTCAGCCTAAGGCACCTCGGGAGAATCTAGACAGTGCTTATGCACAGCTATTTGCCCAGTGAAAACTACATGGATCTCAGGGACCTAGGATAACTAGAAAGAGGCAACTTGTACATGCAAATCTGTAAAGGAAGACAAAGTCTGAAGGCCATCTGGAGACAATTTACTGAGTGTTCAGCACAATGTCATGGGCACAGGTGATGGTTCGAGCTGGTTGCATAAACATATGGTGGTGGGGGGAGTCAAGGCTAGGTCTGAGGTGGGATTAGGAAGAATAACGAATATGTGGGCAACTCAGGCTAGAGCTCTCATGGCAGGGTTTCTTTTCATTTGTAGTCATGGACATCCATTTTGCCTCACTGCTTCTTGCTGGTGCATGGAGGACATTTAGTTTCCTACAGATCCCTTTTGCTGCCAACGCCTTTCCAGGCTAGTGGAGTGCTTACACTCAGCTTTCCCTCATTTAGGGCCCCAGGCTGGCCTACACCCTCTGTTAAAGCTAAATAGTAAAACCACAATCTGGGTTACCCAATTTTTCTCCTTTGGTATTTATAAAAAGCAACACTTAAAAACCTTGAGATTTACCTAACCAACAAAAGCCACTGTTTTGTTAATTCCTTCCTGGAGATGGTTCTTTCTTCTCAAATAGGCCAATTTTCAGACTGGAAATCACCCCAAATCCTCAAATAGCCTGATGTTTTTCATGTGTGATTCCAGCAAATTGCTGTTTGCATGATGCCTTGGCGGGGACTCACTTAAGAGCTAGATTTGTTACTGTATTTACTGACATTTTAACATGATGTTTTCAGCTGCTTAAATAATTATAATATTTATCAGAAAAAAGAAATCAAAGTAATGAAAGGTACCTCAAATTATTCATATCTCAATATTACAAGTCTTAATTTCCTGCCTGAAGCATGGTGAATGACTCATTTTTAAAGTCATCTCTAGCTACTGGGAGTCTATGGTGATGTATATAGATGGTTTGTAGATCGGAAAAATCAATGAATATCACAGATTGTCAAGATAGGCAGTGTAATTATAGAATAATAAGATCAAGTGAAAACACCAGACTTCAGACATCCAAATTGTAATAAGAAAATGAGGACTAGCAAGAGGGAAGTATCTTGCTTAAAATCTTGTGGGAGCATCTCCTCCACATGTAAGATCTGCTCATACCCACACATGGCTCTTTTTGCCTTCACAGAAGGCTTAGGTAGGCCAGGAGATGGCTTTGTAGGAGCAGAGGACCATGAACTGGGCTTTGGGGGATGGGCTCTCTGGTTTTACCCTGGCTATACCCACTCTAGGAGAGGTCTGGAACAGCTATTGTGCTATTCTTGGTGGCCTAGCATCTAGGTTAGCCAACCTGCAGACAGTGGGAAGCCCTTATAAACTGAATAAACAGAAAAATGCTTACTTCATAAAAAACTACTTATTTCTCCTGATAGAAATTGCTATTATTAGAGTCACTCCTTAAGGGCTCATTAGTGTAAAGATCCATTCTAATAGTTTAACTAGTCCTTTTAACTGGGAGGGACAGTGCAAGCATAGGAAAACAAATATGTAAGTGTTATATTCTCCCTTCCTCTGGATCTGGTCTCATAAACCCACATGCATATTTATGCCTCTAAGTCTTTGGTTATTTTGTTCTCCTGACTTGGAGATATCTTCTCAGACTGGATAAATGGCATGATTTTCCAAGACTCAGATCAAATATCATTTCTATGATTTCCTTTTTGTATTTATTTTTATTTTTTTTTAAAAAAATGTTTATTCATTTTTTGAGAGAGAGAAGCAGCATGAGTGGAGGAGGGGCAGAGGGAGAGGGAGACACAGAATCTGAAGCAGGCTCCAGGCTCTGAGCTGTCAGCACAGAGTCTGATGCAGGGCTTGAACCCATGAACTGTGAGATCATGGCTTGAGCCAAAGTCAGATGCTTAACCAACTGAACTACCCAGGCGCCCCTCTATGATCCTTCCTCCCAAGTAGAACACCACATATATGCCTGCACAACTTATTTGTAATCAACATAACCTCCTCATTCTATACAGAGTCTGAGATATCCTACCAACATACCTTCAAAAGGATAAAGGAGGATTTGGAATCAAGGGGAAACAAGGGTAGCAAAACAAATGCCTACCACCTGCTCTTGTACAGTTGTTAGAGGAGGACTACACATTTGCTCCTAAGCTTCCAGCAGCTACAGCAAAACTGGAGATACAATGAATTATAAGACTCTGTTGTATCCATAAGACAAAAACAAATGAGCTGTTCTAAGGGGACTCTTCCTGAATCTGAGATCTGAGAAAAACTCCATGGGGTCCTTAGAAAATGAACACAGGGATGCAGGGGAGGACTCTCTCAACATTCCTACATTGGGTACTTATATAATTTATTTAACAGTTTTTAAAATGTTGCTTGATCTAGGAAGATGAAGAGACACTAACATACAGCTGAGTAAATGCAGTTCTATTGAGATATGGAAACAAGGCCATGGATTGTGTTTAGTTTTTTATAGATTTTTAAAAAACTGAATTATGTTTCTGTGTACATGAAGAGTAAAATTTAGGATATCTAAAGTAATAGATGGGCTGTTTGTCTTTTAGGTAAACCTCCACAAATTATTTATTGTAAATTTATTTGATAAGGATTATATGACTGTGAATTCAAGGTTGCATTTTTTTTCCCCCAGTAAGAACCAAGGATGAAGATAACCTGAAGCCAATTGAGGACAGATCTGTATGGTTTGTCAATCAATCTGCCAGAATGTACCTGTATTATAGCACTTATCACTTTTTTTTTTATAGACATCTGTGTTCCTGTAATAACTACATACTCTCCAAGGGCAGGAACTATTTCTTTTTGTCTTTCCATCCCTAGCCCTTAGCATAATGCCTGAAACACAGCATCTGCATAATAGATTTTGTTGAATTGAATAAATCTCCAAGCTTCCCATTATCATCCACTGCTAACTGGCAAAAAAAAAAAAAAAAAAAAGAGCCCTGAGGAGACAAGGGCAGGAGATATAAGATAGCTAAGCTTTGGGGAAGGGAAAAGGCGAAGAGGCAGGAAAGGTTGGGAACTTGGAGTGCAGTCTGAGAAAGCAAGTCTAGGTGAGAGGTTCTGATGAAGAGGGGTGAGTGGGGCCTTAAATGTAGAGCAGATGACATTGGGGCATCAGCTGATTAAATGAGGGGGGCCAGAAGGGGTTCTTAAAGAGCAGTTAGGGTGGGAGGTAATAAATGTTCATTGTTTCATTACATTTTGAGATAATTTGTTACATAATAGCAATAGATAACTAATCCAAGGACAGATCCATCATTTCCAACAGGGGTAGCAATTGTATACTGGTAGACTCTTGATAGAAACATATTCACCCCTTTGCTCCTCTAGCTATAGGGGCCATGACAACTTCCTGCAGTCACTGACCTCTTGATAATGCCTACTTTCCCTTAGCCAGCATTTTCAACACCTTTGTCACACTTTTCCTATATATCTTCTCTCTTAAATATCTGAATGGGGACTAATACATTCACATAACTATTTTTCCTGAGAAGGAGATAAAGGGGAGCATCACATTATTCTAAATGCAGTCATGTTTTTTTTAGATGTTAAAAAATGTGATGCAACGTTTGGTTTCTTTTTTTAAAAAGCAAATAGAGGTCTGCTTCTCTGCAGGTCCTGGTTTCTGGGAAGGTTAACTTCAAAAAGTAGAGTCATCTGTACCTCCTTCCTGGGTGTAGTGGGTATATATCCCTGCCCTACAGGAAGCAAAGGCAATGCATGAGGGATTGTGAAGGACACATAGTGCCTTCTTCTTCATTTTCATGTGAGAGTCCATGGAAGTGAATCGCTGCATGCTCCCTATAACTAGGATAAAATAACATGGCGCGTGTATGAGGGCAAACTCTTAACTCAGCAGGTGAACAACCATATCGACTCCATTTCCCTTAGAGACAGTCAAACTAGAAAGAAACCTACATATCAGGCTATAGCAGCCCTTGATGAGACTCAAAAGAGAGGTGGCACACTCATAACTACATAGCAAAAACCAAGTCAGAGGCAGCAAAAGCTGTAGCTTGAGAACAAAGGGAGAAAAAAGGCTAGTCAAAGAAGCCATATCTACCCACCCACAGAACACCCAGTGAAGAAAATGAGCTACACTTCTGCCACTGGAAGGCTTGAGGGGAGGAGACATTCAGGAAAACCACAGGTGCAGAAAATTAGATAGTTTATCTGAAACAGGAAAAATACACTGAAGTGTGCTTTTGATATATGGCTGAAAGTGAGGACAAAGGCAAAACACCAACATATACTTAGCATTGGAAGAATGCCTTTTACCCAAAGAGCTTAAAGCAGTTTGAATCTATTAATTGACTTGTGAGACAGTTAAATTGTTACTTTTTTGTTTTTATGTGGCACTTTATTCTAAAATTCCCTAATTATTTTACAACACAAGTACATTGGTTATACCCCAAACACTCTGATACATGTGGTGCAGCCATTTCTGTTTGACACCTGTGGAAACTGACCCTCAAAGAAGTTGGGTAATATACAGAAGATTAGGGAGGGCAGAAGATCAGAAATGAATGTTTAAAGACTGAATAAGGAATGGGGAACTCAGTGGAGACAACTCAGTGTTTCTTATTTTTTTAAGTTTATTTATTTGAGAGAGAGAGAGAGAGAGAGAGAGAGAAAGAGAGAGAAAGAGAGAGAGAGAGAGAGAGAAAGAGAGAATCCCAAACAGGCTCTGCGCTGTCAGCATGGAGCCTGACATGGGGCTCCATCTCACGAACTGTGAGATCATGATCTGAGCTGAAACCAGGAGTTGGGTGCTTAACTGACTGAGCCATCAAGGTACCCCAACTCAGCGTTTTCAATGGCTGGTTCTTCAGGGCATCTGTGTTGGGCAGAATAATGCTCCCTAAAAGATGTCAATGTTCTAACCCCTTGGAAACTGTGAATAAGTTACCTTATGTGGCAAAAGAGACTCTGAAGATGATTAAGAATCTGAGATGGTAAGATTACCCTTATTATTTGGATGGGCCCAATATAATCACAAAGGTCTTTGTAAGGGAAAGAGAAAGGTTGAAGAGTCAAAGACGAAGATGTGATAATGGAAGCAGAGAGTGGAATGATGGTAGGCCATGAGCCAAGGACTGTGGGAAGCCTCTGGAAACTAGAAAGAGTAAGAAGCACTTTCTCTCCAGTCTCCTGACAACCCTCTTTAGACTTCTGACTTTCAAAACTGTTAAGATAATTTTGCGTTGTTTTAAGCCATTAAGTTTGTGATCATTTGTTACAGCAGCAATGGGAGACTAATATGGTATCCTTGAGGAATGGAGACCTGGATGATTCCCTGACACTACAGACCTGAAAGTTTCATTTTGAGTTACGAGTAACACAATTAAAGAAGTTTTTTGGGGGGCAGGAATTACTTGGATATTTATTCACAACAATAATGGATTTAATGGTTTGAAGGAAAGGAATAATGGCAGTAATCACAGTAATAGTTATTGAGGCTTAATATGTGCCAAGTTCTGGATCAGGCTCTTGATGTGTCTTCTTTTTTGTTTCTTATAACAGCTCTAAGGGATAATAATTATCCTCATTTTACAGTGGAGGAAGCAGAGTCTCAGAAAGTCATGCAGTTAGGGAGAGAGCTGACATTTACACACCAGTTTATCTGACTCATAATCACTACTTGAAATGCCCATTTTAGAGACATCCTGATTCATCAAAGGGAATGAACGAGTCATGTGTGAAGGCAGGTTATGACAGAAAGTCAAGGACAGGTTTCTTTCTGGCATTGAGGAAGTGTGATGACTGCCTCAACCAAGAAGGAGGTAAGGGATATCTCCTTTCCCTCTTTTTTTTTTTTTTTTGCTGTTCTAGTCAACCACGTTCAAACATATGCATTATCAGAAAGTGAAACTTTCCCCACCACTTTTTTTAAGTCAAGAGTGATACCTCTGTTGAAATCAAGCAAGCACAGTGCATAATGAATGTCTTTCCCATTAGAAGGAGCTACAAGAATGCAGAGGCTCTAGGGATTCAGCTTACATTAGTGGTAGGGGGGCTTCAGTGAGTGGGATCTGGAAGATTTGAGATGAGACAACCACAATCTTTTAAAAATGTTTATTTATTTTGAGGGAGAGAGAGAGATTTAGAGCATGATCAGGGGACAGCAGAGAGAAAGGGAGAAAGAGAATCCTAAGTAGGTTCCATGCTATCAGTATAGAGTGTAATATGGGGCTCAAACCCACAAAACTGCAAGACCATGACCTGAGCCAAAACCAAGAGCTGGGCCCCACCTGACAGAGCCACCCAGGCACCCCAAGAGGGCCACAGTCTTAATGAGATACTGCTGAAACTAGCATAACCAAGTTTGGTATCAGTTCAAACTGAAATAATTCAAAATGTTATAGGCACTATTGTAAAACAGACATTTATAATAATCCCTACTTCATAGAGTAGTTGTGTGAATTGAGTTAATAAATGTAAAGTGCTCTGAACAGTGCTATAAAAAATGTAGCTGTAACTTTGCTGGACCCACCACGGCACCCACTCCTGCTGCTACAAGTGTTGCTATGATTATCACCACGGCTCCCGCTACTGCTCTGCTCTTCCCGCCACCTCTGCCACCGCCACTGCTCCCACTACTGCTGTTACTGCCACTACCACTGCTACTGTCACTACTATATTATCACTCCTACTACTACTGTTACCATCGCCACCACTGCTACCATTACTATGAAATTGTTCCCTTACTACTGCTTTATTACTACAATTGCCACTGCCATGATTACTACTCTACCATTGTTACTGCCACCACTATGATTACTAGTCTTCGGTTGTTATGATTATTGCTACTATCACAGTTACTCTTACTACTATTACTATTGACTACCTCTTAAATCATCACTATTATTTCAAATACTCCTATCATTGGTATTACTGCTACTCTTACTACACAATAACAATAGCTACCACTACCTTTATAATAAATATACAACATGGACTTAGGTACCTTCAGAAAGGCATGGCTAGAGCAAATCTTCAGGTCATCTGGGGTTTTCCTGGCAATAATTCCTCATCTGGTTCTTTTCTTTGGGTTATTGCCATCCTTTTGTTACTGCTCAGGCTTGGACAAAGTGACTGTCATGGCCCTGAGCTTTCTGAGGTAGCAACTCTGCTTGCTTCAGTAATCCTTGTCAGTGACAAATACTCCTCAAATCCATTCCCAATGGCCCTTTGAAGTGGACGAACAACTCCACAGCCATGAAATATCATGTTTTATATAGAAGGCACTGTGTCAAATGTCATCAGTAGCACAGCCATGGGGCTGCTGATGTCAGACTAATTCAGATAGTTTGGGAATAATAATAAGAACATCTATCCAGTGCTTATCAGGTCTTATCAAGTGCTTCTCGAGGCACTAAACATAGACTGACTTATTTAACTGTCCTCTAAACTTTCTGAGGTGGTTCCTACTATTAACCACATTTTACAAATGAGAAAGCTGAGGCTCAGAGAAGTTAAGACACTTATTCAAGATAACACCATAAGTGGGAGAGTTGGGATTTGAACTCAGGCAGTCTAATTCCATGGAGGATGCAGCTAGTCACCACAAACCAACACACTGGCTTCAAGCATTCTAGTCAAAGGAGATCAAGGCCTAGTGAAGACAGCTGCCCATAATAGTTGCTTAATAAGTTCTAGACCAGTAAATAAATGAATGAACAATGAGTGGAAGAATGAGAATAACCTAACCCATTGTTTGTGTGAGTGAAGAGAGGGGGTAGCATTTTCAGTGTTCTAAACCAAAGGGGCAACTCAGTTATCCATAAAACAGATCGGCAAGAGAGTTATGGATGTCAAGTAGAAACTGATGAGGAGGGGCAGGTAGATACCTGCTTTGCTGGAGATCTACTGAATTTGTCACTAGGTTGTCACACTGTAAGGATTTTCTTGGGTTCTCTGGGTCTACTGGTGGCTGGGCAAGAGGAAGGCACTTGAGTGGTGGGAGGCAGGAGAACTTCTGGGAGCTTTACAGGTCCTTGGACCTGTGTGGAATGATACATGATGTGGTTACATCCCTGACAACAAATCAGCTCCTTTCTCTGATGTGGAGACTGATTTGTTTGCTGTTCTTTTATATAAAAATTGTATGTCATAGAATTTTAGTGCTGAAGAACTCCTTAAAGGTCAACTCCATTTATTTTACTGATTAAGAAAGTGAGTTGCAAGGGGTCACGTAACTTGACAAGGCCACAAAACTAGTGAGGGGTAAATTGCCCTGATTCTCCAGGCGCTAAACCACACCTTTAATTATGGTTTGTTAGTTTGCCCCAATCTGGTGACAGTCTCTTGTGTCAAATTAAATGCCTTGGTGTTTCAGATAAAAGGGTTGGCTTGAACCAGGGCCACAGGCACACTTTGCCTTTCATAATACTGGATACAACAAAGATCTAATTAGCTAATTAATCTACACTGAATTCCCTTGATACAAGGTCATACAACTTTCATCTTTAAGATGGACAAACTAAGGTAGTTTGCATTTTCCTTCATTTAATATTTAAAACCTCTTTATACGAGGAAGTGGCCCCAAAGAATTCTATTTGCACTTATATTAATATCATTTAATTAAAAACATTTTTCAGCATTATAACAGATAGAACTACCTTAGCTTTAATATATGTTCTTTTAGCAGTGAAATTTTGCCTCTTTACATAGTTAACAAATGCGAGCATCATAAGATTGTAATAAATTATTTAGAGGGTATTTACTTTTAATTATTATTTTCTCAATAAATTCTAAAATTCAATTCCAAAGAAACTAAGATGACTTAGTTACATACAAATGTTTCACACTGGACTAATTTTGGCTTTCTGAAAGTGACTATATTGCTTTATTAAAAATTTCTTTTGCTTTTAATAAGGGAGAAAGGGAGAAAGTACTGTGTCATTTGATCGCTCGCTCTGTCCTGCCTAGTGTGTTAACGTCTTCATAATTATACTGTAACATAGCTCCTCCTCCTGAATAGAAAATATCAAATCTTCTCTCTAAATCTTCACTGTAATTATTACTCCTATCTGACATAAAACAGTGATTAAAGTAACTCATGTCTAGAGTCAATTTGATATATGACAAGAATTTCTTGTCAAATTCCAATGTGATCTGGGTGATTTAGGTATATACATCATCTATTATTGATTTTTCCTAGTTTGATAATTCAGCACTACTTGTCTTTGGATTTTCCTTAGCTCGAAAGGAAAAAAAAATGTCATTTTGTTCTTACTGTAACCAAACATTTTTAAGTGACCATTCTGTAGAAGTCATATAAGATTTTGTAGTATTATAGTCCAGGTAAGCAATCATCTAGTTCTTGTTTTTTTTTTTTTTTTTTTTTACAAATAGTTTATTGTCAAATTAGTTTCCACATAACACCCAGTGCTCGTCCCACAAGTGCCCTCCTCCATGCCCCTCCCCCCTCCCCCCCACATCCACCAGTCCTCAGTTTTTGTCAGCATTCAAGAGTCTCTCATGGTTTGCCTCTCTTCCTTTCCCCCACCATTTTCCCCCTTCTTCTCCCTCTTGTTCCTCAGTTAAGTTCCTCCTAATCCTCCTATGTTCAAACATAGGGTATTTGTCCTTCTCTGCCTGACTTATTTCGCTCAGCATAACACCCTCAAGGTCCATCCACGTTGCTACACATGGCCAGATTTCATTGTTTCTCACTGCCATGTAGTATTCCATGGTATAGATAAACCACATCTTCTTGATCCATTCATCTGTTGATGGACACTTAGGCTCTTTCCAGGTTTTAGCTATTGTGGAGAGTGCTGCTATGAACATTGGGGTACATGTGCTCCTATGCATCAGCATTTCTGTATCCCTTGGGTAAATTCCTAGCAGTGCTATTGCTGGGTCATAGGGGAGTTCTATAGTTAGTTTCCTGAGAAACCTCCACACTGTTTTCCAGAGGGGCTGCACCAGTTTGCATTCCCACCAACAGTGTAGGAGGGTGCCTGTTTCTCCACATCCTCGCCAGCATCTACAGTTCTCTGATTTGCTCATTTTAGCCACTCTGACTGGCATGAGGTGGTATCTCAGTGTGGCTTTGATTTGTATTTCCCTGATGAGGAGCGATGCTGAGCATCGTTTGATGTGTCTGTCGGCCATCTGGATGTCCTCTGGGGAGAAGTGTCTGTTCATATCTTCTGCCCATTTCTTCACTGGGTTGTTTGTTTTCCGGGTGTGGAGTTTGGTGAGTTCCTTATAGATTCTGGATATTAACCCTTTATCTGATATGTCATTTGCAACTATCTTTTCCCATTCCGTCGGTTGCCTATTAGTTTTGTGGGTTGTTTCCTTTTTAACAGATGGTGTTGAGAGAACTGGACAGCAACATGCAGAAGAATGAAACTAGATCATTTTCTCACACCATGCACAAAAATAAACTTAAAATGGATAAAGGACCTGAACGTGAGACAGGAAACTGTCAACACCCTAGAGGAGAAAGCAGGAAACAACCTCCTTGACCTCCACCACAGCAACTTCTTACTTGACACATCTCCAAAAGCAAGGGAATCAAGAGCAACAATAAATGATTGGGACCTCATCAAGATTAAAAGCTTCTGCACAGCATAAGCAATCTAGTTCTAATAGCTTTGAATTGTGGATGGGCATACACATTTAACCTGACTCCAAGATTTTGTCTATTCCCTTTCTCTCATATTTCTCTTTTCCATTATTCTATTTGAGTCTTGTGGGATTGATAGGAATTAACACAGAAAATGGAACTCAAATGTCTGGTTTGAAGCTCCCTTCTTCCTTCATAGAGCTCACAGTAGAGAAAAAGGTAGCTCCAGGATTCCTTTTCTGTGTGACCTCAATACAGAACCACTACTACTTTTCCATTTCATAGATGGAGATATGAAGACTGCATCAGCTTGAGGACATGCTTCAGGTTGCACAGTGAATCAAAGTTGCAGTCAAGAGCAGCAAAACATAGGGATGAAGTTGGGTAAATAAATAAGCTCATTGCCTCACACACAGCAATAGCTGAAAATGGTAATGAAACTCAAGGAGGGTTTAAGTAAAGTTGTGCATGATAGAGTGTTAATAGGAATTTAAGGGCATTTAGGAGTTGCTTCTAAGCTTGTGAAGCCATGATTATGGAGGAAGTTGCAATTCCTTCCTACAAGATGTCTCTTGGTACTGTTGTCAGACAGTTGGTCTAAGCCAGCATGGCAATTCTTATTTTGTTATGTTTCCCAAAACCCCCTTTGGTGTTTTATCTACTGGAGCATTCATTTGAGACAAACAGCTTATGTACTCTTTCTAGCCAAGCAGAAACCAGAATGAATGAGAACATTGCTTAAGAAAATCTGCCCTCCTGATTTCCCACATGAAACCGGCTGGAGAGTCACTGTTCCCGTGACAGGGCCTTCTGCAGCCTCCACCAATACTTGTCAACTGCCTGGCTTGTCATGGGGATGCTGGCAGCTGTTGCTTCCACTTCTTCAAAATAAAAACTGAGAATAAGTATATTTAAAAAGTATGTCCCTCCTAGTTCATCTTCCCAGCTGTTTTCCTTGTGGAATGGTGTAAGTGAGATTTTTTTCTGAATTTCACTGAAATCCAGACTTGCCTAGTCAGTGGCTGCACCTATTTATTTTTATTCACCTATATTTTTATTTATAGATTTTTCTTATTTTTATGAACATCTACTATATGCTGAGGACTATGCAAAAAGCTTTATATTGTATCTTAGTCAATTCAGGCTGCTATAACAAGATGTCATAGACTGGGTGGCTTTTTCACAGTCCTGGAAGCTGGGAGGTTCAAGATCAGGGTGTCGGCAGAGTCAGTGTCTGGTGAGGATCCCATTCCTGTATCCTCACATGGCAGAAAGAGTGATTCCTAGTCTCTTTCTCTTCTTATAAGTGTCCTCATAAGATGATGTTATAAGGTAATGTCATCATGGGGGCTCCACTGTCATGACCTCATCTAAACCTAATTACTTCCCAAAGGCCCCATATCCTAATGCCATCAAACTGGGAATCAGGATTTCAACATATGGATTTTTTTGAGACAAAAACATGCAGTCCATAACACATGGTAATATTTCATCTCAAACAGCCCCTACAAAGTGGGTGTTATTACCCACAGATGACAATACTAGATTTAAACGACTTGTGGAGGGTCTGGCTGACTCCAGGTCCTATGTTCCTAGTCAGGATGCTGCATGCCTTTAGCAGGGAACTTTATAGTCTTGCAGAGGTGAATCTCTTCTGTGGTCTTTGCAGATGCACCTTGCAAATGAGTTCTTAAAGGGCCATTGGCGCTTATAGTTTTTGTATACTACCTAGAGACTAGCGGTAATGACTTAGGCTTTTGTGGGCTCAATTTTCATGTGTATAATTTGGTTTCAGTGAGTATTGCTCTGGCCCCAGACTTCCTGGTTTGCAAGTGTGCATGTGTGTGTGTACACATGTGTGCATGCATGTGTGTGTTCTCTGGCTTGGAGAGTCGGCAATTAGTGATAATCAGAGCTTCCCTCATCTTTTTAGAATAACTTCTTAGTCTTCCTTTATTTGAAGGTCAAATTGAATATGGTAGTTCTCCCAGAAATCTTTTTCTCTTAGTTCAGCAAAGATGAGTGAAATATTTTAGAAGAAAACAAAGGGTGAAACTATCAACACTAATCTCCAAACACTATACACACACACCCAAAGAATACATGCAACATAGATGGAGATACATTTACTATGTATCTCTTACTATGTGGTACCTCTTACAATATTAGGATTATTGAAAGAACTCTTCCATGTTACCAATCATTCCACTTCCCTAGTTACTCTTGGGGTTTCACCCAACCAGAGGAATAGGTAACAACAGAATAATGTCTCACACATATGATGGCAATAATAAAAATACAAGAGGAAGTGTTCATTTTCTGTATGTCTTTTCATATCAAAGATATGAATCATAAGATATAAAAAAAGGACCTTAAATAATAATGAGTTTTTTGGAAAGCATATTTTTTCCCCTTAGGATATCTCCAATTCTGGGCCTCAATCTTACATTTATGGAAATCTCATAATGATGGGTATCAGTTAGGATGCTTTGGGTTGTAAGTAACTGAGAACAACTCTGACTCTGAAGCAAATAAGGGCACAGTGGTAACTGGGAGATCATGTTTGGAAAATGAACAAGAACCAGAGAGTCGAGAAACATGAGAATCTGGTCATGCCTCTGTGTGGTCATGGTGCTAGCCTTTATCTCTGTTTCATTTGCTCAAAATTCAAGTGAGTGAGAGCATCTGACAGGCTGAGCCTTGATTGTGTGCCAGTACTGCCTACTAAAGAATGGGGAGAGGAAGGATTGAGTCTCTGTGGCTTCCTCTGTGGAGCTTGTGGGAACTCTCTAAGACTATGCTCAAGGAGGTAGGTATTCCTTAAAGCCAGGAAAGGGGCAGGTTGGATGCTATACTGCCATTAAAAAATCCCCACAAAAAACATAGAAAAGCCAACGAAGACAAATTACTACAATGCAAAAAATAGTCAATGGCCAGTCCAGTGTATTTCCTCAGTTTTTTATTTTTAATATCAATTAGTATTCTTAATAGTGTTCTGAATCTATAGCCCTCTCTTTTGTTTTCTTTCTTAAACACACACTTTTTAGGTTGGCAATTGCCTTAATATTGTCAACATTTTATACTGAGCCTATATAGTCACTGCTAACGCGTACAGTGAGAATTGGATTCAGAAGATTGATGTCCTCTTCAGGCTGCAGACCATCTGATTACTGGATCTCCTCTAGGCAATGAAGCTGTCTCTTTTTTCTCCTCTTTCGACCGTCAAGCTTGCACCACAGTAATAATGTTTAATAAGAGCAGTAGTAAAACTATGTCATTGCTTCTCTGATGGTCAGAGTGAAAGCAACTCCAAATAAAACAGGAGTGATTGTCATACAGATAATACAGTTGTTTTAGTTCTTTCACCTTGAGAAAGGATGAGGTAGCCTGAATGTTGATTGATGCTTGTCTCTCACAGCCTACTGGAATAATACATTGGGTGTTTGGGTGAAATTGTGAGGTGCACTTGATCATGTATTAAATATTCGTGAGCTATTTGCTGCTGCACATTCTGACTAGATCTTGAAAAACAACCCTGCTTGTTCAGGATAAAGGAAATAAAGCCTTTGTATTTTTGCCTGTTCTACCTAAATAAGGTGACTCTTTCTGAGGCTATCTAACCACTTTACCACATTTATCTGCCTTTTTCACATGTCACTCCAGAATAAATAATGTAGAATACATAATACAGGGGAACCTCATTTTAAAGAAACTTCTAAGTAAAGAAATCTGGATTTATGAAACAAAAAAACTGTGGTGAGGTTATTTACATTAGAAAATAGTTTTCTTTTTGGTTTTACAAAGGATTCACATTAGGATTCTTTAAATACCAAAGTCCCATACTGGATTAAGATTGTGACTGAAACCCTCTCTCAGAAATACATCTATTATGAAAACAAACCATGTTTTATGTCATCCAATTTTATAACTGAAGAACTGAGGATAAAACAGGGGGAAAAAAGCCATAGAAAAGCTCTAGAGAGGATCTAGGACACCTGATTTTCATTTCCTTACTCTCGTGGAAAGAGAATACCTTCCATGGAAATAAAAACTGGAACCTTTCTTTTCAAAAGCCTGGAAGATTCCTGAATTAAGTCATGACATAATCATAAGGTCATTCTACTATCAATGGTAACATTTTCAAACTATGTTGTGAATAAGATAACTCATTGATGGTCTGGATTTTCTGCTTTGGAAAAAAGAATTTTAGGAAGTGTGACTTCTAAAAACAAAATACATGCCAAGGAAATACTGTCTTAAGATATCATAGTTTGTAACTCAGGGAAAGACATTTCACTGTTTGTTTTCTAAACCTCAGTTTCCTCACCCACAAAAATTTAAAAGTTGAGATATATCTAACATATAACATTATATTAATTTTGGGTGCACTACATAATGATTTGATATTTGTATACATTGTGAAGTGATCACTACAATAAATTTAACATCCAAAATGAAGGTTTTGAATTAGATAATCTGAGGCTTTTTACAGCTTCCAAATTTGCTACTTAGTTCTTTACAAGAGTAACATAAATCCTGATTCCAAGATTCTATCCCCTTTCCTTTGCTTAATTCATAGTCTATGTTAAATAATTCATCTATGCTTTATCTTTTAATCTTATACACATAAGTGTTTGGTGTTTTTAAAGTCTGTGTCCAGGTTTACAGCTAGTCAGAGGTCTGAAGAACAGTGCAAAAGAATGATAGGTGCACCTGGATACTGTTCTTTTTTTTATTTTAATGAGGAACAAAATCTTAAATTCTTACACAGCAAGGTGAAAAAAAAAAAAAAAAGAGAGAGAGAGAGGAAAACTGAAAGAGCCAATGAGCAGAAACTTCCCCCTAATAAGGGTCTTGTAGCTGTGGAGGTTCATCATTATCATGAATATGCCCTGGGTCTGGTGTGTTAAAGAAAGATCACCTGGTTAAGTGGGACAATGAAACATGGACATGGAAGCAACAACCCTTAGAGAACTGACACTTATGAAGCCCAACTGATGCTCAGTTCTGAATCCTGAATATCAGCCAAGTAACGATGAATATAGGATTTTTCACACAGCCTTGAGCAATGACTCCTGATGCTAACCACCCAGACTTAGGAAGAACTTCACAGGTTAAGGGCACAGTCCTCCACACAACTGTAGCCACCACTGTCTGAGGGCATCCCAGACCATGCTGACTTCTGACCAACTGGCTACAAATTTGGGATACTTTGCTAGAATGACTCAGAACTCAGGAAAGTAGCACGCTTACAATTACTGGTCTATTACAGCAAAGAGGTTAAAAATCAGAACCTGGCAAACAAAGAGACTGAAAGCACGAGGTATCTTTTCCTGGTAGAGTTAGGATGCAACAATCTCAGCTCCTCGATGTGTAATAATATACCCAGAGTACTGCCAACCAGGTAAGCTTGTGTCTGTAGTTTTTACTGGGGCTTCATTAATTATGTATGAAAGACATTTCTATTACTCTAGAAATTCCAAGGATTTAGAAGCTCCCTTCCAGGAACTCAGGGCAAAGGTCATCCAAATTTTTTGTCATGAGAACACCTTGTTTTTGTCTCTTACGTAGTCTTTGTAAGGAGTACAAGTTGCTAATTCTACTTCGGACAGGGGCTTGAGGAATGGGTGAGGTCATTAATTGGGCTAGACACCGAGCAGCAGACTGGGTCACAGCACTGGGCTGTTTGCGGTTCCTGCGATCTAAGAGTTTAGCTGAACCTGTTTCAATACCCCAAGAGCCCTGCTCATAGCCCTGGCCTCCTAACCTCCCGCAGGGCTAAAGTCCTTGGGCCTCAGGTGAGCAGTTCATTGCCCCGGGGCGCCTCGGGCCATCCCGCCCCTGCACTTCCGGTGGGCCAGAGCACAATGCCCAAACCCAAACGAGTCCCTGGGGTGATTCCTGGCAGTACTCACTTCGACAAGGATGCAGGGTGCGCAGCCGAGGCGAGAGGTGTCCGGCAGGCCTGGGATTTACCTGAAAAGTGGCTTGAACCAGGCCCACAACAATTCGTCCAGAAGAAGGGGCCTCTGGCAGCCGGGTGTTTTCTCCTTTCAGGACGCTCGGAGAGCTCCGCAAAACTCCTGCGATCTCGCGAGATCAACTTGCCTCTTGGGAGATTAGGCTGTAGCCTCGTGGGACTGCTTGCTCTCGACCTCCTAGACAACCTCGACGGTAATGATATCCTAGCCTGTCCAATTTCTGCCTCAGTATCTGGACTCCGCCTTCCTCCCCCTCTCCGCACCTAGTTTTATCCATGAGGTGAATGCCCCAAAGGCTTCAGCCATGTCCTGCTTCCCTTCGTGGGACACCTCGCATTTTACTCACCCAAGAGGAGGTCCGGGGGCGTCACTCATGGTGTTTGCAAGGGAACATTTTCCCTGACTGAGGGGCTTGGGTGAAGAGGCCAGCTGCCCTACGGCAGAGCCCTGGCACTTGGGCTGAGTCAGAGCGAAGTTCTGAGGCTGTGCTTTGTGGAAAGGCCCACAAAGGCCTGCCAGGAGGGAAAGCGGCCCCTAAGGCTATGGGGACGCGTGTTTTGGTTGCTGCGGCCTGGTACCTTGGCAGATTTAAGATTGGCACTGCAGGAGATGGCGCTCAGAATCTCGAAAGGAGCTTAAACTGCTTGGCTTCATCCTGGTTCCACGAGTTGCTAGCGTGACAATCGTGGGCAAGTTGCTTCACTTTACGAAGCTTCAATTTCTTTGTCAGTAACGTGATAGTTTCCCACGATGAACTGTTAATGCCTGTAATGTGTTGAGCATAGTTCTGGGCTTGGAGAAGCTCGGGGTTTGTCATTAACGATGGCTTTTGGACTTTTGAATAGCCATTGAATATTACTAAATGTTTTCTTGTTAAAGGTGGTATATTTTAAATATCTCCAGGTCAGTGGTTTCCTCTGATTTTTAGTCGCTTCCTTTGTTAAAAGGAAATTTTTCACAAAATCCTAATCTATAAAGCAGAAAATTCTATGCAGAGCTGGGTTCTTCTAGTTGAAGAGAGTCTTGCTCATCTAGCCACCCTTTTATCTCCAGGATATTGAGCTGTGTTTGATGAAGTCCTTTGAAAACTGGTCTAGACCACTTCCAGTCTCCCTTCCTGCCAACCTCCTCCCAGCCAGCTTCTGTAACAGGGTTAACAGAAGCACCTCTGTACAGTGTCAAAGTCAGGCTCTAATTTTCTTATTTCAGTTTCTCCATAAGCAAAATGGAGAGAATAATGCTGGCTTTGTTGTGACAGTGAATTTGATGATGTCTGTAAACTATTTTGAGTCTTTATAGATCAGCTTTAAGGACAAAGGTCCTTGCTATCTCTAATTTCTACCTCACTGTAAAAATCTGATGTTCTGAACATACTGCTTAAAAATGGGTCAAACTCTTAATCTGTGTAATGTTAGGGTGAAAGCAATGACTTCATCATCAGGGAAAAAAATGTGCTCTGCTTAATTGAGAAGACTTTTGATTTAGAGTTATTCAAAAAGACGATACAGAAACAGCAGAGAGAAGGATATGTAGCAGCTTCTATAGAAAGCTGTTTATGGACCTGGGTTATAACTGGGTCATTCTGGTCCTTCTTGTAATTTAATGTCCTTTGCTGAGGCCTGAGACAGATCTATACTAGGGTTCCCTGTCCCAGTATTAGTAGTTTCATAGCCAGGCCTAATGTAGTCATTCTGCACTGCAGTAATGGGAGGTGAGAAGGCATGGCTGTTAACAGCATGGGCTTTGCTGTGAGTCTTGAGTTTGGTCCTGTTTTCATCACATTACCAGAAAAAAGTCTGTAATTTATTTGAGCATTGCAAGATTGGAAGTAATAACACCCATTTCAAAGTTTTACTGTAAAGATTACATGAGATAATATATGGAAAGCACAATTCCTGATACATGGTAAATGATAGCTATTTCAAACATCATCAGTATTTTTTATTACTTTTAAGCCTTTTTTTTTGTTGAGGTATAAGTGATATGATATTATATTAGTTTCACATGTACAATATAATACCTGTATATATTGCAAAATGATCACCATAGTAAGTCTAGTTAATATTCATTGTCCTGCATAGTTACAGTTTTTTTTCTCATAATGAGAATTTTCAGGATCCATTATCCGTATTTCATTTCAGATCCATATTTCAAATATGCAGTTTAGTATTATTAACGATAGCCACCATGCCATGGCCACTCATTTTACAACTGGAAGTTTGTACTTTTTAGCTCTCTTCCCCCCTTCTTCCCCTCACCCCACCCCAGGTAATCATAATCTATTCTCTATATCCATGAACTTGGTTCCACGTATAAATGAGATCATCCCTTTTTCTGTTTGACTTATTTTGCTTAGCATAATGCCCTCCAGTCCATCCATGTTGTCTCAAATGGCAAGATTTCATTTTTTTAATGGCTGAATTGTATTCCATGTGTGTGCATATAGCATATATATATTATATTGTGTGTGTGTAATATATATATATATATATTACACACACACACACACATACACACACACAATCTTATTTATTCACTCATCCATAGATAGACATTTAGGTTCTTTCCATGTCTTGGCTGTTGTAAATAATGCTGCAGTGAACATGGGGGATCTTTATGAGTTTGTGTTTTCATTTTCTTTGGATAAATACCCAGAAGTGGAATTGCTGGATCATGTGGTAGTTCTGTTGTTAATTTTTTGAGGAACCTTCATACTGCTTCCATAGTGGCTGCATAAATTTACATTCCTACCAACAGTGCACAAAGGTTCCCTTTTCTCCACATCCTTGCCAACACTTGTTAGTTCCTGTCTTTTTGATAATAGGCATTCTGACTGGTAGGAAGCGATATCTCATGTGGTTTTGATTTGCATTCCTCCATGATTAGTGATGGTGAGCATTTTTTCATGTGCATGCTATCTGTATGACTTTGGAAAATATTCAGATGCTCTGGTCATTTTTTAAAATGGTTTTTTTCTTTTTTTGCTATTGAGCTTTATGAATTCTTTATATATTTTGGATACTAACCTCTTATTAGATATATGATGTGTGAATATTTTCTCTAATTTGGTAGGTTGCTTTTTCATTTTGTTGATGGTTTTCTTTGCTGTGCAGAAGCTTTTAGTTTGATGTAGTCCTACCAGTTTATTTTTATGTTTATTGCCATTACTTTTGCTACCAGGTCCAGAAAATCATCACCAAGACTGATGTCAAGGAGCTTACTGTCTATGTTTTCTTCTAGGAGTTTTATTATTTCAAGTCTCACATTCCAGTCTTTAATTCATTTTGAGTTGATTTTTGTGTACAGTGTGAAATAGTGGTCCAGCTGTATCCTATTGCATGTGGCTGTCCATTTTCCACAATAGCATTTAATGAACACGTTATCCTTTTCCATTATATATTCTTGGCTCCTTTATTGTAAATTAATTGGCCGTATATGTGTGGGTTTATTTCTGGTCTGTTTTCTGTTCCATTGATCTGTGTGTCTGTTTTTATGCCAATACCATCCTGTTTTGATTACTATAGCTTTGAAATATAGTTTGAAATCAAGAATGTGATGCTGATTATTATTAATTATAACTTTGTTATTATAGATAATAAATATCCTCCCATCTATATCTTTGACCCTGATCTAAAATTCTAGGTCCTAAAATCATCAAGAAGCTAAAACTTGGGAGGTAATGCCTCTTTGCAACTGGAAAGCCTGAAGCAAGAAGGCTTTTTGACTTACTTGAAGGTATTATGAGAGTCTTTGGGCTCTTGCAGTTATGAGCTTTCATGTGGGTAACAGAGCTCCTTATGCTTCTCCCAAAATGAAGTGATCACTTACAATATTAATCCTCATTTCCATATCTTTGGGAAGTATTATCTTTTATCTCTGCTCATCTTACCAACATTTTTTAAAACTGGTTTCTTGCTTCAACTTGTTAACTTCAGATAATACAATAAAATGACAAGGAGAACTAGTTGCAGAGTAAAATTGCAAGTCATATAAAGGATGTGGAATTTCTTTTTTTTTTTTTTTTTTACAAATAGTTGATTGTCAAATTAGTTTCCACATAACACCCAGTGCGGATGTGGAATTTCTTGAAGGTGACTAAATTAATATTGGAGAACTGTTGAGTCAGTCATTAATTCAACAAATATTTATTGGGCACCTTCCCTATAGCGATAGTAGGTATTAGAGACTAGTGCTGAATAAAACAGATGGAAATCCCAGCCCTCATAGACCTGATGCCAAGTGGATCTGACAGAGTTGAATCAGTCAAAAATCAGAAGAGAAAATCAACAAAGAAAATGACATGATAGATACTTTTGGTAACTTTAAAATGTGTCCACAAATTCTTTGATACTTCTTCTGTAAAAGATACATCTTTATGCCTCTCCTCTTGAAAATAGACTAGCTTTAGAGATTTGCTTCAAAGGAATAGAACATGGCAGAACAGTGATACTGTGTGACTTTCCAGCTTAGGTTGTAAAAAGTGATGTGGCTTCAGCCTTCTCTCAGGAGCCCTGAGGTGCCATGTGTAAAATCCAGTCACCTGAAGCCACTATGTTGGATAGACCATGTGGTGAGACCAGGGAGAGAGAGAGAAAGAAGCCCAAGGAGTCTGTGCTGTTATAGCTTCCAGCTGAGTCTTCCCAGTCCAGATACCAAACATATGATTGGCAGGTTGGCAGATGATCCTAGCCCCCGGTCTTTGCTCCAGCTGATGACAGGTGGAGCAGTGACAAGCTGTCCCCATTGTGCCCTGCTCAGAGTGCTTATTAAGGAATCAGCCATTTAAGTTTCGGTACTGAGCTGCTTCTGCGCTAATGTAGCTACATAGAAGAGAGCATTTTCACAGAATATGCTATTTAGCAGAGGGAGAATGTAATAGTGTATTAACAAGGCTGATGTCATTATTTTAAGCTGCTAAAGTTTGGGGGTAATCTGTTACATAGCCGTAATAACTAGAAGAATGCCTCAAAAGACAACCATGTGAATATCAAAGGAAAATAGAGACCCATGAGAAAGCTGAAGAAACTTTTGCATATTTTTTTGCAATAATAACAACCCTCTTTATGATTATTCTGTGAAGTCAAATGGGAAGCGATGGATCTTAAACGGGGTTGTCATTTAGTTGTTTTGAGGTGAACATAAAGAAAAAACTCCTCCACATCATGACTTAGTATTTAAAGATATTTAGAATCTGCATTCTCTTAAATATGAGATATAATACACATATTCTCTTAGTACATACTTCCAGTTTTCTAAATAAAGTGCTATCAGACCCTCCCTGCCCACTATGACTTATCTCTCAAATTTGGTCTCTACATTATGTGGGGTCATGTTAAAGCAATCTTTTCTCATTTACCTTTTTTCTCAGGACATTCTATAGCAGTAATAAGGAGAGTGCGACTAATGAGGCATTCAATTTATTATGATTGTTACACAGTGGCTTTCCTTTAGTGTGCTCTCAGAAAGTATGGAGGATTTTCTTATTTCAACCTGAGACATAAACAGTGAATCAGTTAAAAGGATGAGAACATGTAGAGACATTGTTGTATGTAGATGTTGTAGAGAGGTGAAGGTCTTATCAGAGGGTACTATAAACCTAAAACCTTCCTGAAGGTTTCTGAAACAAAGGGTCTCCGATTGGATGGTCCTCCAATTGGTTACAAAGGCCATGCCTTATGTCAGACTGTAACAAATTAATCCATGGCTCATTAGGAAAAGCTTTCACTTTGCCAAGATGTGTGAGTAACTCTTAAGAGGGTGCCACACAGAAAACAAGGTGTTAACCATTTAAGTTTTGGTACTGAGCTGCTTAAGAGTTTTTGTTTTGCAGTCAGGATCTCTTAGGATGAGCCTGGCATTTTTGTATTGATTGCCTTCTGCACTAATGTAGTTAGGTAGGAGAGAGAATTTTTGCAGAATGTAGAATTTAGCAGAGGGAGAATGTATTAGACTGGCTGTGTTTCCTTGCCTCTGGGCATGGTTTGCTCCTTGAAGGTTAGAGCCAAGGGGATTCTTTATCTTCCAACATTTTCATTTAGGGCAATCAAACACCACAATTTGCAGTCTTCAGCTTTAGGGAATCTCAGACTTCAATAAAAAGGATGGTATTTTATTATCTCCTCGGGTTGTTTTCAGAACTTTGAAAAAAATCACACAAACACTTCTACTGACTGGACGACTATAACGGCAGAACAAACCACTTGAGTCTAGTTTCACTTAGGAAAGCAATTTTCATTGTTCAAGACACTTGTAGTAAGGGTACTACTACAGGTAAGATTTTGGACTTCTTAGAAACCTCTTCTTTAAGTAGCCAGCACTTCCATTTTATTGAGTGCACAGACAGGGGAAGTGGCAAGTCAAAGGAATTGTTCGTGGTATACAAATGGAGGGCTCCAGAACTTTATTTTTCAAGCTGTTATTGGACAGGACAAACCTGATTTACCAACTATGAAATTTTTTTTTCCCTTCAAAAATAAGTCTACCTCTGAAATCTTGGGTGAATGTGGTGTAACTAAACGTGGAGTCAAAGGTGTCGGTCCTAGCCGCAGGTCTCTGAATGCTACATGAGTGTACTTGAGCCACTCAACCTGTTGAGTCTGTTTCCACATCTCTAAAGTAGGGGTAAGTAATAACTTCCTTGCTGCTAGGATCAGAAGTTTCCATGAGGTATCTTGTGTAGTGACCTCAAACTGTACCTGGCATATAGCAGATGCTCCGTGAGTATTAATTAGCAGCCTACAAACTCCTTTGAGACTTGCCTTTTTTGTCTTTATCATCACTTCAGGTAGCTGTGAGGATCAGATGTGTGTGAAAGGAAGACTGTGATGTAAGAGACAAATATAAGGCATGTAGCTGTTCACTTCTATCTAGGAAGTAAGAAGGGTGTCAGTAAAGGCCATAGAAAGAGTGCCCTATATGAGCAGTCTTTGAGATGACCTACACAATAGCCATGAGCTAGATCTCTGGAGGAGTCAGTCTCCAGGCTATTAGGACTTGGGCTTAAGGGCTAATGTTCTCACCACAAATGTAGGTCCTACTTTTTACCTTTACAGTAGAAGGGAACGTCACTGTCATTCTGTAGAAGTAGGCTTGTCATTCTTGGGCCTGTAACAGGTTGGTAGTCTTCATGTGAACACTGGCCAGAGAGTTTGGGCTCTTGTCCTCAATTTACCTGGTGCAGCCCAGCCCCAAGATGGCCACACATCTTTGCCCAGGGGCTGGTAATAGCAGTGAGGGTGAGATGCAGAGCGGGGAATGCTCCAGGAGACCCAGGTGGGAAAATGCCAAGTCATAAACCGGGTACAACTGAAATGCTTCTTCATGTGACAATATGGCTTTTCTTTCTTTCCTTCCTTCCTCCCTCTCTCCCTCCCTCCCTCCCTCCCTCCCTCCCTCCTTCCTTCCTTCCTTCCTTCCTTCCTTCCTTCCTTCCTTCCTTCCTTCCTTCCTTCCTTTTTATTATTTATTTATTTTGAGACAGAGAAAGCACATGCATGCATGAGTCGGGTGGGGAGCAGAGAGAGAGGGAGACCGTGAATCCCAAGCAGGCTCTGTGCTATCAGCACTCACGAACTGTAAGATCATGACCTGAGCTGAAACCAAGAGTTCAATGCTTATCTGACTGAGCCACCCATGCACCCCTGACATTTTAGCTTTTCTAAAGAGGACCTACTCCTCCTACCTGTTACATGCTTAAGTGCTTGGTTGATGTGGGTTGAGTACTGTAGTATAGCAGAGGGACAGCTAAGGAGGAGGAAGTTCAGGGTCAACCAGCTGGGGGAAGAAAGATTTTAAGTTATTAAAATTAGGTTTGTGCCCAGTCTTGGAGGCAATTACTTGTTGCATCTAAGGAATAGACATGAAATTTTGTCTTAGCTTTGGGTCCTCTGTCCGATTCCTCTCTCTATCTCTGTCTCTGATTCTGTCTCTGTCTGTTTCTCCCTCCCTGTCTCATTGCTTGGGTCCCATCTCTCTGCTGCCTTTCTGTTTCTCTTCTGTCTTTCATCCTCTCTCTTTCTTTCTCTCTTTTTTGGAAAGGAAGCTTTTTTTCTTGCTCCTTTTTATTAGAAATAGAAGATAAGTGAATAACAGCAATCTACCTCCATTGCTTCAATAATAGTCATCGGATCCCGACACTATCTCATCACATTGGCAGAGAGTACAACAGGATATTCAAAATGGTCTCATTTACAGTGGCCTTAGGCAGTCTTCACAGAAACTAGTCCAGGAAAAATGCAGGGCAGGGATTATTATCTTCATTTTTAAATAGGTATGTCTCAGAGAACTTGGAAACTTGCCCAAGGTCACCTGGGCTGTGGGCCCGAGGCAGAGTGGTCCTGGAGCATAGGCTCCACCAGAGGGAACTCTCCCTTCACCGCAGTGATGGATTCTGTTCAGGACCAAGATGTTCCAACCTCGGTCTCTCCAGTCTGATCTGAAATGTAAGAGTTGAATCTGGGTTTAGGGTCATTACTGATGGTGCTGTGTACTCTACCTTCCAGCCATTTTTATTTAGTTGTAAAGTTAACACTAAAGAACACAAAAGGGAAAAGAGGGGTGGGGTGGGGGAAGAGGTAAAAGCACAAAATGGAAAAATGGGACTTGCAACTTGCGGGGATGTGTGGCAAGGTCTGTTTAATTTCATGCAAGCTGGAATCAGATTTCCTGGTTTCAAATCCCAGCTCAGATCACTAACAAATTGTGTGATCTTGGGCAAGTTACTTAGTCCTTCTGAGCCTCCATTTCCTCATGTGTAAAATAAGGATAATTATGTTATTTACATAATAGGGTCAATTGTAAGTATAAAATGAGGCAAATATCAAAATATCTCCTACAGTGACCTAAGCACCCAATTAAGGAAGGTGAAAACAGGCGCCCATTTTTTTGGTTTTATTTTAACAAAGCTGGGACTGGGGCTACCCTATAGGCTGCTTCCTGAGTCACTATATTTATTGAGTGCTTGTATCAGCTAGGCACAATTCCAAGTTCTGCTGAAACAAAAGTAAATTAAACCTATTTTCTGGTCACAGAGAAATTACTATTGGGTAAGATATGCCGCCATGTTCTGGGCAGTTTCAGTACAGGGTGATTGATGTGTGTTGAGATGAAGTAAACGTAGGGTAGTGTGGGAATCCAGAATGAGGTGTCTAATTAAGGTTCCCTAAATCTGGACCCTGGTGCTACTCCTTTGATTTGCAAACCTGTCCAGGCATACTCTGGACAAGACTTCCATCTCTGTCGGTTTAACAGACAGGAATCACTGATGAAAATGGGAAGGTCTCAAAAGTATGGGTCACCCTGTGGGTCAAAAGCCTTGCCTTGTGGGACAGACACTGCCTCTGGAGTATCCAGGCTTCCCTGGAGTTTAGAACATTAATAAAAATGGAGACTAATCCTTTGGAGCCATTTTGTTTGATCTTTTGTGACTGCCTCTCCACAGTACTCACTGCAGATGGAGGCGTTTTAGCAGCGGGGAGAGCAGGCAGTGCTCACACCTCTGAAAGGCCTCCCATCAGCACAGTTAGAAGTGGCAGGCATATTCACATTTTGTGAGTAGCTACAAAACATATTTTCAACAGGCCAGCATCTCTCAGCTTTATCTCTTTATGGGTCTCTTCGCACAATAGCATTTATAGAAGAAAACAGCAGGGTCTAGAAAAAAATAAAATAAAATCACGGCCTGCTCTCTAAAGACAAAGAGGATACTGGAGTGGAACTGCAGTTCTAGATACTTGTGGGCAACCTCAACAGTTGTGATGGCTGCTACCCATCCAGGAGGAAGCAGAGGGTTTTGCTATTTGGCATACAGCATGCCCTGTCTCTGCATCTTGTCATAGTCTGCAATATAGCACTGTGCTTCCATTCAGATGCTTTTTCTTTCTTGAGAACAAGAAGATTTTCTCCCACATTAGACCACCAGTTTTAAAAGAAATTGTTGGCATTGAGACTTAATGATGATGTGAATACCCTTCTGTGATAAGACGAGGCTTCGGAAGGAATTTCCCTGCTGTTGCTGATTACTTTTTCACTTTTATTGTAATGTTCAACACGGCCTCAGAATATCATTCTTAGGCAGGAGAGAAGGATGTTTAAAAACACAGACTCTAAATGCTTTCGCTCAACTACTTACTGTATGACTGTGTGCCAGGCATGTTACCTCTCTGAGTTTCCTCATCTATAAAATGGGCATGATGTATTCCATGTCCTAGAGAGATACTGTAAGGATAAGTTAATTATTGAAAACGGTTCCTGGCCCATAGTGAGTTCTGTGTAAGAATTTGCTATTATTATTACTATGAATACATAACCAAACTTTCCATGCTAAGGTATCCCTTGTAGCGAGTTTAGACAGATTTCATGCAGCAACCAGCATGTTAGTACCAGCTTTGGAGTCCATTGGATGGCTCTGAGCCCTGGTTTAGTGGTTACGAAGTGTGCGACCTTGGCCAAATTACTAGCCTCTCTGTGCTTCAGTTTTCATATATATAAAATGGTAACTCAGAGCATTAGTGTGAGGATTAAATGAGATAATATATGACAGGTGAGTCATTTAAGGTCTCTCTACCTCAGTTCCCTCAAATGTGAAATAGGAATTATCATAGATCCTGCCTTGTGGGGCTGTTGGAAGGATTAAATAAGGATTAGATATGGGTAAAGTGTAGAACAGTGCCAGGAATGTAGTAAGCACATGATACACTTTAGCCATTATTTTTATTAAATGACTTCTTCCCTCTATCACGTCATTATAATATCACTGCTACCATTTATTTAATGCGCATTGTATTTAAGACTCTGGTATAGTGACCTACATATTCTAACTTGTCTCACTGTGTATTTCCTTGGCAACTGGCAGTTACATCCCCCCTCCCATTTTGGCCTGTTTATCCACTCTGACTTTTTATTGACTCAATTACTGCTTCCCTGAGTACCAGTCACACACACCAAGTTAATGGCATGTTATTTGCTGAGTGAGGCTTTTTCCCCATCTTGCTTCAGTCTGTGAACGGTCTCTTGAGCTCCTTTCTAACATAAAGAGCTCAGGTGTAATGTTATTAAAGCTCCCAGTGGACTCCTGGTGTACCTTGGTTTTGTGACTATAACTGCTTTTAAGCAATTTCAGAATGTTATTAGCCGAAGGCCTTTGCTCAGACAGGAAGAGTTAGCGTTAATTAATTAATGCTTCCAATCTTGGGCTATTTGGAATCTTTGTATGTTTTACCTTCCGTGGTAGTTGTCAGAACATATAAACTCTGACTCCTATAATTAATTCCTCAACCTCCTCAAATCCTTTCTGGAAGCCTCAGAATATAAAAAGTGAATAATAATAGCTTAAATCTTCCCCACATCATTCATTTATTCATTCACTATTTGAATTGTTTTTTGAGCTTCTACAAAACTGTGTTTGTTCCTTGCTCCTGGCTGGCACCCCCCCACCCCACCATCAATACTGCAAGGAATTTGGTTCTACTGCTTTGTCAATTTTTTCAGCCAGAAAAATGTTCTGCCATGTGTCCTTTGTTCTTTTTCTGAGGCGGCTACAAAGTTATAATTTACTGGCATGTAGAGAAAAGTGGATTTTTTTTTCACTGCAACTCCATTTCTCCCCTCCTTTGGGATTCTTGGGAAAACCTGATTAAAATGTCAGCCAGAAGAATGGCTGGTGATTCTTTAAAAGGACTGATTAAACCAGGATGACCCACAGTACCAGCAGGAGAAGAAAACCCTGTGGGGATCTCAGCATGTAACTTTTTAGTTATTTGGGTATAGCAAAAAAAGTGAGAAAGAAACAAGAAGTTTTGATAGGAAGGGTGATGATATTAAAGTTATTATTATTAGCAATGCTAATAATAATGCCACTTGATAATTTCTGGCCTAGGCCCTATCCTAAACCTTTGTCTATATTATTTCCAATATCTGTACCCTGGGAGGTGGGTAGGATTGCCCCATTCTCTATATGAATGTAAGTATTGTGCCATTTGATGTGTATGGTCGTACTTACATGAGTATAAAGGGCTTTAGTGGGAGGAGATTGTCACTTCCAGGATGGCACACTACCTCACTTGAAGACTTGATTCCTTCTGCCTGGGATTTAAGCACTAATTCTTGCCCTGCTTTTCTGGGATCTGGCCCTTTTGCCCTGATCTTGTACCTGTTTTCAACATTTTTTGCTAATTGTTTTCTGTTTTAAATTCTCACATTGGAGAAAGGCTGATCACAAATATACACATAGAATAGTTCTCTGTAGAAAGGGAAGAATTTGTTGACTTAATAGCAGCATTTTATTTATTTATTTATTTTTTTTAAATTTTTTTTATTTTTTCATATTTCCTTAGTTTTTATTTAATATCTTTTTTTTTCTGTTCCAGATCTTACTTAGGATAGCACATCACGTGTAGTCATCATGTTTCCTTGGGTTCCTCTTAGCTGTAACAGTGTCTCAGATTTTTATTATTTTTTTTTATTTTTTATTTTTTTACAAATAGTTTATTGTCAAATTAGTTTCCACATAACACCCAGTGCTCATCCCCACAAGTGCCCTCCTCAATGCCCACCCCTCCTCCCCCCCACATCCACCAGTCCTCAGTTTTTGTCAGCATTCAAGAGTCTCTCATGGTTTGCCTCTCCCCCTTTCCCCCACCATTTCCGCCCTTCTTCTCCCCTTGGTCCTCTGTTAAGCTCCTCCTAATCCTCCTATACGTGCACACATATGATATTTGTCTTTCTCTGCCTGACTTATTTCGCTCAGCATCATACCCTCAAGGTCCATCCATGTGGCTACACATAATAGCAGCATTTTAATTTTGTGTTTTCTGAGAATTGGGTTCTATGTATTGAATAATCCTAAGGGGGAACATAAAGTGGGACCAAAACCTGTGGCCTGTTTATAGGTTAGTAAGATGATGGAAATTAAAGGGTACACTTGTGATATGTACATGTGTGATGTATGGAACTGTTGAATTTCTGTATTGTATTAAACAGTAAAATTATATCTGAAACTAATAGAATATTCTATGACTCTATGTTAAGTAACTGGAATTAAAATAAAAACTTAAAAAACAAAACCCCATGGCTTATTTGATCTCCCCTGAGGTTATTTGTGGCTCCCATTGCTTTATATGGGTGCATAGGTACCCATATAAAGATACGTCAATAGGGACAGGATGGGTTGTCTGATTGACTTTGGCCAGACTTATCTGGAGACTGACCTCCACTACCTTCTGTTTTGTTCTCTTACCATTCAAGACCTTGTCTAGGTTAAAGCACGTGGAATCTGGTCTCTTCCAGTGCTAAATATGACCAATGCTAAATATGCTATTGTTTCTGTGGCACAAGCACATCATATTGTGTTTCTTTTAAATTTATAATAATACTCTTGTCTGTACAATGAATTATGAGTTCCATGTAGGTGCAAACAGATCTCTCTTTACTGTGCCTGCCTTTCCTCATTCTCCCTACCCTGTCAGTCTTCACCTTTTACTGATCACAATGCTAGGCATATAGAAGTCGCTCAGAATCTACCCTTGAGTGACTATTAAAGCTTTTTTTAAGGTGTCAATTTCAATAATAAAACATGTTCTGTAGAATGAACTGCTTCATTATCAGGAGGGAGTGGGTTGGGGAACATAAAAGAGAAATGTCAAGAAGAGGAACAGTGACCCTGTAGACCACTATTCAACTCAGTGTTGGGGAACTCCTTTAAAAATCCTTTGAGAATAAAAACGTACAGAAATCTATTGTAATTCTCTACACTATTAATGAAGCAGCAGAAAGATAAAGAAAAGCCCTTAAGGATGTAGGCACAGAAGGATCATGCCTCAAGATCGTAAAAGCCTTATGTGAAAGACTCAATGCTGATATCATCCTCAATGGGGAAAAACTGAGAGCTTTCCCCCTAAGGTCAGGAATAAGACAGGATGTCCACTCTTGCTACTGTTCTTTGACACAGTATTGGAAGTCTTAGCCTCAGCAAAGAGACCCCACAAAGAACTAAAAGGCATCCAGACTGGCCAGGAGGAGGTCTAACTTTCACTCTTCACACATGACCTGATACTCTGTATGGAAAACCCAAAAGATTCTGCCAAAAAACTGTTAGAACTAATCCATGAATTCAGCAAAGTGGCAGGATTTAAAATCAATGCACAGAAATCGGTTGCATTCCTATACATCAACAATGAAGCAACAGAAAAAGAAATCAAGGAATCAATCCCATTTAGAATTGTACCTAAAACTATGAAATACCTAGGAATAAATCTAACCAAAGAAGTGAAAAGTCTATATACTGAAAACTATAGCAAGCTTATGAAAAAAATTGAAGAAGACACACAAAAAAATGGAAGAATATTCCATGCTCCTGGATAGGAAGAACAAATATTGTTAAAATATCAATACTGCCCAAAGCAATCTACATATTCAATGCAATCCCTATCAAAATACCACCAGCATTCTTCACAGAGCTAGAAAACAAACAATCCTAAAATTTTCATGGAACCAAAAAAGACCCTGAAGAGCCAAAGCAATCTTGAAAAAGAAAATGGGAGTGCCTGGGTGGCTCAGTCGATTAAGCATCTGACTTTGGCTCAGGTCATGATCTCATGGTTTGTAGGTTCAAGCCCTGTGTTGGGCTCTGTGCTGACAGGTAGCTCAGAGCCTGGAGCCTGTTTCAGATTCTGTGTCTCCCTCTCTCTCTGACCCTCCCCTGCTCATGCTGTCTCTCTCTCTCTCAAAAATAAATTAAAAAAATTAAAAAAAGAATAAAAGAAAACCAAAGCAAGAGGCATCACAATCCCAGACTTCAAGCTGTATTACAAAGCTGTAATCATCAAGACAGCATGGTACTGGCACAAGAACAGACACTCAGATCAATGGAACAGAATAGAGAACCCGGAAATGGACCCATAGACGTATGGCCAACTCATCTTTGACAAAGCAGGAAATAAGAAATTCAGTGGAATAAAGACAGTCTCTTCAGCAAGTGGTGATGGGAAAACTGGACAGCGACATGCAGAAAAATGAGCCTGGACTACTTTTTTACACCATACACAAAAACAAACTCAAAATGGATGGAAAAGCTAAATGTAAGACAATAAGCCATCAAAGTCCTCAAGGAGAAAGCAGGCAAGAACCTCTTTGACCTTGGCTGCAGCAACTTCTTTCTCAACATGTCTACAGAGGCAAGGGAAACAAAAGCAAAAAGGAACTGTTGGGACCTCATCAAAATAAAAAGCTTCTGCACAGCAAAGGAAACAATCAGCAAAGCTAAAAGGCAACCAATGGAATGGGAGAAGATATTTGCAAACGACATATCAGATAAAGGGTTAGTATCCAAAATCTATAAAGAACTTATCAAAATCAGCACCCAAAAACAAATAATTCAGTGAAGAAATGGGCTAAAGACATGAACAGACACTTTTCTAAAGAAAACATCCAGATGGCCAACAGACACATGAAACGATACTCAATGTCACTCATCATCAGAGAAATACAAATCAAAACACAGAGAGATACCACCTCACACCTGTCAGAATGGCTAATATTAATAACTCAGGCAACGAGATGTTGGTGAGGATGTGGAGAGAAAGGATCTCTTTTGCACTGCTGGTGGGAATGCAAACTGGTACAGCCACTCTGGAAAACAGTATGGAAGTTCCTCAAAAAATTAAAAATAGATCTACGCTACGACCTTGCAATTGCACTACTAGGTATTTATCCAAGGGACCCAAGTATGCTGTTTCAAAGGGACACATGCACTCCACTGTTTATAGCAGCACAATCAACAATAGCCATAGTATGGAAAGAGCCCATATGTCCATCGATGGATGACTGGATAATGAAGATGTGGTATATATATATACACACACAATGGAGTGTATGTATATGTATATACATATACATATGCATATACATATACATACACATACATACATACATACATACATACATACATACAATAGAGTATTACTCAGCAATCACAAAGAATGAAAGCCTGCCATTTGCAACTCTGTGGATGAAACTAGAAAGTATTATGCTGGGCAAAATTAGAGAAAGATAAATATATGACTTCACTCATATGAGGACTTTAAAATACAAAATAGGTGAATATAAGGGAAGGGAAGCAAAAATAATATAAAAACAGGGAGGGAGACAAAAACATAAGAGACTGTTAAATATGGAGAACAAACAGAGGGTTACTGGAGGGATTGTGGGAGGGAGGGTGGGCTAAATGGGTAAGGGGTATTAAGGAATCTATTCCTGAAATCATTGTTGCATTATATGCTAACTAACTTGGATATAAATTAAATAATTTTTTTTTTCAAAACATGAACACAGGTTTGGCCAACAAATTTTTATTTAACTGAATGAGAATCTTGAAATAAAGTATCATATTCTAAAAAAAAAAAGAAATATAACTCAAGGAATCAACCAATTTTCAATTGCACCAAATATGTAAGATACTTAGGAATTAATGTAACCAAAGAGGTAAAAGATCTGTACTCTGAAAAGTATAAAACAATGATGAAAGAAATTGAAGACAGCACAAAGAAGTGGAAAAGCATCCCATGCTCATGGATTAGAAGAACAAATGTCTTTAACACATTGTTAAAATATGTCTATTACCCAAAGCAGTCTACACATTTAATGTAATCCCTATCAAAATACCAACAGCGTTTTTCACAGAGCTAGAACAAACAATCCTAAATTGTACATGGAATCACAAAAGACTTCAAATAGCCAAAGCAGTCTTGAAAAAGAAAAACGAAGCTGGAGGCATCACAATTCCAGACTCAAGCTATATTACAAAGCTGTAGTGACTAAGACAGTATGGTACTGGCACAGAATTGAAACATAGATCAACAGAACTGAATAGAAAACCCAGAAATGAACCCAAAATTATTTGGTCAATTAATCTTTGACAAAGCAAGAAAGAATATCCAATGGAAAAAATAGTTTCTTCAACAAATGGTATTGGAAAAACTGGATAACAACATACAAAAGAATGAAACTGAACCACTTTCTTATACCATACACAAAAATGAATTCAAAATGGATGAAAGACCTAAAAATGAGGTAGGAAACCATCAAAATCCTAGAGGAGAACACAGGCAGTAAACACTTTGACATTTGCTGTAGCAACTTCTCACTAGATATGTCTCCTGAGGCAAAGGAAACAGAAACAAAAAGAAACTATTGGGACTTCATCAAAATAAAAAGCTTCTGCACAGTGAAGAAAACAATCAACAAAACTAAAAGGTAACCTATGGAATGGGAGAAGATATTTGCAAATGACATATTTGATAAAAGGTTAGTATCCAAAATGTATAGAGAACTTCTAAAACTCAGTACTCAAAAAACAAATATTCCAGTTAAAAATGAGCAGAAGACATGAATAGACATTTTTCCAAAGAAGACATACAGATGGGCCACAGACATGTGAAAAGATGCTTGATATCACTGATCATCAAGGAAATACAAATCAAAACTACAATGAGATACCACCTCACACCTTTCAGAAGGGCTAAAAATTAGTAATACAGAAATCAACGTGCTGGTGAGGATGTGCAGAAAGGGGAACCCTCTTACACTTTTGGTAGGAATGCAAACTGTTGTAGCTACTCTGGAAAACAGTATGGAGTTTCGGCAAAAAGTTAAAAATAGAACTACCCTATGACCCAGCAGTTGCACTACTAGGTATTTACCCAGAGGATACAAAAATACTTATGTGAAGGGATACATGTACCCCAATATTTATAGTAGTATTATTAACAATTGCCAAATTATGGAGAGTCCACATGTCCATCAACTGATAAATGGATAAAGAAGAGGTGGTATATATGAGTGGAATATTACTCAGTGATCAAAAAGAATGAAATCTTCTCATTCACAATGACATGGATGGAGGTAGAGAGTATCATGATAGTCAGAGAAAGACAAATACATAGTTTTCAGCCACTCGTGGAATTAAAGACACAAAACAGATGAACATAGTGGGGAACAAAAAGAGAGAAAAACCAAGGAAATGACTCTTAAGTATAGAGAACAAACTGATGATTCCCAGAAGGGAGGTGGATGGGAGATGGACTAAATGGGTGATGGGGTTAATTTAAGGAGGGAGCTTGTTGTAATGAACACCGGGTATTAGGTTTAAATGTTGAATCACTATATTCTACACTCTACACCTGTAACTTGTATTTCATTGTATGTTAACTAACAAATTTAAATGAAAAATGGAAAAATAATTCCCTGAGATATTCCTGCATTGGCAGGGAATGTGATGAACAAATCGTAATCACTGGCTTCTATTCTTAGTTGTGGTACACTTGTGGGCTCCCTTCCAGAAATAGACTACATATTGGCAACAATGGGAAGAATGTGTATTGCCTGAAAAATCCCAAACTCAAAACTCCTTTTTTGTTTAGGAAGGATAGTTTTCTATAAAAGTGGTGGGATAACCCTGATCCTCTCTTTCTTGAATAAAATAGTATGTTGTAAACCTCATAGTCCCCAATCTCTGTGTTGAGGAAAGCTGTAAACAGGGATGGAACACCTTCTTGGCTCTGAAGAGGTTCCTGGTTGGTTCCAGAATTTTCATGTCCAGGAGCTGAGGACCACTCATGTTGTTATCATCTAGTTACTTGTAGGATCCTTGGACTGTTCACACAACTGAAGAATCCCATCTTCTAGCAGAGGGAAGAGGTAATGCAGGAAATACCTACATCTTACTTTAGCCCACATTTAATCGAATCTGAGGCAGGGTCTCTATCTCTTGGAGCAGTATTGCAACTTTCTCATCACTATAAAAATAATATAATCAAAATATTTTTTTCCCCTGGAGGGTAGTGGCATAACTCATTTGTGTGGACCCTAGAATATTCATTTTCTTCTTTTTTTGGTCTTCCCACACATGCCTTCAACCTTCTTATCATATATAAATCAAGAGACTCTATAGAAGAAATCTCAACTATCAGTCATTCTGTTCCTTTTTAATCCTTTCGTGTTTTTGTTTTAAAATCTATCCCAAAGGGAAGAATTGAACTAATTTTAAGCAGATTTTTTAATGCAAAAATATACACAGGAGAGCAAAGGGTAAGAATTTAAATTATGTGAGATGATGAATTTTTTTTCAGATAATGCAGTTATTTGATAACACTAGCTTGTCCTGAAATTTCTCATTTGCAATTAGATATATGCTGCTTTTTTGTATTCAGGAGAAAATGTTACCAAATAGACTCATGGGGTTTAAAAGATTAAAAATGAAACAAAACAAAACTGCTGGTACTCAGTTCACTAGATATAGGAGACGAGGAATATGATCCTGGTTTCTTCAGCATTTGCTGACCTGAGGTCCAGTTTTAGGTGTCTGAGCATTTTATTTCAGCATTTTTGTGGTGTTTCACAGAGCTATGGTATGTCCGGGCTGGCAGGAGCTTGGATTAATATGTAGTCCAAATACTCAGTGCTTGAGTTCTTTCTTTAATATCTTTACAAGAAGTAATTGGGGGAGGTCATTTTCTTATGTTTCATTTCATTAATGGACAGTTCTATAGGAATTTTTTTTATGTTGAACAGAAATAAATTAAAATATATTTATTGAGTGTATATCATATTCCATATACTGTTTAAATTCTGAAGATACAGCAATGAACAAAACAGACAGAAATCCGTATGCGCTTGAGCTTGCTTTCTACAGGAGGGAGATTGTGCATAAGGCAAGTAAAATGAAGAGCATGACAGGAGATAATTAAGAAAGGAAGAAAGAGATTGTCAGGAGTGGAAACTTGAAATTTTAACTAGAGGTGTAAGGAAAGCCCTCAATGACAAGTGACTTTCAGGGGGAGTCCTGAATGAGACATATGAATGTCTGGAGGATTAACATGGTGGGTAATGAAAACAGTAAGTGCAAAGGCCCTGGGCAGGCATGTGCATAGTGTTCGTGGAGCATCAGTGAGGCCAGTGTGGTTGGTAAGGGGAATACCAAGGAGAGAGAAGTGGGATATGAGATTAGAAAGGGAACGGGAGCCACGTCATAAGGACCATTGTAAGGAAGCTAGATTTTTCTCTGTAAAAGGTGGGGAATCATTGGAGGGTATTGAGGTAGGGAGTAATGGGATCTGATCAGTGTTTTAAAAGATTTGCTCTGCAAATAGACTATACAGAGAAAGATGTGGAGTTAGGGAGAGGAGTTAGAGGCTGTTAACCATAGTTCAAAGCAGAGATGTTGGCATATTGAATGAGGAGAGGTGTCCAAAGCAGTTGGATTCTATAAATATTTTGCTTTTCAAATTTCATTTGCTAATCCTAGCATTATCATCTGGGGCTTATTATCACATGTATTTCTTCTTCATATATCTGGACTAAAAAATAGGATAAATAGGATAAAAATAGGATAAATCTTCCCTTTGATTCCCCCTTCTCACTCTTTGTAGGCAGCAGTCCTAATACATGTGATGTGTATCTTTCTATTTGTATGAGTCTTTATAAAACAGACATTATTTTGTCATAGATTTTTAATTTAAGTAGATGGCATTGTGGTATGGGTCATATTTTGTTTCTTCCTGTATTTTAAAGATTTATTTGTGTTGCTAAATGTACCAAGAGCCTGCTGCTTTTGGATGAAGCAACTTCGTCAGCTGTGACCACTGAACTATGAAAAGACTATTTTAGCATCTGTTTCCCCTGAGTTTTTTCCTAGCTAGTCCAAACCTACCCACTTCTTCCAAATGTCCCCAGATAACATGACTTTGAGCCTTCTCCGGGACTGGCCACTCTCTTGAGCTTCCCATTGTCTATCTCTGCTCACAGACGTGGACTTCTGAGAGCTGTATCTATGCCTGGAGACTCCTTGCCATTTGTCAGACTTGGAAACAAGGTTTAGTAGCTGAGAAATGTCTGGAGGGACTCTGGGGGCTAGCAAACAGCAGCCAAAGGACAAAGTGAGGCTCCATATTTCAAATGTGCCCAGAGTAGTCCTTTCCCTTAGTTTTCATGGGCACTATACAGTAGTGGTTAAGAACTTGGGCTCTTGGATCACATAAATGTTGCTTTGCTTTCTTGTTCTCTTCCCTATTGGTTGGGTGATTTTGGATTAATCACTTAGCCTTTCTGAACTGCATTTTCCCCATCTTTAAGATGGTGGTAATCACAGTATTTATTTTATAGGGTTGTTAGTATTAGATACAATACTGTGTGTAAACCTTTTGGCATTGAGCCTGATTCAGAGTGATCTTGGTAAATACTGGCTCTAGTTTTAAAATATAAATTCATATAAACTCAGATTATTATAGAAAATGAAATATGGGGTGTTTACTTGCATTACAAAAGATGTGAAAAGATTCTTTAATTTCTTTTTTAACTTTTATTTATTTTTGAGAGAGAGAAACAGAGCATGAGCAGAGAGAGGGAGACAAAGAATCCAAAGTAGGCTCCAGGGTCTGAGCTATCAGTGCAGAGCCCAGTGCGGGTTAGAACATGATGCGGGGCTTGAACCCATAGACCACAAGATCATGACCTGAGCTGAGGTCAAATGCTTAATCCACTGAGCCACGCAGGCACCCTAGGATTCTTTTTAATAAGTTTCTCTACTGTACTTACAGTATGCTTTAAATGAACAAAATTTGGCTTACATATTGCTTTTCAGCAGTATATACTATATAAAGTGTGTGATGGCAGGGAGGGAGATGCAGCCATGACAGTAAGAACTGTGTTAAAAGCCATATGCAGACATGATGACATTATTGTGGGTTTTTTTTCTTTTCCCCTCTCTGTTTCTTTCTCTTTCTGTCTTTCCTTTCTCTCTCAGACTCTGTATGTTTGTAGTCTCAGTAGCGGGCAATACTAGTAAAAAAATCTTGAAGATCACACTATACTTTGAGAAGTAATTACCCTATTTTTCTGGTGAAAACCTCTAATAATAAAAATATAGATGTGCAGGACTTGAAGAGACTGGAAGAGTTTAGTGTCACTGAAATCACAGGACTGGAAGAAAACCCAGAGGTCACCAAACACTCTTTTTTTTCAGCAGATGAGGACACTGAGACTCACAGAGGTGGGGTGACTTGGGCAAAGTTACCTAGCTTATAAATGGCACAGCAGGGGCTCAGATTCCCTGTCCAGTGTTCTTTTTTCTTACGGTTCCTAGTAAGAGTTGAGTTTTAGTCACCTATTTTTGGATTATTTATTTTGTCTTAAAAACTCAAGAGAATGGACTTTGTACTTTCCCATGGTAATTTATCCCAGTAAGAAAAATTTTCCTTAAACACAGTCCAACTGCCTTTTGGAGCAATTTAAATACCTAGAGTCAGAACTGTGGTGGTTCCATAACATTCTGGATGTGGTCAAGAGAAAGAATACACACTTCAGGTTGCACACATTTAATTTGCTTTTTCCTCCTTCTGTCCCCAGCTTGAACTTTTTAAAGTCTCTACCTTTTTTCCTCCCCACTTCTATTTAATTTCTCCCCCAATGGAATGTGGGCATTATGCATAACATCATCTTCATCTGTTTCATTTGTTGTATGAAGAGGGCCTGGCACAAATTTAGGGCTAAGTGGATGTTTGTTGAGGAACTAGTGAATTTATGTAGTACCTGTGATGTGCCAGGCACTCTCCTTGGCATACTGGGCACATAGCCACCCTTAGTACTCAGAGTAGGGAAGAGTCTGAGAAAGAAAGTAGATCTGTCTCTGATAGAGAAGCAAGGCTTAGATTCACCCTATCTGTCCCTAGCAAACTCAAAAAAATCTTTTGACTAAGGAGCAAGCAACTTTACTCCCTAGCCTTCATGTCATAATATCACAACATACCTCAGCATGCCACCCCTGGGACTGTGTGTACATGTGCACATACTCACCTATTTGTGGGTTAGTATGCTGTGATGTAAACAGCACCTAAATTCTTCTGTCTTTCTAATATATATTTCTCATAGTCTTGATTGGTATCTAAAATCTTCATGATCAGAATGACTTTCTGGGTTAAGGAATATCTATAATAGACCCATTTTAAATGATAAATATTTTACCTAGGACACCAAACATTAACTCTTAGTAACACCAATACCTTCACATGAATTAGCTTTTCAGGTTAGTCCCAGAAAACAGCAGAGCATATGGGAAACAGTTATGAATGTTTTGATGAGGGGACTGAGAATGTTGTAGAACACTGCTACTCATAGTGCAATGTGGGGACTGCTCCTGATCCACCACGAGATAAATTACAGGTTACTAAGCACTCTTCTTTTAAAAAAATTATTAATTAATTAGTTAATTAACTTTTGAGAGAGAGAGAACTTGAGTGAGCAAGGAGCAGAGAGAGAGGGAGAGAGAATACAGAGCCCGGGGGTGGGGCTCAAACTCACGAACCGTGAGATCATGACCTGAGCTGAAGTCAGATGCTCAATCGATTGAGCCACCCAGGTGCCCCTCTTTTCTTTCTTTTTAAAAATAATATTGTTCTAGTTTCATGGTATTAATAGATTTATTTATTTATTTATTTATTTATTTATTTATTTATTTTTTAAGTAGTTTATTGTCAAGTTGGTTTCCATATAACATCCAGTGCTCATCCCCACAAGTACCCTCCTCCATGCCCATCACTCCCTTTCCCTTCCCCCCACTCCCATCAGCCCTCAGTTTGTTCTCTCAGCATTCAAGAGTCTCTCATAGTTTGCCTCCCTCCCTCTCCCCCACTATTTTTCCCCCTTTCTTCTCCCCCATGGTCCTCTCTTAAGTTCCTCCTAATCCTCCTATATGTGCAAACATATGGTACCTGTCCTTCTCTGCCTGACTTATTTCGCTCAACATAACACCCTCAAGGTCCATCCAAGGTTGCTACACATGGCCAGATTTCATTCTTTCTCATTGCCATGTAGTATTCCATTGTACAGATAAACTGCATCTTCTTGATCCATTTGTCCATTGATGGACACTTAGGATCTTTCCATGTTTTGGCTATTGTTGAGAGTGCTGCTATGAACATTGGGGTACATGTGCCCCTATGCATCAGCACTTCTGTATCCCTTGGGTAAATTCCTAGCAGTGCTATTGCTGGGTCCTAGGGGAGTTCTATTGTTAATTTTTTGAGGAACCTCCACACTGTTTTCCAGAGGGGCTGTACCAGTTTACATTCCCACCAACAGTGTAGGAATGTGCCCGTTTCTCCACATCCTCGCCAGCATCTAGAGTCCTCTGATTTACTCATTTTAGCCACTCTGACTGGAGTGAGATGGTATCTCAGTGTGGTTTTGATTAGTATTTCTCTGATGAGGAAGGATTACTAAGCACTCTTTTAAGTTTTTTTTCCCTTTTGTTATCAAGACTTTCTCATTGAAGGGAGTAGCATGTTCATTTACACATTCTAGTGCAAACCCTTTATTTCAACACTGATTGCTAACAAATTGCTTATGGACCAGGTGCTTTGAGTAGCATTGATCTAGAAGGCAGGCCAGTGTCTGGTTAGGTCGCCTTACTGAGGCATTGTGAGAGGATCCTTGGGCTTATGGGAGCAACATGAGGTGGAGGTGGGCAGCAAGGATAGAGATCAGTTAGGCTTACTTTATGTCTTTGCCTAAAGATTAGGCTGACTTAAGATTATTTCATTTTTTTGTTTTGTTTTTTAATTTGTTTCAGCATCTTGGCAAATGTATGCTATAGGAGACACTCAACACATTTTGTTGAGCATCAGTGTGGTACAGTGGAAAGAACGAAGCGGTAAATAGAGTTCGTATTCATAATACTCTACTTATTAGCTGGTTGAACTTGGACAAATTTCTTAACTTTCCTATTCTCTCATTTATAAAAATTGGAATAACAGAAGCCATCATGTAAGTGTCGTAATAATGATTAAGTGTTGTAAAACAGAGTTCTGGGTCCACAGAAGCATTTTTTGAATAAATGGATTGAGTGATATTTCCCATGCATTATTTCATTTACTCCTCTCAACAACACTGTAAGGTAGGAGCTATTATAAACCCATTTTGTAGATGAGGCTTAAAAAAACCACGCCTGAGAGAATTTAGTTTGCCTGAAGTTGGAGCTGAAGCCAAGATGACTCAGAGCAAAAGAACTGCTATAAAGCAGCACCCACGATTTTCCTAAAGATATCTTTGTTATGTTTGATACCAGTGACTTGGCTGTGTGGGAAGTGGCTTGATAAAGGAACAAGAACTGAATCCTTAAGCCTCCAATTTATTGTTTTCACTTTACAGACTATAAAACTGACTTGGGTAAGGAAATTCTACCAAAAACTTTAATATGAAAGCCTAAGAGAAGGTGAGATTCCTCCAAATAGTTTTGCAAAGGTCAATAGGATTAATATACCCTTTGAACATGGTTATTTTAACTGAAATAAAGAAACAGCATGGGGGAAACTTCACAGACTTCTTGGGTAATAGAAATATATTTGTCCTTTTCCCCCTTTCTTTATGGTGAATACATAATTGCATGAAGCAAGTTGGTAGAATAAATGGTTACACCAAGAGTTTTTCCTCTGGAAATGGGTTGATTATCTGTAAATGTTATTTTTCATTTTGAGATTCATCAAAATCATTAACTCAAGGTACTTTGAAAAGAACAAGTAGATAATGGGCAGCTAAAATTGATGGATTGGAAGCCTGGACAAAATGTATGCTCTTGGGGACATTTGCAATTGTCTCCTAAGTTTTATATAATTTAAACAAACTACCTCTAACTCATTTTATAGGTCAAACTTAATTTTTAACCTCCTGTGAAATGAAAATTAACCTTGAGGTAAATTCATGGAATTTCCCAAGTAGAAATTAGAGTCCTAGCAGACATTAATAAAAGTGTTCCCAGGAAACAAGGTCATGTGGTTGAAAAGTTTTGAAGCCACTAGGTTCCGCAGACTTCATAGATTTCTTTAGTGCAGAACTTCTCAGAACCTCTAAGTGCTAAAGTGGACATGACACTCACAGAGGGCTGCAAATCGCATTAACTTATTTGATGATACAACCTCCACCCAGTGCTTCTTTTTTTTTTTTTTTCTCTCCTGAACATGTTTTAACGTCTTGTAGGGTTAGTGTCCTCTGGAACATACTTTGAGAAATATTGATCTTCTCCAACTCTTCTCATTTTATAGTTTAGGATATGAAGTTTCCTAGAGTTATATACGTTATATTCAGTAACTTTGTGTTTTCTTATGTTGTGTGACTTTAAAGTTTGTGTTGGCTTATGAGATGTGGCAATTATAATTTTATGATCATGGAAATACTGTTGGAGATGAGTGTTAACTTTCAAAATGGAATCCTTGAGTATGTTTACATTGAATGTCTGGATGATGGTTTCTTCATTCAAAACTGTTTCAGAGCTTCTCTTTTGGGTATTGCTGTTTCCATGAAACAATTAGCCTCAGGGCTTCAGAGCAACAACTGACTGGTATTCTTGTGGTAGAAAGAGCACTGGATTAGGGCAGCAAAAAGAAAAAAAAAAGAAATTTGGTTCTTTTATTCTACACTCAGCTATTAACAAATTAAATGACAGTCTCTTAACCTCTCAAAGCCCCAGTTTCTTCATCTGCAAATTTGGTCATTAGAATAGCTTAAAAAATTTTTTTTTTTTTAAATTTATTTCTGAGAGAGAGAGAGCATGAACAGGGGAGGGTCAGAGAGAGAGGGAGACACAGAATCTGACAGGCTCCAGGCTCTGAGCTAGCTGTCAGCACAGCTGACACGGTTTGAACTCATGAACCGTGAGATCATGATCTGAGCTGAAGTCGAATGCTTAACTGACTGAACCACCTAGGTACCCTTAGAATAGCTTTTACAATAGGGACTTTGTTTGGATTAAATCAGCTAATGCCTGTGTACATCCTGTATAGGAGAGATGTTACTTTGTAAACTCTGGAAGCTGGCTTCTTAAGTTAGATTCTTAGCACTGCTGTTTACTAGCTTTTTGACTTTGGGAAATGTATTTTACACTATTTCCTCACTTTTAGAATGGGAATGTAAGAATTTCTACCTTATAGGGTTGCGTATATTAATAAAATATGTAAAGTACTTGGCACAGTGCCTGACACATAGTAAAAGTCCTATAACTGCCTGTAAAGAAATAGGTAGAATCAAAAGTGGTTCCCTTTCAAGAGAATTCTTGATTTTCTTAGGAGTGCATAGGTGGAAACATCAGGTAAGGAAAAGATAATTAAGAGGACAAGATTTAAGAAAGGTATCTTGGGTAAAAAAAAAATTGCATTTTTATCGACTAATCCTGGCTCAGAATGATCAGCTTTCACATTAGTTATCTATTACTGTGTAATAACATCATTACATTTAAGCTTTGTGGCTTAAAACAAACTCATTTATTATCTCAGTTTCTGTGGATCAGGAGTCTGGGCATGGCTTAGTTGGGTCCTTTGTAAGGTTGCAGAGTATTATCCAGGGATGGGTCTCATCCGAATGGTTGGCCAAAGAAGAGTTTACTTCTACTTTTTTTTTTTTTTTTTTTTTTTTACAAATAGTTTATTGTCAAATTAGTTTCCACATAACACCCAGTGCTCATCCCCACAAGTGCCCTCCTCCATGCCCACCCCTCCTCCCCCCCACATCCACCAGTCCTCAGTTTTTGTCAGCATTCAAGAGTCTCTCATGGTTTGCCTCTCCCCCTTTCCCCCACCATTTCCGCCCTTCTTCTCCCCCTTGGTCCTCTGTTAAGCTCCTCCTAATCCTCTTATACGTGCACACATATGATATTTGTCTTTCTCTGCCTGACTTATTTCGCTCAGCATAACACCCTCAAGGTCCATCCATGTTGCTACACATGGCCAGATTTCATTGTTTCTCATTGCCATGTAGTATTCCATGGTATAGATAAACCACATCTTCTTGATCCATTCATCTGTTGATGGACACTTAGGCTCTTTCCATGGTTTTAGCTATTGTGGAGAGTGCTGCTATGAACATTGGGGTACATGTGCTCCTATGCATCAGCATTTCTGTATCCCTTGGTAAATTCCTAGCAGTGCTATTGCTGGGTCATAGGGGAGTTCTATTGTTAGTTTCCTTAGGAACCTCCACACTGTTTTCCAGAGGGGCTGTACCAGTTTACATTCCCACCAACAGTGTAGGAGGGTGCCCGTTTCTCCACATCCTCGCCAGCATCTAGAGTTCTCTGATTTGCTCATTTTAGCCACTCTGACTGGCGTGAGGTGGTATCTCAGTGTGGTTTTGATTTGTATTTCCCTGATGAGGAGGGATGCTGAGCATCGTTTCATGTGTCTGTTGGCCATCTGGATGTCCTCTTTGGAGAAGTGTCTGTTCATATCTTCTGCCCATTTCTTCACTGGGTTGTTTGTTTTTCAGGCGTGTAGTTTGGTGAGTTCCTTGTAGATTCTGGATATCAACCCTTTATCTGATATGTCATTTGCAACTATCTTTTCCCATTCCGTTGGTTGCCTATTAATTTTCTGGGTTGTTTCCTTGGCTGTGCAGAAGCTTTTAATCTTGAGGAGGTCCCAACAGTTTATTTTTGCTCTTGATTCCCTTGCTTTTGGGGATGTGTCAAGTAAGAAGTTGCTGCGGTGGAGGTCAAGGAGGTTGTTTCCTGCTTTCTCCTCTAGGGTGTTGATAGTTTCCTGTCTCACGTTCAGGTCCTTTATCCATTTTGAGTTTATTTTTGTGCATGGTGTGAGAAAATGATCTAGTTTCATTCTTCTGCATGTTGCTGTCCAGTTCTCCCAACACCATCTGTTAAAAAGGCTGTCTTTTTTCCATCGGATATTCTTTCCTGCTTTGTCAAAGATTAGTTGGCTGTATACTTTTGGGTCCACTTCTGAATTCTCAATTCTGTTCCATTGGTCTATGTGTCTGTTTTTGTGCCAATACCATACTGTCTTGATGATGACAGCTTTGTAGTAGAGGCTAAAGTCTGGGATGGTGATCCCTCCCGTTTTGGTTTTATTTTTCAGGATTACTTTGGCTATTCGGGGTCTTTTGTGGTTCCATACAAATTTTTGGATAGTTTGTTCTAGTTTTGAGAAGTATGCTGGTGCAATTTTGATTGGAATTGCATTGAATGTGTAGAGTGCTTTAGGTAGTAATGACATCTTAACTATATTTATTCTTCCTATCCATGAGCATGGAATGTTTTTCCACTTCTTTGTGTCTTCTTCAATTTCCTTCATAAGTTTTCTATAGTTTTCATCATACAGATATCTTGTATCCTTGGTTAGGTTTATTCCGAGGTATTTTATGGTTTTTTGTGCAATTGTGAATGGGATCAGTTTCTTGATTTCTCTTTCTGTTGCTTCATTGTTGGTGTATAAAAATGCAACGGATTTCTGTACGTTGATTTTGTACCCTGCAACTTGGCTGAATTTTTGGATCAGTTCTAGTAGGCTTCTGGTGGAGTCTGTCGGGTTTTCTATGTAGAGTATCATGTCATCTGCAAAAAGTAAAAGTTTGACTTCTCTTTGCCAATTCTGATGCCTTTGATTTCCTTTTGTTGTCTGATGGCTGATGCTAGGACTTCCAGCACTATGTTAAACAGCAGTGGTGAGAGTGGGCATCCCTGTCGTGTTCCTGATAGAAGAGTTTACTTCTAAGCTCACATGACTGTTCTTACTTTATAGGCTACCCTCAACTCCTTGCTCTGTGGACTTTCCCAGCATGACTACTTGCTTCCTCAAAGCCAGCAAAAGAGAAAGAGTCTACTAGCAAGATGGGTTACAGTCTTAAATAATGTAATTATATTAATGTAATTAAATACATGTAATTATATGTATTCTGTCATCTTTGCCATCTTCTCTTGGCTGGAAGCAAGTTTTGGACCCCACTCACACTTGAGGGGAGAGGGATCACACAAAAGCATGAAGCAGGAGTCATGGGGGTGTCTCGGAGTCTGCCTGCAGCTGGTTGTTTTCCAAAAATCAAGCCTAGCTGAAAAGCTCAGATGAAGATTTTGACAGAATGTGCCCTGGAACTAATTTTGAAGGATGACATATTTGAAACAAAAGTAACATAGGTAGAGTATGAATAATCTCCCAAGATGACCATTTTGAAAGGGCAATACCTATTTTAACAAGAATTTACATCTTATCATGCTGTTAGAAGCCAGTTATTTCATGGTCAAATTTCATCAATTCCAAAACTAAAAGGATTTTCCTTATAGTCTACATTCATTCATATACTTTATATAACCTTTTGGCATTCTACCTTGTATAGACTTTTCCCTAAGGTCTGTCCAGGATGACAGATAGGTTGACTGAAGGTGTATTCCTATGCAGCAAATCTTAGATATGACCTCTTCATTACCTACAGAGATCTGAAAAGATAAATCTGCGTTTATTGAAATTTCTTTGATTTTGTGTGTGCTGAGCTCTGAATTTACCACATAATAGCACAAGTATTTGCTTCTCTTTGGTTATGTAGTTCTGTGGGAGTTTGTGTTAAATAGTTCCAATGGCCTCTATTATAATTAGATAGAATCACCAGTCATTTAGTATTGAACCTCACAACAGGAGAGAAGTGTTGTATAGAATTGTGTTATGCTCATCCATGTGATAATCACCTTGAGGAGAATGACACACACAGGCATCATAAAGAAACTGACACTCAATAACTTTCCATACATGGTCTTGGGGCATAAGGCCGTCTTAACTTTGGGGTGTAAAGAAGCTCTAAGGTCAACAAATCATAGGGTGTCTGTGGAAGACAAGTTGTAGGTTGTGCTTAAACAAGGGTATATGAGGTTATAGCCAACCACATGAAAAATGGAAGTGAGAAGGAAGTTTTGCTTAGTTTCTGCTCCATAGAAATTGCAGTGAGCCAATAATAAATACATTTGAATGCTGCAAAACCTCCCTGGAAGAAAACCTTTTGTGATGATTTTTCAGAACTCTGATCCATTCCCCAGAATTTGCCAGTCATGTTATTGATTCATTATTTTCACTTCATTTGAAGCATTATTCATCTATGACTGGTTTGTGGTTGAGTTCTACTGAGAATAAAATCAGAAAAATGTTTCTACTCGAACTTCATTTTTCTTTGGATGTTCTTAATAGTACAAACAAAATCTGCAGTGTTTTTGTCATAGGCAAGTATATGTTTGTATGTATTTAAATCTGATACATTCATCATTGAAACTTTGGATTAGGGTGGAACATGCTGGCTGTACATGTAAATTTATAAGTAAGTCCAAGGTTTCTTATAATTATTGTTGTTTTGGAAAATTAATATTCTTAGACCACAGAAGAGAAAAACTCTAACCCTATCTATGACAACAGTATTGAACAGCAAAAGATCTCATTCTTACATTAGATTTTAGTCCTAGGTCTGCTCCATATGTGACATTGGGCAGCTTACTGATTCAGATATTAAATAAAGAGCATTTGAGCTCTAGAATCCCATAACTCTTAGGAAGCCAGAGAGGTAGCAACCCTTCACAAACAGAGTCAGAGTTTAACCTTTGATCTTCTGATATTTTCAAGGAATAGCTGAGGTCACTTTGTGCTGACATCTATGAGCACGGATGAGAGAGGGAGTACAGGGATGATAAAAGGATGAATAGTGGGTCCTCAGTTGGCAAAGAGAAAGTGTTATTGATAAATCCAGCCACATTTATTGAACATTTTCAAGTTCAGGGCAAAGTGTCAGGTATTGAAGAAGGTGCAAAAAGAATTAAGACATAGTTACTGCCTTAAAATGCTGACAAAATAGAGGAAAAATAGATGTTATAAATAAATAAGCCAAGTTAAGACAGGCAAGAATTATTATTGCCACAGAGAAGATTCAGACTAGGTGTTATTAAAGTTTACATGGAATGATCATGTCTAGTTTGGAGAGGGTGGTCCAAGAACAGCTTTCATTAAAAGATGACATTGCAATAGACCTTAAAGATGGAGAGGAGTTTGATGAAAGTGGAGGGAAGGGAACTCTGCAGGGAAGAGGCACAAGCTGAGGTTTGGAGATGGGAAAACATGGGTTTTGTGGATAAAATTGGAACGTTCTATTCAGTTGAGCATAGGGCAGTTGTGTTGAAGGAGTAGGCAGTGGGCTCATGGCTTTATCCAAAACAAAATTATGAAAGCTCAGATAGGTTATGTGATTGGGCATTCTGGCTTATCAGCATGCTGGCCTTCTGAGAGAAACTCAATTTTATCTTTATGTCGATAGAATGCATTTTAAGGATACAATTGTCATTCCAACAATATCTTGTCTTTTGCACTGACCCAGTGTAGTTATGACCTTTGTCTGTATAATGCAGTGCTTTCTAACAGCATTAGAGAAATAGCTAACACCTTCATTATTCAACAGAAACAAGCATCATCCAACATTCATTTTGGCAGGAGCATTAAAAAAATCCTCAAGGCTTCTGTTTGGAGAAAACTACTCTGTATTTAGAGTATCCTCTTGAAAATGAAAATGGTCTAGTTCTTGAAGGGACCATTTCCAAATGAGACTAAAAAATGTAGTACCTCTTTTACTTTTATCACCTGGTGGCTGTCACCTTCACATTGCTTTTGGGTTTAACTGTTATTTACATATTGTCTTGTCTTCTTTGGAACACTTAAATTTTTTTTAAAGTAGTACTGAATTCCATGCTGGCTTCCTGTGTTATCAAAGACCGTGAAGGGGGATGTAAGGAATAAGCTGCTCTTGTGCAATTTTCCTTGTCTTTGTCAATTGCAGGCACAACTCTCATGAATTATTTAAACAACTACTGTCCTGGAGGGAGCCCAGGAGTACTTCAGGTATTCATAAAGAAGTCTCTTGAAGCTTCCTTTAAGGAATCATATTTCTTAGTGGTAATGAGTAAAGTGAGGTGGCAGCAACAGTTGTAGGACTGAAATAAACACTGGGCCAAAGTCCTGAACTAAAATTTGGGCATTTCTGTAACCTATATCTATTGTTACCTAACTTTAAAGTACTTTTTATACATGGAAGAGGCTGGCAAGGAGAGAGCAAAGCAAAGTAACAAAAACTTTAACAACAGGAAACATTATTTCAGGTGCCAGGAACTATATTCTGAAAAATCCCATATTGTGATTAGTATTTTCATTTTTTCAGATGAGGAAGTTAAAGTACCAAGAGTTTAAGTTACTGATTCAAAATCACATAGTAAGTGGTGGAGCTGAAATAGGTAACAGTTTTTTCTAAGGACAGAGGATTCAACTTTGTCAGTACATCTAGGGATAGCAAACATGGGGGACTTGTGTTCTCTGATGTGGTGGATGCTGTAGGACCCTGCTTGGTTCTCTTTGTGGGTCTAAAGCACACATTTCCTCAGCTTCAGGGAGTACTGACAGCTGACTTTTGGCTGAGTCCTCCTTTGCCATTGCTGTCCTCAGAAGAGGGCCACTTCAACAAAGGTCATAGTCTCCCTCTAGGAATCTAGACTTGTCAATAAGAGAGTGGGATATGGAGGCCCAGCTCCCTTGCCTGAAGGCTGGACATCTCTGCAAGGCCGTCTCAGCTCTAGAGCCCTATATGGGATCTTGGGGTCGGCATCCTACTTATATTTCTCTCCTGCATGAGGTGTTGAGGCTCCCCACCAATAATCTTCTGCACATACATCTCAAGCTCAGTCTGTTCTTGAACTTAGAGATCAGTATAGTGGAAAGATCTTGAGCTTTGGAGCCTGGAGCCTTGGATTTTCCTTCTGGCTCCAGTACTTCTTTCCCAGACATAAGATTTTGGGTATGCTATATTATCTTCCTGAGCCTCAGTTTCATCCTCTGTTCAATGGAAATGATATTCCAGAATGATTGTTAGGACTAAGTAAGATAAATGTATAAAATATATATTGCACGATGCTTAGCCCCTGGGTGGTGTCCAGTTAACACTGTTTAGGGACTAATAAGTGGCTGGTCCTACTGTCTTGGCAGGAGGTGGCTAGGAAGGAGAGAAGCCTAGAGGTTCTCTGGTGAAGGTCAGTTGGATAGATGCTAGGAAGCCTGTGGTGTAACCAGTGTTCATCATCTTCTTTAGTGTGAGATTCATAGTCATGACTGACAGTTTCAGCAGCTTTGCTTAATGGTCTGGCTTCAGAGGAGTTTACTAAGCTAGGTTTGTGTTGACATTCCCGTCAACTTATATATATTATATAATTAATTATATATATTTTAATAGATAAATCTGTTTTGATTTTCCTGTATAAATGCATGTGGGTAAGTGGTAGAGAGAAGGGGGAAAGAAGGAGGGAGCGAGAGACAATTAGATTGAGAAAGGGACTCTGAGTTCGCTTCGTGACTTCCCTTTTTTTCCTTTTATTTTGGAGAGAGAGAGAGAGTGAGAGTGAGCGAGCATGCAAGCAGGGAAGAGGGGCTGAGGGAGAGAGAGAGAGAGAGAGAGAGAGAGAGAGAGAAAGAGAATCTTAAGCAGGCTTCATGCCAACACAGGACTCCAAATCACGATCATTACTTGAGCTGAAATCAAGAGTTAGATACTCAACTGACTGAGCCACCTAGGTGCCCTTAGGTTCATGACTTTCAAACTCTTTGACCATGACCCTCGGTGAGAAGTATATTTTACCTCACTGTCAAAGTAAACACACAAAGTAAAAATTTCAGGAACTAATGTGTGCTTCTAGTATGTGTAGCGCACTGTGATCTCTCCTGTCCACTCTATTCCATTCCATCCTCTTTCTAAATGTCTCTGAAGGCTCATTTTCTTTCTTCTAAGCTTGGTAAGAGACCTTGGCTCTGTAGGTCTGAGACACTCCATGGAAGAACAGGGCTGAGCTCTGAAGTGTCCCTATCACTTTTTGAAGGAGGAAGGCCCTGCAGTTATGAGTTGCCTCAGTGTAGGTATGTGGATCCCTCTCTACTGATTTGCTTGCTGTGTGCATTCAGTCCAGTCAACTCCATAGGACGAGAGCTTGGTGATCTTATGCATACTGTTCATTCTCTACTTATCAGTGTTCTTTCTACAAATCCTGTTTCGTGTTTACTTTGCATCATGCTAGGAATGTCTGTTGGTGACCATACATCCCCTGCCCCCAGAAAACTGAGAGATACATCCAAACTGGTGGAAAAAGGATGTTTTGAAGAGCTCAGCAGACATCTCTGGCTTGTGCCTCCCCATCCCCAGCAATGAGAAGCCTTGTTGTGGAGCAATAAAACACCATTTGAAGTAGAAAGGATCTTTCTGACACTTGGCACAGGAGCCAGAGAATATATAGTGCAGAATGAGGAAAACTCTGGGGTCAGATGTGTGCATGTGGCACCAAGATTCATAAGAAAACTGAAGTTTTGAAAAAGTCCCCATTTTTTCTACTGCTTTAAGTGCTTGGGGAAGGTACCTTAAAAATATGTGTCTCAGCCCTGGCACTACTGACATCGGGGGCAGATAATTCTTTGTTGTGGGGGCCTGTTCTATATATTGTAGGATGTTCAACATCATCCCTGGCGTCTATCCACCAGATGCCAGTAGACCCCCGCCCCCCCAGTGTGACAATGAAGACTGTCTCCAGACATTGCCAAATGTCACCTAGGGCAAAATTGTCCTCAGTTTAGAACCACTGCTTTTGATTGACCCTGAACATCATTAATACTTTCTTGTATACACATCACGTTGTTATTTAAAAAGAAAAAAATTTTTTGTAAAAGGATTGAAACACTTCTACTTTGAACACATAATGCCAAGTATTTAATACTGTTCCTATGTATTTGACATACAGGGACATCACATTTTCATATACAGATGTTCGACATACTTTTACAGTTGCTATTAAAAATGCTATAGTCTACCATTAAGCATAGTAATGAATAAACATAAATATTTTCCCCTCTTTGCTTGATTGATAGGGTCACCAAGGAGAATACTGTTAGAAAGGCTTACTAGGTAATGAAAAATGGAGTTCTACTGTATATTGATTAAAGAGCAATTCTTCAACAGTAAATCCCATGATTAACTCTACAACTTATTAATAAATAAATGTAATAAAATATATTAAGTGTTAGCTGTTTCCAAGGTAAATGTTAATAACAGAGTCCACAGTGAGCCTTTTTTAGAAATGAAATACAGGAAAGTTCATGTGTTGTCATTTAAGACACACTGTGAATTTAGTTTCAGCTTGCCCCGTTCCTGGCTAGGTTTCTCTTTCCTCCTCCAGAACAATATTAATGTGTGCTAGGAAATGCACAATTCTTTACCCTAAGTAAAACATGAGGAAGGAAAGGGTAGCAACTGGGAAAATAATAATAATCACACTGCATGTTCCAAAGCATTTGGATTGTCTGGTTTTTGTATAAGCCCCACTATGGTGCTTCTCCCCTAGCAGAGCAGTTGCAAGCTGACTGAGTGGGGGTGGTTGCTGGCCTTCAGAGAAGCACAGAATCACTCAGAGAGACTGAATGTTTCTTGTATCCAAGAAACAAACAGTAGTTAGCCTCTCAGCATTTAATAGCTGTGGCAAGGTGAAGGTCACCAGAGAAAGCGGTGAAAATATTGTAGAACTTGCCTATGAAACCTCACTCACCAAGGCTGTTTGGCTTATAGAAAAAGGAACTAATTGTTTTTGAGTGGTGCTATTTTTCTTTCTTTCATTGTTCCTTCATCACTGTCTTTTGTTTGTATTCATCTTTTATTGCCCCTTTGCTCTATTAAGCATGTATAGGCATTTGTGTACACAGATACACAGGCACACACACACACACACACACACACTCACACACACACACACACACACACACACACACACACACACACTGAAATTTCTGCTGGGCCCTCATTTCCTTTCCTAAAAGCTATGGAAATGGAAGAGGGACTCAGCTTTTGCATAGGTTCCTTCTGCTTGGGTGAGCTCTACCTTATCAGATGCCTCTTTGTCTATGTTGTGCTTACTTTCAATGTCTCTCTTACAAAAGAGGATAGGAATTTGAAAATATATATTTAAAATAAATTTTAAAAATAAGGTTTTTTATAGGATTTACTTTGTTCCTCCATTATAAGAATATTACATAGTTAGAAAAATTGGAATTTAAACAATAGAAATTGCAAAGGAGAAAGGGGAAAATGGGAAAGAAGTGGTGGAGAGAGAGAGAGATAGAGAGACAGGGAGAGGGAAAGAAGACCTCTGCCACCCAAAGGTGACTATCGATAGGCTTCTGATCAACATTATATGGGACATAGTACACTGTTTTGCAGTTGAGCTTGTAAGCTCCATGAAAAGGGAAGAAGGTCGGCCTGCATTTATCTTTGTTCTCTTTGTATTCTTAGCAGAGGCTAGCACAAAGTAAGACCTCTATATAAATATTTGTTAAATGTCAATTATTTTTGCTTTACTCATAATGAAGAGAACTGGCTAGCAAAAAGTGAAAACATGCAGGATCAGATTATACTTCAAGCAATCATTATGGTTAAACCCTCAATTATGGATGAGAGACGTCAAGCTTGGAGTGCTTTAGGAACTAGCCCAAAGTCTAATAGTGGCAGAGCTAGGAGGTTGCTCAAAATAGTCCAACAGTATTTGTTCACTTAAAAAAATCTTTTCAGTTTAACCTTTTAGCTAAGTTTGAATATTTATCTTTGATTTTCCCCTTTATCATTGGTTTTAGTTCCAACATTCTGTTCACTCCTGGGAATTGAAAAAATTTTTAAGATGTCCAGGTCCCTACCTAGATTTAGAATGTGTGGGACTTAGGCATTGATATTTTAAAATAATTTTCACAGGTGATCCTGATAATCAGTGGTATCAGTCAGAGGTGATCCTGTGACATTCAGTGATGTTGGGAAAAATTGCCCTGGGTCGTATACTTCTTGTCCTTGACAATATTTCTAGAGTCCATTTCCAATGGAGCTGAATTTGAGACTTTTATTCTTCATGAAGGTGTCATGTCATTATAAATATTCTTTTTTTATTTTAAAGGTTTTTAAAAATGTTTATTTATATTTCAGAGACAGAGCATGAGTTGGGGAGAGGCAGAGGGAGAGGGAGATACAGAATCTAAAGCAGGCTCCAGGCTCTGAGCTGTCAGCACAGAGCTAAAGCAGGGCTCGAACTCACAGACTGTGAGATCATGACGTGAGCTGAAATTGGATGCTTAACCGACTGAGGCACCTAGGTGCCCCACGTTATTATAAATATTCTTATGATTTTTTACCAGGCTGATAAATTATTAGTATTAGGAGTTTCATTTTATAAATGGGTTTTATTTTGGCTTTTTTTTGAAGTTAACAAGTGTTAACTTGCAGTATCTATTTCATCTTTCTCCCCTTTTTCATCATAATAGAAGTTTCTGCTTCTACACATGGCTGCTCAGCAGAAGACCACAATTCCCAATTTTCTTTCCTGCTAAGTTTGGCTCTGTCACTTGGGTTGGACACTCGGATGTGAGAGGAAGTAATATGTAAAGTAAATTGGATCATGCCTTAAAAAAGGAAAGAGGTTTGTCCTCCTGGTCATTCTTGTTGGAATGGCCTTCATGTTGGAGAGCCATTACACTAACTCTGATCCAGACTATTATGTGATAGAAATAAAGTGCCATCTTGTTTAAGCCCGTGTATTTTTGTCCTTTGTTACAGCAACTCAACCAGTGCAATAAGGCTGATAAAATGTAAATTATAACATTGACTTTCCTGTATCTCATTTCCTTTGTTTATAATCAAATAACTGGTATAAAGTCCCATATATTCTTTCCAATTCTGAAAGTTTAGCAATGCCAGTTACACCTATTTACTCAACAGCTGTATGTTGATCAGTGCCAGTCTGTTTGCACTCTAAAATAGAAAAAGAGATAGACAATTTCAATCTGAGACAAGTGTATTAGCAGAATGATAGAATCATAGAAGGACATAGTGACAGAGGATGACACTTGTTCATGAAAATCCATATTTTCTTCTTCCAAAGCACACAGTTTTCCCTGGAGTTAGATGTGGTCCCATCTGAGCTCTTGATTCATTCTGTTAGATCACTTTAGCTTTAAATCACCTTACCTGCCTTCACATTGTTTGCCACTCTATCTTCTCTTCCTGTTTTCCATTTCCCTATTCAGACTAACTTCTCTTGGAGTGTACCACAACTTATGTTCTCAAAATCTACTTCATGCTTCCTTTGAGTTGAGAAACAATTTTTCCCCTGCCATCTCTCACCCTATCACAATATTCCAGCCATGTCCAACATTCATCTTGCAGGTTGCACCTAGAGAGAAACTGTCATTCAGAAAAGTAAGATTGCACTAATGTGCTTGCTTTCTGCTTCAAATTAATTTTTTTATTGTTCCTTCTTGCAGTATTGTTTTTATATACTTCTTTCCTGGGCAAAGTGCCACATTTCTGGCCTTGGGAAAAGTATTCCTGAAAGAGCATAGAAGTATCTTTTATAACATTTTGTTTTCTCTGACAGCATAATGACAGCTGCAATCTTTGTTTTCCTGTTTGTTCTTCAGTTGTCCTTAAAGTGGGAGCATTCATCTATTTCTGACTTGGGTGTCCTCTTTCATTGTCAGGTGCTGATTATAGCATGTGTTGGTGGAACTGAAACTAAAGCTTGTAACAAATCAGTGAGTGCTCATTAATGGAATGGCAAGTGCAAAGCTTGAAGTATGGGCATCATTTCTAGAAGCTTACTTCTTTGCAAAATATGAAAGCGACAGTATAAGGAGGTACTCATGTTAATGCTCAGTATAGTTTTAAAGGTCAAATGCTCATAAATAAATATGGTCTTCAGAATATAATTAACTTGCATACAGTTTAGTTTCATCAGAACATGGATTTATTTTGACTTGCTGCTAATTGAAGAAACCTCAATTCTTTAATGTGATCCACCTCAATGTAGCCACCAGTTAGGTTTCCAGTTAACTCCCACTGTATTCCCTGCAAGCCTTCCTATTCACCTTTGCCTGAATATACCACCTGCATTAGTTAGGGGAACATTAGCTTCTGTAACAAGTAGACCCTAAATGCATAAAGGATTCAAACGCAAAAGAAGTTTGTCTATTTCTCACTCACTCAATAGCCCAAGGTTGGGCTCCTGTTGGGCAGGAGGTTCTCATCTATGAGGTGATACACAGAATTGAACTGCTGAAGTATGTGCCATCTTTATCACAGCGCTTCCAGAGTTGCCTGGTCATCTGTGTTCCAGCCCTCCAGGTGGGAAAAAGGGATAGAGAAGCTCATGTGAGAGGTTTCTGTGGGCAGAGCCTGTCAGTCATCACTTCTGTTTATATTCCATTAGTTAGAAGTTTTACTCGTGTGGCCACCCTGAACCATACAAGAGTCTTGGGGAATATATTCTGGCCAACTCCAGGAGGAAGAAGAAATAGATGTTCATGAGCAGCTGGTAGTCTATGCCACATGCCCTGCTGTGACTCTGTTCTTATGCTCACACAGCTTCTTTAGACTATCAAAAATTTTACTTAGTTTTCATGATCTAGCTCAAAAGCAACTTCCTTGTCCTATACCCCTTTTTGCAATGACTTGTTCCTTCCTCTGCCTTCCATTTTCAGTATTTATAATTTCCCCTATTTAATTCTACCTTGTGTTCTGGTGATTATTTTTAAGACTTCACTTTTTAAATTAGAAAAAAATTAAAATTAGAGAGAGAGAGAGAGAGAGATTGAATCTTAAGCAGATTCCACACTCAGCCTGGACCCTGACATGGGGCTTGGTCCCCTGACCCTGGGCTCATGACCTGAGCCAAAATCAAGAGTTGGATACTCAACTTACTGAACTACCCAAGTGCCCCAAGATTTCATTTTTTAAGAGCAGTTTTAGGTTTGTAACAAAATTGAGAGGGAGGTACAGAGATTTCCCATTTATCCCCTGCCAACACAGATGCATAGCTTTCCCCTTTATTGATATCACTCACTAGATGTAATTTTTTTAAACCAAGGATGAACTTACTTTTATACATTATAATAACCCAAAGTGCATAGTTTTACTTTAGGGCTCACTCTTGCTGTTGTGCATTCTATAGGTTTGGACAAATGTTTAATGACATGTATCCACGATTATAATATCATACAGAGTATTTCACTGCCCTAAAAGTCCTCTGTGCTCTGTCTATTTAGCTCTACACTGCATCCCACCCCTGGCAGCCACTAATTTTTTTGTTATCACCAAAGTGTTGGCTTTTCCAGAATGTTATATGCTTGGAAGCATTTACTATGCAGCATTTCCACATTGGCTTCTTTCACTTAATAATATGCAGTGAAGGTTCCTTCACATCTTTTCATGGCTTGATAATCATTTCTTGTTAGAGTTGAATAATATTCCATTGTTTAGATATACCACCAGTTTCTTTATCCGTTCACCTACTGAAGGGCATTCTTGGTTGCTTCTAGCTTTTGGCATTTATGAATAAAGCTGCCATGAATATCTGTGTGCAGGATTTTTATGTGGGCATAAACTTTGAACTTCCTTTGAATAAATATCAAGAAGTATGATTGCTGAGTCATATGGCAAGAGTATATTTGATTTTGTAGGAAACTGCCAAATGGTCTTTCAAAGTGGTTGTGCTATTTTACATTCCCACCAGCAGTGACTGAGAGTTCTTGTTGCTCCACCTCTTTGCTGCTTTGGTGATGTCAATGTTCTGGATTTTGGCCATTCTTATAGGTGTGTTGTGGTATCTCATTGTTGAAATTTTCATTTCTCTGATGAAAAATGATGTGGAACATCTTTTCATATGTGTTTTTTTTTGCCATCTGTATATCCTTTCTGGTGAAGTTTCTGCTAAGATCTTCGGCCTATTTTTTATTTTATTATTTTTTTAAATTTTTTTATTTTTTAAATGTTTTATTTATTTCTAGGAGAGAGAGAGACAGCGTGAGCAGGGGAGGGTCAGAGAGAGAGGGAGTCACAGACTGAAACAGGCTCCAGGCTCTGAGCTGGCAGTCAGCACAGAGCCCAACGCGGGCTCAAACCGATGAACCGCGAGATCATGACCTAAGCGAAAGTTGGACGCTCAACCGACTAAGCCACCCAGGTGCCCCTGGCCTATTTTTTAATTGGGATGTTTGTTTTCTTACTGTTGAGTTTTAAAAGTTCTCTGTATATTTTTGGACAACAGGCCTTTATTAGATGTGTCTGTTGCAAATACTTTCTCTAAGTCTGTGGCTTATCTTTTCCCTTTTTAATCATTTATGCTTATTACCTAAGTTGAATGGAAAGATGAACAAACTTAGGTGGAAAAAATATAGAAATTTTGTCCTAAACATGACACAAAATTTTTTTCATTACTTACACCTGGGCACTATTATGTTCCAGAAGACATGACTTGATCATGACAATTTCTCTGATTCATGTTGCATTGCTGTCTCATTCACTATTCTCCACCTGCTGCTCTTCTGACTGGCCTTTAGTAAACCATGCTTACTCACTTTTAGGTTCTCTATGATTACTCTTCCCCCAGGGCTTTTTTTGGTCTTATTCTCTTGATAAGAGAGAATAGTGGACCTTTTTAATTTTAATGAAGTCTTAACTTATCAATTATTTTTTTTGTGGATTGAGCCTTTGGTGCTAAAAAGAGACCTAAAAAGGCCTCTCATTTTGCAAGGTCAACTTTTTCCTATGTTATCTTCTAGGAGTTTTATAGTTTTGTGTTTTACATTTAGGTCTCTGATCAATGTTGAATTAATTTTTGCGAGGGATGGAAGGTCTGTGTCTAGATTAGTTTTTTGTGTGTAGATGTCTGTTCTAGCACCATTTGTTGAAGATACTATCTTTGCTCCATTGAATTGTCTTTGCTCTCTTGACAAAGATCAGTGGACTGTTTTATAGGTTTCTATTCTGGGTTCTATTTTGATCTATTGATCTATTTGTCTGTTCTTCTGCCAATACCACTCTGTCTTGTTTATTGTGTTTTTTTTTTTTTTTAATATTTTTATTTATTTCTAGGAGAGAGAGAGAGAGAGAGAGAGAGAGAGAGACAGCGTGAGCAGGGAGAGTCAGAGAGAGAGGGAGTCACAGACTGAAACAGGCTCCAGGCTCTGAGCTGGCAGTCAGCACAGAGCCCGACGCGGGGCTCGAACCCATGAGCTGCGAGATCATGACCTAAGCGAAAGTCGGACGACCAACCGACTAAGCCACCCAGGCTCCCCTGTTTATTGTGGTTTTATAATAAGTTTTGAAGTTGAGTAGTGTCCAACTTTGTTTTCCACCTTCAATATTGTGTTGGTTATTCTGGGTCTTTTGCCTTTCCATTTTAGCTTTAGAACTGGTTTGTTGATAACCCATAAACTTATTTGCTGGGATTTTGATTAGTAATTAGCTCTTTAAACATTGGTCTCACTCATTCTACTTTAAGTTCTTTTAGTAAATCACTACAGTGTGTTAGGAGAGAGTAGAGGCCTCGAGTCAGACAGTCCTGGATTTAAATTAGATTTGCCACTTTTAGCTGTGAGAACTTGATCAAATCACTTTCCTTTCTTCTCATTTCCTCATCTTAAAAACAGTGGTAATACTGCATAGTGTTATGGCAAGGGTAACTAAGATAAGATGTTTGAAATGTTCTATCAGGACCTTGTGTATAATAGATGCTTAATGTTGATGTCTTTTATCTCTTGCATAGTGATTTGCCATTAGTTAAAAAAATAAGTAACTGAATTGAACAGTAAGTTTTCACATTGTTACAGTAGTAGAAGTTCAAGTTAAGAGTTTGAATGCCTGCGATATACAGCCTGGGCAGCAGAGACCAGGGCAAAAGGAAACCATTTGGAACAGTATCCATATGTTGGCTGGGTGTTCCTTCAACTCTGGAGGACTCATTGCCTCCTTATGAACTGTGTTAACTCTCGCCAAGCTTGCTCTTGCTTTACACAACCTCTAAGAATTGTGTCACACCAAGCAATGGCTGCTTTATCACATATAAGGCCAGAGGCTGTAGGTACAGTTCAGGCCAGGGCTGCTCCCACCTGACCCACTTAAACCTCCACCAAGTGATGCTGGTGAATTGGTGTGAGAAGAGAGGCTAAGGGGAAATCGGATATCAAAATGGCCTGAAATATGTTACAGATGTATCTACTCAGTATAGATTTATTCTGATGTCAACAGCTTTTCAGCCACTTGGAAAGTAAGATTTTAGCCTGGCCATTTGCCTGAGTCAGATGGAGAAAAGGGGACCATATAGATTTTTCTACAGGAAAATTAGGATGTAGATTTTTCACTTGATTGTTCTTGCACCTTCATTTCTACCTCAGTGGAATATTACCACTGTCATATCACAGTGAGTATCCAGCCTGGACTTGGGGGATATGTGGCATTGTGATTAAGAATAGGGCCTTGCAGGGGCGCCTGGGTGGCTTAGTCGGTTAGACGTCCGACTTTCGCTTGGGTCATGATCTCGCGGTTTGTGGGTTCGAGCCCCGCGTCGGGCTCTGTGCTGACTGCCAGCTCAGAGCCTGGAGCCTGTTTCAGTCTGTGACTCCCTCTCTCTCTGACCCTCCCCTGCTCACGCTGTCTCTCAATCTCTCTCTCCTAGAAAAAAAAAAAAAAAAAAAAAAAAAAAAAAAAAAAGAATAGGGCCTTGCAGCCAGAGCATTCTCAGAACTTACTCGTGTAACCTTAAGTCACCAAATCTCTATGTGCCTCAGTTTCCTTGTGTGTAAGGGTGGCCTTATTAACTTGTAGGGCCGTTTTTGGATTGCATGAGTTAATATATATTAAAGCCTTAGAACAATGCCAATGGTAATTGTGATGTGTTTTTAAAATAAATGTTCATATATGTATAGAGCTGAAAAATTCTTGTGCTCCACAGCACAATAAGTATAATAAGCACAGTACTTATTATACTCACTGAAGGTGTGGAGGCTTCAAACCCCTCAGCATTTACTACAGTTGGGTTCAGACCCACTTGGTAGGTTAAATGTGCTTATGTGTACATAAACTAAAGCTACATCTCAAGAAGGGTGTCATGGAGATGTGAAGAGAGAGTTTACTACAAAGATAGCCTGAGTCTTGCTTGACTAGGAAGACAGATTTCTGAGGCTTGGAGAAAAGTAGATTCCAGGTACAGAATGGTGTCTGGTAATGTAACCTGTCCTGTCTAACTACTGTGGCAGTGTCTTCTGCCTTGGGGAGAAACCAAACTGTGTGAACTGAGAGACACATCTTCGTGGAACATACATAGAGGAAGAGAGGTCCTTTCTGTATCACAGCAGCTATAGAGCACTCACAGGGCATTAAGGACTGAGGGACTGGTTTCTGGAGTGGCCAGCAGAGATACGTATTGGAGCAAGGGGGTAGAAGAAGAAGATAATGCAAATAGTTGAGGCTCTCTGGGCCAAGCCAGCTCCTAGGGGCAGCCAGGATGAATTCTTAACACAGGTTGGGTTTTCTAGAAGCAGATGCTCAGATGGAGTTTGGTATGCAGGATTAGGATTAGGAATCATCTGTGGAGGGAAGGGGCAAGAAGTGTGATTGGGTAAATAGAGAAATTAAACTGTGATGTCAGCCAGACAGCCTTAGTCATTTCCATTGGGAGTACTGGGTTGCATGTGGCCCCTCAGAGTTGTCTCTAGTGGGCTGGGATGGTCAGGCCTTTCCATCTTTCCTCCATCAGCCAATGGGTGTGCACTGCCCTGGGCACAGTATACCCTTGGATGATGTGGCTTTTGCATGTGAGGCAGACTCCAAAGGAGCTGACTGCTGGGACAAGTCCTTTCCTAAAGGAGTATCTGAGTAGTGCATCTCGTTATCGATTAGAGTTCACAGAGCCAGAGAACAGGATTCTCAGAGATCCTAGAGGCAGGGTGGGAGCTCTGCCAAGGCCTGGTGTTCCCATATTAACAAGTAGAGCTTTGGAACTGATGAAATGTGTGCAGTTAATATTAATGTGAACTTGTTTATACCCATAACCTGGTGAGTCCAGGCATTCAAGTTACATATGTTGATTGTAATACTCTTATAATAAAAATAACAGTAACAATGAAAAAAAAATGATCTAAAATTTCACCACTCGCTCTAGTCACCTGTTTCTTTTTGGTCTTTCTCAGATATGTCTGTAACTTTTATAGAGTCCAGTTTTATCTTGTTTTTATGTAAATTCAAGGACTTAGGTCTGAACATTTAAACACCATATAGGAAAAGTGGTCTGGGTAGTAATGAGAGGGGTGTAGCATAGACAGCATGGGTGAGGAGATGTGGCATACATCACTGCTCAGCTTAGGCGTTAACTAAAGAATTGGCCAGAAGAAATAAATACTCTTATAGCCCTGACTAAGAGCTCCACCCCTCCTTTTAGAGAAATTAATCTTTATGATTAAATGGTGATGTTGATATCAAGAGCAATGTTCTTAATATCTTACAGCAGCCTGTGCTTCTGAGTCATCAGTACAATTTTCATGAGCTTGTTAGTTTTTCCATGGTGGCCTCATAATAGGCAGCTGCATTTTGGGTTGATTATTTGCATTTTAAAAAATAGGCTACTCACATTGCATTAAATTTTTATAGCTACTGTGTTCATTGATCAGATCACTCTGTTAGCAGTTACTATTCCAGTTGTATATTTTAATTACACTTGAGCAGTCAGTCTTTCTTAGTCCTTGAGTAATTTGCTAAGTTTAATTTGTCCTTTTGTCTAATTTCTACTTAAATTATTTCATTAGTGTTGGCGGTCCTGTATTACACACCCTTTCTGGTCTTTTAAAATCAATTTCTTGGGGTTTTAATTATGTGGAACAGTCAATAAAAGTTGATTCCAAGAGAAGAACTATTGAGGCAAATGATCACGAAGAATATATGCCTGCAAGATATATTTTATTAATGAACATCCTTATTATTTATGCCAAAACACTGACTAATTAATTCATTCCATTCTCCTTAGGAATGGTCAGAAATGTTATTTTTCATTTAGTTAATGACAAACTATGGCATCGAGAAATTATACAAACTATTGAAAGCTTCACAGCAGGCCAGAGGAAAATGATTAGCTATTTCTGGATCATGGGAGCACTAAAATAAATGATTTATTTGGAGATAATCATAACATGTTAGACTTTGATCAAAACATTGACCTCTGATAACTATTTTATTTTCATACCCAAAACATTGTAGAAGAAAGAGACCTAAACATCTAGTCCTGAGGTGTTAAATTGTTTGACCTATTGGCTACATTCAAATCATACCCCTATTTCTGGGGTGTTCATGATTTTATATTATTTTTTTAAATTTGTGCTTCAATGCATTAAGAAGGACATGAGCTCTTCAGCTCTCCACCTCTGCTTTGTAGTCTTGTATTCAGCCTGTTCTACACATATATAAGTTACTTTCATGATTGTTTGAGGCACTTGAGTTTGTTACACCTGATTCTAGTTCACTGTCTTCACTTTCAGCCAGAAAACTAGGACCTAGAGGGCTGAAGTTTGAAGGCATCCATAAACTTACTAGTAGAGCCCAGCCTAGAAATCTCGTTTCATGGATCTACTCCAATATTTTTTTCCATTACATTGAGCAGCCTCTGTAAATTTCCCTCAGGGAATTAAAGCAAGACAACTATTTCATTACATCTTTTTAGATTATGGAAATAAGGCCTTAAAGCCATAATACAGATCCATGCTGTACATGGTAAGTTTCCTAACTCTTAAGAAGTGTGTTAGTTTGGTGTGGCGTAGAGAATGTTAGCTGTGAGTCAAAAGACACAGTTTCAGTCTCAGCTGTATCACTAACTAGAGGCTATTTGGCTCCACAGGCTTTAGTTTCCTCGGGGTATTGTATTAGATGAGCTTTAAGTTCCCTTCCAGCCCTAGGATCCTATGATTCTTTCACGAACTCCAATAAAAGAATACACAGGAGGGAAAGAAAGATAAGCCATTTGATTAAAATGCCACTGTTCCAGGCAATCCGTTGTCTTCTGAAAGTAATTTGAAACTGAGCTTTAACATCCTCACCCACCTTTTCAGTTGGGGGCGAAATTCAGAACTATGTAGTTTAGGAAGGTGGTTTTTAGTAAATATGCATATTAACACTTGAAAGATCTCTGGAAGAAACTAAATGGATAAATCAAAAGACTTGAGATTCTGTGATCCCTTTGAAGAGGGTATTGCTTAGCCACTGACTGTCATGTCAGCTAGACCTTGAGGTCCCTGAAAATGAGGGGTCTCTATCATTCATCTTTGTTTTGTGTGTGCTTAGTGCACTGTCTTGTACATAGTTGGTGCTCAATGAATACTGACTAAACTTTAACATTCAGAGAAGGACTATGGAGTCCTAGTACTGAGAGGCATCTTAGAAATTGAATCCAGCTTCTTGCCAATGCAGAGCAGAAATCTTCTCTACAGTATCCTAGAAGGCTGCTTACTAGGCTGCACTAGTTCACCCAGTCATTCATTTCATGAATATTTAAAGTTACTCCTATGCATAGAAATGATTCTAGGATACAGTCGTGAGTCTAAGAAGATATAGTCCCTATACCAGGAAACGTGCTATTTCACTTATGGCACTTTCAGTGACTGGGATGCACTGTGTGTGACAGTTCTGCATTCTACCTGTGGCCAGCTCTCAGCTCTAACAACCTTCTTCTGGGAAATGAAGCCTCCTTTCTAGTGATACCAACATCAGTTCTCCCTGACACTTTGTCCATGTATTCCAGCACTCTCCTTTAGGACCTCTACTATTCCTGATTTGTCTACAATTGCTTTGTTATTTATTTATTTATTTATTTATTTATTTATTTATTTATTTATTTATTTATTTATGTGTTTATGTGTTTATGTGTTTATTTATTTATGAATGTACACAAGCAAGCAGGGGAGGGACAGAGGGAAAGAGAGAGAGAGAGAGAGAGAGAGAGAGAGAGAGAATCTAAAGCAAGTTGCACACCTAGCACAGAGCCTGATGTAGGGCTTGATCTCATGACCATGAGATCATGACCTGAGCCAAAATCAAAAGTCAGCCACTTAACTGACTGAGCCACCCAGATGCCATCAGATTTGTTTGTATTTGTGACATCTGTCACCCACCCTTCACCTTGAGCTCCTTCTCAGGCACCATTTAACATCTCTTAAACCACCAGCACATGGGAGTATACCTGTGCCAATGGTCATATTCACCTTCAGACCACTGGGCTCCTACTTGATCCTGGGAGTGAGAGCAGAGAATGATATTCTAGTGTAGTCATATTTTTCCTGGTTGGGCAGAGAAAAGCAATAGTGACCAGTCTCATGTTAGGAAACACTGCCTTGTACTTAGCCTGGAGTTTTCTTGCCTGATTTCCTGAAGCAATTCAGTCCTTTCTCCAAAGCCTCAGTGCAGACCTGGTTGAAAACTGATCTTTTTGGAGTCTGAATTAAGGAAAACCTGAGTGATTCTGGATGGGGAGCAATATTGCTGAGGGGCAGGCTGGGCCTGAATACAGAGTCATAAAACTTGTTTCAGGAATGCACTGTTCAAAATTGTTGCTCTCAACCTACATCCTTCACAGTTGATTGTTGAATCAAATCTGAGGTATCCAAGGCCTTCAGCATGATTTGCTTATAGCCTACCTTTCTAACTTCATCTCCAACTGGTTGCCCTCATAGAATCTTTTCTTTAGTTAAACAGAATCACTCATTATTTAAATCCTGAATCACCTCTTCATTTTCTTTCTTCTCCTTACATAGGTTTTTCTCTCAATTTGTAATTCCCTTCCCTTACCTAGAAAACCGTTCCCTTCCATCTCTACATGCTGAAAGCTTACCCACCATTTAAGGCCCATCTATGATGCTGCCTCCCCAATGAAACATTCTGTAGTTTATGATGATTCTCCCTCTCCCACGACTTCATCCTCAGCTGGAAGTGTTCTCTCCCTATTTTGAGCTTCGATAGAGCTGACTTCTGCTTCTTTTTCAGAAAGTATGTGCCTTTAAATTGAATATAATTATCATAGCCATTAGATGGTAATTACATCAGGCTAAGCTCTTGGAAACAAGTTCTTGTGTGATATCTTTGAGTTTTGTGCAGGCCAGGTTGAATATTTTTGCACTCAACAAATACTAAATAAATGGAATAAATTACTCTCAAAAAATGCCAAACAGGTATAAATATCTAAACAGAATGTATAAGATGAAGTCACTATATAGGCTAGTTTCAACATAGTCTTTTTCAGAAAAGGACTCTTGTCTGGAATTCCAAAAATACTTGAAAAACAATTTAAATCTTTAAGAAAGCAATCTCTCAAAAATATAGCAAACAAGCAAACTCAGAGCAAACACAAAACCAAGCCAAAAGGAATTACCTTCACAATGTATTGCATAGCTTCTTAAAACCATCTTTTTCCATCTTCCTCTTTTAAAATGTCTCAAAGGCCCTTGTGGTCCCTGCCTGAGCACCCTTACTCTCTCATTCTCGGCTTTAGTAGTTTCTCTAGGATCCCTGGCTTCTTCGTTCCGCTCTTATCAGAATAAATCCAGCTAGTCTTTTTGGGTTTGTCAGTTCTCCCCTGTCTTTGCCCTTAACAAGATCACAAAAGCACAAGGGTTGATAAGGCTGGGGTAAGCCAACACTCCTCTGGGTGGATGTGGAGGTTTGCCTAGGGAGCTTCGTGTTTATAGAAGTTGTATGGAGCTTTTAAGTTCACTGTCAAGACAGCCCTCAGTGGATGTTTTACTAAGGATTTCTTAGGCAGGGAATTGTCATCATTTCCTTATTGAAAAAGAGCATGTGAGAGCATAATCTGGGGTTAGTGTCTGATGGTGTCTTTCTGAGCTGGACCTTTGGACTAAACAAGTGCAAATCGAGGTAGGTGCAAACCTGGAGAGTTGCTGCTGGTTGGCAGCCATTAGCTCCCAAGCTGCAGGTGGGAAAGTGAAGAGCCAGAGCCTCCTAAGCCATTTATTACTGATGATGGCAGGCTTCCCTCTCCCCTTGTATGAGGTGACAGTAAGCATTTTTCAGCTTGTGCTTTCATAATGTAACCAGTGTAGTATTTTTTATTCCATTGCTGCTTGACTTGCTTCATTTGCTTTTATGACAGTGCTTGGGTACGATTAAATGACAATTTAATGTGTATAATAACTCATTTAAAGTTTTAGCGAGGGCTTGAATGAAGGTGATGGGGTTTGAGCACATTTTAGAGCAAACTGTACTCTTTAAACCTAAGCCAGGGGCAACTTAGAACGATTTCCTATCTTGGCAGAAAACAGCTCCATTTTCTACATTCTTTCTCTTCTCCTTAGCCCTTTTTTCTTTGCATGTGGTTCTGCTTCTCAATTGTATAGGAGACAGTGCTGAGGAATCTGGGCTTAATCCCCGATGCTGTGTTTGTTAATTCCCTCTGGGAATTTATAAGCTATCTAAAAAATATCTTGAGTCAGTGAAACTCTTCTTGGCCAAGGTTTTATTAACCAAGATAAGTGTGGGGAAGTTAGGAGGTTTGGGATTCAGACAAAGGCTCTAGACTCTTTGTTTAAAAATTTTTTAATGTTTTATTTATTTTTGAGAGAGAGATAGAGACAATATGAGCAGGGGAGACTCAGAGAGAGAGGGAGACACAGAATCCGAAGAGAGTCTCCAGGCTCTGAGCTGTCAGCACAGAGCCCAATGCAGGGCTTGAACCCACGAACCATGAGATCATGACCTGAGCTGAAGTAGGATGCTCAACTGACAGAGCCACCCAAGTGCCCCCAAAGACTCTAGACTCTTTCTCTTCTTGTAAGAATATGAGAAAAATGTAACTTGTCATTTGTTTGTCTCATATTTGTCTTCTTCAGAAGACACTTCAGAAGATATTTGGTGAATTATTTTGTTACCATCGAGTGAACAGTGAGTGAATGGCTGGTAGAGAGAGCGACACTGGGAATTGAGTTCTCTGTCCTCTGCAGGAGATCCCAAGCTGAACCCAGGGGTTTGGCTGAGGGGAACAGGCACTTCCCTACCCCACATTGGCTGGCTCATCTCTTGTACTGCTGGCTTAGGCTCACTGCTTATGGTTGTGGCCCAGAGGAGTGGAAGGCAAAGGGAATTATGACCCAACACAGTTTTCTAGCTTTAAATGTTCCCTGCAAATGGAAGTGGGCTGAGTGGAGCAAAGGGTAGGGCCAGAGCTTTTGGATCTGGAGCTCTTAACAGTCTTCTGATGACCATGTGTCCATGCAAGGTTTGGCACCAGTATGGTGACTTCCTGGGAGTGGGGGACCACCAAGCTGCTGAAGGAGAGATGAACTGGCCCATATCACAAATGGAGCAGGTGAAAACTCCCGTGTTACCATGACTGATTTCAAACCATCAAGTTGAGTGAAGAAATGTTCACAATCCACTCTTGAGGACATATGAGCTGGCTTAGAACCATCACTGGAGAAGGTGTATAGGTTAAAAACATTGGCCAGGAATTGATAAGTTGTTTACCTCAGTGTTGGGTACAAACAACTTCATTACCCTATCCTGTATGTTTGAATTCTCCATAATAAAACATTAAAAAAAAAAAAAAACGAAATGAAAATACAATTCCCATGCTGATCAGGTATTGGTTTGGGAATAAAAAGTTCTTTTTCCTTTGATTCATTGTTTTACCTTTTCACATTTTGAAATGGTAATTCACAGAGTACACCACATATTTATAATTGTTTATACATAATTACTAGCAGGTTTCCTTAGGTCCAGAGCTCAGCTTGCTAGGTGGGACATCTACCACTGTGGGAGGGAGAACCGTTGGACCTTAGCACAAGTGGAAGCAAAACTGGAGAAATTTTAGAGCCATTGCTTTTCAACCTAGATGTTCTTAATCCTGATTTTAGGAATGCTGTGCTGTCTGCCCCTAGTAGACATTTTTGGATTCCTTATCTTCTCTTAGCTGCTTTGTACCAGAGAGAGTCAAAGCTGTGACAGGCTGGCATGGTCAGAAATGACCTAGTTTATAGAAATGTGGCCCATCATGATAGGGTCTTTTCTTTTTAAATTATTACATAGTGGATTTTTTTTTTCTGTGTGTGATAAGACTCTTAATATGAAATCTACCTTCTTACAAATTTTTGAGTGTAAATGCAGTATTGTTAACTTTAGGCACTATGTTGTACAGCAGATCTGTAGAACTTACTCACCTTGTGTTCATTTTATTCTCTACAACATGCACCTTTATGCTTGTTGAACAGCAGGTCCCCATTTCTCTATACACCCCCCCCTCCCGCAAGTCCTTGATAACCACCATTTTAACTCTGTTTCTGTGAGTTTATAGATATCTCATATAAGTGGAATCATGCAGTATTTGTCCTGTGACTCGCTTATTTCACTTAGCGTAATGCCCTCCAGGTCGATCTGTGTTGTTACATGTTATAGGATTTCCTTCTTTTTTAAGGCTGAATAATACTCCACTGTATGTTTATACCACATTTTCTTGATCCATTCATCTGTTGATGGACGTTTAGGTTGTTTCTAAGTGTTGGTTATTGTGAATATGCTGCAGTGAACATGGGAGTGCAGTTTTGTCTTCAAGATACTGATTTTGTTTCCTTTGGATATGTACTTAGAAGTGGGATTGCTAGATCATATGGTAGTTCTATTTTGAATTTTTTGCAGAAGATCTTTTTTTTTTTATAATGGCTTTATAATTTACATTCCCACCAACAGTGCACAAGAGCTCCCTTTTCTCCACATCCTCCTCCACCCTTGTTACCCCTTATCTTTTTGATAAAAGCCATTTTAACAGATCTGAGGTAATATCTCATTGTAGTTTTGATTTGAATTTCCCCCGTGGTTAGTGATATTGAACACATTTTCAGGGACCTGTTGTTAATTTGGGTATTTCCTTTGGTAGAAATGTTTGTGGTAGAAATGTTTATTCATTTTGTACTTGGATTATTTGTTTGCTTGCTGTTGAATTGTATAAGTACCTTATATATTTTAGATATTAATTCCTTATTTTTTCTTTCATAACTGTCTGTTGGCTCTGGACAAATTAGTATTCTTCATTTTAGTGGTCTGAGCTTTGTTAAAGTCTGCACTTTACTGCCAATCAGAAGATTCTTGCAGAAAGTGGAGGAAGTCAGGTTTCAGTGGCTCATTTCCTTCCTCTTCAGGGGGTGCCTGAACAGGAATGCCTTGGCACAGCTGACCTTGAAGGGTGCTGTTGGGGGAGCTCCCGAAAGAAGTATGAGTGAGCAAAGACAGTGAGACCGATTCTCTTTTTGTGGAAACCTTTCAGTTTCAACTGGAAATGGGTATTTTAATTACACATGCTTTTTTATTTGTTTGTTTTGTTTTTTCCTACACAAAGAGACAGTTAATTTCCACAAAGCACAACAACCATATTTTGGAATGTCAAGTTTTAAAGTCGTTTTGTTTTTATCTCAATGGCCATTTTCAAAATAGGGGCAAGGAGGGTGGTTTGAATGTTCTGAGAATAATAGGGTAGCCAGAACATCAGTAGGGATGCCACTTCATAGGGCAATCAGAAGGAGAGCTGAAATCACAACCTCTCATTTATCCACTGGTAATAATGCCAAGTGAATTACAGGGTGTTTTTCTGGCAGAAGCATTTGTTTCTATAGAACAGGACTAGGTTTGAAAAATGCATTTTGTGTTAGCAACCCCATTTCCCCCTGACTGAGGGATAAAGGACTTGAATACCACTTTTGTGCTCACTGGGTAATTGTGTGTATGTGTGTGTGTGTATGTATGCACATGGGTACACACATGGATATACCCACACATGACGTGGGAGCAGAGAAAGGTGGGAGAGGGCTATGCCATAGAAATGTGAGAAATAGAAGTATGCATGTACTTCTAGTCACCTGGCCTTTGTTCCTAGGTCTTTTCCTTCGTGCCAAATCCAAGCAGTAGATGCTAGGAGGGAGAAATAGGCACATGATGGGAAAATGATGAAGATAGAGGATGGCAAGTGGGCCATCTACTCTGCCTTTATCACCAGTGCCTAATATTTGACTCTGAAGGCTAAATTTCAATTCTTTAAATAAAAATTCAACATAACTTTTTTAAAAATAGTTTACTGTCAAGTTGGTTTCCATATAACACCCATCCCAACAAGTGCCCTCCTCCATGCCCATTACCCCCCTTCCCCTCTCCTCCACCCCCATCAGCCTTCATTTTGTTCTCAGCATTCAAGAGTCTCTCATGGTTTTCCTCCCTCCCTCTCCCCCACTATTTTTCCTTTCTTCTCCCTCATGGTCCTCTGTTCAGTTCCTCCTAATCTACCTATATGTGCAAACATATGGTATCTGTCCTTCTCTGCCTGACTTATTTCGCTCAGCATAACACCCTCTAGTTCCATCCATGTTGCTACACATGGCCAGATTTCATTCTTTCTCATTGCCATGTAGTATTCCATTGTATAAATATGCCACATCTTCTTGATCCATTCATCAATTGATGGACACTTAGGTTCTTTCCATGTTTTGCCTGTTGTTGAGAGTGCTGCTATGAACATTGGGGTATATGTGCCCCTATGCATCAGCATTTCTGTATCCCTTGGGTAAATTCCTAGCAGTGCTACTTCTGGGTCATAGGGGAGTTATATTGTTAATTTTTTGAGGAATCTCTATACTGTTTTCCAGCGGGGCTGCACCAGTTTACATTCCCACCAACAGTGTAAGAGGGTGCCCATTTCTCCACATCTTGACGGCATCTATAGTCTCCTGATTTGTTCATTTTAGCCACTCTGACAGGTGTGAGATGGTATCTCAGTATGGTTTTGATTTGTATTTCCCTGATGATGAGGGATGCTGAGCATCATTTCATGTGTCTTCAACTTAATTTTAATTCCTATGTTAGAGGACTTAGCTGAATGTTGGACATTTAATCTAATCAAGATTACACTCAGCACTGCTTTTAGTCCTTGCTGAGAGCTCTATTAAGTCATTTATTAACTCAACGATTTAAACAGAATTTACAGGACAGCCACAAATTTAAGAGAGACTTAGACAAGAAAGCAGAAGAGATTTAGCTTATTTTACATTGGGGCTAAAAGGCCCTGGACAATGTGACAGTGGCCTCTAGAGCCAGGGATGTTTATGGTGAGAAGGATGGAGACCACTGGTTGTCATAATGTAGAGTAGACAAATAGTTCATGAGCTTTAGAAACTGTAGAGTCTGTTCGTGGTCAAGAAGAGCTTGCTACATGGAGCGTGTACCAGTGGAAGGCTCTGAAGAGTGTCCCCTTCACTACTTGGTCCCCTAGCAATACACTTCAGCTCACTGATGGTTGCTGCAAATGTCCAACCTAGTCTTTGATGCCTACTAGGGATGCATGTTCCAGGAAACATACATCCCACTGAACCTGGACATGGTCCAGATTGCCTTAGACAAAAGTGATATGAGGAGGTCTAGCTTTGGTATCACAGGAGAAGATTTCTGATTCATATCAGGATGGTACTTGAGGTAATTTCTACAGTTCTTATTTTCCTAATAATTCTTTTCTGAGCCTGTTGCTTCTCCTAGCTGATTGGAGGTGGACACGCATTTGCATCATACTCTTACTCTTCCACTTCTGATATCTTCCTTTATTTTTGATGCTCTCCCTTGTGGTGAGGGGGCAAATAGAAAATTTTCCTTTCTCTATAAAAAGTCTGTCACTACCAACATCTCTGTGAAGATACAACCACAGTGGTTTCTCTAGATCACAGGGTGAGATGTGATAAACTAGATATGGTAGTTCCTGACTCCTCCAATCAAATACCCTGGCACATGAAAGTATTTGATTATGACAGTTAAAATCTTTTTTTTTTAATTTTTTAATGTTTTATTTATTTCTAGGAGAGAGAGACAGACAGACAGCGTGAGCAGGGGAGGGTCAGAGAGAGAGAGGAAGTCACAGACTGAAACAGGCTCCAGGCTCTGAGCTGGCAGTCAGCACAGAGCCCGACGTGGGGCTCAAACCGACGAACCGCGAGATCATGACCTAAGCGAAAGTCGGATGCTTAACCGACTAAGCCACCCAGGCGCCCCGATTATGACAGTTAAAATCTTAACATCTTTTTGTGTAATGTGTCTCCAACAAGAGCTGAGGTACTGGATGTTTATATCTTAGTCTATGTCACCAAACATGTTCCAGAGGAAAGGGATGCCCAGGCTTAAGTCACACTGTGTCTGTTATGCTTTAGCCTGAGCTAATCAACCTAGTTCTAGCAAAGTAGGCTGGTTAGTTGTTTTCATTTTCAGAATGAAATGAGGAATTTACAAACCCTAAGCTTGACAGCTGCTCTATATTTTCTCAACAAAGCTCTCAAATTGAGTATAGCCATGAAGACATTGTGTGAAGGGTGACAGTGCTGTTATCTTGTGTTTGAGGGCAGAGCTACTGTATAATTTGGTAGGGATGAGGAGGGGTTGAAGTCTAGCCTGTGTTCATGATAGTGTCAGTCTTAAGGAAAGTGTACCTTTTTATTGCTGTTGTTTAATTTGCAAAAAGATGCTCTGCCAAACTGCACCATCATAGGAGTGACCTTTTATTTTCTGCACAAAGATCCCATATATGCTATGACCCTTCTGACAGCATGCCACAAGCGTATTCACAGGGGCTGAAGGAAAACTTAATGGCAATCCATTTGGTCAGATTATTCCATTAGCACCAAAGTGTTTGACACACTCAGATTATGAAGGAATATAATCGTGTTATAGGAGGGCCCACTGAAAGCAGGGCAAGTAGAGGTAGGATGGGGGACTCAACTTCCCCCCTCTCTTTGTATGTGGCTCTCATGGTTGTCTAATAAAGGGAAAGGGAAGCTGAACTGCAAAGAAAAGCAGAGTAAATTTTGGGAAAGTGATACAGTCTTACAAAGAAATGCAATGTAAAATGTCCCCCCAAATATAAATGCAAACCATGGAGTTTGTCTTTGGGATGTCGTCAAGAAATGGGCTTAAATCCAATTGCTATGGCTACACAAGACTCATCTGATCAGCAGGCCTTCCGTTCCACAGAGGCTAACAGTGTTTTGTTTTCAAAGGGGAAAACATATCTGTGTTTGTCCTCCTTTGCTTTGTAAAATTGAATTGCAGAGAACTCATGAATAATAGAAAGAACACTAAGGACTGTGAAATTAACACTGGCATGAAACAGAATTTCTAAAAGGGGAAACTCTACTGAAGGAAAGCTCACTTCAACCTCCCCTAAAAGGGGTTTGGAAACTGGGACATCTTAGCATTGGAGGGTGAAATAAGTTCTTAAGAGCTCTGTTTTGTTTCCTGTTTTTAAGAGGGTGACTATTTTCAAATCATTTAGGTCATATATATATATTTTTTATACTATGAAGATCTTCAAATGTGGGAACCACGGTTGTTTATGGCTCCAGTGAGGACCATAGGTCTTGTGATATTTGTCCATGGGAACTACCATCTTACTCTAATAATGAAGATGGCTAACTTTTTTTTTTAATGTTTTATTTACTTTTGAGAGAGAGATAGAGACAGCATGAGCAGGGCAGGGTCAGAGAGAGGGAGTCACAGAATCCAAAGGCAGGCTCCAGGCCTCTGAGCTAGCTGTCAGCACAGAGCCTGATGCGGGGCTTGAACCTGCGAACCATGAGATCATGACCTAAGCCAAAGTCAGATGCTTATCTGACTGAGCCACCCAGGTGCCCTGAAGATGGATAACTTTTATAGAGTACTTATTATGTGCCAGGCACTGTGCTTTACACTCATTTTCTCACACGATTTTATAACTACCTAGTAAGGTAGGTGTATAATGACCCCATTTTACAGATGCAGAAACTGAGGTGCAGCATGGTTAAGTCACACAGTTAATAGATAGGGCTGGCTACGAGCCCAAGCCTGAGCGACTCTGGAGCCTCCCCTTTTAACTACTGCAGCAGCCTTTCATCTCTATGTGTCTTCTTGGCCTTTTGTCTGTGAAGCTCTCACCCAACTTACTGTGGTAGCCTAGAGGCTCCTCTTCTTCTTTCTGTTCCTCACGAGGCAGCACTCTACCCTGTGTATTCCTCCTGTTCCAGATTCTCTCCAGATTGTCTTGGGGTCATATTGAATAAACTGGGGGAAAAGAAAGTATCTTACAAGAGGTGCTTTAGTGGGAGAAATACTGCTGTGGGCTATTTCTACCCAAGCTACTGCAGCATATGGGAAAGTGCTTAAAAATTATAAACCACTGAATAAATAAACATAGTTGAGAGTCTGAACTTTGGAATCAGAATGATCTGGGTTTCATTCATTCATTCATTCATTTGTGGATTGCTTAGCACCTACTATGCGCTAAGCACTATGTCAAGTGCTAGGTTTGAATTCTGGATTCACACTTACAGCTATGGACCTTGGGAGATTTATTCAACCTCTTTAATGAGAATAATAATAGGAGCCTTGGGCTCTTCTAAGATTAGAAGCTGGCACATAGTAAGAGCTCAATAAATGGTATTATTAATGAAAGGATAAAAAAAGTGCTGTTGTTGGGCCAATGCCCACTTATATTACTTTCCCCTAGGGCCTTGCTTGCCAAAGTTTCAGTTAGCTAGTGTGCGTCACAAGGGGCTTGGAAGTTAATGTGCTAAACTATGCTATTAGCCTTTGCAAAGGCCTTTTAGTGAGATAATGACTTAGCTCAAAGGAATACCTAATTCTGGGCACAATAGCAGTCTCAGATGGAGGTCATTTCAGCAAGGGACTTACACATCAAGCCATCAAATATCTGCCAGCCTCTTTACTTTAGTAACTGCCTTCCCCTGACTGAGAAGAAGCTTTTCTCTTGTGTGATCAAAGGAATAGGTAGTAGCTTAGGAAATATGGATAAATTTATTTTAAGTAATGAAAGAATTTTCATTTGTCCTTCTAGGTGTTAGCATCTCACCTCTATTTAATGCATAGTCCACTGACGTTAGCACTTGACGTTTTTCGGATGCCCTCAATAACACTACTTGGCTAATCTAATGTGATTCAGCTAATAGGTTTTCTATCAGTGTTTATGGACCATCTCATCCATCCACCTTCTGCCTAAGAGAAGTACGTGTATGCAGTAGGCCTCAGCTATCCTTTTTCCTAAGCGGTTAATTCTGTTTCAAGATCAGTGTGTTGAATTTGGGCTTCCCTGGTGTGTTCTCTGAAACAGAATAGAAGCCAGTTTCTCTCCAATAGATTCACAAAAGTATGAAGAATGAGTCTTGAAACAATCCTGTTTTTAGAGTAAGGCTTTTTTTTTTTTTAATCTATAAAACCTGAGGGATAGGAATAGTAACTTCTGGAAAATGATTTAAGTTAGTAGGAAATAAGAGTGTTCCATCTCTCCCCTACTCAATAGCCTCCAGTGACTTCCATTTTACTCTGAGTTCCAGCCAGACAGAGCTAGGATGGTTGCAAAACCAATCCTATCTGGCCTCTTGTTCTCTCTGACTGTTTCATACCAGTTTCTCCTTACCAACTTGAGTACAGTCGCATCAACTTTTCCACTACTCCTAGTCTCAATCACATTGAGAATGCTTCTGGCACAGGGTCACTTACTTCAGGTCTCTGCTTACATGCCAGTATATCAGTGATATTGTCCCACTGTCTCTAGGAATGTCCCCTGGCATTCCTTAACTCCTGACTTATTTTAGTTTTTCCTAGCACTTATGCCCATCTCATATACTACCTACTTTCTTGTTTAATCATTTATTATGTCTCCCCCTGGTACAATGTAAGCTCCTTGAGAGTAAGAATTTTCCTCTGTTTTGTTCACTGCTTAATTCCTAGGGCCTGCAAAAGGTGCCTGGCATGTCATAGGCCCTCCATATATACATGTTGAATTCAAGTGCAATTATGGATTGGTTATTTAGTTTTAAGTTTGTTAAATTACACTCTTGGGGGGCACCTGGGTGGCTCAGTTGGTTAAGCATCCGACTTCAGCTCGGGTCATGATCTCATGGTTCATGGGTTCGAGCTCCTCATTGGGCTCTGAGCTGACAGCTAGCTCAGAGCCTGAAGCCTGTCTTTGGATCCTGTGTCTCCCTCTCTTTCTGTCCCTCTCCTGCTCATGCTGTCTCTCTGTCTCAAAAATAAATAAAACATAAAAAAAATTCCACTCTTGGCATTTAGATAGAACAGCAATAATATCTTACTGTTGTCTAGGAATTTACAAGTGCTCAGACACTTTTCAATCTAGGCTACTAAAAAGTCAGTATTCAAAATACCTAGAGAGCAGCAACTGTTTATCTGGCATTTCAAGTTACTCAAAATATGGGGGTTGTTATAAAACCAAGTGAAAGTAGAAATCTATGTGCTAAAAGAAATCTGTGTGTAAATGAAAAGTGAATTAAAGACCCAGGTCAAAGGACTAACGTGGAAGGGTTGGGGATGGAGGAGTAGGGAAGGGGAACAGGAAGAGAAAGCAACTGGTTTGCAATCTTAGCTTACTTCCTAAGTCACTTTCTGACCAATGACAATTTTTCTAATCTCTGGGACTCTTTAAATTTTTTCTACAGGGAGATGACTTTCCTCCCTTTCTGTATTATATTTTATTGTTTTAGTCATTTGCTTTGAGATCTTTAAGCTGTGGCATGTTATTTGTAATGAGCTAAGTAAGAAAGTCACATTGGCTCCTTTGGAACTTTGATTATTGTTAAAACTACTGCAATGAAGTTGAGCCTTCTCCCAAGGCTTCCCTATAGCCATTGCTTGCAATCAGTAAATATTCATAAATCTGCTATCATGGAAATGAAATAGAATGCCTCAAAATTACTTCAGAGGCGTAAAGAAGGCCCTGAAGAATGAACTGGGAGGAGCATTTCACTTTTAGATTTGGAATGAAGAAAATACTCTTTTTGTCAGCAGATGATATGCTGTGCCCTGGAATTCTAAGGACCTGAGCAGATCTTGTTCAAGGCCACAACTTGTGCAGTGGGGCCTGGGGCAGCAAGTTCTATCCATATTCAAACAGGGTACCCAAGAGGGTGCTGGGTACTTCTTTGGAGTTGTCATCAGTAAAAAAGGACTCTTGGCATCAATTTACATGTTTGATTACACTTAAATTTTTTTTAATGTTTATTTATTTTTGAGAGACAAGAGAGAAAAAATGTGAGCAGGGGAGGAACAGAGAGAGAGGGAGACACAGAATCCGAAGCAGGCTCCAGGCTCTGAGCTGTCTGTCAGCACAGCTGACACGGTTCGAACTCATGAACCGTGAGACCATGACCTGAGCCAAAGTTAGATGCTTAACTGACTCAGCCACCCAGGTGCCCCTTGGATTATATTTTCTTAAAACTTGATGCCTTTTTATGCTAGTTAAGGATTTTCTTTAAGCCAGTGTGCATTTACTAAATACTTCCAATGAGCTAGGCATCCTCAGGTGTTGCCCCAGGTATAATATATAACTCCCTTGGGGAAGGTCCAGCCCCCATCTGTAAAAGTGGATAACAAATAATTTCTGATGGTGGCCACACTATTTAGGGCACCTTTAACTGTAGTGTTGAATCCCTCCCATACCCTCTCTCTTTCATTATCTTCTTGTGGGCAAATTTAGGTTCTAGGGTCAAGGGCAGAATGATTCAGTGATTCTGGTGAATTGATGAAGATGGTGTGTTTAATCAGAGGCTCTTTCTGGAGAAAGACTTCTGTTCCTTGGAATCACTTAAAGGAGAACTATAATCTAGTAAATTAAAAGCATCAGCAATATTTGCAGTTTGGGAACATCAAGGTCAGGAGAAAAAAAAAAAAAAAAGCCCGAGAGGGCACTCTTGTCACTGATTTCAAAGGAGCTAATTCTTAGGGTTATTAGCTACCTCAATTTATAACGCTATATACTCTTGAACACCAAATGCTCATTATCAAAAATTAAAGAAGCGTGGAGCTGAGATTTGAAGTATATTTTAGATAATAGACTTTGAAACATGCCTCACATTATTAGGATTGACCTGACCTTTCAACTAATAAAGGTCTTCAATAGGCATGGAATCTCAGTAATAATTCCTTGTTTCTGTGAGTGTGAGAAAAACAAGGAAAAGGTCCTTTGTCTTTATTTCTGTTGTGGTTGATGGGACGCAGGCAAAATTGTTAGGTAGTTAAAGCCTAACTTCGGAATCTATAGCCCTCTACTGTCTGGGCTTCCTGTGTCTGCAAGGTCTTAACCATCCACAAAATCTTAACCTTTACTTTCCTAAGGAAATGGAAACATCCTCAGTTTTACAAAATGGACAGTAGCTTAGTGTGTTTACAGGAAGTCAGAGAAATATATTCTAATTGTGAGTTTTCAGGCTTCTGCTCTCTATAGGGGCATCTGGGAGGTGGTGGATACATACTGAGTCCATGGTAAGGTAGGCTCATTGCAATGACTCTAGATGGCCTCCCTATTCCTGCTCTTTACTTATTCCAAGCCAACCTACACATAAGTGCCAGGAAAGAAAACTTTCTTATATATGATCTTTGTTAAAATAGTTCTCTATTCAAGAGTGACTACCCATTATATACTGTTACTGTCACAGACACCTCTGTCTGGCTTCAGTAATCAGACTTCTGTGCTTTAGCGCTTGACATTTTATCTCCAAAGTGTTTTTGTCCCCTGTACCACCAGGTCACATATCTTTGCTCAAAAAAAAAAAAAAAAAAAAAAAGTATCGTCTAAAAGCCCACTGTCCATTCTAACACATTCTGATAATATTTTTGGAGAGACTCATGAATCATTCTGAATAATTTTTAAAGGCATTTCTAGGCAGAAAAAAATTACTTTTGGGTAAATTGAAGCCCTTACTTTATGGTTTAATTCCATGTGCTTTTTCCCTTCCTTTGTTTTCTTAGAATATAATAAAAAACTTCTTATTCTCTTCCATTGAAGGATTCTTCATAAATTTAAAGCTTGCTATAAAATGGCCGTTTAACCTTTTTTTCCAGCTAAGTACTCTCAGTTTTCTTCAGCCCTTTTTTATTGGATATATTTTTCCAAACTTTTGATTATTATCTGTCACTTTCTCTTTATATCAAATCCAGACAGAACTACATTTCATCAATCCTAGGAAGTACCTTTTTTTCTCACATTTTAACATATCAAATTCCAACATTTAAAAGGATTCCTCATACAACTGATGACATTTTACACTTATAAATGGCAGCACTTTTTTCCCCTTGGTGATAATTAAAATAAAGATATATCTTGATCATTAAAAAAGGCAGGGAAGTTAGTCTAGATTAAAGGAGATTAAAGAGAAATGACAACTAAGTGAAATGTATAATTTCTTGGTGAGGTCTTAGATTAAAAAAAATCAAAGAGCAGTATACGTTTTATCAGTCTTAGAATTATTTTTTCAGCTTTACAAAGGTATAATTAAAAAAATTGTAATATACTTAAAGTGCATAGTGTGATGATTTGATTCCCACCATTGTTATGTAGCATATCCATCACCTGACATATTTACCTTTTTTTGTTGTTGAGAACATAGTTTTTTGTTCCCTTAGCAAATTTCAGTTATGTAATTCAACGTTATCAACCATAGTTGCCATACATTAAATCCTCAGACCTTATTCATCTTATAACTGAAAATTTGTACCCTTCTACCAGCCCCTCCCTATTTCCCACATCTCCTACACCCTTGGTAGCCACCATTCTAGTGATGCCATGCAGTGTTTGTCTTTCTCTGGCTCATTTCATTTAGCATAACACTTTCCAGCTTTATCTATGTTGTCACAAAAGGCAGAATTTCCTTGTTTTTAAAGACTGGATAATATTCCATTGTACACACACACACACACACACACACACACACACACACACACACACACCACATTCTCTTTATCCATTCATCTATTGATGGATACTTAGGTTGTTTCCATATCTTCGCTATTGTGAATAATGCTGCGGTGAACATAGGAGTGCAGCTATCTCTTTGAGATACTGGTTTTGTTTCCTTTGGATATGCATCCAGAAGCGGGATTGCTGGATCATATGGCCATCCTATTTTTAATTTCTAGAGGAACTTTCATACTGTTTTCTTGAGCAGTTGCACCAATTTATATTCCTACCAGCAGTACACATGGCTTCCCTTTTCTCCACATCCTTTCCAACAGTTGTTACCTATTATCTTTTTGATGATAACTGTTCTAATGAATAGAGATTAGGTGATAGTTGTGAGGTGGTATCTTTCAAGAATTTTTGATTTCTGATTTTATTAGTTCTGTGATTGTTGGTTGTTCAGGAGCATGTTGTTAAATGTCCACATATTTGTGAGTTTCCCAGTTTTCTTCTTGTAACTGATTACTAGTTTTATACCATTGTGGTTAGAAAAGATACTTGATATGACTTCAGTCTTCTTAAATTTGTTAAGACTTGTTTTGTGACCTAACATGATCTATCCCAGAGAATATTCCATGTGCTCTTGAGAAGAATGTGTATTCTGCTGCTGTTGAATGGAATGTTCTATATATGTCTTATTGGGTCCATCCAGCCTAATGTGTAGCTTAAGTCCAATATGTCCTTATTGATTTTCTGCCTGGATGTTCTATTCATTGTTGGAAGTGGGGTACTGAAATCCTTTACTATTATTGTTTTGCTGTCTATTTCTCCTTCCTATTTATTTAGGTGCTCTGATGTTTGGTACATAAATATTTACAATTACTACATCTCCTTGATGAATTGACCCATTGTCATTCTATAATGACCTTCTTTTTCTCTTATTACAGTTTAAGGTCTGTTTTGTCTGATAAGAATATAACTACCCCTTGTTTTTTTGTTTCCATTTGTATGGAATGTATTTTTCCATCCTGTAACTTTCATTCTGTGTGTGTACTTAAAGCTAAAGTGAGTCTCTTGTAGGCTGCATATAGTTGGGCCTTTTTTTTTTTTTTTTTTAAATCTATTCCACCACTCTATGTCTTTTGATAGGAGTGTTCAGTCCATTTACATGTAAACTAGTTATTAATAGGTAAGGACTCATTGGGTCTCCCGGGTGTCACTAAGTTAAGCATCCAACTCTTGATTTTGGCTCAGGTCATAACCTCATGGTTTGTGGGCTCCAGTCCCTCACTGGGCTCTGCACTGACAGTGCGGAGCCTGCTTGGGATTCTCTCACTGTCCCTTTCTGCCTCTCCCTTGCTCTTTCTCTCTGTCTCTCTCTCAAGAATAAATCAATAAAAATTTACAAAAATAGGTAAGGACTTACTACTGCCATTTTCTTAATTGTTCTCTTGTTGTTTTTTTTAGTTCCTTAGTCTCTTGCTCACTTCTTTTGTATTTTGATGATTTTATGTAGAGTATGCTTTGATTCTTTTCTCTTTCTCTTTCGTGTATTAACTATAGGTTATTTCTTAGTGGTTACCTCAAGGCTTAAATCAAAATTTTACATTTATAGCAGTCTATTTTAAGCTAATAACAACTCAACTTCAAATGGATAAGCTCTACATTTTTATACCCTTCCCACATATTAAAAAAATTTTTTTTAATATTTTTATTTATTTTTGAGAGAGGGAGAGAAAGAGAGAGACAGCATATGAGTAAGGGAGAGGCAGGGAGAGAGGGAGACACAGAATCTGAAGAAGGCATCAGTTTCTGAGCTTTCAACAAAGAGTCTGACTTGGGGTTCGAACTCATGAACCATGAAATCATGGCCTGAGCTGAAGTTGGACACTTAACTCATTGAGCCACCCAAATACTCCCATATTTTGTTTTGATGTCACATTTTACATCTTTTTACATTGTACATCCATTAACAAATTGTTGTAGTTATAGTTATTTTGGGTACTTTTGTCTTTTAATCTGTATACTAGAGTTGTAAATGATATAACCACTACTATTATATTAGAGTACTCTGAATTTAACTATATATTTACTTTTATCAGTAAGTTTTATACTCTTGTATGTTTTCATGTTATTAACTAGTGTACGTTTATTGCAGCTTGAAGAACTCTCTTCAACATTTCTTGTAAGGCCAGTCTAATTGTGAAGAACTCTTATCAGCTTTCATTTTCTAGGAAACTTTATCTATCCTTCGATTCTGAAGGACAACTTTGCCAGGTAGAATATTTTGGTTGCCTAGCACTTTGAGTATATCATCCCACTGCCTTATTACCTGTGAGCTTTCTCCTGAAAAATCCAGTGATAGCCTTTTAGGGCTTCCTCTTGTATGTAACAAGTTGCTTTTCTCTTGCTGCTTTTAAGTTTCTCTTTTTGTCTTTAACTTTTGACCATTGAATTATACTGTGTCTCAGTGTGGGTCTGTTTGGATTCATCATGTTTGGTTCTTTTTAGACTTCCTGGATCTGGGTGTCTTGTTTTTTCTGCCCCCTAGGTTAGGGAAGACTTTAGCCATTATTTCTTTGAATAAATTTTCTGTCCTTTTCTCTCTTCTCTACCACCTCTGTAATGCTTATATTGCTGTTTTATGGTATCCTATAATTCCATTAAGCTATCTTCACTCTTTTTCATTATTTTTTTGCTATTAGATGACTTTCACTGCCCTGTTTTTAAGTATACTTAAGTATACTTTCTTCTGCTTGATCTAGTTTGCTGTTGAATCCCTATATTAAAGTTTTTAGTTCAGTAAAGGTATTCTTCAGCTCTATGATTTCTGTTTGGAATTTCTTAATATTTCCTTTGTTGAAATTCTCACGTTTTCATGTTGCTCTCCTGATTTTGTTGAGCATCTTTATGACCATTATTCTCAACTCTGTACTGGATAAATCACTTCTTTCCATTTCATAAGATCTGTTTCTGGAGATTTTTTTTTGTTATTTTGTTTGGAACATATTTACCTATTTCTTCATTTTCTTTGGATTTCTGTATTGGTTTCTCTGTGTTAGACAAAACAGCTTCCTCTTCCAGTCTTGGTAGACTGGTCTTGTGTAGGAGACGAAACTTGTCAATCAGTGTGCTTTGAGTTCCTGATTGCCTCTCAGACCTTTAAAATTATTCAAGCCACAATCTCTGTTCTAGGTGACTTCCAGGGCTTGAATCTGTGCTAAGACTCATCATTGTCTCAAAGGGGAGGACTGTAAAACTATCTAGGTTTTAAGTAAGTATCTAGGTATAGGCTGATTTAGAAGGCAGACTTGGAGGCAACATCTGGAAAAGTATGTAATTGGTTTTTTGACAAGGAGAAACTAGGAGATGGGCATTTTTGCTTGCTCCCTCCCTCATTTTGCTCGCTAAGCCTGGGTGTATAGCTGTTGAGTGACTCTCCTGCACCCATCTAGAAACTGCTTCTTTGTTTGCTATAGTCTTATAGGATTTGTGAACATAACACCCATTGGCTTTCAAAGCTATGTGTTTTGGGGTTCTGTCCCTGGGCAAGAGATTTAAATAAACCCTCTGCCCCCTTTTCCTGCTCTTCTTTTTCTGGGACTTATATGATATGGATATTGTTTCATTTCATGGAACCACTAAGTTCTCTAAATCTAATAATTTCCCTCATGATCTAATAATTTCCTTTGCCTCTTTTTTTTCAGCTGCATTATTTTCCTTAATTTTATCTTCTATATCACTTATTCTCTCCTTGGCTTCATCAGTCTTCATTGTGACTGTAACCAGTTGGTATTGCATCTCATTTATAGCATTTTTTATTTCAGCCTTTCTAGTTTTTAGGTCTTTGATCTCTGCAGCAAAGGTTTCTCTGGTGTATTCCATGCTTTAAAGTTTTTTTTACTAAAATATTTTTTTGTTTTTAAAAAAATTTTATTTATTTCTGAGAGGAGACAGCATGAGCAGCGGAGGACTAGAGAGAGAGGGAGACACAGAATCCAAAGCAGGCTCCAGGCTCTGAGCTAGCTGTCAGCACAGAGCCCGATGTGGGACTCAAACCCATGAACCGTGAGATCATGACCTGAGCCAAAGTCGGACGCTTAACCAACTGAGACACCCGGGAACCCCTCCATGCTTTTAATAAAAAAAAGCCAAGCTAGTAATCTTATGACTGTTCTAAATTCTTATTTAGATATACTGCTTATATCTGTTTTGAACTAGTTCTTGGCTATGATTTGTTCTTGACCTTTCTTTAGGTGTGAATTCCTCCATCTTGTCATTTTGGCTAAGTTTCTGTCTTTTGCATGTTTTAAAAGCTTGTTATGTTTATTGTACCTGAGAGTACTGTTATATTAAAAAGGGGTCATACACTGTCTAGGGCCTGGCACTTCAGTAACTATTTTTGCTGTATAGTGTGTGCACCCTGCTATTGCATTTTGGCTGCTCTTTCCCACTCGTCAGTCCTCTGCAGAGCTCCTCCTTGCTTACAGTGGGGAGTATTTGGACCTTTAACTAGGTATGCTTTCTGAACTAGGTATGCTTCATATTTGTTTCCTGAAGTAAGCCTGGAAAAAAGGAGAAAGGAAAAAAAAGACTGATCCCAAAACAAGAGAAAAGGAAAGGGAACTGAAAAACCCAATGGAGAATTGAGAAATTATAAGGCTGATTCCTAAGAAAAAGAAAGGAAAAAAAAAAGAAGAAAAGAAAAAAGAAAAAGAATAAAAAAGCCTGATTCAAAAAGGAAAAGGAAATGGGGGAAAAAAAACCCAGAAAGAAACTATGAGCCTGATTCCAAAAGAAAAAAGAAGAAAAATAGAAAAAACAATTAAGCTTGGTCCTATTTCCACCAGAACTTCAGGTATCATTTGAAGTACTCAATTTTCAGTACACTTGGTGCATGTGGGGTACTGGCTGTGCTGATCTTTTGGAGGAGAGGCCCACTGTATTGGTTCAGTTTTGCCCCAGTAAATAAGCAGATGCCAGGCACAGTGGAGTGGGGTTTGGTGTAAGCAGTCCTGCCTTCACTGGAAGCTGCTGTGCTGATATCCCATGGTGTTGGTGTTGGGGGGGAAATGGCACCACCCCAATATTTTGGTCCCAGACCCTCACCCTGCTGTTTAGGCAGACTTCACAGAATATTGAGAGCAGTCAGCTTACCCTGTTCCATAATTCTCCTGCATTTTTTCTTTGGTGCATTGCTGAGATTCAACACCTGAAATCTAAAAGGACCCAGCATTGCTCATATATGCACCCCTCCTCTAGGGTAGAGCCTCTCCATACTGGGTCTGAAGCCCTCTGTCTCTGAAAAACGGTCCCACACTTGTACAGTGTGTGGAATCTATGGTGTAGTATTGCTAAAATCAGCAAAAGTTTATATTCCTTCTGGGTGCACCTCTGTCTGCTGCTTTTTTTTTTTTTTTTAAAATATTTTTTATTTATTTCTAGGAGAGAGAGAGAGACAGCGTGAGCAGGGGAGGGTCAGAGAGGGAGTCACAGACTGAAAGAAGCTCCAGGCTCTGAGCTGGCAGTCAGCACAGAGCCTGACGCGGGGCTCGAACCCACGAACCGCGAGATCGTGACCTAAGCGAAAGTCGGACGCTTAACCGACTAAGCCACCCAGGCGCCCCACCTCTGTCTGCTTCTGATTAAAGGCCTTTGGCTGGCACCTGTGGGGTCTTTTGTCCTTGGAGAGGTAATATACCTTCTTCCAAAAGTACTTCAGTAAGGGGAATGTTCTCTCACAATGTGCTCTGGAGACTCCTACACGATGCTATGCAGTCAGGGGCCAGCTCCCTTCTCCCCAAGAGCATGCATCACAGCTCCACTCTGGAGAAATTTGCATATTTCCAAAAACTCAGAGTTTGAGCTCTAAATGCTGTTTGCAAAAATACCCCCCAAAAATCTGTGACACTCAGTACTTCCTGCTCTCTAGTCTGTGGTCCAGAGAAGTTTTCCTCTTGTGCGAACTTGATGCCATACTTTCTTTCTCTTCTTTTTATCTGTCTACAGAAAGGTTCCCTCCGCTCTGCAGTACCACAGTTTTCTCTCCTCCAATTCATTACCATGCACCTCACATCTGCCACGCTGTGCCCCTCCAACTTTGGAGATCTTCTGACACTCCACAGATGGATTTCTTGGGTGTTCCAAGTGATCTGACTTCAATATAGCTGTGTTTGAAGGATAAGCAAAGCTCAGGGTTCCCCTTCTTCTTCTCCATCTTAACTTCTTTATTGGGTGAGAGCTTAAACTTCTTGGGTGGGGCACTAGTTGTATGATACAAACCCTGCACTCCTAGGGAGAAGTTGGGAGTTAAGGGTTCTCTCCAGATTGTATGGTGCTGTGCTGAGGGTGGGCTTAATGGTGAGAATGTGTCTCAGCCTTTCTGCATTGATATGAGTATTTTCTTGCTTACCCTGTTTGTAGGAGTCACTCATCTAGTTTCTGGATTTGTCTCTGAGGGAATTGCTCTATGTGTGGTTGTACATTCATTGCATCTGTGGGAAGTAGTAAATTCAGGAGCCACCTTTATGACCTTAGTCCGGAGTCAACTGTAGAAATATGAATATGAACCACCTATTAGATAAAATTATTGGATGTGATAATGTTATTGTGGTTATGCAGAAGCTTTTTCTTGTTCATAGAAGATGACTGCTAGAGTGTTTAGGAGTGAGGTCTTCTTGCAATGAACTTCTAGGTTAGGAGAAAAAATAGTTGGTGTGTTTATATAAGCATGTATCATACATATATACAACATATGGCAAAAATGTTAACAAGTGAATTTACCTAAAATAAATTTAGGTAAAGAGGATGAGAGTTAATTGTACTGCACTTTCAACTTCTTTTATATTTGAAATTTTTTCAAAATAAAATGGGTAAATATGAAAAAAATGAAAAAATAATGAAGGTTTTTGATAATTGAGAACATCTTAGATTTGATGATATATGGTGAGCCTTATAAAAATAGTTTATAAGATGTACTGTTGGCTTATTTCTTCTCAGTTTGTATACTAGATTCTTTTTTATTAAAAAACTTATTTTTAAGAGGGAGAGTGAGTGGGAGTGAGGGGCCGAGGGGGAGAGAGAGAGAGAGAGAGAGAGAGAGAGAGAGACAGAGGGAATCTCAAGCAGGCTCCATGCTCAATGTGAAGCCTGATGTGGGGCTCAATCCCATGACCCTGAGATCATGACCTGAGCTGAAATCAAGAGTCAGATGCTCAACTGACTGAGCCATGCAGACACCTCACATATGTAGTAGATTCTTGGCCAAAATGGTCAAACAGGCTCTGTCAATTCAGAAATTGTATCTGGAATGAGTTTTGAGTATCTTCAAGCATTTAAGTTCTATATGTTATACAATAAAATGGGGGTAATAATATCAACTTCATAGATTTGTTATGAGAATTTAATGAAAAAGTATAGAGTATTTTGGAGAGAGTTTAGAACATATTAAGCATTCATTAGATATTAGTTATTAACATAATCATGACTATCATCATTTCAGTCTTTGAAAAGACATAAACCAACCCTTACAAACTTAAATAAGAATTCATGAGAGCTCAAGAGACTTAAGGCCAGAAACTGCAATCAGGTCTCAGGGAAGATAGATCCCAGGAACTGGAAAGCAGGCAGGATTCAAGGCAGCCATCCTTTGAGTTTCTCTCCGTTTCTCTGAAGCCAGAGGGTCTTCCTTTCATTCATTTGCTTCATTTCTTTCTGACCATAGAGTAATTTTTTTTCAGCTGCCACATGTACAGATTAGGCATAGAGACACTACAGCTCTGAATTTTCATGTCCTCAGTTCACAAGACTAATTACAGTGGTCTAATATTTTAGGCAGTAACTTAGGGACCCCTTTTCAAGTTCCTAAAATTTGATTGGTCCAGATTGGGGCAGGTGTCTGTTCCTGGTGCAATCTGTTGCCATAGTGAGACTGTCAGATCTATGCAAGGGCCCTCTGTGTTATTTTCCACACACAAACCAATTCTGATGCCAGTTGGGAGCCGAACAATTAAATTCTCTAAGAGTTAATGAAGACCCTACAGATTATGGGCTGGTCTCATAGGACTGCTCCATATTCAGACACCATCCAGCAATGTGGTGTCCAGGCTACCTAAACTTCTTCTTCTTCTTCTTCTTTTTTTTTTTTACAAATAGTTTATTGTCAAATTAGTTTCCACATAACACTCAGTGCTCATCCCCACAAGTGTCCTCCTCCATGCCTATCCCCCCCTCCCCCCCACATCCATCAGTCCTCAGTTTTTGTCAGCATTCAAGAGTCTCTCATGGTTTGCCTCTCTCCCTTTCCCCCACCATTTCCACCCTTCTTCTCCCCCTTGTTCCTCCTAGTCCTCCTATACGTGCAAACATATGATATTTGTCCTTCTCTGCCTGATTTATTTCACTCAGCGTAACACCCTCAAGGTCCATCCATGTTGCTACACATGGCCAGATTTCATTGTTTCTCATTGCCATGTAGTATTCCATGGTATAGATAAACCACATCTTTTCTTTTTAATTTTTTAATTTATTTCTAGGAGAGAGAGAGAGAGAGAGAGAGAGCGTGAGCAGGGGAGGGTCAGAGAGAGGGAGTCACAGACCGAAACAGGCTTCAGGCTCTGAGCTGGCAGTCAGCACAGAGCCCGACGCGGGGCTCGAACCCACAAACCACGAGATCATGACCTAAGCGAAAGTTGGACGCTTAACTGACTAAGCCACCCAGGTGCCCCTAGATAAACCACATCTTCTTGATCCATTTGTCCGTTGATGGACACTTAGGCTCTTTCCATGTTTTAGCTATTGTGGAGAGTGCTGCTATCAACATTGGGGTACATGTGCTCCTCTGCCTCAGCATTTCTATATCCCTTGGGTAAATTCCTAGCAGTGCTATTGCTGGGTCATAGGGGAGTTCTATTGTTAGTTTCCTGAGAAACCTCCACACTGTTTTCCAGAGGGGCTGTACCAGTTTACATTCCCACCAACAGTGTAGGAGGGTGCCCGTTTCTCCACATCCTCGCCAGCATCTAGAGTTCTCTGATTGGCTCATTTTAGCCACTCTGACTGGCGTGAGGTGGTATCTCAGTGTGGTTTTGATTTGTATTTCCCTGATGAGGAGCGATGCTGAGCATCGTTTCATGTGTCTGTTGGCCATCTGGATGTCCTCTTTGGAGAAGTGTCTGTTCATATCTTCTGCCCATTTCTTCACTGGGTCATTTGTTTTTCGGGTGTGGAGTTTGGTGAGTTCCTTGTAGATTCTGGATATCAACCCTTTATCTGATATGTCATTTGCAACTATCTTTTCCCATTCCGTTGGTTGCCTATTAGTTTTCTGGGTTGTTTCCTTGGCTGTGCAGAAGCTTTTAATCTTGAGGAGGTCCCAATCGTTTATTTTTGCTCTTGATTCCCTTGCTTTTGGGGATGTGTCAAGTAAGAAGTTGCTGCGGTGGAGGTCAAGGAGGTTGTTTCCTACTTTCTCCTCTAGGATGTTGATAGTTTACTGTCTCACGTTCAGGTCCTTTATCCATTTTGAGTTTATTTTTGTGTATGGTGTGAGAAAATGATATAGTTTCATTCTTCTGCATGTTGCTGTCCAGTTCTCCCAACATCGTCTGTTAAAAAGGCTGTCTTTTTTCCATTGGATTTTCTTCCCTGCTTTGTCAAAGATTAGTTGGCTTCATACTTTTGGGTCCACTTCTGAATTCTCAATTCTGTTCCATTGGTCTATGTGTCTGTTTTGGTGCCAATACCATACTGTCTTGATGATGACAGCTTTGGAGTAGAGGCTAAAGTCTGGGATGGTGATCCCTCCCGTTTTGGTTTTATTTTTCAGTATTACTTTGGCTATTCGGGGTCTTTTGTGGTTCCATACAAATTTTAGGATAGTTTGTTCTAGTTTTGAGAAATATGCTGGTGCAATTTTGATTGGAATTGCATTGAATGTGTAGATAGCTTTGGGTAATAATGACATCTTAACTATATTTATTCTTCCTATCCGTGAGCATGGAATGTTTTTCCATTTCTTTGTGTCTTCTTCAATTTCCTTCACAAGTTTTCTATAGTTTTCATCATACAGATCTCTTGTATCCTTGGTTAGGTTGATTCCGAGGTATTTTATGGTTTTTTGTGCAGTTGTGAATGGGATCAGTTTCTGGATTTCTCTTTCTGTTGCTTCATTGTTGGTGTATAAAAATGCAACCTATTTCTGTATGTTGATTTTGTACCCTGCAAGTTGGCTGAATTCTTGGATCAGTTCTAATAGTCTTCTGGTGGAGTCTGTCAGGTTTTCGATGTAGAGTATCATGTCATCTGCAAAGAGTGAAAGTTTGACTTCCTCTTTGCCAATTCTGATGCCTTTGATTTCCTTTTGTTGTCTGATGGCTGATGCTAGGACAGGCTACCTACACTTCTGCCAGACCTACTATACTATGACCCCATTAGTTTCAATAATTTACTAGAATGACTCGCACAACTCAGGAAAGTGCTGTTATTACTGTTATCCTTTATTACAAAGAACACGGATGAACAGCCAGATTAAGAGTAAAAAGGACAAAATCTAGAAGGGACCTGAACACAGGAGCCTCTGTCCCAGTGGAGTTGGGGTGTATTACTATTATGGTACATGAATGTGTTCACTGACCTGGTATCACTTCATACTTAAGGGTTTTAATCCAGATTTCCTTATGTGGGCATGATTGATTAAACCAATGGCCATTGGTAATTGAACTCAATCTCTAGACCATCTTTGTTTCCAACTCAGAGGGTGGAGCTGAATGTTCTAACCTTTCTAATCATCTGGTTGGCTTTTCTGACAACCAGCCCCCGTCCTGAAGCTATTTTGGACCTATTCCACCAAGTGTCACCATTACTATACAAAAGACACTCATAATTCAGGAAATTCCAAGAGTTTTATGAGCTCTGTAGCAGGAACTTAGGACAAAGACCATATATTTATTTTTTATTGTACTGCAGGCCCATAATATGTGTGGACTCCAGAAGTTCTCAAAGAGTAGAGTGTGATATGGCTTAAACAGACATTAGTGATTTCCACATGACCAATAGTGATTTTCACATGACCTTGGAATGTATAAGAGAATGAAGAAACTTACTCTCTGGAAGGATAATTCTCTCCTAAACATATCTCCTGCATCTGTTGTATGTATTGCTGAGGGAATGCTCCACTCAATCTGCCCTGTAGGATGTTCCTCCTTGCTTTATTATCCTTATCTTAATAAACTCAGGCAGGCATACAAAATACCACAGACTGGGTGGCTTAAGCAACAGGAATTTATTTTTCATCATTCTGGAGGCAGGGTAGGTTTCATTTTGAGAGTTCTTTTTTGGCTTATAGGTTGTTGTCATCTTGCCATCTGCTCACATGATTTCTTTGTGTCTGCGAGGAATGAGAGAGAGAGAGAGAGGGAGAGAGAGAGAGAAAGAGAGGGAAAGAGAGAGAGAGAGAGAGAGAGAGAGAGAGAGAGAAACACAGCGACAGCACAAGAGAACAGTTTTGGTGTCTCTTCTTATAAGGACATTAGTTCTGTTCTGAGGGCCCCACCCGCATGACCTCATTTAACTTCCTAATAGGCCTTATCTCTAAATACAGTTACTTACATAAGGGGTTAGGTCTCCAACATATGAATTTTGTAGGGGGACACACTCAGTCCACAGCATTTTCTGTTCTCAATACTACCCCTTAGAGTCTAGCACTGTGTTACTAGTGAATTTGCTTTATAAAAGACCACCAATAGGAGGACTAACTCAAGGGAATTGATTACTAATGGTGAAGTTTTAGTTATCATCAGGAAAGAGATTTATGGGATAATGTTGGAAATAGTTGGAAGGGGAAATGAGAGGATCTGTTAAGTTTAAAATTATGCTTTCTGGGTAACCTTGTATTTTAACTATAATCAAGACTAAGTCTTCATTCTTCCAACAAATGTTATAACTAGTTTTTTGGACCTGGAATTAGCACTCATTAAAATTTATAAATAAATTAAATTAATTAATACATTAAAATTTATTTTAAATTTCTGATTTTCTCCTTTTTATTTGGACTAGCTCTTGATTACTTTTTGGAACTATTTTTCTTTTTCCTTCGAAAACTCTGATTAGAACAGTTTCTGAGCTCATTGCTTTGAGACACATCATAGATAGGAAAACCTCAGTCTGTATGTTGGGATATTTTTGTATTGGCCTCATTTCTCCTTTGCCTGCTCACTCCGTGGAGCTGATTCAAGCCCAGAGCTCCCACTGATTTCACAGAGCTCTGAGCTAAAGTGAGAAATAGTCTTACAGAAATTTCCCAAAATTATTTTGAATTTATAAAAAAGCATTGGTATTATATTTGAAAGATATGAACATTAGTCCTGGAAAATGAATGCATATTATGATTATCAGTTAGATTCTCCTTTGGATAGGAGCTGAAGATGGTTCCAGAGTAGGAGGACCCTAGGCTTGCCTCATCTAATGAATACAACTAGTTAACTATCACATCATCCTAAATACTCCAGAAACAAACTTGAAGACTGGCAGAATAAACTCCACAACTAAAGGTAGGGAAGAGGCCACATGATGAAAATAGTGGTGTGGAGATGGAGTTTGGGAGAGAATTGGAACATAGCCATTGTGGAGGGAACTGTGGTTGTGGAGAAGGGTGTGAGACAGACTAATACATAGGGGAGCACATAGGGAAAAATGAATCCCCATAACAGTTGGCTTGGAAGGTGAGAGGGCCCAAATTTTGTGAGTCCTGGCAATCAGTGGGGCTTAAAGTCTCATGTTCTAAAAGCCAGCAAGCTTTTAGAGAGGGTGGGGGCGTTAGGACTGCTCTTGGAGAGAAGGCTGGGCAAACAGCCTGTAGAAATACAATAGGAAACAATAATATGAAAAGTGCCTGGGGGCACACAGTGGGGAGGTTATTTGCTTATCTCAGAGAGATAAGAGAGACAGCATTCGGGGAGAGACCCTTCTGGGAACAAGGAACTGGAAGACATCATTTCCCTCCCCTGCACGTCAGCATAAGCAGAGGGCCACCTGTGGGAACCAGCTTAGTGCCAACACTCACTACCTAACTTGCTTACATCAACCCCCTCCCCCATCCCCCTGCACTCTAGTGAAACCATTCTTCCTAGCCACACTTGCTTCAATCCCATTGTGTCAGTGCCTCCCCAAAAGACCTACCCAAACCCCTACCCATACTGTGTCTCTCCCACCTGGGAGTTTTGCAGAACCTTGGTTCTGGTGGATGTGGCGACAGATATTATTTTATAAGTAGATCAAAGCACCTAGTTAAAACTTGCCACATACAGGTGAGGGACCAAAAATTGTCCATAATAGGCAAAGAGCCTCTGCAGAAGATTGACCTGAAGGATAAAGTGGCCAAGATGCAACAGCAGAGCACATGCAGCACAGATTGGAGACACTTTCTCAAGTGCCAGGCCCTGGAGAACAGGGGACACCATACTGCAAGACACCACAGGACCTCTACTTCAAAAGTCTGTTACCCTCAAGATCAGAAGGTGTAACTGACTTTCTTAACATCCAGAAACGGGCACAGAGTTTTAGATAAAATGAGAAGACAGAGGGATTTGTCCCAAATGAAAGAACAAGACAAGGTCATGGCCAGAGATCTAAGCAAAACAGATGGAAGTAATATGCCTGATAGAGAATTTAAAGTATAATCATAAAGATACTCACTGGACTTCAGAAAAGAGTGGAATGTATGACCCTTAAGAGATAAGGAACAACAGAGCAGAGATAAAGAGCTCAATAAGGAAAATGAGAAACATGCTTGATGGAATGAACAGCAGGATAGAAGAAGCAGAGGAATGAATTAGTGACCTAAAAGACAGAGTAATGGAAATTAATGAAATTGAACAAAACAGAGAAAAAAGAATGATGTAAAACTAGACTAGACTTAGGGAATTCAGTGACTACATCAAACTTAATAACATTCACATTATAGGAGTCCCAGAAGAAGAGAGGGAAAGGGAGTGGAAAATTTATTTGAAGAAATAATAGCTGAAAACTCCCCAAATCTGGGGAATGAAACAGATATCCAGATCTAGGAGGCAATGAGAACTTCCAAAAAAATCAACAAAAGAAGATCCACAGCAAGACATATAATTAAAATGGCAAAATATAGTGATAAACAAAGAATTTTAAAGCAGAAAGAAAAAAGAAGGCAGTTACATACAAGGGAAACCCCATAAGGCTATCAGGGATTTTTCAGCAAAAACATGCTCAGCCAGAAGGGAGTGGTATTACATATTCATAGTGCTGAATGGGAAAAATCAGCAGCTAAGAAAACTCTATACAGCAAGGCTACCATTCAGAATAGAACAGGAAATAAAGAGTTTCCCAGACAAACAAAATCTAAAGGAGTTCATGACCACAAAACCAGCCCTGCAAGAAATATTAAAGGGGACCCCTTGAGTGAAAAGGAAAGACCAAAAGTGACAGTATGAAGTAGGAAATACAAAAGTAGTAAAAATGAACATTTTTGTAAAATATCAGTTAAGGAAGTGACAAAATAAAAGGATGTAAAATATGATACAGTATACCTAAAATGTGAGGAGGAGGGTAGTAAAGAATGGAGTCAAACTTAAATGGCTACCAACTTAAGATAGACTGCTGTATGCAAGAGATGTTATATACAAACCTAAAGGTAACCACCATCAAAACTATTTTTGATCAAAATCAAAAACTACTAATAAATATGCAAGGAATAGAGAAAGGAATCCAGATATACCAATAAAGAAAATCAGCAAACCATGAAAGAAAGACAAGAAAGGATCAGAGAAAATCTCTAGAAACAACCACAAAACAAGTAATAAAATGACACTAAATTCAGATATATCAGTAATCACTCTGAATGTAAATGGACTAAATGCTTCAATCAAAAGACATAGGGTACCAGAATGGATAAAAAGAAAGATCCTTCTATATGCTGCCTATAAGAGACTCATTTTAGACTTAAAGACACCTACAGATTGAAAGTGAGGGAATGTAGAAACATTTTTCATGCAAATAGATGTCAAAAGAAAGCTGGAATAGCAAATCTTACATCAGACAAGATTGATTTTAAAACAGACTATAACAAGAGTCAAAGAAGGACACAATATAATAATAAAGGGGACAATCCAACAAGAATATATAATAATTGTAAATAATTATGTACCCAACATAAAGCACCCAAATACATAGAACAGTTATAACAAACACAAAGAAACTAATCAATAGTAATACAGTAATAATAGCAGACTTTAACACCCCTCACTCACATCAATGGACAGATCATATAGATAGAAAATTAACAAGGAAACACACTGGATGGCACACTCGACCAGTTGGGTTTCACACACATTTCAGAACATTTTACCCCAAAACAGCAGAAATACACTTTCTTTTCAAGTGTATGTGGAACATTCTTCAGAACAGATCACATATTAGGTCATAAATCAGGCCTTGGCAAGTATAAAAAGACTGAAATCATACTGTGTATATTTTCTGACCACAACACTATGAAACTGGAAGTCAATCATAAGAAAATTTGGAAAGAATGCAAACACATGGAAGTTAAATAGCATGCTACTAAAAAATGAATAGGCCAACCAGGAAATAAGAGATAAGAAAGAACTAGGAAACAAATGAGAAAACAATGGTCCAAAATCTTTGGAATGCAGCAAAGTGCATTCCCTTCTAAAAGAAAAGTTTTTAGCAATACAGGCCTTACATCTTGAAGCCAGAAAAAATCTCAGACAACCTGACCTTACACCTAAGGGAGCTAGAAAAAGAACAGAACAGCAAACAACACCTAAAACCCGCAGGAGGAGGGAAATAGCGAATATTAGAGCAGAAATAAATGATATAGAAACTAAAGGAACAACAGAACAGATCAATGAACCAGGAGCTATTTCTTTGGAAGAAAATCAATAAAATTGATAAACCTCTAGTCAGACTTATCAAGAAAAAAAGAGAAAGGACTCAAATAAATAAAATCACAAATGAGAGAGGAGATAAAACAGTAAATACCATAGAAATACAAACAATTTTAAGAGATTATTATGCAAAACTATGTGTCAACAAACTAGACAATCTAGATGAAATAGATAAATTCTTAGAAACATAAATATCAAAACTGAAATAGGGAGAAATGGAAAATTTGAACAGATTGATAACCAGAAAAGAAATTGAATCAGTAATAAAAAAAAAAAAAACTCCCAACAAACAAAAGTCCAGTGCCAGATGGCTTCACAGATGAATTCTCTAAAACATTTTTTTTTAATGTTTTATTTATTTCTAGGAGAGACAGAGAGAGACAACGTGAGCAGGGGAGGGTCAGAGAGAGAGGGAGTCACAGACCGAAACAGGCTCCAGGCTCTGAGCTGGCAGTCAGCACAGAGCCCGACGCGGGGCCCGAACCCACAAACCGCGAGATCATGACCTAAGCGAAAGTCGGACGCTTAACCGATTAAGCCACCCAGGCGCCCCGAATTCTCTAAAACATTTAAAGAAGATTTAATACCTATTCTTCTCAAACTATTCCAAAAATGAAAGAGGCAGAAAAACTTCCAAAATCATTATATGAAGCCAGCATTACCCTGAGACCCAAACCAGATAAAGACACAACAAAAAAAGAGAAGTATAGGTCAATATCTGTGCTGAATATAGATGCAAAATTCCTCAACAAACTACTAGCAAACTGATTTCAACAATACATTTAAAAAATCATTCACTACAGGTTGGATTTATTCCTGGGATGCAAGGGTGGTTCAGTATATATAAATCAATCAATGTGACACAATCACATCAGGAAGATAAGGGTAAGACCATATGATCATTTCGATAGGTGCAGAAAAAGCACTTGACAAAGTACAATATCCATTCATGGTAAAATCCCTCAACAAAATGGGTGTAGAGGGAACATACCTCAACATAATAAAGGCCTTCTATGAAAAACACAGCTCCCATTTATACTCAATGGTGAAAAAATGAGAGCTTTTCCTTTAAGGTCAGTAACAAAAGAATGTCCACTTTTAACACTTTTATTCAATATAGTACTGGAAGTCCTAGCCACAACAATCAAACAACAAAAAGAAATGAAAGGCATCCAAATTGGTAAGGAAAAAATAAAACTTTCGCTATTTACAGATGATATGATACTGTATATAGAAACCGTTAAAGACTTCACCAATACTAGAACTGATAAATGAATTCAATAAAGTTACAGGATACAAAATCAGTGTGCAGTAATCTGTTGCATTTTTATACATCAATAATGAAGCCACAGAAAGAGAAATTAAGAAAATATTCTCATTTACAATTGCACCAAAAATAAATACCTAGGAATAAACCTAATGAAAGAAGTGAAGGTCCTATACTCTGAAAACCATAAAGCACTGATGAAAGAAGTTGAAAACACAAAGAAATGGAAAGACATTCTGTGCTCATGGATTGGCAAATATTGTTAAAATGTCTATTCTACCCAAAGTAATACACATTCAATAAAGTCCTTATCAAAATACCAACAACATTTTTCATAGAACTAGAACAAACCTAAAATTTGTATGGAACCACAAAAGATGCTGAACAGCCAAAGCAACCATGAATAAGAAAAGCAAAGCTGAAGGCATCATAATTCTGGACTTCAACTTATATTACAAAGCTGTAGTAATCAAAAGTGTATGGTAGTTACATAAAAGTAGACACACAGATCAGTTGTATAGAATAGAAAACCCAGAAATAAACCCACAATTACATGGTCAATTAATCTTTGAGAAAGAGGCAAATATGTGCAATGGGAAAAGGCCTCTTCAACAAATGGTCTTGGGAAAACTGGAGAGCTACATACAAAAGAATGACACTGGATCATTTTCTTACCCCATACACAAAAATAAATTCAAACTAGATTAAGGATCTAGGGGCGCCTAGGTGGCTCAGTTGGATAAGCATCCAACTCTTGATTTTTGTTCAGGTTATGCTCATGGTTTGTGAGTTTAAGACCTACATTGGGCTCTACGCTGTGTCCATGTTGAACCTGCTTGGAAGTTTCTCTCCTTCTGTCTCTGCCCCTACTCCTCCCTCCCTTTCAAAATAAATAAACTTAAAAAATGAAAAAAGTAGATTAAGGACTTAATGTGAGACCCAAACCCATACAAATCCTAGGAGAGTGCATAGGCAGTATTTTCTCTGACATTGGCCATTAGCCATAGAAACTTTTTTTTCTGGATAGGTCCATGAAACAAGGGAAACAAAGGCAAAAATAAACTTCTGGCTCTACATCAAAATAAAAAAGCTTCTGCATAGTGAAGGAAACAACAAATCTAAAAGGCAACCTACCAAATGGGAGAAGATATTTGCAAATGACATATTCAATAAAGGGTTAATATCCAGAACTTATAAAACCAAACACCCTCAAAACAAATAATCCAGTTAAAAAATAGGTAGAAGACACGAACTAACATTTCTCCAAAGAAGATATACAAATGGCCAGCAGACACATGAAAAGATTTTCATCATTACCTAAAATCAGGGAAATGCAAATGAAAACTACAAGAGATATCACCTCACACCTGTCAGAATGGCTAAAATCAACAACAGGTGTTAGTAAGGATATAGAGAAAAAGGAACCCTCTTACACTGTTGATGGAAATGCAAACTTGTATTGGCACTATGGAAAACAGTTTGGAAGTTCCTCAAAATGTTAAAAATAGAACTATCTTATGATCCAGCAATTGCACTACTGGGTATTTACCCCAAAGATAGAAAAATACTGGTTCTAAGGGATATATGTAACCCCTATATTTATGTCAGCATTGTTTACAATAATCAAGATATAGAAGCAGCCTAAGTGTCCATCAATTGATGAATGGATAAAGAAGTGTATATATACAATGAAATATTACTCAGTCATAAAAAGAATGAAATCTTTTCATTTGCAACAACACGTATGGAGGTAAAGAATATAATGCTAAATGGAATAATTCAGTCAGAGAAAGACAAATACCATATGATTTCACTCATTTGTGGAATTTAAGAAACAAAACAAGGGAGCAAAAGGAAAAGGAGAGAGACAAACCAAGAAATAGACTTTTGGGGTGCCTGGATTGCTCAGTAGGTTAAGCATCCTACTTTGTTGTGATTGACTCAGGTCATGATCTCAGTCCGTGAGTTTAAGCCCCGTGTGGGGCTCTATACTGACAGCTCAGATCCTGGATCTTGTTTCGAATTCTGTCTCCCTCTCTCTCTCTGCCTTTCCCCCGCTCACGCTCTGTCTCTCTCTCAAAAATAAACAAACATTAAAAAAACAGTTAAAAAAGAGAAGAAACAGACTCTTTTAGCTATAGGGAACAAATTGATGGTTAACAGAGGTGGTGGGGGATAGTAGGGGGCTACATAGATAACGGGAATTAAGGAGTACACTTGTTACGAGCACTGGGTGATGTTTGAAACTGTTGAATCACTGTGTTGTACACGTGAAACTAATATAACTGTGTATGTTAACTAACTGAAATTAAATTTAAAACTTAAAAAATAATTCTCCTTTTATAGAAGAAAACAAAGCTCTTGTAAATTCATAATACTTACTAAATGCATTAATCCTTTAGGGAAGAAATTTTTAGCTTCTTTTGTGGTTTTGAATCCATAAATATGGAATCTTTTAAATCAATCTCTACATATGTCAAGTAGTAACCACACTATCTTCATGGCATGAATATAAAGATTGTAAACCCTATTTTGAGAGAGACATATGGTATATTTAAAGTAGATGTTTTCTGGGTGCCTGGGTGGCTTAGTTGGTTGGGTGTTTGACTCTTGGTTTCAGTTCAGGTCATGATCTCATGGTTTGTGAGTTTGAGCCCTGCAGTAGGCTCTGTGCTGATGATGCAGAGCCTGCTTGGGATTCTCTCTCTCTCCCTCGATGTTTGCCCCTCCCATGTCTGTCTGTCTGTCTGTCTCCCTCCAAATAAATAAATAAACTTAAAGTAGATGTTTTCTGAATTTTGTAAACTTTTCAAATTTCTCCAGAACAGCTGTTTTAAATTTCGAGTACGATCTGGACAGGTACTAGTTGTGTTTGTAATGTTGTTTCACAAATTGGAGAATACCTCACATTTGTATGAGACTCATACAGATACCTCCGGAAGAAGCACAACATTGTAAAGATACAAGGGTACACATAGATTGGAGCTGGAAATACGTTCGGCAAATATTGGAGGATTGATTCTGCAATCTCTTTTTTATTGACTTCAAAAACCTCTGTGATTGTGTGTGTGTGTGTGTGTGTGTGTGTGTATTTTCTCCAGTATACTTTCTCTCCTAAATGACCAGTTGTAGACACCATGCTTGACATGTGCCTTTCATTATTTTTTAAATCCTGTTTTCCAGCATTCTCTATTTCTTCCACTACAGCAGCAACTCTGGTATAGCCATGCACAAATGCTGGGTGTCCTGGATGTTCCTCTCAGTGCAGAGACAAACACAGTAAATGAAATTTAAAGTAGAATTGAGAAGGGGTGCATGGGTGGCTTGGTCAGTTAAGCATCCCACTCTTGATACTGGCTCAAGTCTTGATGTCAGTGGTTGTGAGATGGAGTACCACGTCAAGTCCCACATTGGGCTTTACACTGGGAGTGGAGTCTGCTTGGGATTCTCTCTCTTGCTGCCCCTCCCTTGCTTGCACTCTTTCTTTCTCTCTCAAAATAAATAAATAGACTTAAAAAAATAGAAATGAGAAGAAAAAGCCCAATATTACAGCTCTTAGAAAGAATGATATGAGCTTAATAAAATAACATCATGAAACTCAAAAAAACCCAAAAAACCAAAATAGGGTTCTTTGATTAGGAACTGGATATATACCTTTCTTTGATCAGAAAGTTCTATCATTTCTGCCTTATTCCCAATTTGTCATTCTTTTCATTGTTTATATGTTCATATGTTTAGTCATTGTGAATGACTACTGCCAGCATCCCACCCCCAAGAGGGAAAAGGACCAAGGTGGTTTGACGATAAAGTAGTCAATGCCTTTCATTTTCATGAACCTGTGGCTAGAGATTCATGAAATATCTAACATTGACAAAATAAATAATCTTGATCTCTTGAATTAGTATGTAGATATTTAGCATTTTTACTGCCTTGACATATTAAAAAACTCTTTCATCAGGAAGTTGCCGCATCTTTTAAAGGAAAAGACAACTTCTTTAACAGAGAGCATGATCGTGCTTTGTGTCTATCTATTTGCTAACTCTCCTTCTTATCAGGTATAATATATTCCTGTTGGCAGCTTGATTTAATTGGATTTGTGGTAACTGGTTCAGATGAGCACTTTAATTAGGTAATTATTTTGTCATAAGAACCACTCTTGAGCTTGCTTGAGAGAGGAAATTTTCCATTTTTCTCAGGTTAAAAAGATTCTTTTCTTTTCTTTTCTTTTTTTTTAATGTTTTATTTATTTATTTATTTCTAGGAGAGAGAGAGAGAGACAGCGTGAGCAGGGGAGGGTCAGAGAGAGAGGGAGTCACAGACTGAAACAAGCTCCAGGCTCTGAGCTGGCAGTCAGCGCAGAGCCAGACGCGGGGCTCGAACCCACGAACTGCGAGATCATGACCCAAGCGAAAGTCGGATGCTTAACCGACTACGCCACCCAGGCGCCCCAAAGATTCTTTTCTTTTATGATAAAGTGGAATAAAAATGATCAGATATAGAATTAGGTTGAGATTGAGCTGTAGAATGAAGAAAAATATCCTTGACTTATGCATTGATAAGAGACAAATATACTTTTGTGAAATGATTACAGAATGAGATTTTCTTAGACTGTGAGTACTGTCACCAGGTGTTCATTACTGTGGAACAGAGTGATTAGTTGTCCTCTGCCTCAGTTTCTCTTGGAAGTATAGATTTCTTTTTCTTACCCCATGCAAGAAGATAACTGCTGGAAAAAGAAAATAGAACTTAAGTACCCTTGACTCTTGATACTAAACAAATGTCCATGATCTAGGAGATTTTTAAAAACAAATTAATTAATTATTGCCTTCTTTGAAAATTTTTTATGAAAGTTAGTCATTTGTTAACTTCATAAATAAACTTTGTCTTGAGGAAAAGAGTCCAGGCTGTGAAGATTTTGCCTGAGTCTGAGCATACAGGATAAAAGCTATTCTCTAATTTTCACATACTTGTGAGATTCAACCTTATTTATTTTGTTGATTGGCAGGAATGATAGTAAATAATCTAAGGATACCTCAGATCAGTTAAACAAATAATTAGAGTTGACGCTAGAAAAGCCAACAAGACCCTAAATGATTGATTTGTTAATAGCTACTCTTCATTTACAGACATTAGCCCAAATTGGGTTTTAAGCTGTGACAAGGGCCACAAGATATTTTCTTTCTAAGTTCCTGATTTCCTGCCAGCTTTCTAGACTCACCATCATCTAGTCTTTGGAAGTTTTTGTTCACTAAAGGATTGAAGGTAATTCCTAACAGTTTCCATCTGAAACGTAATATTCATATATTAGCTTGTTGTGGAATGGCCAGTCAGTATAGTAATTACATTTTGCTTTAGAATTTTTTAGCTTTATCTTTTCAGTGTGAAAATAGAACAAAAGGAAACATTTCTCAATGAAATTCTCATTTAAACAAATGATGTTGCAAGCGAAGCTTTCCCTAGTGGATGATAAGAACAATGACAGTTTTGTTCCAGAAACCCAGGTGCCAGAAAGGGGCTGGTTCCAACCACCACTGTGTAACAAACTGTTCCCAAGTCTACTGGTGAAAAGTAACAAACATTTTCTTATCTGTAGCAACTTCGTAGGTTGACAGGTCTCAGGGGGTTGTTCTTCTGTTCTCTTATGATATCCTCTAGGAAGCAGTTGTATGAGCTGGAATATCCAAGTTGGTCCATTAAATGACTGGCAGCAGGTGCTGGTCATCTCCTGGGAGCTCAGCAATGGACAGGAGCACCTCAGGTTTCTCCACGTGAGCTTCTTAAATCATCTCCTTTGTAGCCAATTGCATGTAATGTGGGTTTTTGTGGTTTTGAAAGGGGGTTATAACTGGGAGGGGACTAGAGAGCAGTGAGTGGAAGCAGACCAGGAACATAAATGTTAGGACTCCTGTCATCTTTACTTCGGTATTCTAATATCAGAACCTCTTGAATTGTGTAAGCATATGGTTTTTGTATTTTAGCTTTAATTTTATTTTAATGTTTATTTATTTTTGAAAGAGAGAGAGAGAGAGAGAGAGACAGGCAGATTTTGAGTAGGGGAGGGGCAGAGAGAGATGGAGACACAGAATCTGAAGCAGGCTCTAGGCTCCGAGCTGTCAGCACAGAGCCTGATGCAGGGCCCGAACCCATGAACCGTGAGATCATGACCTGAGCTGAAGTTGGACGCTTAACCGACTGAGCCACCTAGGCACCCCTGAATTTTGTATTTTAAATTATTCAACAGCTCCTGCAAAGAAAAAATTAAGTATTAGGTATCAGATATTTATCAGAAAGGAAGAATGGTGATTTGCATGAGTTACACCACCTGGGAAAGCAAACTTAACATACTCCATTTTCTGCTATCTCGTGCATTCATTTGCTATATACTGTGCTGTGACCTAATGTTTGGAAAGTGACACTTACCAAAGGTTTGCTTGTCATTGGAGGGGTTCTCTCTCTCTCTCTCTTTCTCTCTCTCTCTCTCTCTTTTCTGGCTTCATAGTTTCCATGTGTAGGGATTTAGAGTAACCCTTTGGCCTCTAATCCTACCCATTATTTCTTGTGAGTTTCCTCAGTTATCTGAGTAACATCCATTGGTCCATGATTCTCAAGGCCCCAAACTCTGGCGATATGATCTCTTACTTTCTGCACTGCATTAGATCCAATGAAGAGACACTTCCTTTAAGTGTATGTTTCCTGCACAGCCAATCCTTCCTTTAGATGGGCTTTCTCAAGGTTTATTATGGGATAGGAAGGAGTCATAAATTATTTGGGTTACAGATTGCAAGGCTTATTTTTCAATGGACTTGTTAATACTGATGCCAAAATTATCAGTGTATCACCTTTGTTGGTTCTAAAGTAGGAGAAAGAAGAGATGGGTGTTCCTTATGGGCTCCCTAAAACTTCAACAGTGACATTTTCTAACCCCCACTTAGCTGGGGTTGTCTGAGACCAATGTGATTGAACTAAACTCATATCATAGTATCTATGTATACAGCAGTAAAAAAATTTTCTTTTTAAAAGCACATTTTCAGAGCTCTTAGGAAGAATTCTGTTTTGTATACTCTGCATACTTCTAAATATTCTTTCTTGTGTAGTACCTCCTTTAGTGAGACATTCATGTTTCTCTCTACTAATCCAACAAATATTTACTTAGCACCTTCTACATGCCAAGCATGGTCTTAGGTGTTGGAGTTATCACTAGGAAACAAAAACAGATAGGACCCCTACTCTTCTTCTTGGTCTTATATTCTACTAGGGGAGACAGGCATGAATCTAAAATAAATAATTGAAATTGTTGTTTGTGTAAGAATGAGCTAAGACCAGTGAGATGAAGTCCATGATTCTGTAAAAGTGTTTAATAGATAGCCTGACTTGGATTTTGTCCCTTAAGTTGTCAATTTATTTTAACTTATTCACTCACTTATTTACTCTTTCCATCCATTCATCCATTTACCCACCCATCCATCCACTCATTCATCTTTCCATCCATCCATCCATCCATCCATCCATCCATCCATCCATCCATCTATCCATCCATCCATCCATCCAAACATACATTTATCAAGTGTCTGTATGTGCCTAGTACCATGCTAGAAAATAGATTTATAGAAGGGCATAAGAATGAAACCATGGTTAATTGATATTAATTCTATCTTTCCCTGGGCTCCAACATTATTGTGTTTATTTACCCTTTCAAGGGTTGTATTTATTAACTTTCATGTTTATCTTTTTCATGAGACTCAGCTCTGCAGTCAGATACTTTGTATCATCCATGTTGGGATTTCTGGTGCCTAATAGGGTGACTGGCACGTAGTATTTAAGAAATACTTGTTAAATGAATGAATTTAATGCATCACTATTATCGAGTAGTATCAAATTAAATACCAGATGAATCCTTGCTGGTATGTGTAGGCTAAAATTGGAGTAACCAATTTGATGTTCTGATATCTTAAAAGATGAACTCAGGTACATTTAAAATTTTCAGTTATAAGTTGGACAGTGCCAACTTATCCAAACCTTAAGTGGTTAAGAATGCTACCCTGGGGAAGAGGCTTTTTATAGAGAAAATGTGGCAGTAAGGCAAAGAAATCATTTGATTGGTTGTATCTTTTTTTTTTTATACAAATAGTTTATTGTCAAATTAGTTTCCACATAACACCCAGTGCTCATCCCCACAAGTGCCCTCCTCCATGCCCACCCCTCCTCCCCCACATCCACCAGTCCTCAGTTTTTGTCAGCATTCAAGAGTCTCTCATGGTTTGCCTCTCCCCCTTTCCCCCACCATTTCCGCCCTTCTTCTCCCCCTTGGTCCTCTGTTAAGCTCCTCCTAATCCTCCTATACGTGCACACATGTGATATTTGTCTTTCTGTGCCTGACTTATTTCGCTCAGCATAACACCCACAAGGTCCATCCATGTTGCTCCACATGGCCAAATTTCATTGTTTCTCATTGCCATGTAGTATTCCATGGTATAGATAAACCACATCTTCTTGATCCATTCATCTGTTGATGGACACTTAGGCTCTTTCCAGGTTTTAGCTATTGTGGAGAGTGCTGCTATCAACATTGGGGTCCATGTGCTCCTATGCATCAATATTTCTGTATCCCTTGGGTAAATTCCTAGCAGTGCTATTGCTGGGTCATAGGGGAGTTCTATTGTTAGTTTCCTTAGGAACCACCACACTGTTTTCCAGAGGGGCTGTACCAGTTTACATTCCCACCAACAGTGTAGGAGGGTGCGCGTTTCTCCACATCCTCGCCAGCATCTAGAGTTCTCTGATTGGCTCATTTTAGCCACTCTGACTGGCGTGAGGTGGTATCTCAGTGTGGTTTTTGATTTGTATTTCCCTGATGAGGAGCGATGCTGAGCATCGCTTCATGTGTCTGTTGGCCATCTGGATGTCCTCTTTGGAGAAGTGTCTGTTCATATCTTCTGCCCATTTCTTCACTGGGTTGTTTGCTTTTCGGGCGCGTAGTTTGGTGAGTTCCTTGTAGATTCTGGATATCAACCCTTTATCTGATATGTCATTTGCAACTATCTTTCCCCATTCCGTTGGTTGCCTATTAATTTTCTGGGTTGTTTCCTTGGCTGTGCAGAAGCTTTTAATCTTGATGAGGTCCCAACAGTTTATTTTTGCTCTTGATTCCCTTGCTTTGGGGATGTGTCAAGTAAGAAGCTGCTGCGGTGGAGGTCAAGGAGGTTGTTTCCTGCTTTCTCCTCTAGGGTGTTGATAGTTTCCTGTCTCACGCTCAGGTCCTTTATCCATTTTGAGTTTATTTTTGTGCATGGTGTGAGAAAATGATCTAGTTTCATTCTTCTGCATGTTGCTGTCCAGTTCTCCCAACACCATCTGTTAAAGAGGCTGTCTTTTTCCATTGGATGTTCTTTCCTGCTTTGTCAAAGATTAGTTGGCTGTATATCTTTGGGTCCAGCTCTGAGTTCTCAATTCTGTTCCATTGGTCTATGTGTCTGTTTTTGTGCCAATACCATACTGTCTTGATGATGACAGCTTTGTAGTAGAGGCTAAAGTCTGGGATGGTGATCCCTCCCGTTTTGGTTTTATTTTTCAGGATTACTTTGGCTATTCGGGGTCTTTGTGGTTCCATACAAATTTTTGGATAGTTTGTTCTAGTTTTGAGAAGTATGCTGGTGCAATTTTGATTGGAATTGCATTGAATGTGTAGAGTGCCTTAGGTAGCAATGACATCTTAACTATATTTATTCTTCCTATCCATGAGCATGGAATGTTTTTCCACTTCTTTGTGTCTTCTTCAATTTCCTTCATAAGTTTTCTATAGTTTTCATCACACAGATCTCTTGTATCCTTGGTTAGGTTTATTCCGAGGTATTTTATGGCTTTTTGTGCAATTGTGAATGGGATCAGTTTCTTGATTTCTCTTTCTGTTGCTTCATTGTTGGTGTATAAAAATGCAACCGATTTCTGTATGTTGATTTTGTATGCTGCAACTTTGCTGAATTCATGGATCAGTTCTGTAGGCTTCTGGTGGAGTCTGTTGGGTTTTCTATGTAGAATATCATGTCGTCTGCGAAAAGTGAAAGTGTGACTTCCTCTTTGCCAATTCTGATGCCTTTGATTTCCTTTTGTTGTCTGATGGCTGATGCTAGGACTTCCAGCACTATGTTAAACAGCAGTGGTGAGAGTGGGCATCCCTGTCGTGTTCCTGATCTCAGGGGGAAAGCTCTCAGTTTTTACCCGTTGAGGATGATGTTAGCTGAAGGCTTCTCATAGATGGCTTTGATGATGTTTAAGTAGGTTCCTTCTATCCCAACTTTCTCTAGAGTCTTTATTAAGAAGCGATGCTGTATTTTGTCAAATGCTTTTTCTGCATCTATTGACAGGATCATATGGTTTTTGTCTTTTCTTTTATTGATGTGATGTATCACACTGATTGATTTGCGAATGTTGAACCAGCCCTGTAACCCAGGAATGAATCCCACTTGATCTTGGTGGATGATTCTTTTTATATGCTGCTGGATTCGATTTGCAAGGATCTTGCTGAGAATTTTTGCATCCGTATTCATCAAGGATATTGGCCTGTAGTTCTCTTTTTTTGCTGGATCTCTGTCTGGTTTGGGAATCAGTGTGATGCTGGCTTCATAAAATGAGTCCGGGAGTTTTCCTTCGCTTTCTATTTTTTGGAATAACTTGAGAAGAATTGGGATTAATTCTGTTTTAAATGTCTGGTAGAATTCCCCGGGGAAGCCATCAGGTCCAGGGCTCTTATTTGTTGGGAGATTTTTGATCACTGATTCAATTTCTTCACTTGTTATAGGTCTGTTCAGGTTTTGTATTTCTTCCCGTGTGAATTTTGGTAGTGAGTGTGTGTTTAGGAATTTGTCCATTTCTTCTAAGTTGTCCAATTTATTGGCATATAATTTTTCATAGTATTCCCTGATAATTGCTTGTATTTCTGAGGGGTTGGTTGTAATAAGTCCATTTTCATTCATAATTTTGTCTATTTGGGTGCTCTCTCTTTTCTTTTGGATAAGTGTGGCTAGAGGTTTGTCAATTTTGTTTACTTTTTCAAAAAACCAACTCTTGGTTTCATGGATCTGTTCAATTGTTTCTTTGGTGTCTATGTTGTTTATTTCTGCTCTAATTTTTACTATTTCTCTTCTTCTACTGGGTTTAGGGCGTTCTTGTTGCTCTGCCTCTAGTTCCTTTAGGTGAGCTGTTAGATTTTGGACTTGCACTTTTTCTAATCTCTTGAAATAGGCCTGGAGAGCAATGTACTTTCCTCTTAGGACTGCCTTTGCCGCATCCCATAGATTTTGAATTGTTGTGTTTTCATTTTCATTTGTTTCCATATATTTTTTAATTTGATCTCTAATTGCCTGATTGGCCCATTCATTCTTTACAAGGGTGTTCTTTAACCTCCGTGTTTTTGGAGGTTTTCCAGACTTCTTCCTGTAATTGATTTTAAGTTTCAAAGCATTGTGATCTGACAGTGTGCATGGTATGATCTCTATTCTTTTATATTTCTTGAGGGCTGCTTTATGTCCCAGTATGTGATCTATCTTGGAGAATGTGCCATGCGCATTTGAGAAGAAAGTAAATTCCCTGGCCTCAGGATGTAAAGTTCTAAATATATCCGTCAGGTCCATCTGGTCCAATGTATCTTTCAAGTCCATTATTTCTTTACTGATTTTCTGTCTGGTTGACCTATCCATTGCTGTAAGCGGAGTATTAAAGTCCCTGCTATTAGCACATTCTTATCTAGAAGCTTGTTTCTGTTTGTGATTAATTGTTTTAGATATTTAGGTGCTCCCATATTCGGTGCGTAGACATTTATGATTGTTAGTTCTTCCTGATGGATGGACCCTGTAATTATTATGTAGTGCCCTTCTTCATCTCTTGTGATTGTCTTTAATTTAAAGTCCAGTTTGTCTGATATAAGTATCGCTACTCCGGCTTTCTTTTGATTTCCTGTAGCATGATATATATTTCTCCATCCCCTTACTTTTAATCTGAAGGTATCTTCCCGTCTAAAATGAGTTTTTGTAGACAGCATATAGATGGATTTTGTTTTTTAATCCATTCTGCTACCCTATGTCTTTTGATTGGAGCATTCAGCCCATTTACATTCAGTGTTATTATTGAAATATGTGGGTTTAGAGTCTTTGTATCTTTTGTAGGGTTCATGTTTGTGGTGGTGTCTCTGGAATCTTTGTTCCTTGCAACCTTTCTTTCAGAGCATCCCCCTCAGGATTTCTTGTAGGGCTGGCTTCGTGGTGACAAATTCTTTCAATTTCTGTTTGTTTGGAAAGGTTTTTATGTCTCCTTCTATTTTGAATGACAGGCTTGCTGGATAGAGGATTCTTGGCTGCATATTTTTACTGTTCATCACATTGAAGATCTCTTGCCATTCCTTTCAGGCCTGCCACGTTTCAGTAGATAGGTCTGTCACCACTCTGATGGGTTTCCCTTTGTATGTGAGGGCCCTTTTCTCCCTAGCTGCTTTCAAAATCTCTCTTTGTCCTTGTATTTTGCCATTTTTACGATGATATGTCGTGCAGACGATCGATTCAAGTTACGTCTGAGAGGAGTCCTCTGAGCCTCTTGTATTTCCACATTGACTTCCTTCCCAGGTCGGGGAAGTTCTCTGCTATAATTTGTTCCAGGACTCCTTCAGCACCTTTCCCTCTCTCTTCCTCTTCTGGGATTCCTATGATACGGATATTGTTGCGTTTGACTGTATCGCTGAGCTCTCGAATTCTTCTTTCCTGTTCCTGGATCAGTTTGTCTCTTTTTTTGTCAGCTTCTTGTTTTTCTATAATGGTGTCTTCTAAATCACTTATTCTCCTTTCTGCATCTTCAATCCGTGCATTGGAGGCCTCTAATTTATTATGTATCTCATTTATCGCATTTTTAATTCTTCATGCCTATTTTTATTTTCCATTCTGTCTGTAGCCATAGTTTCTTTGATGTCCCCTATGTTTTTTTTCAAGCCCTGCTATTAATTTCACCATTATTATTCTAAAATCTTGTTCACTTATGCTGCTGATATCTGTTTTGAGCAGTTCATTAGCTGTCATTTCTTCTTGGAGTTTCTTTGGAGGAGAGCTCTTTCGTTTCGTCATTTTAGTTAGCTTTCCCGCTCTTGTTGGTTTTAAAGACCTGTTATGCTCTCTGTTTCTATGAGCACTGCTATATCCAAGAAACTCTGACTTTCCAGGGCCTATCCTTTCAGAGATTGTTTTTTGAATGGTATCCCTCGGTCACTCTTGTTGGGACCTTAGTTATTTTATTTTCCTATTCGTAGTGATATTTGGGACTCTTCACCTTGTGTACTCTAGCTTGTTTCTTGAGGTAGCCCTGGAAAAGAAAACAGACAGACAAACACACAGGGAGCAGGAGCACACAAACGCACAGGCTGATTCAACTAACATGCAAAGTGAGAGGGAAAACGAAAAAGTTAATAGAAAAGACGGAGGAGGGAGGGCGAATAGGGAGCATAAAATACATAAAAGGGTCAAAGAGGGGAAAAGAAAAGGAAAAAAGAAGAAAACCGATGGGCAAAGAACGGTTGAAAGCATATACCTGGATTTCCCAGCTACAGTTAAATAGCCGTGTGTATGCAGTGCTGGTTGAAGAGCATAGAGAAAAAGAGAGAAGGCAGGGTGAGATGAGGCACAATTGGAAATAGAATGAACAGGCAGAAGGGATAAGAAACTTTTTTCAAAGAGGTAAAGGGTAGAATGTGGTTGGATAGGTGAGAGAAGGATGCTGGAATTATCCAGAGAAACTATATAGTCTAATGACTCCTGAGAGAAATAGCTGAAAAAGTCGGTAGGTGTAGAATTTACATTTACAGAATGGACTTGTGATTGTTTAAGCAAGCTGGCGACCAGAGTTAATCAGGTCAGTGTTTTGGGGGAAAAAGCGAGAAAAGAGAAAGAAGAAGAAAAAAAGAGAAAAGAAAGGGGGAAAAAAGAAAGAAGAAAAAAAAGGAAAAAAAAAAGGGAAAAAGAAAAGGGAGGAGGGCACCTCTCAGGCAGGGATGGGCGTGGCGTGATCCGATGCCTCAGGCGGGGGTTCTGCCTTGGCGATTGTGGGGAGGAGAGTGACGGTGCTCCAGTCCCTTCTTGAACCCCGCGCTGCAGCTCGCTTTTTTTTTTTTTTTTGGCGTGTCAACTCCCCGTTCCGGGGACGCAGCCGAAGTTGGTTGCACTCTTCAACCCAGGCCAGTTCCAATCTCCAAATCCCAGCCCGCGCCCCGCTGAAGTTGCCTTAGACACAGCTTCCCAGACAACCCCCTCGGGCTATTCCAGGCTCCCTGCTGAGCTCTGGGGGCGGAGTCAGGATCGCTGCTTTCTTCTCTGGTCGGCTCTGGTGCGCATGCGTGGGGGCTTGTCTGCAGCGTCCGCGTAGCCTGAGCCCACTGGAGTGAGGAAAACCGGGTCTCTCTATGGCTTGTCACCCGAAACACGAACTCACAGGCAAATTTCCCAGTTTTTAGCTTTTTGCCTTCCCTCTCGAGTTCCAGCCAGCCAGGAGCGCAGACGCCTGGTGTCTGCGCGTCTCCTTCAGGGGTCCCAGCCGCCCTGGAGCTACAATGGCGGCAGGCGCGCCGCCGCTGGAGTGAGGAAAACCGGGTCTCTCTATGGCTCGTCACCCGAAACACGAACTCACAGGCAAATTTCCAGTTTTTAGCTTTTTGCCTTCCCTCTCGAGTTCCAGCCAGCCAGGAGCGCGGATGCCCGGTGTCTGCGCGTCTCTTTCAGGGATCCCAGCCGCCCTGGAGCTACAATGGCGGCAGGCGCACCCGCTCCGCTTTAAAACCCCACCTCCAGGAGCGGCACAAAGAAGCAGTTTGTGTGCTCAGCCTCCCCCAGGACCAGTTGTCGCGAGGGGACCTGGTGTGCAGATATTTGGCAAGTACAGTCTTTCTATGCACCGAGCGGAGATTTTTCTGTCTCGGACTCTCTCCTTTTCCCCTCTCACTCCCCGTAGAGGGTAGAGGGGGATCGCCTCCCACCCTGGAGGCTCCGATCCCGGGCTGATTTTACCTTCCCCGGTTCGCACTCACGTTAGAAGTGATTCTAATTCTCAGTGGATTCTGCGTTCTTTTTTCTCCCAGTCTCTCAGGTTTTGTATGGTTTCCAATGGCTTCAGATCTTTTCTGTGTGATGTATGGGCGCGAGTGCAAGTACGGAGCTCCTTACTTCTCCGCCATCTTGCCTCCCTCCCTTGATTGGTTGTATCTTAAGCAGTTGCCTGCTGGCTGTTTGTGATTGTTTTTTTTTTTTTTTTAATTTTTAACATTTATGTATTTTTGAGACAGACAGAGACAGAGCTTGAGCAGGGGAGGGGCAGAGAGAGAAGGAAACAGAATCCAAAGCAGGCTCCAGGGTCTGAGTTGTCAGCACAGAGCCTGATGCGGGGCTTGAACTCATGGAGTACAAGATCATGACCTGAGCTGAAGTCAGTGGCTTAACTCACTGAGCCACCCCAGGCACCCCTATGATTGGTTTTTCTTAAGTTTCACTTTCTTGGATTCAAGTGCATTGACTCCCGTTTATATTTTAGTTTCCTTACATAGGTTACCAAAGCATTAAACCCACCTCAATCTAATAGCCTTCTTGTTTAAATGTGTTAAGAGGTATAAACCAATAATGCTATACTTTGATGGCTTCTAGTGAGACCTCAACAGGCGTGGACAGGAGTCATCAGTACTACCCTCTGTCATTGTCCTCATTGTATCCCTCAGCTAAGCATCTTGCCCCTGAGTACATTAAGTCTTGGAATATTCCAGGGAGAAAGAGCAATAACACATGGCCTTGCTCCTTGGGAAGATGAATGAAACGAGGTTGAAAAAGGGACCCTGTTCCTTGGACACCCACACTGCATAACCGGGGGTTTCATGATTATGGCAATCCATGAATTGGTGTATCTTAATCACACCACACTACATTGTGTCTCTAGATTCTAGAAGAGTTTAGCAAAATAATCAAAATCAAAGGAATTTGAACTTTTTTCTTAGCTTCAGAAAGCATTTCTATAAATTTCACAATTGAGTTCTCTTAAAGTAAAGGCTGTTTTAAAAGAGCGAACGAGGTACTTTACACAGATCTCTCAACTCTCAAAATAGACCTGTGAGATACAGATGCAAAAAGGGGCCATAATTTCTTCTCTCACAGGTGCAGTACAAATCAAATGATTTCCATTTATTTTTCTTGTCACTTTAGCCACCACTATAGCTTTATTATAGCTATGTGTTTCCCTCCTCTTTGCTCTACCAATTCCTCCTAAGATTTTCCACAGTTCTTGTCTGAGAAGTAAACTTATAAATTACCTGACAGTAAAGTCAGGGCATAAGTAAATCACGATCCACTCTGATCACAAAATCAAAATGTTTGTGATATGTCAAACCTTTAACAAGTCAATTGCTTCTTTTGAAAAATGTGTCTGTTCTCTTTCATGCTGAGGACAACTAAGTCATTCAGTGAATTTTGCTCTGATACAAGACCAAAGGCACAGTGTCTTTGGGCCATAAATTATGTCAAATATATAATAAGATGGCTAAGCAGCATTAATATCTTTTTATTTTTAAGAATCTTATTTCATAGTTTAATTGCCTGTAGAACTGAGTTGAGCTCTGTGTTTGTGGTAACTCAAGTAGATAATGTAAAATTTGTCCTAAAGTTTCAGGGAGTAAAAGTTTAGTTCTTGCAGGCCCTGAGCCATTTGTCCTGTCTTTTCCTCCTAAGTAGTGTTCAGAATTATGCTGTGTGTGTGTGTGTGTGTGTGTGTGTGTGTATCAGACCCTAGTTTGTTAATGACTATTGTTCTTGCTGCTCTTCAGTTAATCTTGCTCACAGATGAAACTGAGGAGCATATTTGTCAAACCTGCATACTTTTACAAAGCCAAAAGTAAAGATCTTTTAAAAAAGATTTAAAAGAAGTGTTTGGACATTAGAATTGGGTGAGAATTTCAAATTTGCTGAGTGATAGTCACTGCAAACAACAGGCTCATTTAGTCTTGAGGAACTCAAAGCAAGGATACCAATTTCCAGATCAAAAATTTAATACTAGAGGATGTGTTGGGCTATTAAATATAGAAATCCATTTCTGAGAATGATTGATAATTGGAGCCTTAAATAAAAAGGTATAGTAATGTGTAAAGTACTGTGAATATTCCTTGTTGAATTGAAAATAGAGAAGAAAACATATTCTTTCTTTTAACCCCCTTTTTCTCTCCCTCTCTCTCAATCTCTTTCTCTCACACACATGCATGCACACACACGAATACACGCTTACACATGTACATATAGAGTCCACATAATGCTTTTTCAAACTTAGGTATGAATCTCGTAGATTAGAGTTTCAGAACAAAAATATCCTATCTGGTCATGTAAAGAACTGCAAAGTCTTTTATCCTCAAACTAGTCACTTTCTCTAATCTTGTTTCCTATCTCAAATAGTTTTTCCCTAACTTACAAATAAGCCCTAAACACAACATCAGTGTTTTGGGGTTGTCCAACTAACTAATAATCATTTATTTTTCTCGTGCATAAGTATCGCTAAGGAAAGTTGGATAATTCTCTCAAAGATTAGGTTCGTCTTGTTATCTATATTTTATTTCTAAATGCAAGGTGAAGAGCCAAAAAGACTTTGCTGAGTGTAACTGGGAGACAAGCAGTCTTTCAATGCCCTCTGTTTAGAACCTCCATTATCATTTTTCTCATACAATGAATCAGATCATCCTTTTTTCATTAGCCAGCCCTCCCAATGGCTTGGCCTGCTTCAAATGGATTGCTAGCTACAGATCATGCATGCTCAAATATCTCATCATTTCCACATAATTCCCCTAATTGAGAAACTTGTACTTTCATTGCGTCCTCAAAAAGCAATTTCCTAATGACTTATTAAAATAATGCCATTTGCCAGCCTTTTAAAAAGTCCCACTTTTGCATGGTGTCATGCTATAATTAGTAATACAGCATCAGTGATTAAGTTGAATACCAATTTGAGGCATTTGCACAGCCTTAACGGAGTTTGGTCACTAATGGGGTATAGCACTTTGATGGTTTCTTGATACCTGAACGCTGCAGCAATATCTAGATCCTTGGATTACCTTGAAATGTTGATTTCAGACTCTTGAAACCATGGCAACAATTGGTACAAATGAATCCCAGAACTTTATTTATTTATTTACATAAAAATTTTTTAATGTTTTATTTCAGAGAGAGAGAGAGACAGACAGACAAACAGAGACAGAGACAGAGACAGAGACAGACAGTGTGAGAGGGGAGGGACAGAGAGAGAGGGAGACACAGAATCCGAAGCAGGCTCCAGGCTCTGAGCTGTCAGCACAGAGCCTGATGCAGGGCTTGATCCCATGAGCCATGAGATCATGACCTGAGCCGAAGTCGGATGCTTAACCGACCGAGCCACCCAGGCGCCCTGAATCCTAGAACTTTAAAAACTAGGATTCTGATGTTGAAATTTTTCCTTTTTAAATTAACTCCTTGGTCATAAAGCTCATGAGAAAATAGTTACAGCCGGACTTTGTATAAATGTGATATCCATTCACCTTTCTATAGGAAAAGGCAGAACACAGGTATGATTCTCTTCCCACCAGGATGAGAAGGGAAAACTGAAATGTGGGTCCCATGACTGGTGTTTATAGGTTACATGATAATATGGTAGCAGAATAGTAAACAGTATAGTATTAGAATCAACCCCGTTGTCCAAGCTTATTTATTTATTTTTTTACAAATAGTTTATTGTCAAGTTAGTTTCCATATAACACCTAGTGCTCATCCCCACAAGTGTCCTCCTCCATGCCCATCCCTCCTCCCCCCCACATCCATCAGTCCTCAGTTTTTGTCAGCATTCAAGAGTCTCTCATGGTTTGCCTCTCTCCCTTTCCCCCACCATTTCCCCTTCTTCTCCCCCTTGTTCCTCAGTTAAGTTCCTCCTAATCCTCCTATACGTGCAAACATATGATATTTGTCCTTCTCTGCCTGACTTATTTCGCTCAGCATAACACCCTCAAGGTCCATCCATGTTGCTACACATGGCCAGATTTCATTGTTTCTCATTGCCATGTAGTATTCCATGGTATAGATAAAGCACATCTTCTTGATCCGTTCGTCCATTGACGGACACTTAGGCTCTTTCCATGTTTTAGCTATTGTGGAGAGTGCTGCTATGAACATTGGGGTACATGTGCTCCTATGCCTCAGCATTTCTGTATCTCTTGGGTTAATTCCTAGCAGTGCTATTGCTGGGTCATAGGGGAGTTCTATAGTTAGTTTCCTGAGGAACCTCCACACTGTTTTCCAGAGGGGCTGCACCAGTTTGCATTCCCACCAACAGTGTAGGAGGGTGCCCGTTTCTCCACATCCTCGCCAGCATCTAGAGTTCTCTGATTTGCTCATTTTAGCCACTCTGACTGGCGTGAGGTGGCATCTCAGTGTGGTTTTGATTTGTATTTCCCTGATGAGGAGCGATGCTGAGCATCGTTTCATGTGTCTGTTGGCCATCTGGATGTCCTCTTTGGAGAAGTGTCTGTTCATATCTTCTGCCCATTTCTTCACTGGGTTGTTTGTTTTTCGGACGTGTAGTTTGGTGAGTTCCTTATAGATTCTGGATATTAACCCTTTATCTGATATGTCATTTGCAACTATCTTTTCCCATTCCATTGGTTGCCTATTAATTTTCTGGGTTGTTTCCTTGGCTGTACAGAAGCTTTTAATCTTGATGAGGTCCCAACAGTTTATTTTTGCTCTTGATTCCCTTGCTTTTGGGGATGTGTCAAGTAAGAAGTTGCTGCGGTGGAGGTCAAGGAGGTTGTTTCCTGCTTTCTCCTCTAGGGTGTTGATAGTTTCCTGTCTCACGTTCAGGTCCTTTATCCATTTTGAGTTTATTTTTGTGCATGGTGTGAGAAAATGATCTAGTTTCATTCTTCTGCATGTTGCTGTCCAGTTCTCCCAACACCATCTGTTAAAAAGGCTGTCTTTTTTTCCATTGGATATTCTTTCCTGCTTTGTCAAAGATTAGTTGGCTGTATACTTTTGGGTCCACTTCTGAATTCTCAATTCTGTTCCATTGGTCTATGTGTCTGTTTTGGTGTCAATACCATACTGTCTTGATGATGACAGCTTTGTAGTAGAGGCTAAAGTCTAGGATGGCGATACCTCCCGTTTTGGTTTTATTTTTTCAGGATTACTTTGGCTCTTCGGGGTCTTTTGTGGTTCCATACAAAGTTTTGGATAGTTTGTTCTAGTTTTGAGAAATATGCTGGTGCAATTTTGATTGGAATTGCATTGAATGTGTAGATAGCTTTGGGTAATAATGACATCTTAACTATATTTATTCTTCCTATCCGTGAGCATGGAATGTTTTTCCATTTCTTTGTGTCTTCTTCAATTTCCTTCACAAGTTTTCTATAGTTTTCATCATACAGATCTCTTGTATCCTTGGTTAGGTTGATTCCGAGGTATTTTATGGTTTTTTGTGCAGTTGTGAATGGGATCAGTTTCTGGATTTCTCTTTCTGTTGCTTCATTGTTGGTGTATAAAAATGCAACCTATTTCTGTATGTTGATTTTGTACCCTGCAAGTTGGCTGAATTCTTGGATCAGTTCTAATAGTCTTCTGGTGGAGTCTGTCGGGTTTTCTATGTAGAGTATCATGTCATCTGTGAAGGGTGAGAGTTTGACTTACTCTTTGCCAATTCTGATGCCTTTGATTTCCTTTTGTTGTCTGATGGCTGATGCTAGGACTTCCAGCACTATGTTAAACAAGTGTGGTGAGAGTGGACATCTCTGTCGTGTTCCTGATCTCAGGAGGAAAGCTCTCAGTTTTTCCGCATTGAGGATGATGTTAGCTGAAGGCTTCTCATAGATGGCTTTGATGATGTTTAAGTAGGTTCCTTCTATCCCAACTTTCTCGAGAGTCTTTATTAAGAAGGGATGCTGTATTTTGTCAAATGCTTTTTCTGCATCTATTGACAGGATCGTATGGTTTTTATCTTTTCTTTTATTGATATGATGTATCATATTGATTGATTTGCGAATATTGAACCAGCCCTGTAACCCAGGAATGAATCCCACTTGATCTTAGTGGATGATTCTTTTTATATGCTGCTGGATTCGATTTGCAAGGATCTTGTTGAGAATTTTTGCATCCGTATTCATCAAGGATATTGGCCTATAGTTCTTTTTTTGTGCTGGATCTCTGTCTGGCTTGGGAATCAGAGTGATGCTGGCTTCATAAAATGAGTCCGGGAGTTTTCCTTCGCTTTCTATTTTTTGGAATAGCTTGAGAAGAATTGGGATTAATTCTGTTTTAAATGTCTGGTAGAATTTCCCAGGGAAGCCGTCAGGTCCAGGGCTCTTATTTGTTGGGAGATTTTTGATCACTGATTCCATTTCTTCACTCGTTATGGGTCTGTTCAGGTTTTGTATTTCTTCCCGTGTGATTTTTGGTAGTGAGTGTGTGTTTAGGAACTTGTCCATTTCTTCTATGTTGTTCAATTTGCTGGCATATAACTTTTCATAGTATTCCCTGATAATTGCTTGTATTTCTGAGGGGTTGGTTGTAATAAGTCCATTTTCATTCATAATTTTGTCTATTTGGGTGCTCTCTCTTTTCTTTTGGATAAGTCTGGCTAGAGGTTTGTCAATTTTTTGTTTACTTTTTCAAAAAACCAACTCTTGGTTTCATGGATCTGTTCAATTGTTTCTTTGGTGTCTATGTTGTTTATTTCTGCTCTAATTTTTACTATTTCTCTTCTTCTACTGTGCTTAGGGCATTCTTGTTGCTCTGCCTCTAGTTCCTTTAGGTGAGCTGTTAGATTTTGGACTTGCGCTTTTTCTAATCTCTTGAAATAGGCCTGGAGAGCAATGTACTTTTCTCTTAGGACTGCCTTTGCCGCATCCCATAGATTTTGAATTGTTGTGTTTTCATTTTCATTTGTTTCCATATATTTTTAAATTTGATCTCTAATTGCCTGATTGGCCCATTCATTCTTTACAAGGGTGTTCTTTTACCTCCGTGTTTTTGGAGGTTTTCCAGACTTCTTCCTGTAATTGATTTTAAGTTTCAAAGCATTGTGATCTGACAGTGTGCATGGTATGATCTCTATTCTTTTATATTTCTTGAGGGCTGCTTTATGTCCCAGTATGTGATCTATCTTGGAGAATGTGCCATGCACACTTGAGAAGTAATAAATTCCCTGGCCTCAGGATGTAAAGTTCTAAATATATCCGTCAGATCCATTTGATCCAATGTGTCTTTCAAGTCCATTATTTCTTTAGTGATTTTCTGTCTGGTTGACCTATCCATTGCTGTAAGTGGAGTATTAAAGTCCCCTGCTATTAGCATATTCTTATCTATAAGCTTGTTTCTGTTTGTGATGAATTGTTTTAGATATTTTGGTGCTTCCATATTCGGTGCGTAGACAATTATGATAGTTAGTTCTTCCTGATGGATGGACCCTGTAATTGTTATGTAGTGCCCTTCTTCATCTCTTGTGATTGTCTTTAATTTCAAGTCCACTTTGTCTGATAGAAGTATCGCTACTCCGGCTTTCTTTTGATTTCCTGTAGCATGATATATATTTCTCCGTCCCCTTACTTTTAATCTGAAGGTATTTTCCAGTCTAAAATGAGTTTCTTATAGACAGCATATAGATGGATTTTGTTTTTTAATCCATTCTGCTACCCTATGTCTTTTGAGTGGAGCATTCAGCCCATTTACATTCAGTGTTATTATTGAAATATATGGGTTTAGAGTCTTTGTATCTTTTGTAGGGTTCATGTTTGTGGTGGTGTCACAGGTGTCTTTGTTCCTTGCAACCTTTCCTTCAGAGCGTCCCCCTCAGGATTTCTTGTAGGGCTGGCTTCGTGGTGACAAATTCTTTCAGTTTCTGTTTATTTGGAAAGGTTTTTATGTCTCCTTCTATTTTGAATGACTGGCTTGCTGGATAGAGGATTCGTGGCTGTATATGTTTACTGCTCATCACATCGAAGATCTTCCATTCCTTTCTGGCCTGCCAAGTTTCAGTACATAGGTCTGTCACCACTCTCATAGGTTTCCCTTTGTATGTGAGGGCCCTTTTCTCCCTATCTGCTTTCAAAATTCTCTCTTTGTCCTTGTATTTTGCCATTTTTACGCTGATATGTCGTGCAGAAGATCGATTCAAGTTACGTCTGATGGGAGTCCTCTGATCCTCTTGTATTTCCACATTTACTTCCTTCCCCAGGTCGGGGAAGTTCTCTGCGATAATTTGTTCCAGGACTCCTTCAGCACCTTTCCCTCTGTCTTCCTCTTCTGGGATTCCTATGATACGGATATTGCTGCGTTTGACCCTATTGCTGAGCTCTCAAATTCTTCTTTCCTGTTCCTGGATCAGTTTGTCTCTTTTTTTGTCAGCTTCTTGTTTTTCTATAATTGTGTCTTCTAGATCACTTATTCTCCTTTCTGCCTCTTCAATCCGTGCATTGGAGGCCTCTAATTTATTATGTATCTCATTTATCGCATTTTTTAATTCTTCATGCCTATTTTTATTTTCTATTCTGTCTGTAGCCATAGTTTCTTTGATGTCCGCTATGTTTTTTACAAGTTCAGGTATTAATTTTACCATTATTATTCTAAAATCTTGTTCACTTATGCTGCTGATATCTGTTTTGAGCAGTTCATTAGCTGTCATTTCTTCTTGGAGTTTTTTGGGAGGAGAGCTCTTTCATTTCGTCATTTTAGTTAGCTTTCCAGCTCTTGTTGGTTTTAACGTCCTGTTATGCTCTCTGTTTCTATGACTGCTGCTATACCCAAGAAGACTCTTTGACTTTCCAGGGCCTATCCTTTCAGAGAGTGTTTTTTGAATGGTATCCCTTGGTCTCTCTAGTTGGGACCTTGGTTATTTTATTTTCCTATTCGTAGTGATATTTGGGACTCTCCACCTTGTGTACTCTAGCTTGTTTCTTGATGTAGCCCTGGAAAAGAAAACAGACAGGCAAACACACAGGGAGCAGGAGCACACAAACGCACCGGCTAATTCAACTAACATGCAAAGCGAGAGGGAAAACGAAAAAGTTAAGAGAAAAGATGGAGGAGGGAGGGCGAATAATAGGGAGTATAACATACATAAAAGGGTCAAAAAGGGGAAAAGAAAAGGAAAAAAGAAGAAAACCAATGGGCAAAGAACGGTTGAAAGCATATACCTGGATTTCCCAGCTTCAGTTAAATATCCGTGTGTATGCAGTGCTGGTTGAAGAGCATAGAGAAAGAGAGAGAAGGCAGGGTGAGATGAGGCACAATTGGAAATAGAATGAACAGGCAGAAGGGATAAGAAGCTTTTTTCAAAGAGGTAAAGGGTAGAATATGGTTGGATAGGTGAGAGAAGGATGCTGGAATTATCCAGAGAAACTATAGTGTCTAATTAGTCCTGAGAGAAAGAGATGAAAATGTCCGTAGGTGTAGAATTTACATTTACAGGATGGACTCGTTGTGATTGTTTAAGCAAGCTGGTGACCAGAGTTAATCATGTCAGTGTTCTGGGGAAAAAAGAGAGAAAAGAGAAAGAAGAAGAAAAAAAGAAAGAGAAAAAAAAGGGAAAAAAAATAAAAAGGAAAAAAAAGGAAAAAAAAAAAGGAAAAAAGAAAAGGGAGGAGGGCAGTTCTCAAGTATGGAGGGGTGTGGCGTGATCCAATGCCTCAAGCGGGAGTTCTGCCTTGGCGGTTGTGGGGAGGAGAGTGACGTGCTCCAGTCCCTTCTTGAACCAAGCGCTGCACCTCGCTTTTTTGGGCGTGTAAACTCCCCGTACTGGGGGCGCAGCTGAAGTTGGTTGCATTCTTCAACCCAGGCCAGTTCCAATCTCCAAATCCCAGTCCGTGCGCCCCGTTGCAATGCCTTAGACACAGCTTCCCAGGCAAACCCTTCAGGGCAATTCCAGGCCCCGTGCGGAGCTCTGGGGGTGGAGTCAGAATTGCTGCTTCCTTCTCTGTGTCGGGCTGGCGTGTATGGACGGGGGCTTGCCTGCTGGTTTCGCGGAGCCCGCTGGAGTGAGGAAAACCGGGTCCCTCTAAGGCTCGTCACCTGAAACACGAACTCACAGGCTAATTTCCCAGTTTTTAGTTCTTTGCCTTCCCTCTCGAGTTCCAGCCAGCCAGGAGCACGGATGCCCAGTGTCTGCGTGGCTCTTTCAGAGGCCCCAGCCTCCCTGGAGCTACAATGGCGGCAGGCGCATCGCCACTCTGAAGTCCAGTCGCTAGGAGCCAGCACAAAGAAGCAGTTTGTGTGCTCAGCCCCCGCCCCCCTCCCCCGCGGGATCAGTTGGCGCAAGGGGACCTGGTTTGCAGGTATTTGGCAAGTATGGTCTTTCTATGCACCGAGCGGAGGTTTATCCCCCCCGAGCGGAGGTTTTTCTGTTTTGGACTCTCTCCTTTTCCCCTCTCACTCCCCGTAGAGGGTAGAGGGGGATCGCCTCCCACCCTCGAGTCTCCGATCCCGGCCCGATTTTATCTTCCCCGGTTCGCACTCACGTTAGAAGGCTCTCTCAGTGGATTCTGTGTCCTTTTTCTCCCAATCTCTCAGGTTTTGTAAGGTTTCCAATGGCTTCAGATCTTTTCTGTGTGATGTATGGGCGCAAGCACAAGTACGGAGCTCCTTTCTTCTCCGCCATCTTGCCCCCATCCCCAGTTGTCCAAGCTTAGAAATCACCCCTGCCATATCCATTTGGATACCAAAAACCTCAGATTCTATTGACAAAATATGTATTTTTTAAAAATATTTTTATTTATTTCTAGGAGAGAGAGAGAGACAGCGTGAGCAGGGGAGGGTCAGAGAGAGAGGGAGTCACAGACTGAAACAGGCTCCAGGCTCTGAGCTGGCAGTCAGCACAGAGCCCGAAGCGGGGCTCGAACCCACGAACCGCGAGATCATGACCTAAGCGAAAGTTGGACGCTTAACCGACTAAGCCACCCAGGCGCCCCGACAAAATATGTATTTTTAAGTTTATTTATTTATTTTGAGAGAGAGAGCAAGCATGTGTGTGAGAGAGCACGTGGTGGAGGAGGGGCAGAGAGAGAGAGAATCCTAAGCAGGCTCTACTGGACAAGGAGCTCAATCTCATGAACCATGAGATCATGACCTGAGTGCAAATCAAGAGTTGGACGCTTAGAGGTGCCTGGGTGGCTCATTTGGTTATGTGACCAACTCTTGATTTTGGCTCAGCTCATGATATCATAGTTGTAGGATTGAGCCCCAAGTTGGGCTCTACACTGGCAGTGTGGAGCCTGCTTGGGATTCTCTCTCTCCTTCTCTATTTCCCTGTTCCTCCCTTGCTCATGTGTGTGCATGCTCTCTCTACCTCTCAAAGTAAATAAATAAACATTAAAGAAAAGAGAGTTGGATGGGTAACTGACTGAGCCACCCAGGCACCTCAACAAAAAAATTTTTATATGTCTTCCCTATTCTTCATTCCTATTACCACTTCCCTAATGTAGGCAATAGCCCATTAACCCAGCTCCTTGACTCTTATCTTGCACCTTTAAAATCCATCCTCATGTTTAGTTGATGCCTGAGTGATTTTGCTAGTTGAAAACCATAATGGATCTCCATCACCTTCAGAATAAAATATGAATTTTTGACATGAATTCAAGGCTTTTGACAAACTGGCTCAAGCCTAACTTTTCAAGCTTTCTCTGTTCATTTCTCCTCATACATCACAAATTCTAGATATATCAGATTATTGATATTCCTTGAACAGAGCTTGTCATTTCTTTTCTTTATGACTATGTTTTTACTATTCTGTCTAGGATATCCATTCCTCACCTGGTCTGTCTAATTGCCATCAAGAATTCTTCAAGTCTCAGTCAAATGTCTTCTCCTTTTTAAGTTTCTCTGATATTTTTGCCCCTTTCAGTACTTCTTAGAAAACTACCAGCCATAACAGTATTACATCCATATTAGATTTCATTTTTTTCATATTAGGTTTAATTTTAATGTACATTTCTATTCTCTGCTGCAATATGAACTCTTTGAAGGGCAAGAACTTGCCACGTTTACTTCATTCTTTGCAGAATTTAGTATAATGCTTGTCACATGACAAAATTCTAGTTTTTATTGATATGATCTGAATTATTCCTGAAACTGATTCTATAGCCATCATTAATTGAAATAGTTCAAGATCAAATGGTGAGGAAGTAAAAACTTTTTTTCATTGTTTTCTTTTTTCTTTCCGACCTAACCCTTCTTGTCAGTTTAATTCCAACATTATTCTTATAGCTTCGATCAGCATGAAGAGAATCTCCCACAGTTGGACCTCCTTCAGAATAATCTCCGTAGTTTGTAACACAACCTGAACAAATGCAAAAGGAGGGGACCCCAATACAAAGGTTAGGAAAGAATAAAAGTGGCAAGTCTGGGTTAATGTTTTGATTCTAGGCTTGGATGAATGGCCATCAAAAACCCTAGTCGTATTGTTCTCCTTACCCCCTCTCCTCTCCTCTCTTTAATGTCCTGGATGAACAAAATTTCATGTCTTTACAGACTGTTACCATGAACAATTCTTTCAGATTCTACAGGGTCCTTTCCCTTCACCCGTTTGGAAATTTTTTTCTTTGTCTTCTTTTTGTTTCCTGTCTAGATTTCTGATGCCTCATGGCAAATAGGTAAATTAATATGATCACTTGAGAATAGGAGGTGGTTGTGGTCCATTAGCAGTTATTTGATCTTCAATAGCATCTGAAAATAGAAGAGATTAAACTCCAGGGCTAACCCTCTTGAGAAGTTGCCTACATATACTTATTAAAGAGCCTCAATCATTTCACCCTGAAATCCCCAATGCTATAGTATGTCCCATTCTACGGGTCAGAAAGTTGTAGAAGAAGCAAACTCTTCATCTCAGGATCTTCTCTAATTATGAATTTTTTATGGCAATTTGAGAAAAGAAGGACAGAGAGAGAACAGCAGGAAAAGTGAATTCTCTTTCCAACTGGGGCACGGCCAGAAGTAGTAGGGATGCTTCATACAGTTTGTGCTTTCCTGTGCTTTGTCTTCTGTCTGGGCTTCTTTAATTCTTAAATTTATCTTGTGTCATTCTTAGTTTTACCTTTCCTGTTCATGGTTTCCATCATCTTCATTTAAATATTTCTTAGTTGATTTTTGAGTGGTTCATTTATTCAGTCATTCATTTCAACACAGTTTAATTAAACATTTACTGTATTAGAGGCAGTAAGGCTAATCCTTGTAACAAGAATGTCAGTAGCCTATCACAGTAGTTTGTTCCTTGCTCACCTAAAGTCTAGTCTGAATGTTCCTGCTGAGACTGCTCACCTTGTAAGGGTGATTCAAATTTGATCACTACAGTTCTTTGTTTCCAGCCATATAGATAGAGAACCTTTGAAAGATTGCTTGGGATATGTTATGGCCAGGTTTCGTAGTGCTGTATATTACATGCATTCATATTCTAGTGGATGGAACTCAGTCATGTGATTACAGTCATGACAGGCTGGGAGTGGGCAGATGCAATGGGAAATCTCTTTTAATTGTATATCCAGGAAGGAGAAGAGAACTGATGAACACAATATCAGACACTTTGCTAAGTATTGGGAATTTTTAAAAAATGAATAAGAAACAGTAGTTTCAGGAGCTCATGTCCAGGGCACTAGACATGTATAATCAGGAAATCAAATATAATATGGTATTAACAGTTACAGAGTGTATACTTTCTTCACATATTATATTATGTTTTTGTTTATTCACAATAAACTGCCCCACAAGGTAGGTACTTTTATTATCTCTATTCATAGATAAGCGAACCAAAGCATAGGAGTTTAAGAAATTTGCCCAGGATCACACTACAAATAAGTGACTGAGCCAAGTTTCAAGACTAGGTAGTCTGTCTCTAAAGTTCTAATACTTAAACTTACATTATACTGCAGTAAAGAGATGCACAGGAGGTTAGGGAACTATAAGGGAGACTCAGCTGGTTGTAGGATTAGGAAAGGCTTTTGGTAACAGGCCAATCTCTGAATTGAGGTGTAATGTGGAGTTGGAATTAATCTAGTTTCAGGGCAGGAAGAATTCCAGCAGAGGAAAAATGATGGATAAGGTAGAACGGTGATGTATACCTTGGTATATTTCAAGATCATGTAGGTGGTTTCATGCCATAGGTCAAGATCCAAGCTGGGAGTTGGGAGAGACTAGCTGTAGAGATAGATGAGACCAGGCCATGGAAGACATTTTATGCAGTGCTAAGGAGCTTACCACTTATCCTAAGTGATGGGAGCTCTTGAAAAGTTTCATTTAGAGGATTTAAATAGTCAGGGGTGCCTGGGTGGCTCTGTCAGTTGAGCGTCTGACTTCAGCTCAGATCATGATCTCATGGTTCATGGGTTTGAGCCCTGCATCAGGCTCTATGCCGACATCTCTGAGCCTGGAGCCTGTTTCGGATTCTGTGTCTCCCTCTCTCTCTGCCCCTCCCCCACTTGTGTTCTGTCTCTTTCTGTCTCAAAAATAAATAAATTATAAAAAAATTTAGAAGATTTAATCAAATTTACATTTTACCTACAATCTGCTGGTGGCTATGTGAAGGATGGGTTGGAGTGGACCAAAAGTGCTGGCTGAAAGATCAGTTAAAGGCTTCAAAAGCAGTTCAAGAAGTCCAAATTTTAATATATCCTGTTTTCTTTCTTATTACAGAAAGAATATAAAATAATTACAAATGGCTGATACCATTTTGTCCTCAAAACATACCATGTGAAAGAGGTATTGTTATTATCCCCATTTCACAGTTGAAGAAACTAAGGCACAGATCATGTGCACAAGTGGTTCGTAATTAATGGCACCAAAATTCAACCCTTTGTGGTCTGCCTCAAGGGCAGACCCCTAATAATATAGTCTATATATTAGTATATGTATATAATAACCTCTATTTTATAGTCTTTCCATGTGAAGTAATACTATAATTTATTAAAGTTACAAAAAGTTGGGTGGGTTATGTGGGTGAGGGGGAAAGAAGGGATTAGGCAGGAGAATCAGCAAGGGGTGAGCCAGTTACAGGGTACAGAGCCCTTCTCCTGAAGGGCCTTGAAGGCAAGATCTAGGGGACAGGTGTGTTTCTTTCCACAATAGAAAGACTTTAGGCACAGAAAGATGATGTGACTCACCCAAAGTCACTTAACAAAGACATAGTCACAGAAAAAGAATATGATCCCAGGGAGTTTTAATGGAGTCCTTATCTATATCACCATGCATTGTTGCCTCTCTTTGTTACACATAAAATCAGTTATTGAGAGTGAAAAGCATTTTTCTGGAGTATGAGAAAATCTTGAGTCAATACAAAATTTAGCAAACCTAAAATTAGTGAATGTTTCACAGTTATCAGTAAACACTTTCTATCAATAATAAAACAGGAGTAGCTATAGAATATACATATTCTTGGTAAAAGTGGGAGCCATATTCACAGTTTGCTAATGAATTATTTCTCCCAGATATCATAAGGTCCTTAAAAATATATATTTATGTCTAATCTGGTGGTATCTGGAAGTATCCTAACTCTTTCAGAGCTCTCTTGGGGCTTCCCTGTGCTCATTTTCTATTATCCTGAGGGTATATAGCCCCTTGCTTAGAGCCACCATAAACAGGGCCTGACTATATAATATGTGGGACCCAGGACAATATGAAAATGGGGGCTCCTTGTTCAAAAATTGGGAAGGAGTTCAAAATGGCAACAACACAGAACTAAACCACATTTGGGGATCTTCTGAATGTGGGGCCTTGTGTGGTTGCACAGATGACACACCTGTGAAGTAGGCCCTGGCAGTGGTTCTGTCCCACACTTAGCTTAGTGGTTCCTGAAGGCATGGTCTGGGGTGCAGTGTTCTGTTGATCCCTAGATTCATTGTGTTTGTGTTTCCAATATGCTTAATGTGCTCATTGGCGAGGGGCTCCTCATCTTTAAAGCTTTCTCAGTTTCCCTCATTGTCAGAGGGTATAGATGATAATGGCCCTGAGAGGACTCTCTTCTTTCTCCTGGAAGGCAGGCTGCCCATCTCAGTCAGATCCTATCTCTCTGCCTCATGGCATCTTGGTGGATAGTTAAGATGATGAGTGGAAGGAAAGATTGGAACTTAGTGGCCTTTTTGGTTTTAAGAATATGAGAAAAAGCAAGAAGACAGTTTGTTTTTAATACATTTAACTGTCACAGGGTAAGTGTCCAGAATATATACAGAAGCCCTATAAAATCAGTAAGAGAAAGATAACTCAATAGAAAAATAGGTAAGAAAAGCTTAAGCAGTTCACTCCAAAGAAATTATGAATAGCCAACAACTATAAACATTCTTTTGTATTTATTCAATATCAAAAACAGCATCAAAGATTAAGGAAAATCTTAACATCAAAGCAATTAGGAAGATAGCTTCTAAAAGACCGTATTTTCTTTAAAAAGAAGTTAAAAAAACAGTAAATTTTGATATTAAAAACACCTACTTTCTCCCCATGTGAGTTGCATGATAAGATGAAAGCATGCAAAATTGATTTAGAAACTACCTCTGCAGCATAAATATCCCTTTAATCACTGTGTTGGTCAAAATATTTAATTGTGGTACTTTATTCTCCCATTTCAATGTAAGAAAAACATGGTTTTGCTGATGACAATTATGCTCTCATATTATAATGGGGGTAGATGTCTGCACTTAATCTGAGAAATTATTTGCATTTCAATATTGCAAATACCCTTCATAGTAATTGATAACAGACTGTGTAAGTGGACCCTTTCACCTCTCTGACAAATTCAACCAAACCACTAATACATAACCATCTACAAACTGAGATGTCATATGCTCCATGTAGCATTCCATTCAGGGCTGGACACTAACTAGTTAAGATTTATTAAGCTCTCATCGTTTACTGAGTCTACCATTTCTTTATTATTTATTCTTTACCAGCCCTAAAGAATAGATCTCGGTTCCAACTTCCATTTTGTAGGGAAGGCAGTTGGAGGCAAGGTAATTTGCTAAGGGTGGAAGAGTGAGTTGGTGACAGGCCTGAGATTAGAGCCTGTGGTCTCAGGGAGGTAATTTGGATTCCACTGCCTCTGTGAGTGGATACCGGCTCTGTGTTCATCACACGCTCTCATCGAAGTTGCTGAAGCATTTCATGAACAGAAATCTTTTTCCTCCTGGGTCTCTCTGGCCCTTCCAGGATGTATTGTACCTCTTAGCACCTATATTGCTCTTATATGTTTCTATTTTCTTCTTTAAATGTTCCATTTGTGTAAAGGAGTGGAGTCCCTAATAAAATTGTGAGTACTTTAACAGCAAGAAACGTGTTATTTTACTTCTTTTGGTATCCTCTCCCTTTAGCAGCACAATGCTAGACACGTTCAATAAACCTTCAATAAGTAGGGTTATTGTTCTCTGATCCCTTATTATCACCTTTGTAAACTAGGTGACCAAAACACAGGATTCCAATTTACTTTGCAAAATTTAAGTTTTACTTTTGTCACAAGGGCTCTGTGTTTGGGCTACTTTTGACATATGGCTATATTTAGGAAAATTCAGTTTTGACATAATTTCATGTGTGTGTATTCAGCAGGGTTGGTATATGGAGTAATTAACTTAGGGGATCATTTGATCATATATTTGTTCTGTAAAAAGTTACAGAAAATGTGCTCTATGTTTGCATGAATACTTGCTTGGGAAATTGGAATTGTGTAAAGTACCATCATCTTTTGTCAATCCAAATGTTAGATTTCTTATTTAACTAAATGTCTCTGGCCTATATGATTTCAAGGTTTGAAAGGAAAATTAAGAAAAGGACAAGGGAATTAAACTGCTTAACCATGGATGGTAGGAATAAATGTGAAAAATACTAATCTTGGGTTTTAATTATTAAAAAAAATTATTAGTTACATAAGATCTCTGTCCTTCCCTTTTTTGTTTTCTTTTTTCCTTCTTTAAGCCTTTAAAGTATTTCATTATCTTTGGTTTGGAGGCTCCTACGTATCAAATCCATCAACCCTAGGCTGACAAATTGCACAGCTCGCCCAGGCAGGGCTGATATGCACCAGTTCCCACTGATTGACATAACAGTTGGCATCCATACTGAGTTGTCAGTCCCTGTACCACAGTGGTTGTTAAAGATTTTGACTATACCCCATCCCGTCATACATGCTAAAGGCTGACTACATATTTGGGTTCTCTTCTATCACAGTGTTCTTGCTGAATCTTTCTCTTCAGTTCCACTTTCAATTGAACAGGCTGTAGTGGACCTTTATTATTTTTGCTTGCCCAGCACCTATGCTTCTGGTAAAAGGCCTCAGATTTTGGTTGGGGCTCATTCCTCGCCATCTCAGTCCATGAGGTCCCAGTAGAACTGAGTCCATCCCCACCATGTGTTTTGGACCTGTCCACATTGAATCAGGATGATATGATCCCCTCATGCTTATTAGGTGCTCTGAATTATTTCCTAGAACCACTGGCCTAGAAGTAAATCATAGCTTTCACTGGTTTTGGAGTTTAAGGATGGAGGATCTGGGGCTGCTGCCGCCATCATGGTGAAAATGGAGTCTGAGGATGGAGTCAGAACAGAGGCATAGAACCAGATAATGTAGAACAAGAGAAACCTAGTCCTTAGATATTGATTGAAACTCTGTGTTCAGCAATTCCTAAAGCCAGTTATATTCCTAGAGTTTGTTTTTTTAAATATAGAGAGTTCCCATATACCTCTTTCCCTTATCCTTCCCTCCAACCTCCTCCATTGTCCTGTTTCATGTACTCAGAGTTGTAACTCATTACAACATTTGTTGTAATGGATGAACCTACATTGATGCATCATTATCATCATCCCAAATCCATAGTTTACATTGGGGTTCACTCTGAGTTATACATACTAAAGTCTTTAATAAATGTATAATAATCACACATTATATAATATACTGCACATATATAATATATATTGTATATTATATAACGTATATTATTTATAATCCAATTATAGTACTGTACAGAATAGTTTTACTAAAAATCCTTTGTGATACCCTGTTCATATATACATTTCCCTCTAACTGGTAGTAACCAGTGATCTTTTTACTCTCACCATAGTTTTGCCTTTTCCGAAATATCATGTACTTGGAATCATACAGTATCTATGTTTTAGAGATTGGCTTATTTCACTTAGTTATAAATGTTTAAGTCTTTTCCTCCATGTCTTTTTGTGGCTTGATAGCTTACTTCTTTTTAGCACTGAATAATATTCTATTGTTTGGATATACCACAGTTTATTTGTCCATTCATTTACTTAGTACATCTTGGTTGTTTTCCAAGTTTTGGCACTTATGAATAAAGCAGCTATAAACATTTGTGTGCAGGTTTTTGTGCAGGACATAAGTCCCCTGAAAGTTTTAGATATAAATTTAACCATTTTGCTTCAACAATTTTGGATTAGATTTTCTATTATAAGCAAGTAGGAGATACTCATGAAATGCAGAGGCAGGATTATAAACTGTCCAAGATGTTGTTGATACTCTTTTCTGCTCCATCTTATTTTAGGCACCCACTCTTTTTTTTTTTTTTTTTTTTTTGTCTAAATACTTTTTATTTTATTTTATTTATTTTATTTTTTTACAAATAGTTTATTGTCAAATTAGTTTCCACATAACACCCAGTGCTCATCCCCACAAGTGTCCTCCTCCATGCCCATCCCTCCTCCCCCCCACATCCATCAGTCCTCAGTTTTTGTCAGCATTCAAGAGTCTCTCATGGTTTGCCTCTCTCCCTTTCCCCCACCATTTCCACCCTTCTTCTCCCCCTTGGTCCTCTATTAAGTTCCTCCTAATCCTCCTATACGTGCACACATATGATATTTGTCCTTCTCTGCCTGACTTATTTCGCTCAGCATAACACCCTCAAGGTCCATCCATGCTGCTACACATGGTCAGGCACCCACTCTTAATCTTTTCCTCCTCCCTTTTATTTAGTAAGGAAGGAGGTATAATCTATTTACAAGTACTGTCATCTTTACACTGAATTATTGCAGCAGTCTCCAAAACTGGTTTGTCTTCATTCTCATTTTCTTTCTGATCTTTCCTCCACCATGCAGTCAGAGGGATTGTTCTGGTTTGTGAAATGTATTATATCACTCCTCTATCTATGCCCCTTTTGCTCATGGCATACTACTGTTCTTGGGGTAAAATTCAGTTACTCACTGTGGCTGATAGTCCCTTGGATTATCTAGTCCCCTTGTCTCAACACTTTTCTTTCTTGGCTCTTTTGTCAATTCCATGACAGTTGTGGTACCATTGAATCTTTGTGTATGCTATTATCTTTGCCTTGAAGACATGTCCCTGTGCTCCTCCTCCCTTCATGGCCATCCCTTCTTACTCATTCTTCAGTTTTCAGTTCAGATATTACATCCTTCAGAAGGCCTTCCCTGATTCCTTACTCTGAGGTAGGTCTCTCTAACACACGTACCTCATAATGTGTCTATGTAGCATTCAGTACCACATGAATTATTGAGGTATCCCAGCTGTTCTGGAAACAACCTCTGATGTGAAATACTTTCTGAAACCAAGCCTCAAACTCACAAGTGCATGGGTAGGTAGGTGGGTGGGGAGGTGTGTTGGGAGTCCCATATTTGTCACAGGCAAGTGGGGAAGAAAGTAGGTGTTCCTCAGAGTTGAGGGGGAGGAGTCGGTAAGGGAGAGAGGAATATGAAACTCAGCATGGAGGAATGGGGGAAGGCAAACTTAGTGAAGTAGGTACTTTTATTAAGCTCTCTTGGAAATGTGTTCATCTGTGAGATGGACATGATTCCCTTCATTTTCCAGGGATGTTTCCAGGGATGGGAGATGTTTGAAAATTACCCAAGTCTAACAGTAATTAGCAAGAGGCAGAGTTGATCAGATTGCCAGATTTAGGAAGTAAAAACACAAGATGCCTGGTTAAATGTGAATTTTAGATTAACAACAAGTACTTTTTTAGTGTATGTCCTAATTATTAATTATTTATTTGAAATGAAAATTTAAGTGGGTTTCCAGCATCTTATTGAGCAACTGTAAAAGATAGGGCAGTCTCTACCTTAGTGATGGCAGGTAATTTCACAGGCAGGATACTGACCACCTAGTCTAATCAGTGGTTGAGAATATTGAATGTGAGAAAGCAGTGGGCAGACCAATGGTATCAAAGTGACAAAGGAACTGTGTATTTCTTATATCCTTAGGGGCAGTAAAAGTGTCTGGTCAAAAAACCATGAAGTGTCATGTTTCCAGAAGGGTCACACATTTGACCTGCATCACAATTATCGGCATTTTAGAAAATAGGCCTTTAATCCATTTGGAACAAACTGAGATGTCAGTTAATCAGAAATTGATCTCCCAAGGAAGTATTCAAAAATATGGAAATGTTTTTGAAAAGGTACTCATAATTTATAAATGCATATCCTCCCAAATGTGGAAATAAGACTGGATAGATGAGTATATGGAATATTTTGCAATTGAATGATTATGAAGAGTCTTTAATAACATGAGAAATACAACAAGATAGGACACATATCTGTATATATAGAATAATCACAACTGTTTGAAAGGGAAAAAATGAAGAAAGAAGGAAAACTTAAGAAAATTTTGGTAAGAGTTACCCCAAATGTTGAAAATGCTTTTCTGTAGCTGGTACATCTGTTTCCTTTTTTAAACTTTCCTGTGCTTTTCAAAATTTTAATCAATGGCATAATACTACTTTTATAGTGAAAACTATCCATGTTTTAAAAGAGTGAATGTGGATGCTGCTATTAATTATTTGTTGTTATATCTGTTTTCCACAGTAGATATAAACTTCTAGTACTATATTTGGCATAGAGTAGCCATAATGACAGGTAATATGTCTGTATTCTTTTTTTACTGTTTTTTTCCAAATCCAATCGAGAGTTGAATGAATGGGGGATTTTAGCTCTTGGTGGTTTTGGACAAGCTTCCTAGACTTTTTGGGACTCTCAGTACTTATAAATTCAGGACTTGGACTATGACTAATCTCTGTGGTGGTCTCCAGAAGCTGAAAAATACTGTGATTATTTGATTATACAAGGTTCAGACTGTCAGGCAGGAAGGATAGCAGCCAGTTCCTGATCTCATAATTCCAGGCCACTTCTTATCTCTAGAAGTCTCTAGTTAGGATCAGGCAAGCTTTTTATGATGGACCATTTTATGAGACTTCAGAACTACCCAGTTGTACAGGGATCACTCATGATTAAATCCACTGCTTGCTATATTTCAAAGATTTTATTTTATGTTTCTCCTATTCTTTCTGAATTATTGCTTTGTTCTGTAAGGTTAGCAGTGTCTGGCCTATATTAGAATTGTTGGCGTTTGTCAGCTACTCTCTAGAGTTGACTAGACAGTTTGTTGTGCCTGTACTATATTAGAGACATGGCCTGTTGAGCTGACCAGTTTCTTCTATTGTGACAATTGTTATTTTGTATTTGGACAGTCAAAGAGGTATTTCATACAAAAATAAATTACCTAGAAGAAGGAGGAACTCAGAAACCCTTTATGCTCAGGATTTTGTTTATCCATTTGAGGCCTATTCATAGATAAAACCAGCTGAGCTGGTTACATTAGGGAAGACATTTCTGGGTTCAACAATTTTTCTGGTGGGTGAGCCTTTCTTATTTTTAAGATTTTTGATGCTGTTCTCAAAAAACTGTTTTCCAGCTCTTTGCTTATAATAAAAGATGGCTAGTAGCTATTTACCACCTTAGGCCAACAACCCCTAAAATATTTTCTTGGTTTTTAATAATATATAATATTCTTTTTACCTTTTCATGAAAACTTCTTGGTTTCCTTGATAAAAATAATTTCAGTTATTATGTGGATAGTTTATTTTTAAGGAAAATGAGAAATTCCTGTTTAAGATAATTCTATTTACAACAGTAAGCAGCTGAAAATGACATTGGTCCAAGGCTAAGTCAATTGTGGAAGTTTCAGGGAGGTTGAGTTTCCAGATTAGCATGTTGCAGCTTTCTTCATATTCTCCCAGGATTTACTCTTTAGTGCCTCTAAGAGAAGTTCAAACAGAGATAAAGACATAGCAGTAAAGTAATAGATTCATGAAAAAAACTCCAAATATACAAAATAAGGAAAAAATTTTCTTTAACCATAAATTTAAAACATCTGCACTTATGGCACACAAACACAAATGCACATGAAAAGCCAGCAATAGTTGGATCTTATAAGAACAGTCTGTTTTTTGAAACTTTACATCAACATCAGTTTGCTCCCTCCAATTAGTACCTAGCTCTATAATGTGTTTAGCTTTTTCTTCTCACAAAAGTTTATTGATTTTTTTATCCGCAAACATTCCATTATTTCAGAAAAAGAGAATATCAGATATTGAACTGGCATAAACATTCATACAACTGGATACTTGGCTATTCTAGTCCTTGCTCTCCAGCTATTGGGTTTTGACTGCAATTTTTAGAAACTGACTATAAAGGAAGAGGAGGCATCAATATCTATTGCAGGAGCAGCTTCTTCCAATCTCACTCACAAATTGAGGGGAAAAAATAAAAAAATGAAAGGCCCCATTTCAACCTTCTGTAATAAGGATGTGGGTGTTGAATTTAAATTTGTCCGTTGGAGAACATTGGAGGGACAGTTTGCTTGAGAGGATTTGGAGAGTGAGGTGGGAAGACATTCTTCAGTTCAGTGAAGGTCCCCAAAGCCCACAGGCTTTTATGGGAAAAATATTGAATGAGGTAGTATGTTCTTCCATAGACCAGGAGGTAGGTCAGTAATTTATGCACATATTCATAATTATTTCTTTGTTCTGTAACTTTGGGACATAATTCCAGTTCATGTTTTAGCTCTAGATGTCCCAACTGTAGGCAAGGCAAGCCTATTATGATAGACTATTTTATAACTCTTCAGAATTGCCTAGTTGTACAGAGATCAATTTCATTAAATGTGGTCACAACCTATCTTTCCATGCTGTCACCCCTCTCCCTGATCACCCCTGAATTCTAGACTCATTGTTCCATTTGAGACTCTATAAAATACCATGTGGTTTCATTTTTTTAATGCTTTGCCTATATGGTTCACCATCCCACTGTCTTTACTTCCCTATCTCTAATTCACGCTTGAAGGCTTGGTTAAAATGTCAGTTCTCTATGGAGTCTTTTCAGATACCTTCAGGAAGAAATAACTGCATCCAATCTGGGAATCTCACTGCAATTTAAAAATTATTTTTAGAGATCACTCATTGTATTTTAGGTAGATATTTGTATCTATCTTATCCACTAGACTATGAGCTCCTTGAGAACATGCTAATAATGTTAATCAATGCTGTTTCATAAAACAGTTTATGAAAAACTGTTTCATAGAACACTGGATATGAAGTTGGCAACTAATTTTCTTATCCATCCATTTGCTTTCTGCATGTATGTGGAAGGATGGGATTTTTCTTCCCCTTCTTCTTTGTTAACCACACTAAAGAAACAGTGACTCTGCATAACATATCCAGCTTGAGCTATAAGAGGCAGTCAATATTTGCAAGATAAAGATTTGTCTTGTTCAGCTCCAAAAGCTGTGAAAGATCTAAGCTTTCTCCTTTGGCAAACTGTAAGGTTCCTTTTCTACCTGACAAGGATAGAGACTTGATTGGCATTCATGGTTTCAACGACATTGCAAGATATCTCTGAGATGAAAACTAGACAAAGGTGGACATTGGAGAGCTGAGGGAAATAGAAGGGATCCATAGAAAGCAGGGATTGCTGGATTTTTTTTTCTGGTGAGATCCCCATATGGAGGGAAATATGAATCAGAGGAAAGATCTAATAGACCCTTCGTAACATCTTCAGGACTTTTTGTATTTATAGTCATCTAAAAAGGGATTGTTTTAATGGACCATGCTTTAGATGGGAGTCTGAGTCTATCTTAATGGTATCCTTTCTTCTTCTTCTTCTTCTTCTTCTTCTTCTTCTTCTTCTTCCTTCTTCCTTCTTCTTCTTCTTCTCCTCTTCCTCCTCCTCCTCTTCCTCCTTCTCCTTCTTCTTTCTTCTCCCTAACATATGCAAGTTTCTGTTTTCTCTCAAATCCATCTTCAAGGCTCAACCCTGACTTAGTGGAGGGAGATCACTTCTGTACTATAAGAAAGAAACATGGGACCAATCTGTGTAAACTGATATTCCTTCTTCCTTCTCCATTTCTCCTGGTACCAGGGGTTAAGTTTTCTACCTGTTCAGTGAAAAGGGGCCTTGGAGTCAGAATGTAAGTTGAATTATAGAAAATAAAGTATTACTTTTTGCACATTTATGTTTGTGGACTATGATATACCCCTGCCAACTTTTTAACATTTATTTCTTTTTTGTATTACAAAGCAAACATGTCCATTATATACATGTGAAGAATATAGAAAAACATTAAAAAACCCCATCAATCATTCTATTATTTTATCCAATTTTGGGGGTATAAAAAGTAAGTAAATGAAAGTTTCCTTCCTCCACTCATGTCTTCAGTTCATAACACCTGTTTATTGTTATCCAATCTGTATTTTTCTTTTAATATATTTGAATACATAAACTATTTAATGCATTAATTTACTACTATAATTATACAGTTCCAAAATATTAATTGAATACCTTGAGTGTAGAGAATGGTAGTGAGTTCTGTGAAGCTATGTGAATGTGTGTGTGTGTGTGTGTGTGTGTGTGTGTGTGTGTGTGTGTTTGTAACGGTAAGCTTGATTCTTACCTTTGAGGAATCAGTTAACCACTTGTCAGAGACATAGATGTTAAGACGATGAAAATACTTTAAAAAGAAACATGTAACTACACATAAAGAGTTTCAGTAAAACAAATTGAATTATTTCTTAGGAATAGGTTTAGATTTTAGGGGAAAGAAATCTTTTTTTTTTTTCAGGTCCTCAGTGACATCTAGTACTTTACTTAGACCTTTGAAGTTACTTCATTGAGTCACGCACTCAGAAATCTAATCAACTCAAATAGTATGTGGCATTATAAAGAGAAAAATCCCTTATTTTCTAGGCCAACTATAGGAATCACCCCTTAGCATTTTGCCCCAATCTGCCTCCCACGCAGCACTGTTTGAGAGTGGGCATTAAGAATGATTGGGAAGACAAGCCCTTTTGTGGTACTGACAGGAAGTGAGTAAATACAGCAGTCTTTCATCTTACAAAAATAAATAACATTTCTTCATTCGCTCACCTTCGTTTAGGCTTGACTGAGCATGAAAAGGGAATTTTCTTCCTCCTTTCAGAATAGCATTTATGAACCTCTAAATGGAAGTCCCTCTGTTTGCTTCTTTGCTCAGATGAGGGACCTCACTTCCATATCCTCAGGGTGTACTACATGGACCATGGACTGCCAAGCGGGAGATGCAGATCCTATTTCTGGCACTGCCCCCTGGCTTGCTGTGTGACCTGGTATAAATCACTTACATCTCTCCATTTCCCCGATGGCAAGACAGCTGCTGAAACATTCACTCCTGTCTCCAGTGTCACAGCCACTCACTTGCTACAGGCTTGAGAACAGGACAGTTGTGTCACTTGTCAGAGGAATCAGGCAGTCAGTTACTCATTTCTTCTGATATGATTGAATCACTCTGGATAAATCCACCAGAGGTTCAGAAGCAGATGGTGTGGTTTTTCACTTTATCCAATTAAAAAAATGAAAAAAATTCTCAAAACCTAGAAAACATTCACAAAACACTCTGGTAAAGTTTTGGGAGGTTTTAAGAATTAGATGTTTGGTCTTTCCTGTGAGATATATATATATATATATCTCACACTATATATATATATATATATATTTGGATTTAAAATGAGAATTTTTGAAATTCTTAGAATTGTAAATCTTGAGGATTAGAAGAAAATTTGGAAATAATCACAGTCTGACTGCTGATTAGGATCAACCAAGGAACTTTAACAAGAATATAGAGCCCCGTATTCCAAATGAAATGTATTTATTTAGGAAACCCAGGCATCTGCCTTATAAGGAAAATCCTCAGATCAGTTAGGCTGGGGAACCATGGATCAAGTCTAGTAAATTGGACGCTTATGTTCTCTTTCAGTGTGTTTGAATACTTTAGGATTTGGGGAAATCACTACTTATTGAGACAGTGAATTCTATTTTGGAGTTGTTTGGGAAATCAGTTATTATTATCTCCTTTGATTAGGAACTGAAACACTACTTCTACCTCAATTGCTACTACCACTAGTAAATGTTAATATTTATTGAGTACTTTTTGTACATCAGATACTCTTTCAAAGACTGGCTAACCATCCCAAAGTGCTTGGTACTGTCACAGTTTATTATTATCCCTTTTAATTCTCAAATCAGGCTGGGAGATAAATCCTGTTCTTGACCTCACTTAACATTTGAAGAAACCAAGGTACAAATAAACAGTTTCCTAAGGTTACCCAACATGTAAATTGAGACCTGGGCTTAGATTCCAGACAGTTCAGATCAAGAGGTCTTTTTCTTCATCATTATTTATTCATCAAGAGTCATTCTTCCATCTTTATATCTTGACAGATTCACCATCGCTTGTGTCAGTGGGCCCTTTCAAGTAGTCCTATTTGGTGCTCTGTGATTGGACCTGCTTAATACTGGCTATTCTGGGTGACAAAATCTAACTCTTGCTATAGTGCTATGGGAATTAATGAGTCTTCCCTTCAGTCAAAAATTCATTGTAAAAAGAGTACCATATGCAATGGCCTCAAAGAAGAAGACAAGCCATCGCAGAATAAACCTGAGTTGAGGGGTTGAGGGCATGTGCAGGAGACATGTGCCTGACTGCTGACTGTAGGCTGTTGGTTTAGGAATGTTTATGATGTGATTGTGTATGAGTCTCAAGGTTAGAGGTTTTAGTTTATTTTACTATTACTATTTGTCATCTTCTCTAGTATCCGTTGGTAGTGCTCTCAACTTGTGTTATATTACCTGACCCTCACTGCTTTAAAAAATTACCCCAAAAAAATTTGAGTGCTGACTGAATATTTTATAATTGAGGAATTATTTTTTGAGCCATGATAGTGATATTGTGATTATTTTAAGAAATACAGAAATTTCTTAGAGATATATATATACCAAAATATCTATGGATGAAATAATTTGCTGTGTGGATTTGCTTTAAAATAGTGGAGGGAAGGGAAAACTAGGGAAGTATGAAGATAAAACAAGATTAGCCTTTACTATAGAAGCAGGATTATGGCTACATGTGGGCTCATTTTTTACCCCCTCTATTTTGGTTTAAAATTTTCCACAATAAAAAGTAAAAGACAGGCCCCCAAAGTAAGATTAGGGAGGAGTCCCACTATATTTCTGGGTGATTATGTTACATAACATCATTCAAAGTTTCTTTTTGATGTTCCACTTGAGATGCTTTCTTTACTTAATGTGACCTGACTCATACTGAAGAGATAGAAGCACTACATTAAATATGACTTTATTTTAAAATGACTTTGTCACAAGTACATTTCCTCTGCAGACAGGGCAAAGCTCTAGGAAAGGGGCCAGGGGTAGACTTGCAGTTAGGTCACTGGCTTCTGGGGTAGGACAGAGTTCCAGGAATGATATGAGATATGAGTCAGGTGAGGATGGAGTGGGATCTAAAACAAGAGAAAAGACCTTGCTTAGGGTGTGATTTGATTCCTGTCAGCTTCAGGACTCCCTTATCAGGCTTTCTATACCTACCTTCTGCTCATCTCATTTTGCATAATCTCCTCTTTTTCCCCATTTCTTAAAAAAATTCCTTTACTTCCAGACACCGTATTAAAGCTACCCTGTTCTGAGTGTTAGAGTTAAGAATCTGTCAGCAATTTCCATTAAACACCTCTCTCAGTTGACACTCTATTCCTAATTGGCACTGTTGTAGCAGAGGGAAAAAGACAAAAGGCTTTACTTAATGTGGAGGACTAAACTAGGTTTTCAATCTTAACTCTCCATTTTCTGGATTAGTGTGTTGAAGTTAGTCCTTTCATTTACTTGAGTATCTTTTATTCCCAGGTGACCTCTTTATTATTTGCAGTGCTGTGTCGACTGACAACCAGAAGGAATTTCCTTTGCTAGAAAGACTGGGTTCTTCACTTAAATTTAACTCCGATCTCAAAAGGTTTTCAAATAGGTCAGTTCTTAAAGGAGAATGGTAACATTGCAGAATATACCAGTTGGAAGTGTACATAGAAATTATCTTGTCTACTCTCCTCATTTTGTGAGTTTTAAAAATTGCCCAAAATATTTGGATGACTTTTTCAAGTCAGAAATCTATTTAGTACAATACAGTTTTCTGACTTCCATTTAAAAACAGATTCAGGGGCGCCTGGGTGGCTTAGTCAGTTGAGCGTCCGACTTTCGCTTAGGTCATGATCTCGCGGTTCGTGGATTCGAGCCCCGCGTCGGGCTCTGTGCTGACTGCCAGCTCAGAGCCTGGAGTCTGTTTCAGTCTGTGACTGCCTCTCTCTCTGACCCTCCCGTGTTCACGCTGTCTCTCTCTCTCCTAGAAATAAATAAAAAAAATTAAAAAAAATAAAAACAGATTCAGCTATAAGTACTTTAAAAATTCACTGTTAAAATAAGACTTTTCATCACAAGTTAGAGAATTAAAAAAATAAACATCTTAAATATTTATTTTATCTTAAACATATACCTTAAATATTTATTATACCTCAAATATACCTTCATTTGCCAGGTATTGGAATTTTCTGACACTCATCATGTATCATTTTTGATTCTACTCTCTTTAAAATGACTTTTAATTTTTTTTTTTTTTAATTTTGAGAAATAGAGCACACGGGCACACGAGTTGGGAGGGGCAGAGAGAAAGGGGGAGAAAGAGAATTCCAGGCAGTCTTCATGCTCTGCACAGATCTCATGAACTGTGAGATTCTGACCTGAGCTGAAATCAAGAGTCTGACGCTTAACTGACTGAGCCACTCAGGCACCCCTCTCATCTCTTTAAATTAAAGGACTTGTAGGGGAGTGAAGCTTATAGACATTTGTTTAGCAATCTGGCTGCAGAACTCTTCTCAATTTTTAAGACACCCCAGGGTAGCCTGGATGGCTCAGTCTGTCTGACTTTGGCTCAGGTCATGATCTTGTAGTTTGTGAGTTTGAGCCCTGCTTTGGTCTCTGTGCCGACAGTTCAGAGCCTGGAGCCTGCTTCGGGTTCTGTGTCTCCCTCTCTTTCTGTCCCTCCCCCACTCTCTCTCTCTCTCAAAAATAAATAAACATTAAAAAAATTAAAAAATTTTAAGACACCCCAACATTTTTACAGTTTTGCAATTAATAGTCAATTTTTAGCAACTCACATTTATGGAGTCTTTCCAAAGAATTCAAGCTGTTTCTATAGAAACAATGCATCCCTCTCTTTATACACTCATATTCCAATAGTCACCTTAATGTTTAATTAAATTCTGGAGATAAAGTTACAAGTACCCAGGCAGTGACAGGTTTAGGAGCCAATCCTATTGACTCTTGGTAAACAGAGCAACCAGGGAAAGAAGAAGTATATGGGTATACCAGGGAATGATGTAGCCAAGACAGGTGCATTAGTCAGTAGGTTTGCAAAGGTAATAAAGGGTTTCGGTTTATCTGGCAAGATGGTTAAGTGGTGGTCATTTAAGAGATAACTTTTTAATAGTTTTCAGTAGTTTAATAGTTTTCCCCTACTGATGTGCTTTGGGGCTTGTGACCTAATGTAGGAGACTTGGCTCCACCTTCTCTGCCTCCTGGGACCCTCGCCAGGTCTTGGCCCTGGACCTGAGGCCCTCTTCCAGGAGCACAGCTCTGCTAGAAGGCCATGAGATTAGCTCATACTTCTTGCTGTGTGAAATCTCCTTTTATTTTTAAGCACTTGGATATTTCTAATCTCTATATTTCAAACTCAGTTATGTATAATTTTGGGAAGTCATATTTTATCCATTTTTTTTTTCTTTTTGAGGAGGGACTCATCTGCATCAGTTTAGTTCATTTGTCAAAAGTCGTCTAGAAGACCTTTCTTTTCTAAAGAACTTGTTCCAGAAGGAAGTGCAGTGAGTCTTTCAGTGAAATGTTGCAGATTTTTGTTCGCTTTCAAGAAGACAGACACAGGTCTCCTACTAGGGGAGTCTTCTTTGCTTATATGCACTCAATATTGGAGCCGCCTTTGTTCTAGCATGCCCACATATTACTCCCAAGTTACCTTGGAAGCACTCCAAGTTATCATTGCTTTTTGTCTCCCTGGAAGCCAAGTTTTAATTCTACTTCCTATTATCCCATCACTCTGCCTCTTGGACATTCTTTCTTTGATATAGATCTGTCAGGCCCCTTTGTAAAAATGTAAACCTATTACATTCCCTTTATTCACCCTGGCACTAATGTCCTGACTTCAAATAAATGTCCTGAAGCTCTGTTGGCTGGCCTTTACAGAGCAGCACATTTTTAAGTTACCTTCCATCTACTGCCCTCTTTTACTTTGTTTAAGATGTAAAATGAGGGCAAAGAATCGCGGGGCTTAACTAATGGTCTGCAATTTCCTGCTGTCTCTATACCTTTTTTATGACATTAATTCATTGCCATTTCTCTGACCTGTGGAATCTCTTCTGGATAGAAATGACTAGGAGTTAAAATGAAGTTTAAAAAAATGCCAGTGTGATTCAGTAGTCTTGTCAGAGTTCTTGTCATTGCCTCTTTGGGACAGGATACACTACTGTAATCATTTTAACAACTGCTCTCTGTGTTAAAACACTTATCTTAATCACTCATCTGAAGTTAGGATTTTGATTTAGTTTCATTCGGTTAAAAAATAAGTGTTATCCACTTAAAGTACTTTAAGTCATCTAAATTTCCCCCCTTTCCTAGCTTCTCTATTTTGTCAGTTTCTTCCCAACAGATCATTATGGTACAAGTCCTAAGAAAAACATCCAGTTTGAGTTTTATCTTCTCGGTATTATTGTTTGATATTCCATTCTTTGAGTTTCTCGAAGTTGTTATGGTTAGTATACACCAGGTAGGTTGTTTGAATTGCAAGTAATAGAAACTGGATTTTACTTCATTTAAGCATACTACGAATTTATTGGAGATGCTAGCACCTCAGAAAATCAATGGGTTTCTCATGGGTCTGTAGGTTGACTGTGGTTTGGTGGGTCCTGGAGGGGCTTGCTGGTGTGGCAGGCTGAGTAATGCCTCTTTCAAGATATCGAGGTCCTACTCTTTGTAACCTGTGAATATTATCTTATGTGGCAAAAAGACTTTGTAGATATGATCTTGAGGTGGTAAGGCTATCTGGGATTTTCCTCGTGGGCCCTAAATGCAGTCATTATTCCTCTTATAAGGGAGCTGAAGGGAATTTTATACAGAAGGCAGAAGGTGATGTGCAATAGAAACACAGAGAGATCTAAAGATGCTGTGCTACTGGCTTTGAAGATGAAGGTTGGGCTTTGGGCCAAGGAATGCAGTTCTAGAAGCTGAAAATGTCAAGAAAAAACATTCTTTCCTAGGACTTTTGGATGGAGCACTCTCCTGCTGATATCTTGATTTTGGCCCACTGAAACTCACTTTGGGCCTCCCAAACTGTAAGAGAATAAATTTTTTTCTTTTAAGGTATCAATTTTGTGGTAATATTCTAGCATAGCCACAGAAAACCAATACAACTGAGTATCTCTGCTTTGAGGTGCAGTTGGCTGGGCTAAGGTCCACGCTTTGAGTTGGGTTCTAATGTGCTGCGTGTGTGTCCTTCCTCAGGTTCAGGGAAAGGAAAGAGGCTTGCTGAGGTTCTTCTTGTGGCAAATCCCTGGCGTATAATGGTCAAGGCAAATGACCAAGTGTATGTAAGCCTCTGTGCATCATGTCAGCTAATACTGTTTTGACCAAAGCATGTCTTGTAGCTAACCCCACCACTAGTGGGTTGCAGAGGTATACACTGGGCCTGCCATAGAAGGCAGAAGGTGGGTGGAGTAAGTATTTACTGAACTATAATCTAGTCTATCACAGGCAGGGATCAAGTGAACCACAGCCATGGTGGTCCATATACCACAGGAACAGCTGGTAGTAGTTACTAGGTATAAGGTGTTGCTACTGGGTGCTAAGCACAGGATGCTGCCATTACCACTTGATAAACTCCAAACTGCCTCTTGCTTTTTTTTTTTTTTTTTTTTAAACCAATCACTTAAACTAGAGTCAGTGTCCCAGTGTCCCAAGTACAAACATTTGATTAACCAATTCTAGGTTAATAATAGTTCAGGGAGAACAGTTGTCCAGCTTTTTTTTTCTTTATTTTTTTCTTTAATGTTTATTTAGTTTTGAGAGAGAAAAAGGGCAGAGAAAGAGAGAGAGAATCCCAAGCAAGCTCTGCACTGCAGCACAAAGCCCTATGGGGGGTTTGATACTATGAATGGTGAGATCATGACCTGAGCTAAAGTCGAGCCATGCCTAACTAGGCACCCCTAGCTTTATCAACTCTATTCTGGGGTGGGGTGCTTACTGGCAAGTCTCACATAATTGGCCAGGACTCCCTCAGTAGGAAGGGGATTTATACTGAGCAGCAAAAAAGCAATCAGAAAAATCTTCCAGGGGGAATTGTGATATGGTTGAAAAAGCAAGGGTTTGGGAAAAATTACTTAAATGCCCTAATACTTCATTTCCTTATCTCTAATGGATAAAAATAACCGTAAAACTTTTCATGAATAATAGAATTCAAGTACTTGACACATTTGATGCTTAATAAATGGCAGCCATTTTCTTTCTTTGCTTTTTATTTTTTAGGAGACAACTCACTTTTTTCTGACTTCATTTTTTTTACGAGGAAAATTTGATTTCATTGCTTAAAGAGGAGTAGTATTTTATGGCTGTATGTGTGTTTCTCAGCCATACAAAGTCAGATCTCCTTTTCAGTCCTGTTCTTTGTCTTTTACTTCTTCAGGAGTGGTTTACCTTTTCACTGAGGTGACAAGAATTGGACACCCACTGTCCACATCCTTCTGGGTGAGGTTCAGGTGATGAGTTTTGCTCTTCTTCTGTGGTCTACCCTTCTTCATTCCCTTAGCCTGTACTTTGTACATTCCTGCTTTCCTTCTCTAACTGCGTGTGTTAAGTTTGTTTCTGCAGTGAGACTTTGTTGTAAAGGATAGAGGGCTTTGTTCTGTAGGTAAAGTGTTAGGAAAACCATATGGGGTGGGTTCATGTGTCATCTAAAAATTGGCAATACCAGTGGTTAAGATTGTACTTAGATACCTAGTTGACCACTCTTGTTTCTCAACTGATTCCAAATCCATTATATGAAGGTATGTAATGGGCAACCTCAGACTCTCCAACTTTATTTTAAAGTGAGTCAAAGAATAAAGCTTAAGGTGGAGAGTTGTTATCCAGAACTCTCATTTCTAGTCTTATCTTACTGGGCAAATTTCATGTCCTATAAAATGGTTTATTTTTATATACATAAATGGCTGAACTCCAAATGTCAAAAATAGCTTGAGAAGGCAAATGCAAATAGTTGAAAAGTAATGACAGTGAAGAACAACCTTGAGTGTTTATAGTCATCTGGGTTGGCTCTGATAAGCAGACCATGGAAGTAGCATATAATGGGGAGCCGCAACAGATCTATTGCTGACTCTGCTACTGCTTATTCAAGTTTTTTTTTTTTTTTACTTTTGGACCATATGGGCTGCATGTTCTCTTTTAAGTGCACAGGATGATGAATGGACCTCACCATAGGTCTCTCCACCTGGGTTTGGGGATGCTCACAGAAAGTCGTCCAGGGTGGGAAGTCATCATGGTCCTTTTGAAGTGATAATAGTTACTTCTTTCCAGAGGAGCAGATGGTGGATAGAAGAGTCTTCAACACAAAGTAATCTTTTTCTTTACTTTCCCAATCCTGACCTGATTCATATCACTTTCAGATTTCAGTACCCTGACGATGTCAGAGGTGAAGGAATCTGTTGGGTGAGCATGAAAACTATTAAAGTTTATTGTTAAGTATACTTCCTGTGTAATTCAGAGAAATTATGCTTGAAAATTATTGCTTAGCTGTGTATATAGTCATGCAGACTTGTCTTTAATTGGAACTTTTCCAAAGTGAATCCTGTAGATCAAAGCAAAGATACAACCCAAGAATAAAGGCACCTAATGAAAGTCAATGAAACCTTGATAAAGTTGACAGACATATATAGATGAGGCTATTTAAGAGTAGCATGGACATCAGACTTTTTTTGCCTGCCCAGCATCTATTTTTCATTCTGATGTCAGCATCCTGAACTTCCTTGAGTGAAACCATCCTTTCTCCATCGTCATTCTATGTGGTTTGGGTAGGGCTAATCTACTTTCTAGATACTGAGAATTGCCACATGACCCAAAATGATCCAATACTATGAAATCCCAGGAATTTTGATAGAGCAACTGGAAGTCCTGTGGGAAGCAAGAAACTGCCTGAGAATGGCACCACAGAAACAAGCAAAATTGAGAGATGAAGAGAGTAGACCAAGCAGACAACATAAATCAATTTCCTGGATTTAGCCATGCCTGAATCTCCGCTACCTTGGACTTTTAGTTTACTTTAGCCAATAAATCTCCTTTTTATCAAGTGTGGGTTGGCTTTTTGTTACAAATGAAGAATCTTCCACTCATACAAAGCACTGACAGCAGATAAAAAAAAAAAAGATAAAAAAAATAGAGGCCGCATGAAATAGCAAGTAGAAAGTGCACAGGCCTAGGTTATTAGGCCCAGTTTAATTGCTAAACATTTGTGGGCCTTCTTCTTCACCTATGAAACTCGATTTTATAAATGTTATTTATTTCATTGAAGTTATAAAGATTACATAGCTATGAAACTAGTTACTAGTAAAGTCATGCAGTGGGCAGCTGACCTATGTTTTCATTCTAGGGCTCTGTTTTTAAGATTTTTTCTCTGAGACAAGTATCCTTTTTTGCTATTGGATTGGTGTTCTCCCCAACCTTTGGAAACTCACATGGATAAAATAGTAGTGATTGTAGACCATGAATGAATGTTTCTCCTATGGCAGAAAAGCATTTTGTATTAGATATAAGAGGGAGATTAGAACACTGACCCACATTTTTCATATATTAAACCAAAGATTGATACAATAGAGATTTTTTTCTCTATTGTATTTTTGAGACATATTTGAGAGAATTTAAGCTAGTTATTTATTAGATCTGTAGTGCCTTACTAATGTGTCTGATACTCAAGAAATATTTAGCAAATGGTTGAGTATTTGGGGTTATTTCTTCTTATTATATCAGTCTTTCATTTTAATTCAATAACACTTCCAAAAGCAGATTTCCAGAAGTCTGTTCCCTTTGTTATTTTTAATGAATGTTTTAAAGTGATATTTTCTTATACACATTAGCAATGAAAAAAATAGACATTTATGTATGATGAGTTTTGCATTATTTTAAAAAATACAGCTTCCTTAAGGATTTTATATTTTACTGTAAATTTCTGCATTTTGCCTCATACTGATTTTCTTAAATTTGTTTGACTTAGTTTTTACGTTGATTTAAAAGATTAGCTTCCTCCTTTCTTTTCTTTAAAGTTTTTAATTATTTTTTTCTTTCATAGTTTATTGTCAAGTTGGTTTCCATATATCACTGAGTGCTCATTCCAACAAGCGCTCTCCTCCATGCCCATCATCCCCCTTCTACTCTCCCTCACCCCCATCAGTCCTCAATTTGTTCTCAGTATTCAAGAGTCTCTCATGGTTTGCCTCCCTCCCTCTCCCCAACTATTTTTCCCCTTCTCCTCTCCCATGGTCCTCCATTAAGTTTCTCCTAATCCACCTATAAATGAAAACATATGGTATCTGTCATTCTTGCCTGACTTATTTTGCTCAGTATAACACCCTCAAGTTCCATCCTGTTGCTATAAATGGCCAGATTTCATTCTTTCTCATTGCCATGTAGTATTACATTGTATAGATAAACCACATCTTCTTTTTTTTTTTTTTTAATGTTTTATTTATTTCTAGGAGAGAGAGAGAGAGAGACAGCGTGAACAGGGGAGGAGGGTCAGAAAGAGAGGGAGTCACAGACTGAAACAGGCTCCAGGCTCTGAGCTGGTAGTCAGCACAGAGCCCAACGCAGGGCTCGAACCCGTGAACTGCGAGATCATGACCTAAGCGAAAGTTGGACGCTTAACCGACTAAGCCACCCAGGCGCCCCATAAACCACATCTTCTTGATTCATTCATCCATTGATGGACATTTAGGCTCTTTCCATGATTTGGCAATTGTTGAAAGTGCTGCTGTGAACACTGGGGTACATGTGCCCCTATGCATCAGCACTCCTGTATCCCTTGGGTAAATTCCTAGCAGTGCTACTGCTGGGTCATGGGGGAGTTCTGTTGTTAATTTTTTGAGGAACCTCCATACTGTTTTCCAGAGGGGCTGCACCAGTTTACATTCCCACCAACAGTGTTGTAGGAGGGTGCCCATTTCTCCACATCCTCGCCAGCATTTAGAGTCTTCTGATTTGTTCATTTTAGCCACTCTGACCGGCATGAGATGGTATTGATTTATGCTTCCCTGATGATTAGGGCGCTGAGCATTGTTTCATGTATCTGTTGGCCATCTGAATGTCCTCTTTGGAGAAGTGTCTGTTCATGTCTTCTGCCCATTTCTTCCCTGGATTATTTGTTTTTCAGGTGTGGAGTTTGGTGAGTTCCTTGTAGATTTTGGATACTAGCCCTTTATCTGATATGTCACTTGCAACTATCTCTTCCCATTTCATCAGTTGCCTATTAGTTTATTGATTGTTTCCTCTGCTGTGTATCAGCTTTTTATCTTGATGAGGTCCCAATAGTTCATTTTTGCTCTTGATTTTCTTGCCTTTGGGAATGTGTCAAGTAAGAAATTGCTGCAGCTGAGGTAAAGGATGTTGTTTTCTGCTTTCTCCTCTAGGGTTTTGATGGTTTCCTGTCTCACATTCAGGTCCTTTATCCATTTTGAGTTTATTTTTGTGTATAGTGTGAGAAAGTGATCTAGTTTCACTTTTCTGCATGTTGCTGTCCAGTTCTCCCAGCACCATCTCTAAAGAGGCTGTCTTTTTTCCATTGGATATTCTTTCCTGCTTTGTCAAAGATTAGTTGGCCATACATTTGTGGGTCTAATACTGAGTTCTCTATTCTATTCCATTGGTCTATGTGTCTGTTTTTGTGCCGATACCATACTGACTTGATGATTACAGCTTTGTAGTAGAGGCTAAAGTCTGAGATTGTGATGGTTCCTGTTTTGGTTTTCTTCTTCAATATTACTTTGGCTATTCGGGGTCTTTTGTGGTTCCATACAAATCCATACAAATTTTAGAATAGTTTGTTCTAGCTTTGAAAAGAATGCTGGCACAATTTTGATTTGGATTGTATTGAATGTGTAGATTGCTTTGGGTAGTAATGACATTTTAAGAATATTCTTCTGATCCATGAACATGGAATGTTTTTCCATTTCTTTGTGTCTTCAATTTCCTTCATAAGTTTCTATAGTTTTCATCATACAGATCTCTTATATCTTTGGTTAGGTTTATTCCTACATATTTTATGGATTTTTTTTGTGCAGTTGTGAATGGGATCAGTTTCTTGATTTCTCTTTCTGTTGCTTCATTATTGGTGTATAAAAATGCAACCGATTTCTGTACATTGATTTTGTACCCTGCAACTTTGCTGAATTCATGGATCAGTTCTAGTAGGCTTCTGGTGGAGGCTGTCGAGTTTTCTATGTAGAGTATCATGTCATCTGCATATAGTGAAAGTGTGACTTCTTTGCCAGTTCTGATGCCTTTTATTTCCTTTTGTTGTCTGATGGCTGATGCTAGGACTTCCAGCACTATGTTAAACAACAGTGGTGAGAGTGGACATCCCTGTTGTGTTCCTGGTCTCAGGGGGAAAGCTCTCAGTTTTTCCCCGTTGAGGCTGCTGTTAGCTGAGGGCTTCTCATAAATGGCCTTTATGATGTTTAAGTAAATTTCTTCTATCCCAACTTTCTCGAGGGTCTTTATTAAGAAGAAATGCTGTATTTTGTCAAATGCCTTTTCTGCATCTATTGACAGGATCATATGATTTTTATCATTTATTAATGAGATGTATCACATTGGTTGATTTGTGAATATTGAACCAGCTCTGTAACCCAAGAATGAATCCCACTTGATCATGGTGGATAATTCTTTTTATGTGTTGTTGAATTCGATTTGGAAGTATCTTCTTGATGATTTTTTTTTTTTTCAAATAGTTTATTGTCAAATTAGTTTCCACATAACACCCAGTGCTCATCCCCACAAGTGCCCTCCTCCATGCCCACCCCTCCTCCCCCCCACATCCACCAGTCCTCAGTTTTTGTCAGCATTCAAGAGTCTCTCATGGTTTGCCTCTCCCCCTTTCCCCCACCATTTCCGCCCTTCTTCTCCCCCTTGGTCCTCTGTTAAGCTCCTCCTAATCCTCCTATACGTGCACACATATGATATTTGTCCTTCTCTGCCTGACTTATTTCGCTCAGCATAACACCCTCAAGGTCCATCCATGTTGCTACACATGGCCAGATTTCATTGTTTCTCATTGCCATGTAGTATTCCATGGTATAGATAAACCACATCTTCTTGATCCATTCATCTGTTGATGGACACTTAGGCTCTTTCCAGGTTTTAGCTATTGTGGAGAGTGCTGCTATGAACATTGGGGTACATGTGCTCCTATGCATCAACATTTCTGTATCCCTTGGGTAAATTCCTAGCAGTGCTATTGCTGGGTCATAGGGGAGTTCTATTGTTAGTTTCCTTAGGAACCTCCACACTGTTTTCCAGAGGGGCTGTACCAGTTTACATTCCCACCAACAGTGTAGGAGGGTGCCCGTTTCTCCACATCCTCGCCAGCATCTAGAGTTCTCTGATTGGCTCATTTTAGCCACTCTGACTGGCGTGAGGTGGTATCTCAGTGTGGTTTTGATTTGTATTTCCCTGATGAGGAGCGATGCTGAGCATCGTTTCATGTGTCTGTTGGCCATCTGGATGTCCTCTTTGGAGAAGTGTCTGTTCATATCTTCTGCCCATTTCTTCACTGGGTTGTTTGTTTTTCGGGCGTGTAGTTTGGTGAGTTCCTTGTAGATTCTGGATATCAACCCTTTATCTGATATGTCATTTGCAACTATCTTTTCCCATTCCGTTGGTTGCCTATTAATTTTCTGGGTTGTTTCCTTGGCTGTGCAGAAGCTTTTAATCTTGAGGAGGTCCCAACAGTTTATTTTTGCTCTTAATTCCCTTGCTTTTGGGGATGTGTCAAGTAAGAAGTTGCTGCGGTGGAGGTCAAGGAGGTTGTTTCCTGCTTTCTCTTCTAGGGTTTTGATGGTTTCCTGTCTCACGCTCAGGTCCTTTATCCATTTTGAGTTTATTTTTGTGCATGGTGTGAGAAAATGATCTAGTTTCATTCTTCTGCATGTTGCTGTCCAGTTCTCCCAACACCATCTGTTAAAAAGGCTGTCTTTTTTCCATCGGATATTCTTTCCTGCTTTGTCAAAGATTAGTTGGCTGTATACTTTTGGGTCCACTTCTGAGTTCTCAATTCTGTTCCATTGGTCTATGTGTCTGTTTTTGTGCCAATACCATACTGTCTTGATGATGACAGCTTTGTAGTAGAGGTTAAAGTCTGGGATGGTGATCCCTCCCGTTTTGGTTTTATTTTTCAGGATTACTTTGGCTATTCGGGGTCTTTTGTGGTTCCATACAAATTTTTGGATAGTTTGTTCTAGTTTTGAGAAGTATGCTGGTGCAATTTTGATTGGAATTGCATTGAATGTGTAGAGTGCCTTAGGTAGTAATGACATCTTAACTATATTTATTCTTCCTATCCATGAGCATGGAATGTTTTTCCACTTCTTTGTGTCTTCTTCAATTTCCTTCATAAGTTTTCTATAGTTTTCATCATACAGATCTCTTGTATCCTTGGTTAGGTTTATTCCGAGGTATTTTATGGTTTTTTGTGCAATGGTGAATGGGATCAGTTTCTTGATTTCTCTTTCTGTTGCTTCATTGTTGGTGTATAAAAATGCAACCGATTTCTGTACGTTGATTTTGTACCCTGCAACTTGGCTGAATTCTTGGATCAGTTCTAGTAGGCTTCTGGTGGAGTCTGTCGGGTTTTCTATGTAGAGTATCATGTCATCTGCGAAAAGTGAAAGTTTGACTTCCTCTTTGCCAATTCTGATGCCTTTGATTTCCTTTTGGTGTCTGATGGCTGATGCTAGGACTTCCAGCACTATGTTAAACAGCAGTGGTGAGAGTGGGCATCCCTGTCGTGTTCCTGATCTCAGCGGGAAAGCTCTGAGTTTTTCCCCGTTGAGGATGATGTTAGCTGAAGGCTTCTCATAGATGGCTTTGATGATGTTTAAGTAGGTTCCTTCTATCCCAACTTTCTCGAGAGTCTTTATTAAGAAGGGATGCTGTATTTTGTCAAATGCTTTTTCTGCATCTATTGACAGTATCATATGGTTTTTATCTTTTCTTTTATTAATATGATGTATCACATTGATTGATTTGCGAATGTTGAACCAGCCCTGTAACCCAGGAATGAATCCCACTTGATCTTGGTGGATGATTCTTTTGATATGCTGCTGGATTCGATTTGCAAGGATCTTGTTGAGAATTTTTGCATCCGTATTCATTAAGGATATTGGCCTGTAGTTCTCTTTTTTTGCTGGATCTCTGTCTGGCTTGGGAATCAGTGTGATGCAGGCTTCATAAAATGAGTCCGGGAGTTTTCCTTCGCTTTCTATTTTTTGGAATAACTTGAGAAGAATTGGGATTAATTCTGTTTTAAATGTCTGGTAGAATTCCCCAGGGAAGCCATCAGGTCCAGGGCTCTTATTTGTTGGGAGATTTTTGATCACTGATTCAATTTCTTCACTCGTTATGGGTCTGTTCAGGTTTTCTATTTCTTCCCGTGTGAATTTTGGTAGTGAGTGTGTGTTTAGGAATTTGTCCATTTCTTCTAAGTTGTCCAATTTATTGGCATATAATTTTTCATAGTATTCCCTGATAATTGCTTGTATTTCTGAGGGGTTGGTTGTAATAAGTCCATTTTCATTCATAATTTTGTCTATTTGGGTGCTCTCTCTTTTCTTTTGGATAAGTGTGGCTAGAGGTTTGTCAATTTTGTTTACTTTTTCAAAAAACCAACTCTTGGTTTCATGGATCTGTTCAATTGTTTCTTTGGTGTCTATGTTGTTTATTTCTGCTCTAATTTTTACTATTTCTCTTCTTCTACTGGGTTTAGGGCATTCTTGTTGCTCTGCCTCTAGTTCCTTTAGGTGAGCTGTTAGATTTTGGACTTGCGCTTTTTCTAATCTCTTGAAATAGGCCTGGAGAGCAATGTACTTTCCTCTTAGGACTGCCTTTGCCGCATCCCATAGATTTTGAATGGTTGTGTTTTCATTTTCATTTGTTTCCATATATTTTTTAATTTCATCTCTAATTGCCTGATTGGCCCATTCATTCTTTAGAAGGGTGTTCTTTAACCTCCATGTTTTTGGAAGTTTTCCAGACTTCTTCCTGTAATTGATTTCAAGTTTCAAAGCATTGTGATCTGACAGTGTGCATGGTATGATCTCTATTCTTTTATATTTATTGAGGGCTGCTTTATGTCCCAGTATGTGATCTATCTTGGAGAATGTGCCATGTGCACTTGAGAAGAAAGTAAATTCCCTGGCCTCAGGATGTAAAGTTCTAAATATATCCGTCAGGTCCATCTGGTCCAATGTATCTTTCAAGTCCATTATTTCTTTAGTGATTTTCTGTCTGGTTGACCTATCCATTGCTGTAAGCGGAGTATTAAAGTCCCCTGCTATTAGCACATTCTTATCTATAAGCTTGTTTCTGTTTGTGATTAATTGTTTTAGATATTTAGGTGCTCCCATATTCGTGTGTAGACATTTATGATTGTTAGTTCTTCCTGATGGATGGACCCTGTAATTATTATGTAGTGCCCTTCTTCATCTCTTGTGATTGTCTTTAATTTAAAGTCCAGTTTGTCTGATATAAGTATCGCTACTCCGGCTTTCTTTTGATTTCCTGTAGCATGATATATATTTCTCCATCCCCTTACTTTTAATCTGAAGGTATCTTCCCGTCTAAAATGAGTTTCTTGTAGACAGCATATAGATGGATTTTGTTTTTTAATCCATTCTGCTACCCTATATCTTTTGATTGGAGCATTCAGCCCATTTACATTCAGTGTTATTGAAATATGTGGGTTTAGAGTCTTTGTATCTTTTGTAGGGTTCATGTTTGTGGTGGTGTCTCTGGAATCTTTGTTCCTTGCAACCTTTCCTTCAGAGCATCCCCCTCAGGATTTCTTGTAGGGCTGGCTTCGTGGTGGCAAATTCTTTCAATTTCTGTTTATTTGGAAAGGTTTTTATCTCTCCTTCTATTTTGAATGACAGGCTTGCTGGATAGAGGATTCTTGGCTGCATATTTTTACTGTTCATCACATTGAAGATCTCTTGCCATTCCTTTCTGGCCTGCCACGTTTCAGTAGATAGGTCTGTCACCACTCTGATGGGTTTCCCTTTGTATGTGAGGGCCCTTTTCTCCCTAGCTGCTTTCAAAATTCTCTCTTTGTCCTTGTATTTTGCCATTTTTACGATGATATGTCGTGCAGAAGATCGATTCAAGTTACGTCTGAGAGGAGTCCTCTGAGCCTCTTGTATTTCCACATTGACTTCCTTCCCAGGTCGGGGAAGTTCTCTGCTATAATTTGTTCCAGGACTCCTTCAGCACCTTTCCCTCTCTCTTCCTCTTCTGGGATTCCTATGATACGGATATTGTTGCGTTTGACTGTGTCGCTGAGCTCTCGAATTCTTCTTTCCTGTTCCTGGATCAGTTTGTCTCTTTTTTGTCAGCTTCTTGTTTTTCTATAATGGTGTCTTCTAAATCACTTATTCTCCTTTCTGCCTCTTCAATCCGTGCATTGGAGGCCTCTAATTTATTATGTATCTCATTTATCGCATTTTTTAATTCTTCATGCCTATTTTTATTTTCCATTCTGTCTGTAGCCATAGTTTCTTTGATGTCGCCTATGTTTTTTTCAAGCCCTGCTATTAATTTCACCATTATTATTCTAAAATCTTGTTCACTTATGCTGCTGATATCTGTTTTGAGCAGTTCATTAGCTGTCATTTCTTCTTGGAGTTTCTTTGGAGGAGAGCTCTTTCGTTTCGTCATTTTAGTTAGCTTTCCGGCTCTTGTTGGTTTTAAAGACCTGTTATGCTCTCTGTTTCTATGAGCACTGCTATATCCAAGAAGACTCTTTGACTTTCCAGGGCCTATCCTTTCAGAGATTGTTTTTTGAATGGTATCCCTCGGTCACTCTTGTTGGGACCTTAGTTATTTTATTTTCCTATTCGTAGTGATATTTGGGACTCTTCACCTTGTGTACTCTAGCTTGTTTCTTGAGGTAGCCCTGGAAAAGAAAACAGACAGACAGACACACAGGGAGCAGGAGCACACAAACGCACAGGCTGATTCAACTAACATGCAAAGTGAGAGGGAAAACGAAAAAGTTAATAGAAAAGACGGAGGAAGGAGGGCGAATAGGGAGCATAAAATACATAAAAGGGTCAAAAAGGGGAAAAGAAAAGGAAAAAAGAAGAAAACCGATGGACAAAGAACGGTTTAAAGCATATACCTGGATTTCCCAGCTACAGTTAAATAGCCGTGTGTATGCAGTGCTGGTTGAAGAGCATAGAGAAAAAGAGAGAAGGCAGGGTGAGACAAGGCAGATTTGGAAATAGAATGAACAGGCAGAAGGGATAAGAAACTTTTTTTCAAAGAGGTAAAGGGTAGAATGTGGTTGGATAGGTGAGAGAAGGATGCTGGAATTATCCAGAGAAACTATATAGTCTAATTACTCCTGAGAGAAATAGCTGAAAAAGTCGGTAGGTGTAGAATTTACATTTACAGAATGGACTTGTGATTGTTTAAGCAAGCTGGCGACCAGAGTTAATCAGGTCAGTGTTTTGGGGAAAAAAGCGAGAAAAGAGAAAGAAGAAGAAAAAAAGAGAAAAGAAAGAGGGAAAAAAAAGAAGAAAAAAAAAGGGGGGGAAAAAAGGGAGGAGGGCACCTCTCAGGCAGAGATGGGCGTGGCGTGATCCGATGCCTCAGGCGGGGGTTCTGCCTTGGCGACTGTGGGAAGGAGAGTGACGGTGCTCCAGTCCCTTCTTGAACCCCGCGCTGCAGCTCGCTTTTTTTTTTTTTTTTGGCGTGTCAACTCCCCGTTCCGGGGACGCAGCCGAAGTTGGTTGCACTCTTCAACCCAGGCCAGTTCCAATCTCCAAATCCCAGCCCGCGTCCCGCTGAAGTTGCCTTAGACACAGCTTCCCAGACAACCCCCTCGGGCAATTCCAGGCTCCCTGCTGAGCTCTGGGGGCGGAGTCAGGATCGCTGCTTTCTTCTCTGGTCGGCTCTGGTGCGCATGCGCGGGGGCTTGCCTGCAGCGTCCGCGTAGCCTGAGCCCGCTGGAGTCAGGAAAACCGGGTCTCTCTATGGCTTGTCACCCGAAACACGAACTCACAGGCAAATTTCCCAGTTTTTAGCTTTTTGCCTTCCCTCTCGAGTTCCAGCCAGCCAGGAGCGCAGATGCCTGGTGTCTGCGCGTCTCCTTCAGGGGTCCCAGCCGCCCTGGAGCTACAATGGCGGCAGGCGCGCCGCCGCTGGAGTGAGGAAAACCGGGTCTCTCTATGGCTCGTCACCCGAAACACGAACTCACAGGCAAATTTCCCAGTTTTTAGCTTTTTGCCTTCCCTCTCGAGTTCTAGCCAGCCAGGAGCGCGGACGCCTGGTGTCTGCGCGTCTCCTTCAGGGGTCCCAGCTGCCCTGGAGCTACAATGGCGGCAAGCGCGCCGCCGCTGGAGTGAGGAAAACCGGGTCTCTCTATGGCTCGTCACCCGAAACACGAGCTCACAGGCAAATTTCCAGTTTTTAGCTTTTTGCCTTCCCTCTCGAGTTCCAGCCAGCCAGGAGCGCGGATGCCGGGTGTCTGCGCGTCTCTTTCAGGGATCCCAGCCGCCCTGGAGCTACAATGGCGGCTGGCACGCCCGCGCCGCTTTAAAACCCCACCTCCAGGAGCGGCACAAAGAAGCAGTTTGTGTGCTCAGCCTCCCCCAGGACCAGTTGTCGCGAGGGGACCTGGTTGTGCAGGTATTTGGCAAGTACGGTCTTTCTATGCACCGAGCGGAGATTTTTCTGTCTCAGACTCTCCCCTTTTCCCCTCTCACTCCCCGTAGAGGGTAGAGGGGGATCGCCTCCCACCCTGGAGGCTCCGATCCCGGGCTGATTTTACCTTCCCCGGTTCGCACTCACGTTAGAAGGCTTTCTCAGTGGATTCTGCGTCCTTTTTTCTCCTAGTCTCTCAGGTTTTGTATGGTTTCCAATGGCTTCAGATCTTTTCTGTGTGATGTATGGGCACGAGTGCAAGTACGGAGCTCCTTACTTCTCCGCCATCTTGCCTCCCTCTCCTTGATGATTTTTTTTATCTGTATTCATCAAGGATATTAGCCTGTAGTTCTTTTTGCTGGGTCTCTGTCTGGCTTGGGAATCAAAGTGATGCTGGCTTCATAGAATGAGTCTGGAAGTTTTCATTCCATTTCTATTTTTGATATAGCTTGAGAAGAATGGGTATTAATTCTGTTTTAAACGTTTGGTAGAATTCCCCAGGGAAGCCATCTGGCCCAGGGCTCTTATTTGTTGGGAGATTTTTGATAACTGATTCGATTTCCTCACTAGTTATGGGTCTGTTCAGGTTTTATATCTCTTCCTGTGTGAATTTTGGTAGTGCATGTGTGTTTAGGAATTTGTCCATTTCTTCTAAGTTGTCCAGTTTGTTGGCATATAATTTTTCATAGTATTCCCTGGTAATTGCTTGTATTTCTGAGGGATTGGTTGTAATAAATCCAATTTTATTCATGATTTTGTCTATTTGGGTGCTCTCTCCTTTCTTTTTGAGAAGCCTGGCTAGAGGTTTATCCATTTTGTTTATTTTTTCAAAAAAACAACTGTTGATTTCATTGATTGGTTCAATTTTTTTTTTATTCTATATTGTTTATTTCTGCTCTGATTTTTATTATCTCTCTTCTCCTCCTGGGTGTGGAGTCCTCTTGTTGCTCTCCTTCTAGTTCCTTTAGGTGCACTGTTAGATTTTGTATTTGCGCTTTTTCTAATTTCTTGAAATTAGCCTGGAGTGCAATATACTTTCCTCTTAGGACTGCCTTTGCCACATTCCATAGAGTTTGGATTGTTGTATTTTCATTCTTGTTTGTTTCCATATATTTTTAGATTTCTTTTCTAATTGCCAGGACTAGCCCATTCATTCTTTAGTAGGGTGTTCTTTAACTACCACGTTTTTGGAGGTTTTCCAGACTTCTTCCTGTGATTGATTTCAAGTTTCATAGCATTGTGATCTTAAAGTGTGCATGGTATGATCTCGATTCTTTTATATTTATTGACTAATAAATAAACCATCATACTTTATGACCCAGTATGTGATCTATCTTGGAGAATGTGCCATGCACACTTGAGAAGAAAGTGAATTCCATGGCCTCAGAATGTAGAGTTCTAAATATACCTGTCAAATATAACTGGTCTAATTTGTCATTCAAGTCCATTGTTTCTTTAGTGACTTTCTGTCTAGTTTATCTATCCATTGCTGTAAGTAGAGTATTAAAGTCCCCTGCTATTAGAACATTCTTATCCTTAAGATTGTTTCTGTTTGTGATTGTTTTATGTATTTGGGTGCTTCTGTATTCGGTGCGTAGACACTTATAATTGTTAGCTCTTCCTGATGGATAGACCCTGTAATTATTATATAATACCCTTCTTCATCCCTTGTTACTGCTTTTACTGTAATATCCAGTTTTTCTGATATAAGTATGTCTACTCCAACTTTCTTTTGACTTCCAGTAGCATGATAGATACTTCTTCATCCCCTTATTTTCAATCTGAATGTGGCCTCAGGCCTAAAATGAGTCTCTTGTAGACAGTAAATAGATGGATTTTGTTATTTTATCCATTCTGCTATTCTGTGTCTTTTGGTTGGAGCATTTAGCTCATTTTCATTGAGTGTTATTATTGAAAAATATGGGTTTAGAGTCATTGTGTTCTCTGTAGGATTCCTGCTTGTAGTGGTGTCTCCGGTAACTTTTTTCCTTGCAACAGTTCCCTCATAGAGTTGCCCTTAGGATTTCTTTTAGAGCTGGTTTAGTGGTGATGGATTGTTTCAATTTTTGTTTATTTGGGAAGACCTTTATCTCTCCTTCTATTCTGAATGACAGACTTGCTGAATAGAGGATTCTTGGCTGCATAATTTTTCTGTTCATCACATTGAAGATTTCCTGCCATTCCTTTCTGGCCTGCCAAGTTTCAGTTGATAGGTCTGTCTCCCTTGTATGTTAGGGCCCTTTTATCCCTACCTGCTTTCAGAATTCTCTCTTTGTCCTTATATTTCGCCAGTTTCACTATGATATGTCATGCAAAAGTTCGATTCAAGTTTCGTCTGAGGGGAGTTCTTTGTTCCTTTTGGTTTTCAATGTCTGTTTCCTACAGCAGATTGGGGAAATTCTCTGCTATAATTTGTTGAAGGACTCCTTCAACGCCTTTCCCTCTCTCTTCCTCGTCTGGAATTCCTATGATACAGACATTGTTCCATTTGATTGTATGACTCAGTTCTCCAGCTCTCCTTTCATGCTCCTGGGTCAGTTTATCTATGTTTTTCTTGGTTTCCCTTTTTTCTATAATTGTGTCTTCTAATTCACTAATTCTCCTCTCTGCCTTTTCAGTCCGTGCATTGGATGCCTCCATTTTATTATGCACCTCATTTATAGCATTTTTTAATTCATCACAGCTGTTTTTAAACTCCATAGTCTTTGTAGCAGTGGCTTTTCTGATGTCTTCCATGCCTTTTTCAAGTCCAGCGATTAATTTGATGACTATTTTTCTAAATTTTTGTTCAGTTATGTTGTTTATATCTGTTTTGAGCAGTTCTTTAGCTGTCATTTCTTTCTAGAATTTCTTTAGAGGAGAGTTCTTCTGTTTCGTCATTTTGGCTAGCTTTCTGTCTCTTGTCAGTCTTAAAAGCTTGTTTTGTGCTCTGCATCTGTGAGTACTGCTATATTAAAGAAGGCTCATTGACTGTCCAGGGCCTGTCCATTCAGGAAGTGTTCTTTTAATGGTGTGTCTTGGTCTCTCTTGTTGAGACTTTGGTTATTTTATTTCTCTACTCATAGTGGTATTTGGGACTCTCCACCATGTGTACTTTGGCTTGTTTCTTGTGGTATCCCTGGAAGAGAAAACAGACAGATGCACAGGGAACAAAGGCACACAAACGCACAGACAGATCCAACAAACAAGCAAACCGAAAGGGAAAAAGAAAAAAGAAAAAAAAAAGAAAAGGAAAAAAAAAACCCAAATGACAAAGGACAGTCTAAAAGCATAAAACTAGAATTCCCAGCTACAAATAAAGAGCAGGGTATATGCAGTGCTGAAGGAAGAGTATATACAAAGAGAGAAATGACAGGGTGGGGAGAAAGTGAAATTGGACAGTGAGCAGTCAGAGAGACTAAGAGGCTTAGTTCAGAAAGAGAAAGAGGAAAATATGGTAAGAGGTGAGGAGAAAGAAATGAAGATAATGTTACTCAGCGAAACTATATAGTCTGATTACTCCAGAGAGAGAAGGAGAGAGAGAGAGAGAGAGAGAGAGAGAGAGAGAGAGAAAGGTAGTGATGGAGGTGTAGAATATACATGTAGAGAATGGATTAAATGCGACTGTTTAAGCAAACCAATGATTAGAGTGCCCAGTCCAGCAGAGGACAGGGATTCGAATGAGAGAAAGGAAAATATATATGAATAGAAAGAATTGATCTAGAATTAATCACGGCAGTGCGTCCATGTTGGTTCTGCCTTGGGCTCCAGTAATAAAAAAAAAAAAAAAAAAAGCAGCTCTTTGGTGGGGGATGGGCATGGTTTAGTGTAGGCAGGTATTAGCCTCTACTGCGGTACTGTGGGCGCTCCCTGAGGTCCTGCCTTGGTGGTTGTGGGGAGAAAAATGGCAGTGCTCCAGTCCCTTCTCAAAGCAAGTGTTGCAAATTACTCTTTGGAGTCTGATGATCTCCCTGTCCCATGGACGTAGCCAAGGTGGGCCGTGTTCTATGTCCCAAGTCCTGCCTTGTTTCCAGGTCTTAGTCTGTGTGCTTTATTGATACCTGCCAAAATATAATTCCTCAGGATGGGCCGTTTCCCAGCCAGGGATTGAGCCAGGAGAGCAGCAGCGTTATTTCTCCTGGTGCCGCTTGGGACCAGGCACCCAGCCCAGAGTCAGCACCACAGCTAGAAAATGGGTCATTCTTCCTCCTGAGCCGAGGTTTTTCTCTTTTCCAGGGACAGTTCTATGAGCAGTGTCAGCTGCTCTTTCTCTTCCCCTCCACTCTCTGCGGCTCTCTGTGAAGGGGGTTCCGTCCCCTCCCTCCATGTCTCTGGGCCCCTGCCTGTTTTTATCTTCCCCAGTTCGTACTCACGCACCTATGAGGTTGTCTTCTTAGTGGACTCTGTCTCTTTTCCTCCCAGATTCCTGCGGTTCAGTGTCCTGTGGCTTCAGGCCTTCTTTTGCCATAGAGTTTTGTACTGGTTCATAGACTTTCTTGTGGAGTGACTGCAGAACAACTTGTTGTTTAATCAATCCTTCTTTGATTTCTTCATTGCCTCTGGTTTGCTCTGTTCCTTTTCCTGTGATGAGATCAGCAATTTTCCTAGCTTCCTCCTTTCTAAATAAATCAGTATTGTTCATGTTGAAATAATATTTTCTTAAATGTTAACACATTCTACCCCTTTCCATCTTATTTGCCGTGCTAGTTCCTTCACTGCACACAGAATATGAAATATATTTAGATATAATTGGGTCACAGATTATTAAATAACCAGCCTCTCAACTTTGTCCTGTAAAATTTCCAGATGCACAGACACGTTTCATTTTCTGCCTGCCACTGCAAAGCGTTTCTCCTCATGGAGATTAACTGAATGGAAATTTGTTCATGATTTGAATTTATTCAGTGGTAGATACCTCTTATTTATTCACCCCTCTTTGAAGTCCTTTTTAGGCCCCCAAACTGGATTTGTAATAGGTTCCTATTTCGATTGTTTATTTTTTCATTTTCAGTGTCTTCCTCACATGCACTGGCCTTGGATCTCTTCAACTATTCCATTATTACTAAGCTGTTTCCTTTCATCCTTCCTTCCTTTTTTCCCCCTCTTTCCCTTTCTTCCTGTCTTCCACTCTCTCCTTTCTCCTTTCCTTGCTTCTCCCTTTAAAAAAATTATTTAAATGAATACTTTGAAACTGATTGACCAATAGATTCCCTCATTCTGGGAATTGTTGGTCAGTCACTTAGGTTCATGTATAAGGGTTCCATTTCTACCTTTTTTCTGGGTCTCTGGATTTTTTTTTTTTTTTTTTGTCTTTTCCACAAGAAGTAATAGTGACATAGCAACATGATCTAGCCTTTCAGGGGCAGAACTATGAGATGACTGGCCTGTGTCCCCAGCTAGCTCTGAGATGTGTATTTCCTAGCAGCTTAACCTTTCTGTACGTTGAACAGAGAGAGTGAGAGGGAATTTAGTTCTGTTATTAAAAGCAGACTTTCTGGCTACAGACTGGTTGAATCCTGGCTTTGCCATTTACCAGTGTATGACCTTAGGTAAATTTTTGAACTTCTCTGTGCTCACTTTACTTTAAAATGAGAAGATATAGGAGCTCCTTGGTTGCTCAGTCGGTTATCATCTGACTTCGGCTCAGGTCACGATCTGACAGTTCGTGGTTTCGAGCCCAGCATTGGGCTCTGTACTGACAGGCAGCTCAGAGCCTGGAGCCTGCCTTCGGATTCTGTGTCTCCCTCTCTCTCTGACCTTCCCCTGCTCATGCTGTCTCTCTCTGTTTCTCTCTCTTTCAAAAATAAATAAAACATTAAAAACAAAATTAAAAAAATAAAATGAGAAGATATTAATAACATCTAATGAATCAAAGTGCTGAGTGGTTTAAAGTCAATAATAGATGAGAATTCTTAAAAATCTTTTATATACTCCAGCTTTTATTATTGAGTGAGAATTATATTCAGATTTCTGTAAGAGGAAAATTAACATTTTTATCATTATAAAAATGCCTAACTTAGAAACAAATGTTAAAACAATCCAGTCAGTCTGCTAATCATTTAAGCAATGAATAAAGAACTGTATAACTTCGACAGTACTAAATGGAAATGTAAAACTCTTGAAAAATGTCTTTCTGCATTAGAAAACATTTTATTGACTATTAAAAGATTGTATATTTGTACTAGAAGAGGGTTGTTTCACTTATCTATTGCTGGGTAACAATCACCCCCAAATCTGGAGGCATAAAACAACACCATTTTATTTTTTCATGGATTCTGTGGGTCAGTTATGAGTTATGCAGACAGAGTACAGTAATGTGGACAGAGCACAAAGCAGATCTTTCTCTGCTCCAAATGTCTGTGGTCTCACCTGGGAAGATTCTGATGTCTGGGGATTGGAATTGTCAAGAGTCTTCCTCACTTACATGACTGGCAATAGATAAATAGATTGGGCTGCGGGAAATAAAGGTGTGGGCCAGCTGAGATAGTTGACTGGTTTGTCTACTTGTATCCTTTCCATGTGGTTTAGACTTCTTCACAACATGATGGCTTCAGACTACTCAGACTCCTTACTTGGCAACTCAAGTCTCCAAAAATAAGTATTCCAGAGAAGAAAGGAAAGCTGCAATATCTTTTATGGCCCAACTTTCCAAGTACATACTAATATTTCCACAAACTGTATTTATTGAAGTAGTCGTAAGCCAGACCAATTTTAAGGAATGGGGACATAGATCCCACATGATAAAGAGAGAAATATCAAAGAATTGTAACTATATTTTAAGACACCACAAGGGGCTATCGAGAGAAATTCATTCTTGTTGCATCTGGTCCTTATTTGTTTACATGAAAACATAGGACTAAAAGACGACTAAAGGAAAGAAAGTCTTTTAATTTATCTATAATAAAAATAGTGCTATCTCCATGATCCTTTCTTATTTATGCTAAACTTAGTGTTTTTTCTTATTTAAATACTTGTTTCTGTTTTTTAAGCTCTCTTCCATTCCCTGATTACATAGTTAACATGTTTTGTAGTAAATGCAAAGTGCATATAAACATATAGGAAGCAGAACAGTGCTTCCATCCATCTTCCCACCAGTAGTTACTGCCAAGAGGAAAGAAATGTTAATATTCTAACATATTATCTCTCTCTGTTGTTTACTATGATAGTTTTACACATATTCTGTAATACTATGCACACAATATATATTAACTGTTTTTTTAATTTGACATTTTGCTGTAAGCACTTTTTAAATATTACTAAAAGTTATATGTATTTTTTCTCTCTCTACATATGTTATTATTAGGCTTAAAGTGAAACAATTAAGGGGCACCCGGGTGGTTCAGTCAATTAAGTGTCCAACTCTTGATTTTGGCTTATGTCATGATCTCATGGTTTGTGAGTTTGAGCCTTGCCTTGAGCTCTGTGTTGGCAGTGCAGAACCTGCTTGGGATTCTCTTTCTCCCTCTTTCTGCCCCTTCCACTCTCTCTCTTTATCAAAATAAATAAACTTAAAAAAAAAATTTGGGACACTTGGGTGGCTCAGTTGGTTGAGTGGCTGACTTTGTATCAGGTCATGATCTCACGGCTTGAAAGCTCATGAGTTTGAGCCTTGCATCAGGCTCTGTGCTGATAGCCTGATCTGAGCCTAGAGCCTGCTTTGGATTGTGTCTCCCTCTCTCTCTGCCCCTCCCCTGCTCATGCTCTGTGTGTCTCTCTGTCTCAAAAACAAACATTCAAAAAATTTTTTAATAAAAAAATAGTAAAATTTAAATTTAAGTTAAAACAAGACATGCTCGGGGCGCCTGGGTGGCTTAGTCGGTTAAGCGTCCGACTTTTGCTTAGGTCGTGATCTCGCGGTTCGTGGGTTCGAGCCCCGTGGTGGGCTCTGTGCTGACTGCCAGCTCGGAGCCTGGAGTCTATTTCAGAGTCTGTGTCTCCCTCTCTCTCTGACCCTCCCCTGTTTATGCTATCTCTCTCTCTCCGAGAAATTTAAAAAAAAAATTAAAAAAAATACATGCCCATAATAAAACATCAATGTACACAGGTGTGTAAAATTAAAAGAAAGCCTCTTCCCTAACCCAAGCTGTTGTCTATAAATAAATAACGTTTTTTTCAAAGTGTGATTTTTATTGCATTTATTATTTTACAACCCATTTTCTGTTAATGTTAGTAAATTTTGAACTTTCTCTGTTAGCATACATAGATTTATCTTTATTTAGATACTTCCTAATCCATGTTTTCTAATGTTTGATACTATAAAAGGCTGCAAGAAACATAATTTTTTTTTTATATTGTCTGGACATTTGTAAAAGCTTTTCTGTAGGGTAGACACCAAGAGGTAAAAATATTGACTTAAAGGACTGATCATTTATAATTTTGATAATACAGAATTTGTAATCATCTGTTTTGTTACATAATATTGTTTGCATAGTATGCATTGTTGCGTAATAGTCCCATATAGGTTGTAATTTAATTTCTTTAATCATTTCGCCAGATTTGGATATAGGTTGTCTGAAGTGATAAATAATGCTGCATGAATATTCTCATGATGAAATCTTTTTAGCATTTACTATTTTTAAATATTAATATATTTAGAATTACATTAAGAGTCACTTTTATGAAGGAAATTTGTCATCATAACATGAATATTTTAAAGACTCCTCATTCATACCACTAAATTGATTTTTCAGAAATGTTGCATGAGTTTATGTACCTGTTATGTGCAAAACTTTGAACTTGACATCATGCTAAAATGTTGCTATAAAATGTTACGGCTTGCTCTTAATTTCCTATACTTAACATTAATAACACCTTGTTAAAATGGGTGAGCATTTGTCCAGAAAATGATGAATACTTTTCGAGTGATTCATATATTACTTAAAATTTCATGGATTCTTAGGCAGAATGCCCTCTGTTGTTCCTTGGCAGTTGCTTCTTACTGCTACAACAGTTGGGAAGTCTGATATGTATAGTTGGGTCAGGAGAATTGTCTTGGTATGGGACTATTGTACAGGAATATGAAATAAAAAATGCTCAACTACAGAAATAATCTTTTTCTTTAGAGGATAGAAATGTTAGAAATTATCTCTAAACATGGTCGCCATGTTTGTAACTAAATTCCAAACTTTGGAGCCTGTATTTTATTACTTTATATTTTTTCTTGTCCTTTGGATAAAACAAAGGCAATATTTTTGGATCTTTTGAGAGAAATATTTTTAGTTTAAGATATAAATAGAGGCCTGTATTTCCAGCCATCCTAAGTCTTGACTTTTTTCCTTTTATCTTGAGATCACTCACTGATCATTTAGTTCCCATTGCTGTGGATGCTTAATTTTATTCAGTTTGGGTATATATTAGTATTTTATATCACAATAAGGTTCTCAACTCAATAAACACAGAAATTATTCCATGATAGTAATAGAAAAGGACCTTGACTATAATGGGTTCTTCATTCATTTGATATACTCTTGTTTGGCACATATTCTATGCCATTCACTGTGCTTGTTCTGGAGACTCTATGAGAAGACATAGCCTTAGTGTCCAATAGTCATATAATTTCTTGTATTTTCCAGCTTCTGTTGCAGTCGGGTTGCCACCATGTAATTGGTTCTGACCGGCAGACTCTGAATATTTAACTGGGCTAAGACAGTTAAGAATTGGTGTGGCATGACCATTTCTCTCTTACCCTGATGTGGCAACCTGGGAAGCCAAATATTGAGATGATGACTTGAGAAGGTGGGGTGTCATTCCTGAGTCATCATTCAGGAAGTGGAAGTCCTTACCATGGACACCAACCAGACTTAGTGTGAGTGAAAAATGAACTTCTGTTGTTTTAAGCAACTGTGATTTTTTGACTTTATTTGTTTCTACAGAAAAACCAATTCTATCTTGAGAAAGTTCCCTTAAGCAGCTTATGGTCTATGTGAAGTAAGGATATGTATGTTTACCTTTTGATTATGTGGTTGGGAAATAGAATGACCTGTAGACTTCATATTCTCAGACTGAATAAGAATTCAACATGATTAGTTTCCCTGGGTTTTGGACTCTACTTTAACTGTCTGTGAGCTTGAGGAAAAACACGACCTCCCAGGGCTGTAATTTCCTCATTTGTAAGGGAGGGGGGCAGGCCATTTTTCTTGCTCTAACTGCATCCCTGGTTTGTAAACAGCTGTTCAGAGTAGAAGAAACAGAGACCATAAGGACATTCATATCTTTATAAAAAGAGGTACTTTTCTGTGATTTATTGGTTAGGCCCTCACAACACTACACTTGAAGTAGCAGATGGAGGCAGGAAGGGCCATTATCTTCTAACTCAAACAAATCTCTCAGTCTGTCTTTAGGGCAGCCATGAAAATTTGTTGCAATACATTCTTTATATCAACAAGGATACGTTTTCTTCAGAAAGAGAATACTCACAAGTCTGTCAAACTCCTACTGAAACTTCCATGTCATATATTGCATCTTAGGGCAATCTTTTCTTCAATATCTTTACATTGCCTTACACAAAGACAGTTATCCATTACCTCCTATGTGTTATCTCTTCAGATACTCTTTCATTATTTTACTTACTACCTGGTATTTTATTATTGTTTTTTAAAACAGCTATTTCTGCTCTACTGGACAGTACATTTCATAAGAAAAGAACTTTTCTTCATTATATCCCCAGGATCTAATCTAGTGGCCAACATCTTGTAGTTTCCTAATAAATACTTCTTAAATAATTGAATGACAAGCAAGTGAATCCTTCACTGTTAATCAACATTTCCTGGTAAACCTGACTTGAAAGTGGATGCAACAGTGCAGTGACACCAGTCAGTTTGCTATTGCCATAATCTCCTCCTCACCACTTTTTTTCTTTTAAGAGATGGGCCATTTCCGGGTGATCTGCCATGCAGTTGAATTACAGATCATGTTTTAGCTTTGACTTCTTAGCTTGTTTTGCAAGGGAGTCAGGAGATTTAATACATTTGTGTTGCTAAAGAGCTTGCGATCTGCTCAGGAAAGTAACTTTAGAATGCCTAAGTGCTTAGTATCATAATATTTATTGAGAATTGATGAATAGAATTCTTAAAATAGCCTTGCTCATTGTGGTATCAATGAAAGCATGTTATACTAAATCCCATTTGTCTTGGATATAGGATTTCTGCAAGATGAATGGAAAGAGGAAATTAGTGGATTTTGGAGTGGATTGTATGAGAATGAACAATTTCTTTAAAGGGTCTCTTTTCTTAAAGTGATACATGCTAGAAAAAAAATGCCTTTAGCTGCACCTACTTGGACCTGGTAATTACAAGTCTAATAAATGGGCAAATCCCATATGCTGCTAAATGGAGAGTGTGAAAAGAACCTCTACTTTGATTTCTGTCCTGGGATGGGGCAGAAGAACCACTGAGGATGTTTCCTTTGCAGGGTCTCTAATGTAGGGCATGTCATTTATGGATGTATTCATTCTCCAGGAGAAGAAAGGCTTCATTTTTATAGTTGTTTGGAGTTTTATAGCCTTTGGTATTTATGTCAGGCATGGATTTTTAAAAAGTGAACAAATATATCTTCAATGCTGAGGAAGGATTTGGTGGTCAGAGCAATTGCTGGCTGAGAGGTGGTAGGATAGTCACCTTCATTTGGGGGAACTTGGATGGTGACACAGGGAGATAGCTAGAGGGGAACAAGATTGATGGTGCTAAAAATTCTCTGAAGTGTGTTTCAAACACCTAGTCTAAAATATGCCCTTCTCACTAGAGTCAACAAAAAAGGTAGGGCTGCTTCTGCTCTTATATCCATTCTTTGTATTACCTTCTGGTTATGCAGTTTTCTCTACAAAAGTTCTCTTGATATTCATTTAAATCTCATTTTACTTATATAAAAAATATAGAGAGATTGTGGTTCAGTAACCCCCAAAGACCTGCCTTCTTCCAGTGTTAAGAAATGAATATCCTAAAACAGACAAGCTAGCCTAGTTTTTGTTGTAGGAGAGTACTTATCACCATCTTCATTCACAAATTCCTATAGACAATCCATTCTATGTAATAATAGTTATAACAATAGTAACAGTTTTTGAAAGCTTACATAGAGGTTCTCACATTGGGACCATTCAGGACTTTCATAGTTACAGTATAGCAGAAACAAAAATAGCATCTAAGTCTTACAAAGTCAATTTAGAACTCTATCAGAGTGATTGCTTAGTAGTCACCTATGCTTAGAAAGACAGGTTTTGATGACCATTAGCTCCTCTGATTGGAGTAAGGGAAATATTTCAACCATCAGGAGAGTAGTAGGTATGACTGGGTGTGAATGCAGGTAGATTTGTTATGCTTGCCAAACAAGTGTGTACTGGAGATGGTGAGTAGAAAATAATTTTAGCTGGATGACATTGATATTCTCTTTAAAGAAGAAGGTGAAGTCTTCTCCTGAGAGTGGGCAAAAATGAGGGCTTAAAGAATGTGGTTTTTACTTGACTGTGGGTTATCAGATGTGTTTTCAAATTATAACAGGTGTCAACTTTGGTAAGTTACAAAACAATTTTATTCTTCATCATTATTATGATAATAAATCCTCTAGGTCTGTGACTTCATCAGACAGTACATATGCTTATAGAATGGTGGAGAATTGGTTGATATTGAGATATCATTTTGAAAGCAATATTTAATGTAGTGTTGGGATGCATGGGCCCTAATATTACTTGCAATTGGAAAATTTGTGGACAGTGAATTTGTGGGCCTCAGTGAATTCTCATTAACTCCGAAAAGCCAGAGGGAAGATAGAAGAGGTTGACACCTCTTGGTGCTGCATATCACTCTTCCACTGCCCCATGAAAATTGGACAGGCAGCGATTTCTACATTCTTCATAGAATTTCAGGGATGATTGTATCAAGAGTGAAACAATTTTTTTACTTTTTAATTTTGTTGCATTCTCTCTCTTGGAAGATTTACATTGAAAAGACTCTTTGTATGTAGCTTATCTGTTCATGATTTTAGCAATTTGTCTGCATTTCTATTCTGAATTTAAACTATTACCCTTTAGAAGCTTTTCATGTCACGTTGAAAAAAAACCCTTCTCTTTTTTATAGCCATAAAAAGAGCAGAAGTAGATATTGCTATTCAGTAAGGAGTGGATATCATTAGCTTAGCACATCAGAAATCCTCTGAATATAGAAAGATTTCTTCTGAAATGATATAAAAATTAGAGTATTTAGCAAAGAATACCATTGTCATAAGCACTTATTGCAAAGAAGAATTTGAACCTTTAATTTCTTACTTCTGTTTTTTGAAGTGATAAGCAGGGAAAGTTTAGTGTCAATACTTATAAAAGTACATTTTCCTTACTAAAGCAGTAGCATGGCCTTCTGGGTAATGATGCAAATTAAAATTTAGTAGGACTGGGTTCTTTCAAACTCAACTATTGCCTGACCTTGTTAATGCTGTTTACTCTCTTCAAGCCTCAATCTCCCCATCTATAAAGTTGGACTCATAATGATCTTGCATTTACACACTCCTTTGAGGATTATAAAGGGAAGGTACTATATAAACCAGGAGCTTTTTATTCTTTATAGTTTTCAACTGAGAGTATTACTTAGCAAGGGTTCCGAACAGATCAATGAGGAGCTAGGAAGTAGGATTTTAAAAGAAAGTTTAAACTAAAAGTTTTGCAGAGAGCAGATATTTATATATCATTTTATGTAATCCCATTGACTTTCAATATATGTTTGGAAATGTTTCTATAGGAAAAACCAAATGGCCCCAACTCATAAGAAGAGATTTTACTTGAGAATCCTGCTACTCCAGTTTCGGGAATATTTAGCATTTGTCAAATGTAAAATCTGGTTATATTTAATGCTCCTAATCCCACTGTGGTAAGTTGTTAGATGACCATCCTATATAACCACACATATATTTAAAAAACATGTTGGACACTAATTATTATCTTATTGCATGTCCTTACTATCTCAACTGAAGTTCATCTTTCTGAGTTATGAGATGTCAGTAGTTGATTAGTAAACATCCTCAGTATGCAAAGGAGGGTATATTTTCAGAACAGATGTCTGCATTTAACATAATAACAGACCTCTTTAATGTCAGTGGGTGTTGGTTTCAGAACTAGACCAAAAGAGGATTCCAACAACGACAGTATTGATGAAACCAGAACATTGATGAAATAGAACATTGTTTAATAAAAGTTACCTGAGTCAGATGTAATCCAGGTAAGAGAGAATTGTTATCTGGAGGACAATAGATAATCCTAAACAAAAATAATTTGATAAGGCTTCTGGATATATGATGGTTAATTGTGAATGGTTGGTTTAGCTGTCTATCATCTCAAAAGTAATGGTAAGGAATAACACTAGATACTGGGATGCTGGTAAGTAAAAAATCAAACCATCTGTATGTGCAAAGAAGTTCTTAAGAAAAGGATCAACAAAATAAGAACAATAATAGAATCATAATTTGGTAATTAAAGATCTTCAGGATAGTAGAACTACACAGCCTTTAAATGGGTAAAAAATATGCCAGGAGAAACAATGACTGGAAGGATAAAGCAAATTATTGAAAAGAGCAAGGGAATGAAAGAGAAAGGGAAATATGTTAGAATTTATCATTTATGAAAGACTGACAGCACCATATTGAAAACTTCTGGGATATTTTTATGTTATTTGGTGAGGGGAAAAATGATTTTATGTGCAGTATGCAATCATATTTTATAATGAAAACTTGGGGAATTTCCTTTCTATCATTTTGAGGGAGACGATGTAGAGATGTCTTCTTGTCATCAGTGGCTCCGAGCATAAATGATACTTGGCTTGAGGTATTAAGAAACGGTGGAGACTGGTGAAGTGTGGGATGCTGGCTATATTTAGAGGAAAGGGGATGGACTCTCTGACCCCTTCAGTTCTAAGTTCTTGCCTATAAGTAAGTTTCTTTACACTATATTCAGGACAAAATAAAATTTGGCTTCCTTGACTAACAGATCACCTAAGAGAAGCAAGGCTCACAGGAACACAGGTATTTCAAAGCCTAAAAAGTAACAACTCATTTCCACAATGGTACTTTTTTCTAGGAGCATTTGGTGCCCTATTGCTGATTCCAGGCAGCATAAACTTTGTATAGCTGACATTTTCTGACTCAACTCCCGCTATAATTGAAATTACTTTATTAAACAAGCTTGAATCATTTCAATTACTTCGTGGCCTGGAGTGCTGGTGGCATACATGATGACTACATGCTGATTAAATTAGAGCTCGTACACCCCAGAAAGATGTGCATACCAGAAAATGGCTTTCTCTTTCTTCAGTATAAAAAAGCCCTCTCTAATTCATATTCACTGGCTAGATCCCTTTGGGTTGTATATTAATATTCATAAGATAAACCACATAGCTAAAGCAGAAGATTAAAGTCAAGTCTCTTAATAAAGAAGCAAGAGTAATGACTACAGTAAAATCTCCAAAAATGCCATTATCCCCCTGAAGAGTGAACACTACTACTGTACATGTGTTGAAGCTGAGCAAGAGAACAATAAAAAATGAATTACTGCAGTGATTTGGATTTTAAATACGCTAGAGAGGAATGAGCAAACACAAACACTTAGACCAGTTGAAAAGAATATCAGGATCAGATGGTTGTACACCAGCTTAAGAGTAGAGTGTACAGTTCAACTTATTTTGATATTCAAATAAATTTGTGCTTTTTTTTTAGCACTAAAAATTATTTTCCTTAAATAGACTGTATGATTTTCTCTTGGATTCGGTACCAAATTCTGAGGACTGAAGTAAACTAAATCACTAACCATAGAGCTGTCCTGTTAATTCTTTCTAGTTTATCTACTACTGTACTTTTGCTCTTCTTTGGCCATTTGTATTGATCTCTTCTTGATGAGATGAGAAAGTTATATCTCCATAGATGCTACCTTACCTTATTCCCTCCTTTCCTTCCTTCCTCAGATATTTACTAAGGCCCCATTTTGAGCTGGGTACTTTTGTAGGAGCTGGGGATCCGCAACTGACAGACAAAGCTTCTGCCCTTAGGAAGCTTATATTCTAGTGGGAAAACAATAAACATTGAAACCAGTTATAAATATTTCAGAGAGTAAGAAGTACTGTGAAAAAAACCAAAACTGATAAGGGTACTAGAGGTGATTTTGTTGTTGACGGGAGTGGCTATTTTAGGCAGAGATACAAAGGAAGACCTCTCTCTGAGAAGGGGATATTTAGGAAGAGAATATTTGCGTATTTATGCCATTATAATAATACAATTTTTTTTTTATTTCTAGGAGAGAGAGAGAGAGAGAGAGAGAGAGAGAGACAGCGTGAGCAGGGGAGGGTCAGAGAGAGAGGGAGTCACAGACTGAAACAGGCTCCAGGCTCTGAGCTGGCAGTCAGCACAGAGCCCGACGCGGGGCTCGAACCCACGAACCGCGAGATCATGACCTAAGCGGAAGTCGGACGCTTAACCGACTAAGCCACCCAGGCGCCCCTATAATAATACAATTTTATTTTTGTATCATGCATTAGAGTTTATAGACCACTTTTAAATAAAGTATATTATTTAATTGTCATATCAGTTTTGTGAGATCAGAATTATGATCTCAATTTTCTAAATGAAGCTAAGAAAGCTTAAGTGACTTGTCCCAAATTTCATAGCCAATGTGTGGCAAGATTTAGGTCCATGGCTTATTTTACAAAGGTAATTTTACTATGACAGAGAAAATTTTGGGATTTAAATAAAACCTAAAATCCTACTGCCACAAAAATATTATTTTTGCACAACTCCTTTCAATCCATATGTGTGTGTGTGTGTGTGTGTGTGTGTGTCTGCATGAATGCACAAGCCTGTGTAGTGATTTAGAAAGAATTGAACTCTTTCAAAAATTTGTTATTCAGTAACTAGGTTATACATTAACATTTGGTCAAAACCAATTTATGTAGGAACAATGACAGTCATTTCTGTAATTTGCAAGATGTGCCTCTCATGTCACAAGGCATATGTTAATCCTATAGTCTAGTTCCTCCAAAACACTTAGTCGATCATAGTTAGAGGGTAAAATGGCCGCCTCAGTGTAGTAATTTATTTCTTAATGGCTATAAAATGAGGTACTAGACATAACCTATATGCAAACCACATGTTTCTTTTCTTTTCTTTTTTAAGTAGCCTCCATGCCTATCATGAAGCCCAACATGGGGCTTGAACTCTTGGCTCCTGAGATCAAGACCTGAGCTAAGAACAAGACCTGAGCTGAGATCAAGAGTCGGATGCTTAATCAGCTGAGCCACCCAGGCACCCCACAAACCACATGTTCCATAATTCTGGTTAATTGAGTAATATAATATAAAAATGTCCAATTCTTTTAGAATTGCAGTCAATTTCTCCATTTATGTATTTTTAATAACTTTACATGACATTATTTGCTAAGTGGCTCAGTTGTTTTCTTACCCTTAAGTGTTAGTACAATTTCCATTTATTAAAACAATCTCCTCACTTCTAAAAGCTCCTCTTGCTTCTGCCAGAGCTTAAAGGAGTTGCATCTTCATTTTTTTGAAGGAAGCTTTTCTATGGAAGCCTGCCCCAGGAAGAGGGAACAGCATATACAAAAGCCTGGAGACTGATACTTAGGGAGAGAAGAAGGGTGACAAAAGATGAAGACTGAATAGCACACAGAGAGAGGCCATATCTGGAGGGACATTGATGCCATGCTAGAGAGTGTGCACTTTCTCAGGATGATGGGGGGTCTTGGAAAAGTTTTAAGCAAGAAATGGACAAATTGACTTAATTCTTTTGATTACGCTTCAAGTGTTATTGTCTTTTTAAACCTCCTAGAAATTTCCTAAGAAACTGGCTTTATTTATTATGTGGGAGGGTCTTTTTGTACTCAACCCTAAGGCATATTAATAGACATAACCAAAATAGTTTTTTCCTTTTCTTCTGAGCATAGTTTCTGCTGTTACTGAAGAAATTTGATAAGCTCTGAAAAAATATGTATTTATATTTTCACATGTGCTTTTCAACTACTTAAGAGTTTAGTGCATCCATGTTCATGTACTTGGGAGTATTCATTCCATCATTTTAGACAGCTCCATTTCTCCTCCTTTCATTTTCTTATCTCCTTCTTGGAAAGCAGCAATTAAATTCAGTCCTGTATCAGAATTAGAAAGTAGCAGTAATATTCCTGGTATTATCATTTGGGTTCACACCGTTTTAAACTATAGTCTTGAAAAAGATTGAAAAATTGGGTTTTGGGATTAAACACTGACTGACTCACCAGTAGTTACCTTCCTGTGGAGATTAATATTTTCTTCTGTGTGAGGAAAAGAATGACTTACAAGATATGTTTGACTGAGTATTAGAGAGCTGGAGCTCTTAAAATGGCTTTACCTCATAATAATAGCTGTAATATATTGTCTTCCCGTCTCTCACATACATATAAAAATGTAATTGGCAAAACAACTCTATAAAGTAGGTACTATCCTCTACTTCCAAGGGCTACGGAAGTTAAGAATCTTGTTACAAGTCATACAGAAGAGATAGAACCTGGCTTTGAACCAAGTTCTGACTTCTGAGATGCTGCTTCTAACCATGCCATTCAACTCTACCGTTTGAACAAGCCAACGTGAGGCAAATTAACCTTTGTGGACTCCAGTTTTTATAAATTATAAAAGTTGTACTGGATAAAGAAGTTGGGCTAAATTATCTCTAAACTTTGTAGTTCAGACATATAGTAAGTGGTCTTCCTCTTAGACATTGCCAATTATGAGCAGTAGTTTTATTTAGATAAAGTCATTATTTTATGTTTGGTTTTCAGAAACCATTTTCTTTATAGGAAGCAATAAGGAATCAAGGGTGCTAATAGTCCAATAGTGAATGATGAATATAGGAATTTTAAAAAGTACAGGCTTTGGAGCCTGAGGTAGCTGGATTCCAGTCCCAGGTCTGACATTCACCAGCTGAGTCACGTAACATTTCTGAGCTCTTTATTTGTATACTTGGGATGGTGATATAGAACTTGCAGAGTCATGTGAAAATTAGAGGTAATGTTTGTTTTTAAGTTGTCATTGATGTTCAGTGAATATTATCAACATCATTATCATCATTAACATCAGTGTCCTTACCAAAACCAGAGCATTAATGGTAGAAAAGGGAGAACTTGCTATAATCCTTTGATATCTACTCAAAAAAAGGTCTAAGTTAAAGAATTGGTTCACAGTGAAAACCCTGGGTTATTGCTGGGTGGGTAGAGAATAAGTAGTTGAATACAATATTTATTCATTCAACAAGTATTAATTGAAGACCTACTTTATAGCTATGTTGCTATTTTATTTTTATTATTTTTTAAAAATTTATTTACTAATGGGGCACCTGAGAGGCTCAGTTGGGTAAGTATCTGACTTGGGGCCAGGTCATGATCTCATAGTTCATGTGTTTGAGCCCTGCATCAGGCTCTGTGCTCACAGTTCAGAGTCTGGAGCCCGCTTCAGATTCAGTGTCTCCCTCTCTTTCTGCCCCTCCCCTGCTTTCACTCTGTCTCTGTCTCTCAAAATAAATAAATGTTAAAAAATTAAAAAAAAATTATTTTGAGAGAGAGATAGAAGGCACTTGTGTGTGAGCAAAGGAGGGGCAGAGAGAGGGAAAGAGAATGAATCCCAAACAGGCTCTGTGCTATCACTGCAGAGCCTAACACGGGACTCATCTGATGAACCACGAGATTATGACCTGATAAAATTTAGACTCTGATGCTCAACCGAATGAGCCACCCAGGCACCCCTAAGTTGCTATTTTAAATCATGGATTTAACAATAAGCAAAACAGTTCCTGTGCTTGCAGAATAGCATTTAAGTGGTCATGACAGAAATAAACAAATATAAACTATGTCAGTATTGATTAGGGCAATGATGAAGAAAAAATCAAGGTAAGTGGAGAGAGGGTAAGTTTCCGTGTAAGGAACTTTGTTTTATATATACTGTCATAAGAGGGGAACATTTGAAGAAAGACCTAAAGGGAGTAAAGGATTAAATTGTGTGGACATCTGAAGAAAATTCCAGGCAAAGGGAACAACATGTGCAAAAACTATGAGGTGGAAATGTGTTTCAGCACTCAAAGAAGAGCAAGGAAGTCAGTGTGTTTAGAGCACAGTGAGCCTGAGAAGAGTGTGAAGAAATGAGAGAGCAATAGCAAGAGCCCATCACCATTATTTCTGTCATTATTATTGACAGTATTCCAAATTGGGGAGGGATTAGGAGAGGAGTAAAATGTAAGGTAAGGAGTTTGTAGATAGACCAAAGCCCTAGATTTGAGCTCCCCTTGCTTGTTACTAGCTCTGAGATTTGGAGCAAGACCCTTAGGTTTCTGAGCCTCAGTCTTCTGCTATAAATGTAATAATACCTATCCTGTTGACTTTACAGATTACTGTGAAGAGCAGTTGAAAATGCTTGGAAAAACATAAAGTGGATGCTCTTTTGCTGGGATACATGGACAGGCTTCAGGTGTGTTCAGGAACTTCCTGAAATTGAATGCAAAATTTGCCTTTATTAATTTCTCCCTAGATTCTCAAAGGGTTATCATCAGATTCTCAAAAGATTTTATGACAACATTTCTGAAAAGCAGTAACATCAGAGACAGTAGAGTTGGAATGATTTTCTCTGGCCAGGTGTGCTATCCCTAAATCACAATAATATTTTCTGTGCTCAAATGAGGATTAAAAATAGCTCTGCACATAGTAGTGGTTCTCAGCCTTGAGTGTGCATCAGAGTCTCCTGGAGGGTTTGCTGGTCCTCACCCCGAGGTCCAAGGCAGAAGCTGTGAATCTGCATTTTAAAAAAATTTTGCATTTAATTTGTTTACATGGCATCTGTTATCATCTGTGTAATTAAAGAAAGGGTATCACACAGAAGTATAGTTGGCACACAGTATTACATTAGTTTCAGGTGTACAACATAGTGATTTGACAGGTTTATAGTTATGCTATGGTTACAATCTGCATCCCTGGCTTACAGTAGAGGTAAACTCTGTAGATATTTAGTAGGCAGGTTATTGGAGCAGCTGCTGATGTCTCTGAATAGATAACAGTAATGGTCTCTACTTCGGACTTCTCTGTTGAAAAGAAAAATACATTTCTTTGCATTTTGGTCACTGTGTGTGAATTCATCACTAAAACTGTCTTCTTTCTTGAGCAGCATGCCACAGCTCAACAGCTCTTAACATCTATTTTGGGGGACCAAAATGGTATAATATTCTATCTGACAATATGCCTACTATTCCCTGCTAATCTCACAGAGTGGCAGAGTAAGATCCTTGCTGTCTCAAGCCCAGGAACTGGCAATGGCTGCTGTGTGGGCTGAATGGACCCTTTAATTGAGGAAGTCACAGGGTTCTCTGTAAAGCCTTTCCAAGAATTTGAAAATACATTTTCTTTTGAAAGAGAAGTAAAGAGGCTTTTGGAAATAAGTACTTTTTGAAGATGTTTACATCAATGGTGAATAGGGAGGAATTGAAATGTAAGTACCATTTGTAGCTTGGGTTCTGTATTTTTTATTGTGCAACATGGTCCAAAGCCACCTGCCCCTATTCCTTCTTTAGGGGGATGATGCACATACATTTTATCTGGCTGTCCTGGACAGCAACAAGTAACACTGTGATTGCATTGAAATAAAAGTACTAACCAGCAGCACCAGGTTGAGAAACACTCAGGCAAAATGTCATTGTAAAGCAAGAGAAGAACATATTTTAAATATGGTGAAAATGTGCTCTATGACAGATAAAGTTAAATTTGGCTAATTTCATGTGTCCTCACAAATGCCATTTTTCAAAATCTTACTTCATTGCTACTTTAATTTTCTCTGTCCTGCCCTCATCTTCACTTTCTGTTTGCCCTAATCCTTTAATACATTCTTCTTATCTTTACTTGACTGTTCCGAATACTTAATGTTTGGAGAAACTCTTTTTCGATCAGATCTGGTACCTGTCAAGGAACAGTAAATAAGCATAGAATTATAGATTCAATTTTAAAAAGGCTGTTTAAGTAACATCATTGTGAGCCATATTAATATCTAAGATGCTAAGGGACTTTCACAGCCCTGGAACTTGGAGGAGACTGGATGTCTTAATCCTTGAAATATGGAAGAGGAATAAAGAGAGAACATATTCATTTTGACACAAGCAAATCTTGTCTGTCCAAGGACACGTAGAATCTTAGAAACACAATGCAAAAGGACTTGGTAGACAGTTTGCTGGTTGGGGGCAATTTTGTGTCTTTGCCTGTACAGATTTCTTCAGTACCTCCAACACCTACCCACTTCAAAATCAAATGGGACTTACTCTCAAGCACTTGCAAACTATTTTTAAACAAGCCAGAGCTAGAGCATTAAAAAGGGTGAATAGCTGTAAATCCCAGAGAAACAGTTTATGGGTAAAGCTGCAGATATTTATGCAGTAGTTTTGGCTCCAAACATCCCCATTTCTCAAGACATTTGAATATTTTTGGTTTACAAAATACTTACACTTGTTTTTTTTAATGTTAGAGGTGTCTACATTTTTATAACTCCTACTAAGGTATCTTATGTTCATTACTGTCTCCATAAAAGCTGGTGATTTGGTGGCAGTGGCACACTTTATGAGCTGTCATGGGTATGCTACATATTATGTTGAGGCAAGGAGGGAGAGGATGACAAACAAATCATAAAGTTGTTCATTTTCCTAGACAATTTTACATCTGTTTACCTCATTTTTTTTTTTTAACATTTTAAAATGATCTATATGTTTGGCAAAGTAAAATGTTTGTGTTGCTTTTTCAAGCTTGGTGCAATTAAAGGACTTTGTTCTTATCAAAACATACATTTTACAGTTGTGGACTTTCTTTTTATTCTTATCTTTATTTTTGTTTTTTAACCAAACAGTGAAGAGGAGATTTGGATGTTCAGTTTGGTTATGCCATTAACAAAGTGAGTCATTTCTGAGTCTCTTTCTCTGTTATTAAGGGATATCAAGTTCTGCAGGTCCAGCTATAGCACGGACTCCAAGATACAGAAGAATGGGGCACAGTTCTTTGTATTTACCAAATATTTGTCTGTGTGGTATTTGAGTTACTGCTGGAGTGTAGTTCTCAGTATGAATTGATACATTGATATTTTAGTTTGCCAATCCATTTATGGAAGTTTGCTTAATGCAACATAATCCCACTTGGACCTGATTGCTTTTGGGGTAATTTGGTACAAAGATAAAGGTACATTGTTGGTGAAACTGAATCTAAAGACTTAGATTTAATTGTGTACATATTCTAAACTTTTGCACATAAAATGATCACCATAATCAAAATCAAAAGAAAATGATAAATTGGAATAAAATATTTATAGTGAATATGATGGCTAAATGATTAATGGCCTCACTGTATTAACAGGTCTTAAAAATTGATAAGAAAAACTTTTAAGTCATAATAGAAAAAAGAACAAAGGACATGAATAGGTAATTCATAAAAGAAGAAAATTAATGACCAGTAAGAATAAAAAAGTCAAATTTCATTAGCAATCAAAGCAATATGAGCTAAAATCAAACATCATTTCACTTGATCAAATTGTCAAAATCTAAAAAGATAAAATTTAATTCCTGATCATTTATTCACTACAATTGGCTGCCCTAGAACCGTAGGATGGCCCTGAGATTTTAGAATATATACCATTATAGCACACAGTCATTTTCTTCCTGGGCAATGCAACAATGGGGATGGAGTCCAAGCTCTGGATTCAGGCACTGGCAGGTTAGATTCCCAGTACTCCTATTTAAGTTTGACCTTGAAGAGGCTGCCAGTTTTTTAAACCTTCTGAACTTCTGTAAAGATGTGGATAATGCCTAATTTGTAACATTTTTGTGAAGAGGCAGTGACACTAGTAATGCTTCTAGAAAAAAGTAGCTGCTTAGTCAATGGTAGCTCTTCTATCATTTTAGACTATTTTCTGGCTTTAAACACAAAATTTCAAAATTTGTAGTTTGTAATGTAAAAGATTTGACCCTTCAGAATATGTGTTAGATGCAAATATTGGGCAGGAACTGTCTTATTAATACATCCGAGGCTGCTTTGTGCAATGAGATAATTGATAGTGTGACTCTGGTATCACTTGCTTCTATATAATAGGAAGCTGTTTTTTTTTCTTTTTTTTGTAAAGGTAATAGACAACTTGGAACTTCTTTCTTTCCACCAAAATCTATACTGGTTGCAGCATGGAACATAAAGTTCATGCAGAACAGAGTGAGACAGAAAGAGGCATCATGCAAAAAGAGAAAATCTATTTATTCTCTGAGTACCAGCTCTATTCCCCTAGAGGAAATTTTAGAGTATACACAGGAGAGGATAATCCAATCTATTCCATAGATATCTGCAGTAAGAAGTCAGGAATGAGTCTCTCTAGTATTAGGGAACTGAAGCTGATGAAATTACTGTATTTAAAATGTAAACACTGAACAACTGAGGACACAAAGACTGAGAGAAAGGTTCTAATACTGATAAGCAGTCTATGCATATGGTTGTGGAAGAGCTTGGAGCAATGAACAAGAAGACTCAAGCAAGAGCTAGTCAGAAAAGCAACTGAAAACCTCTACAAGAAAGAGGTTTCTCTGTACAGTGATGAGCAATTGGAATTAACAATTAAGATGTGTATAGTTTATTCTGTATATGTGTAGCCTTCATATCTACAGTTTCATCTGTATTCTGCCTAAGAAATACCAACACTTTAGGTCTCTCTCATCCAAAATGCATATTTTCCCTTATTTTTTGGAATCTTTACAGAATGGCAGTCAGTTGAGTAAGGTAGCTAGCTAGAATTAACTTTTCTTCATAAACTTCTTTTCCAGTGCTTGCTCCCAACAGTCCATATTTTGCTACTGGCAGACTCTTCGGAGGGGCACTTCTTCTGGCACTGATGTCATGAGAATCCAATGTCCACATGGAAGGGGACATGTCTGGAGCACCAGAATTAAGCTGGGTCCTAGTAGAGGTGGGGCAAAGAGCCTCTTTAGCTCTACTTATCCAGGTCCCTGAGGTCTATTTACTTATGCCCAGTTAATCGAAAACCTGCTCTGGGGACCACAATGGATACTGCCCAGCTCTGGCCAAAGTATCTTCCCTGTCTTCCTTTATATTTTTTTCCATCAAATTGTCCCCTCTCTTCTCCCAAGTATAACCATTTCCCTCTCCACTTCTTATCCCAATGTCACCCTGCAGGAGACCAGTGATAAGGCCTGTGAGTGAGAGTGTGGTCTACATCTCAGATGGTTACCTAGCTAGCTCTAAGCCTACTTGTTAACTCTTAGGAAGGGTCTTCATTCACTGCCCAGTGTGAGAGGCAACCGTCCTCAATGTCTGTCCTTATAAAGTTTTCAGGAAAAGAATCAGCATCCCAATGGAACAAACTGAATAAAATCAAAATTAAAAGGAATATTCTGCTTCCTGGACTGGCTAACTAGTTTGGCAGGTCCTTACCGCTTCCAGCAGGGGCTGAGCAAAGCTTGTTTTGGTCTGGGTGTGCCTCACATTCTCTATGCTTCTGAATAGGTTACACTTCTTGATGCTCCATTTTATCAGCTTATAATTTTCTCAGATAACAGCAAGCAATTTCTCATTTCCTTCCTCCTTTGATGTATGATCTTTCAGATATTCATAGAGGTTTTCCCTGCCTTTTTTGTTGTGAACCTGGGGTATTTATCTTCAGTTCTTCAGTCATATCAGTTTTGCTATTCTGAGTTCTTACCTAAATGTATGGCAGCTGGATGTTTCTACAGTCTGGCTCCCAGAGTGGAATAAGAAAGTAGAAGATTTTGGGCAAATGGCCTCTGCATTGTAGCCATAGACAATGATGATGTCCTCCTGGCTGGACTGGACCCTTTTTCATCTCTCTGAACCTGAGTTCAGGTTTTCCTGTTCTTCCTATTACAGAGGGAGCAAAACTATGGCACCTAATGTTTTGGGATATTTTGGTTTTATTTTTACTTTTTTATTTTTTAAGGGTGGAGTGAAAACATTAAATTTAGGAAGCTCTCTGTCCTGTTTTCAGTAGAGTGCAGTTCAGGTGCAGGTGTCGTAGGAATGAGAGAAGAGAGATGCGTGGAGCTGGCTCTGTAGCCTTAGGTAAGTGACTTAAGGCCTCTGAGCTCAGTTCTCTTATCTGTAGAATGCCAATAATTTTGAGACTAAATTGAGCTGTTTGAACAAGGCTCTGATCATTTGAAGCATACAGTAGGATTGAAATAACAAAAGAGAGATGGCTGCTATTATGCATCTTAGAACTAGAGAAACCTAGTTATATTCCACCTCTGTGACTCACTAGCCATGTGACTTGTCAGGGGTCAACAAGCTTTCTGTAAATGACAAGAGAGTAAATATTTTATGCCTTACTTACAGGCCACATAGTCTCTGTTGCAACTATTTGATTCTGCCATTGTAGTGAAGCAGCTGTAGTCTACATAGAAACAAATGGGCATTATTATGTTCCACTAAAACTTTATTGTACACTTGAAATTTGAATGGCATAGAATTTTTATATGTCATAAAATTTTATTCTTCTTTCAATTATTTAAAAGTATAAAAAGCATATTTATGTTGAAGGTCACACAAAAACAGGTGGTGAGTGGATTTGACCTATGGGCCATAATTTGCAGATCCTCACCTTAGGTCAATACTACATTTCTCTAACTTTGAGGGTTTTTTTTCCCCCCATGAATTGGGTTGGTGTGTATTTCAAAGAGGTAAAGTACTTGACATATAATAGGTGTTCAATAAATTATAGTTATTATTATAATAATTATTATTATTAACTTTAGAAAGTGGGGACTCATATAGTGTAATGCTATATGTTTTTAATTTAATGTGATTACAGTTTAGGAAAAAGGCTTCAGTTAGGTTCCTCCCCTGCCCCCTCCTCTACCCCCATATTTGGTTCATTTATTTTTATTTTTCAAAAATATTTATTTTGAGAGAGAGTACACAAGCATTAGTGAGGGAGGGGAAAGAGAGGGGCGAGGGGGAGAGAGAGCAAGCAAGCAAGTGAGCAAATGAATTCCAAGCAGGCTCCATGCTATTAGTACAGAGCCAGACTCAGGCTTGAACCCAACCTTGAGATCATGACCTGAGCTAAAATCAAGAGTCTGACACTTAACAGGCTGAGCCACTCAGGCAACCTCTTCATTTGTTTTTAGTAAGGAAGTATTGTATCTAGCAGAATCCTCATAGCCAAAGAGTTCCTTTCAGTAAAATGATGTGACTCCCTTTAAAGATTGGTCAGTTCCTAATTACCCCAGGGTATTTTCATAGGAAAAAAACACATGTTTTTATTTGTAAAATGGAATTAAATTGTCATGTTGAATAATATTACCACTGATCAACTCAGATAAATTGTTTTCTTTTTTCTTTCTTTTTTCTTTTATTTTGGAGAGATAGAGTGTGAACATGGGAGGGGGAAGACGTAGAGAGAGAGAATCTTAAATGGGCAGAGCCTGACACGAGCATGATCCCACAACTCTGGGATCATGATCTGAACCTCAATCTGGACCTGAACCTGGACACTCAACTGAATGAACCACATGTTTTTTCGTTTTTGTTTAAATTTTAATCCCAGTGTTAACATACAGTGTTACATTCATATCAGGTACACCATATAGTGATTTAACAATTCCAGGTATTATTCAGTGCTCATCAAGATAAGTGTACTCTTAACTCCTTCACATTTTTCACCCATCCTCCCACCCACCTCTCCTCTGGTAATCATTTGTTTGTTCTCTGTAGTTAAGAGTCTGTGTTTTTGGTTTGTTTCTTTCTTTCTTTTTTTTATTTTCCCCTTTGTTCATTTGTTTTCTTTCTTAAACTCCACATATGAATGAAATCATATGGTAGTTGTCTTTTTCTGACAGGTTTATTTTGTTTAGCATTATACCCTTTAGATTCATCTGTGTTGTTGCAAATGGCAAAATTTCATTCTTTTTTTATGGCTGAATAACATTCCATCACACACACACACATATACTCACACACACACACAGACGCACACATACACAACTTCTTTATCCGTTCATCTAATGATGGACACTTAGGATGCTTCCATAATTTGACTATTGTAAATAATGTTGCAATAAACTTAATGGTGCATGTATCCTTTCAAATTGGTATTTTTATATTTTTGAGATAAGTACTCAGTACGATTATTGGATCGTAGGGTAATTATATTTTTAATTTTTTGAGGAACCGTCATACTGTCTTTCACAGTGGCTACACCAGCTTGCATTCCCACCAACAGTGCATGAAGGTTCCTTTCTCCCACATCCTCACCAACAATTACTGTTTCTTGTGTTTTTTTGATTTTAGCCATTTGGATAGGTGTGAGGTGATATCTCATTGTCATTTTGATTTGCATTTCCCTAATGATAAGTGATGTTAAGCATCTTTTTATGTCTCTATTGGCCTACTGTATGTCTTCTCTGGAGAAGTGTTGTTCATATCTTCTGCCTATTTAATTTGATTTTTTGTTTTTTGGGTGTTAGGATGTATAAGTTATTTATATATTTTGGATATGAATCCTTCATCTAATATGTAATTAGAAATTTCATCTTCCATTCAGTAGATGCCTTTTAGGGAGGTTTTATTTTAATGCAGTCCCAAGGGTTTATTTTTTAGTTTTGTTTCCCTTCCCTCAGGAGAGATATCTAAAATCATGTTATGACTGACATCAGAGAAAACACTGTCTCTGCTCTCTTCTAGGATTTTTATGGTTTCAGATCTCAGATTTAGGTCCTTAATCCATTTTGAATGTATTCTTATATATGGTGTAAGAAAATGGTCCAGATGTATTCTCTTGCATGTGACTGTGCAGTATTCCCAACACCATTTGTTAAAGAGACTATCTTTTTCCCATTTCATAGTCTTTCCTCCTTTGTCAAAGATTAATTGACCATATAATTGTGGGTTTATTTCTAGGCTTTCTATTCTGTTTCATTGATCTATGTGTCTGTTTTTATGCCAGTACCATACCATTTTGATGACTACAGTTTTGTGTAACTTGAAATCTGAAATTGTGATACCTTCAGTTTTGTTTTTCCCTTTTAAGATTGCTTTGGTCTTTCAGGGACTTTTGTGATTCCAAATAAATTTTAAGATTGTTCTTGTTCTATGAATAATGTGTTGGTATTTTGATAGGGAGGACATTGAATGTGTAGATTACTTTAGGTAATCTAGACATTTTAACAATATTTGTTGTTCAAATTCATGAGCCTGGAACGTATTTCTGTTTCTTTGTGTCGTCTTCAGTTTCTTTCATCAGTGCTTTATAGTGTTCAGAGTATAGGACTTTCACCTCTTTGGTGAGGTTTATTTGGAGGTATTTTATTATTTTTGGTGCAGTTATAAATAGGGTTGTTTCTTAATTTCTCTTTATACTGTTTCATTAATAATGTATAGAAATGCAACATATTTCTGTACATTGATTTTGTATTCTCTGATCTTACTGAATTCATTTATCTAGTTTTTTGGTGGAGTCTTTAAAGTTGTCTATATAAAGTATCATGTCATCTGCAAATAGTGGAAGTTTTACTTCTTCCTTACCAATTTGGATGCTTTTTATTCCTTAATCTTGTTTGATTGCTGTGGCTGGAACTTCCAGTACTATATTGAATAAAAGCAGTGAGAATGGACATCCTTGTCTCATTCCTGACCTTAGGGGAAAAGCTCTCAGTTTTCACCACTGAGTATGATGTGAGCTGTGTGTTTTTCATATAAGGCCTTTATTATGTTGAGGTACGTTCCCTCTAAATCTGTTTTGTTGAAAGCTTTTTAATCATGAATGGTTACTGTACTTTGTCAAATGTTTTTACTACATCTGTTGAAATGATTCTATGGTTTTCTAGCCTTTCTCTTACTGATGTGATGTATCACATTGATTGATTTGTGAATTTTGAATCATCCCTGCCTCCCAGGAATAAATACCACCTGATCTTGGTGAATGATTTTTGTTAAACTGTATTGTTAGATTCAGTCTGCTAATATATTGTTCAGTATTTCTGCATCTATGTTCATTAGAGATTTTTCCCTATAGTTCTCTTTTTTGTTGTTGTGTGTTTATCTGGTTTTGGAATCAGGGTAATGCTGGCTTCATAGAATGAATTTGGAAGTTATTTTTCCTCTTCTATTTTTGGAAAAGTTTGAGAAAAATAAATATTAACTCTTTTATAAATATTTGGTAGAATTTATCTTTGAATCCATGTAATCCTGGACTTTTGTTTGTTGGGAGCTTTTTCCTTACTGATTTTATTTCATTGCTAGTAATCAATCTGTTCAAATTTTCTATTTCTCCTTGCTTCTCTTTTGTTAAGTTATATGTTTCTAGAAATTTATTCATTTCTTCTAGATTGTCCATTTTGTTGGCATATGCTTTTATACAATATTATCTTAAAATCCTTTGTATTTCTGTGGTGTTGGTTATTATTTCTCCTCTTTTGTTTCTCATTTTGTTTATTTGAGTCCCTTCTCTCTCTGTCTCTCTGTCTCTGTCTCTCTATGAGTTGATCTCTTCAATTCCTGTTTTCATTTCATTCTTTTAGATTTGAGTTTTGTGTATTCTTCTTTTGCTAGCTCCTTTAGGTGTGAGGTTAGGTTGTTTATTTGAGATTTTTCTTGTTTCTTGAGGTAGTAAGCCTGTATTGCTATAAATGTCCCTCTTAGAACCAATTTTGCTACATGTGAAAGATTTTTGGATCTTTGTGTTTTCAATTTCCTTTATAGCATGTTATTTAACCTCCATGTATTTGTACTCTTTTCAGATTTTGTCTTATATTGGATTTCTAGTTTTATTGTTTTGTGGTCAGAAAAGAGGCATGGTGTAACTTGATCTTTTTGAAATTGTTGAGACTTGTTTTATGACCTACTATGTGCTTTATTCTGGAGAATGTCCCACACGCACTTGAAAAGCATGTGTATTCTGCTGTTTTTGGATGGAATGTTGTGAATGTGTTAAATCCATCTGGTCCAGTGTGTCATTCAAAGCCACGGTTTCCTTGTTGATACTCTGTTTAGATGATCTGTCCATTGATGTAAGTTGGGTGTTAAAGTCCCCTACTATTGTTGCCTCACTATTGATTAGTTCCTTTATGTTTGTTATTAGCTGCCTTTTGTATTTGGGTGCTTTCATGTTGGTTGCATAAATATTTACAATTGTTATGCCTTCTTCTTGGGCTGTCCCCTTAATGATTATATAGTGTTCTTTGTTTCGTCTTACAGTCTTCATTTTAAAATTGACTTTGTCTGATATAAACATTGCTACCTTGGCTTTCTTTTTGCATCCATTTGCATGATAAATATTTCTTTATCCTGTCACTTTCAATCTGCATGTGTTTTTAGGTCTGAAGTGAATCTCTCGTAGGCAGCATGTATATGGGCCTTGCTTTTGTTTTTATCCATTCTATCACCTTCTGTCTTTTAATGGGAGGATTTAGTCAATTTACATTCAAAGTAATTACTGATAGGTATGTATTTTTTTTGCCATTTTTGTTATTTGTGTGTTATTTTGTGGTTCATCTTTGTTCCTTCCCTTGCTCTCTTCTCTCACCATAAATTGGCTTTCTTTAGTGCTATACTTGGATTCCTTTCTCTTTCTCTTTTGGATATCTACTACTGGTTTTAGATTTGTTGTTACTGTTAGGTTTGTATAACATCTTCTGCATATATCAGTCTATCTGAAGATGATGGTTGCTTAAATTTGAACCTATTCTTTACTACTTTCTTTCCCTTGTTTTGGTATATGGTATCATACTTTACCTCCTTTGGCTTTGTCAGTCCCTTGAGTGAATTTACAAATATACTTATTATTCCTGCTTTTGAGTCTTCTACTTTTCTTGCTTTTACTTATGGTCTTTCTTTACATTCACAGAGTCCCCTTTAATATTTCTTGTAGGGCTGGTTTAGTGGACATGAACTCCCTTAACTTTTTGTTTGTCTTTCTCTATTCTGAATGAGAGTCTTGCTGGATAGAGTGCTCTTGTGTGCAGATTTTTCCACTTCAGCAGTTTGAATATATCATGCCTCTCCCTTTTGGCCTGCAAAGTTTGTGCTGAAAAATATGCTGATAGGTTTATGGGGTTCCCTTGTATGGGAACTGTTTTCTTTTCTCTTGCTTCTTTTAAAATTCATTCTTTATCTTTGTAATTATACCCTTTTGATTACTATGTGCCTTGGTGTGGACCTCTTTGGGTTGATTTTGTTGGGGGATCTCTATGTCTCCGGGATCTGAATTTATGTTTCCTTCCCCAAAACTGCGAAGTTTTTAGCTTTTATTCCTTCAAATAAATGTTCTGCCCCCTTTTCTCTTCTTCTGGGATTCCTATGATGTGAACATTATTATGCTTGATGGAGTCACTGAGTCCCCTAAGTCTAGTCTCATTTTGCCTAATATTTTTTCACCTCACCTACTAAGCTTGGTTACCTCCCATTAATCTGCCTTCCAGGCCACTGATTCTTTCTTCTGCTACTTCTAGCCTGTTCTTTATTCCTTCTAGTGTATTTTTAATTTCAATTATTGTTCTTCATCTCTGATTGGTCCTTTTTTAAAAAATCTTTGTTAAGGTCATCACTGATGTCCTCCTTTCTTTTCTCAAGTCCAGTATCTTTATGATTATTACCTTAAATTGTCTGTCAAGTATATTACTTATCTCCATTTCACTTAGGTCTCTTGGTGTGACTTTGTCCTATTCTTTCATTTGGGACATATTCCTCTGTTTCCTCATTTTTGTCTAACTCTCTGTGTCTGTTTCTATGTGTTAGGAAAGTCAGCTACATCACTTGCTCTTAAAAATATGGAATGTTTCACATATTTGTGTGTCATCCTTATGCAGGGACCATACTAATTTTCTCCATATGGTTCCAGGTTTTTAGTATACATGCCACTGAAGTGAGTGTTTTAACTCCTTTTTTGAATTTGCCTTATACGGCAGGGTAATTGAATGAAATCCATTTTTTTTTAAGTTTATTTATTTTGAGAGAGACAGAGATAGTATGAGTAGGAGAAGGGCAGGGAAGGGCAGGGAGAGAGAGGGAGAGAGATGAGATAGAGAGAGAGAGAGAGAGAGAGAGAGAGAGAGAGAGAGAGAGAGAGAGAGAGAAAATCCCAAGCAGGCTCTGCATTGCCAGTACAGAACCCGATGTGGGGCTCGAACTCATGAAACTGTGAGATCATGACCTAAGCTGAAACCAAGAGTCAGACACTTAACTGATTGAGCCACCAAGGTGCCCCAGAATGGAATCCACTTTCTAAGCTCCCCATTTATTTTATATTAAAGAATTTCTCTGGTCTTTGTTCTGGGTTTTTGTGAGGGAGCTTCTAAATCCTTGAAAATTTCCAAGGGACAGGAGTGTCACTTTGTTTTCACTATGGGGACCCAGGATTACACCTGAGTTTATGCTTACTCCTTATGGGACTCTGGATGTCAGCATGGGGACTGGCCCATTTGGAAAAACCAACTGTGTGATTAGAGGCTTGAGGCTTTGGTTCAGGTGGTATCAGCCTGACTTCTTGACCTGTAGGGAATGGACCAGGGCTGGAGACTGAGCTTTGTCATGTGTTAAAGATTATTCCACCAATGTTTAGGTGAGTCCTGGTTGGTAAACATACACTGATATGCTGGAAGGGTGACATGTCCTAAAGACATAGAAGCTTTGTGTTTATGACCCTCCTAGACTTTGCTATATGCATCTCTTCATTTGGGTGTTCTTGATTTGTGTTCTTTGTGATATAACTTTAACCATAAGTATAGCACTTTCCTGAGTTATGTAGATTATTCTATGAATTTTATATATCTCCAGGTCATTTATAGAACAGCACTTATTTTCATATCTGATTGATTTCTTGTGTACATATTTCCCTTGGCCAGACTCTAGAGGGGAAGAGGGTCAACATGGAATTTGTTTGGAAGTTTGCCTCAGTCCCTTGATTCAGATCTCTACAAATTTGACTTCTGATTTTTATTGTAATGTTGCAGACTGAGGATTATTTTATTATCCCACTTTACAGATAAGGTGGGTGAAGCTCAGAGATATAGGGGGAAGAGTTATCAGTTAAAATTCAAGGTTCTTCTACATATCAGAGAGATACCCTAAAACTGCCAATTGTATGAACTGTTACATTACTACTTAGCATTATATATTGTCCTAACCCATAGGAATAATAGTAATAACAACAACAATAATAATAATAACAAAATGGCTAGCATATGTATTATTTACTATTTGCTAAGAATTGTTCTAAGTTAGTGTGTGTGTGTGTGTGTGTGTGTTTGTGTGTATGTGTTTTGGCCTATTTGGGGTGCTATAACAAAATTCCACAGACTATGTGGCTTATAGACAATAGAAATTTACTTTTCACCATTCTGGAGTCTGCAAAGTCCAAGATTAAAGCACAGGAAGACTCAGTGTCTGGTGAGGGCTTTCTTTAGTCTTTTTACTGTGTCCTCGCATTGCAGAAGGCATAAGGGAGCTCTCTGGGACCTCTTTTATAAGGACACTAATTCCATTCATGACGGTTCATGCTTAAGACCTAATTATCTTCTAAGAGCCCCACCTCCAAATGTCATCACTTTAGGGGAAGAGGCTTCAACATGTGAATTTTGTGGGGGACATAAATATTCAGTAGTGTACTCTGTCTCTCTTTTCATTTTCTTTACCTCAGTTTCTTTCCTATATATATATATATAGTTTATTTTTTAAGGTTTCTTTATTTTGAGAGAGAGAGAGAGAGAGAGAGAGCACAGCTGGGGAAGGGCAGAGAGAAGGGGAGAGAATCTCAAGCTAGTCGCTAGTATAGCACAGAGCTAACAGCACAGAGCCCAATGCAGAGCTCAATTCCACAAACCGTGAGATCAGGACCTGAGCTCAAATCAAGAGTCAGATGCTCGACCTACTGAAGCACCCAGGTGCCCCATGTTTAGTTTAATCCTTACAATAACCATTTATGACAGATAACATTATTATTCCTCTAACAGAGACACAGGGAAGTTCGTAACTTGTTTTCAATCACATAGCTGAGAAGTGGTGAAGTCAGGATTTGAATCTAAGTAGTTAGGCTGTGGAGTTAATATTCTTAGTCACTAAAGTGTACTGCTTCTTTGAAAAGTTGTGACAGCAGCTAATATACTGGGGACAATCACTGTGTGCCAGGAGTAACACATGCCTGTGTTAAAGTATTTAATTTTCATAGCTATCCTGTACTAGAGACTATTATTAACCTGTTTTATGGATGATGAAACCAAAGTGCAGAGAGGTTAAATACTTGCTCAAGGCTATCAGGTTGGTTTAGTAACTGGCAAACCAGAGCTCACGCTGCTCCGTAAAAGAATCTCCGTAGTCTTCTAACTTGCTTGGGGAAGAATGTTTACGTGATAAGACTGGCTAAGGGGAGAGTAGTTTCCCCTGTGTGGTTCTTGGGGCACATGGCTGAACCTTGTGGAAAGAAAAGGAGAGAAGTGGGCAAGCATACTGCTGAGAATTACTCACATACATGCTTGCATTAAGATACCAGAGAGGATTCAGGGTGCCGGGGTGGCTCAGCCGGTTAAGATACTAGAGAGAATTCGTAGATGAGGAGACAGTCCTTGAGATACCTGTGGCTAGTATGAGAATAGTAAACCTACCATCCTCATGGGAATATATGTCAAGGAGCTTCTTTCCAGTTTACAGCTCTGAGAAGATTGTCAAGTGCCTGGTGTTCCTCTTATTTTTGCCTGTCCTGGCAGCCAAGAGACAGATCAGGCTGCATTTTTGCTGAAGCTGGTCATTTTGCAGGTTGTTCAGACATGTGATGTGTTTTTTCTCTTGCTGTTATGCTATGGAGAGGAATCTCTGTCACATTTTTTCCACTTTCACAACCTCTGTTTACAGATCCTAGGGGATCTAACCTTACATTTACAAAACTGCAACTTATCCCAACAAAGTTTTACTGTGAAAAGAAGGGACAGACCTTTTAAAAAGCATATCTTTTAATTGTTTCATTTGAGAAGAGAAAGGATAAACCATAAATAATTTTTACACGGGTGTGTACACATAATTATTTCTCTAAAAAGAGTAATAGAGACAACAATGCATACCTGGTGAGGTGCGCAGCAGTGTGTTGGCAGTATTGATCTGGGGACTGGAAGCTTGTTATTAGGTAAGAAATTAAAAAGAAGAACCACACAGCTCACTTACACTCTGTGTGAACACACAGCATCTGTGCTCTGCGTTCAGTGCTGGCTTCCCATCTGCTTGGTGACACAATTTAAGGAGTCAAGGTGGAGACTGTGATCTATGGGCTCATGGTGATTGGATCTTCACTCCTGAACTGTGCCTCTTTCTCGGCGGGAGCTGGTGACAGCTGAAATACCGAAGTCCTCTTGGGAAGAATTCTATATCAGGACTGTTCAGGCAGGGAGGTCCCAGGAGAGGGCCGTCAGAGGGGGAATGAATGTCCTGTTATCCTGCAGCATCCTAAATCTGCTGACTTTCACTGGCCCCTGGCAGAGTAGTCAGGCACTAATATTTGGCTTAACTTAGTGATGACAGCTTTGGGGAGAGGGGAGGTAGGTGAAGGCCAAATTGATAGGGGGATGGGCTCAGCATTCTTTCTTCTTTTCCTTTATTTCTGATCCCTGCCCTCCTCTTGTATTTTCTTTCTCAGTTAAATTTGTTGATTTGTCCCAGTACCATCTATGCTGTTGCCCCAGGTGGGAACCCTGGAATAATTTTCCAATTCTTTTTTCTTATTTCCCATGTCCAGTTAGCCATCTCAGTCTAACATTTGACACTTGCAAAATTTTTTCAGAAGAGGACATCATCCCTTCCATTATTGGGATCTGTCCTAGATCAGATTTGTTTCATAAGAGAGTTTCCTAACCAGTTTGTCTGAAATCAGTGTAGTCCTTCCCAATTTAAGAACAACACAGATTCCAGAACAGTTTTTCTAAAGGGGTGGCTCTCAAACTTTCCTGCATTTCTCAATCATCAGGGAGCTTTTAAAACTCATGTCTGGAGCATACTCCATACCAAGTAAATCAGGATCTCTTGGGGTTGGACCTAGGCATTGGCATTTTTCTATATCCCCTTGAATAAACCAGTGTATGGTCATGTTTGCAATCACTGTCTGATGATATCTAGTTCTATTTCTCTTGCTTAGAATTTTTTAATGGCTTTCCATTAGCTGCAGAATTGAACCCTTAATTTTGAATTTCTAGCTCTAAACCATCTGGCCCTCACTCCTATTTTTAATCCTTTCTCAGCATCCTTCTAGTTCTGGTGCTAATCTGCTGTCTTGGGTTACTCACTATTCCTCACATGTGCCATGTGCTTTCTTGCCTCAGTGATCTTGCTCATACTTTTAAAAATTTATTATTTATTTATTTTTTTGCTTCTAGGGTTGCTATTCTGTCATGGATCTAGACAATATTTTTACTATTTGCTATGTTAAGATACCCTGTCAGGCAGTGGTAAGCAAAAGAAGATGCTTTTCCAGCCTCTTAAGTCTTCTAGACCTACTACAACTGTACAGTTGTTACTGTAACAGGGACTAAACAGCAGAGGCCACAGGGCTTACAGTGGGGGCTGATGCACTTAGTCAGGAGTTTCTCCTGAGAAAGAGACACTTGAGATCCCTTAGGGTATCTAATGGCTGAAGAAATAAAGTTAGGTTCTTACCTTAAAAAGGAAAAGAAAAGAGCAGGATTGTAATAAACTCTTTTAGGATGAGTTCTCCAGGCAGAAGGAGTGGTATGAGCAATAGCAGGAGGGGGTGTGGCAAAAGGACACAGCCTAAAAGAAGGGCTAGGTATCCTGACCCAATAGAGCAAGGGAGAGCATGGTGGTGTGAGATGAGGGTGAAGGGGAAATGGGACAGGCTGTGCAGGGCCCATAATCATATTCATATATGTTTGTTCCAAGAGTAATGGGAAGCCACTGAAGGGTTTTCAGCAAAGGGATTGCTGTGCTTTTTTTTTTTTTAAGAGACTTCTGGGTGCTGATTGAAGAATAGACCAGAGCCAGCATATTGCACACAGTAGATGTGGACAGATCAGGTGGTAGTTAATTAGTCCAGGACAGAGAGAAGTGACCTGAGGTCCTGCTCCCCTGTTTCTTTGAGGCGAAGCTCATCCAGAGGGAGAGAGGGGCAAAGGTAAAGGTTGGACTGGACTGTCCATAGGTTTCATTACTACATTACAAATTTCCTAGATGACAAGGCCTTCTTGGTTTCTGGATCAGGAGGAGTGACGCATTTTGTAAACATCACAGCCACTCTTTTCATTTCCTGAAAGCAGAGACTTGTCCTACTCATTATCATATAATGGACACTCAGTGCTCACTTAAATGATACCCATCATATGGACTTCTGGAGCCAGATATATTGGATGGGACTAGCCACTTCACCACTTCCTAGTTCTGTGACCTTGGGCAAATTAAGTAGTGTCTCTCTGTCTCAGTTTACTCAGTTACCTCAAAAAAAGTTTTGTGAGTTAAAAAAAAAGGGGTCACCTGAGTGGCTCATTTGTTTCAGTGTTTGACTCTTGATTTTGACTCAGGGCATGATCATGCAGTTCGTGAGATCAAGCCTCTTGGGCTCTGTGCTATCAGCACAGACCCTGCTTGAGATTCTCTCTCTTTTTCTCTTCCCCTCTCTCACCTTCTCTTTCTCTCTCTCTCAAAAGAAATAGATAAAAAGATTGCTGTGAGTATTGAAGGAGTGCATAAAATGTACTTAAACAATGCCTGGCACATGATAAGTACTATATATGTGTTTGCCATTATTATTATTATTATTATTATTATTATTATTATTATTATACTATTATCATTAATAAGAGCATTTCTCAGATTCTGTCAGGATCTGGTGCTTTAGGAAAAGGTTTGAAAGAAGTTATAAGACTCTTAAATTTTTATCACAGTCCTCCCTCCTCCCTTATAATCTATAAGATATTTGTCTCTTTTTTGTCTATATTGTCTCTAATTTGCTCATCATGTTAGACATTATGGTGGTTAATTTTATGTAGCAATTTGGCTGGGCAATGGGATATCCAGATATTTAGTGAAACATTATTCTCGATGTGTCTGTGAAGATTTTTCTGAAAGCGGTTGCCCTTAGAATTGGTAGACTGGGTAATGCAGATTTCCCTCCCTAATGTGGGTGGGCCTCATCCAATCAGTTGAAGGCCTGACTAGAATAAAAGCTGGATAAGAAGAATGTCAGTAGTCTGACTACCTGAGCTAGACATCAGTCTTTTCCTTCTTTTGGACTTGAACTCAAATATCGTCTCTTCTTGGGTACTTGTACTTGCCAGCTTTCAGATAAGAACTACAACTTCCATTCTCCTGGATCTGCAGCTGGCCCAGGAGATCTAAGGACTTGTCAGTCTTCATAACTGTGTGTTACTTAATTATAAACTCTGTCTGTCTTTCTATATGTTGTTTATTTTGTTTCTCTGGCAAACACATTGAGTAAATACAGAGATGGTGAAGAAAGGTTTTCTCAATAAGGCTTTATTATCCTGTTGGAAACCCTTAGAGTACATAGTCATGATCCAAACTAATCACTAAAGTCATTTAGTTAGCAATCCTTCTGCATTTACCCTACTTAAAAAAATGTCAGTGTTATGACCATAGTAAGAAAGGTCTTTAGCATTTGAGGCTGTGCTTAATTATAGATGCCTCACTTATCATGCCCACAGGCTGCTTTCTAGCAGGACCCTCCTGAAGAACTATTTCCCTACCCTTGGTCTAGATGAAGTGAATGATGTAAGAATTAGATGTGTCCCCTTTTCCTCTTTCCATTCTGGATCCCTGGCTCTTTTCCTACCCCACATCTATCTTCACACTGCAGAGTCCAAACAGAAAATTTTCTTTCTTTCTTAAGTTGTCACAGCTTTTAAGGGAGCGAATGAATCTTTTTATTTTTTATCATAAAATTACTGCAACTTGTGCCTACTGGAGCAGGATGGTTCTTCTTCCCTATAGTATTGCCTTACAGCAAAATGCTATGGCTCTCCTTTGTCCAAAGTCAAACTGTAAATCCAGTTACTTTATAACAATATTGAATGAAATGAAAATCTTTGAAGTTTCTCTTCTCTGACTTAACATTTGGTTGAGAAAAATGAAGTTGCCATTGTTTGAGCTGATGAAGATTAAATGGACTGCCTCTGAATTTAATTGAGTCTCTGTTTGAATAATATCCATGGTGGGTCCTACTGCAGTGTTTGGTGATTAATGGTGAGAACGAACAACAGTAACATCTGGGCCCAAAGCTGTTCTTGGCTTAGAAGGTGTTCATTCCTTTGAGAAAAAGGATTCTCTGCATCATTGTCCAAATAATCATTAGCAGATAGATCAGCTGAGACATTTTAATTAAAGTTTCAAAATCTAGGAAGAAGAAAAGTTTCTTAACACTCTTATCTTATGTATCCAAGTTAAAATAAAAATTGTGTTATTAAAAAGGGAGATAGGTTTCTACTTCTTTTGAGGATGAGAAGAAAGGGTGAATTATGAAGGGGCTTTTGTTTGCTCATGAATAGGTGCCCAAAAAAGAGAACGTGGGCTTGGGATATGTTTTAGTTGGTTGTTTTAAATATCATGGTAGGAAATACTTAAGAGAACTTCGAGGAATTATGAAGATTTAAGAAATAGTTTTGCCTAGTTTTATTATATAAATTTTTGTGAACTAAATGTAATAAGATACTAGTTATGAAAAATATTAATGATGAATAATTAAGATGATATAAGAAATAAAAGCATAAGAATGTTTTGGAAGATTTTGTTTTGAAACGCTGACTGTACTGGAAATATTACAGAATGTTGGGTAAATACAGTGACTTCTGCAACTGTGCTAATTATCATAGGCATATTCTGGGAGGAAAGGGAGATAGCTAATCAAGTACATCAACAAATTACTTGGAACGGACATCTTAACTGAAGATGTTTTAGTCTAATGCTCAACTAAAAATAAAAGGAATACATTTAACAGAGCCAGCTTTTTAGAAGGTTTAACCCTGAGGAGTTGCCGGGTCTATTAACATTAGGAAATAATAAATGCAAGCAGACTGGGGAACATCGTGTTTGTCTAAAAGCAACATGCAAGTTCAGAAGTTTTATTGTGCAATATAAAGAGGCACAATTAGTCAAAATAAAAATAGCCAGCAGGGAAATATGAACCAATAGATGTGGAAAATAACTGTTTTCATCAAGGTCATCATTTGATATTATCATTTTGCCCAGCCAGCTTACTTTGCCAGAATGAGTCTGAGTACCATAATCACAAGTAGCTAGATTGAGTGTAAGCCTTTTACTAATACTGGAAAATGATTTGTATCATAGGGAGCAGGTGTGTCCGACTTTCTATAGTGTGAAATCTCTTACCTACATGATAAAGATTTATCCTTTTATATTTGTCCTTGCTGGAATTGAAAAACCCACATACTTTCTACCCAAGATGAAAATACATACTTGGTTTGCACAAAATGATAACCTTGGTGATTATCTTATATAGAGATAATAGTTTGGTAAGAGCATACTGTTTTTTTTTTTTTGTAGAATATGCAACTATGTCTAATTACTTTGTAGGGTTGGAGTCTGTTGTAAATGCATTTAGTTATTCAGCAAATAGTATTGAGTTTCTGTTGTTTATAGGCACTATTTTTTATGAAGAATATACAAGTGAATTAGATTTAACCTTGTCCTCAGAGAGCTTTTACTGTAGTAGGGGAGATCTAAAAAACTAGAGTTTAAGGGAAACTATGGTAAACATCACCACAGGCTGGCAGAGAACTACTGCTCATTAGAGTTACAGAGTCATGCAATGACCCTGCGTAGTAGGGCTTCCACCATCTCAGATGCTGCTGGTTACTGTGCCAAGAGAAAAGGTACTCAAGCATCTCTCATCACATTGGCAGTGGAATGTTCAGCCTACAAATGACACATGTAGCTTCCTCTATAATTAAAGGTCCAGAGAGAGCCACAGGGCTTCACCTGATCAGGAAATGCAAATTTGCCATGTGCAAGACTACCTGAAACTGGAAATAAGTGACAAGCAGCATTAATTAATGACTTTTCCAAGAGTTAGTCCTCTTGTGTTGGAATCTCTAGATACCCTCGATTCTGTAGGATGAGATTAAATGAGAAGAATATTTAACAGATATAATAATTTGGCTTTAGATTTACTATTGCCACATAGACTCAAATATCTGTGCTGGTGGTATGAATCATGACATTTCATATTAAATACTAAAGGTAGCTTTCTTGCAGACCAATTATAAGAAGAGATTTTGTGTCTGGTTTCTTGCTTGCTTTCTCTCTGATTGCAAAGGACAGCAGTAACATTTAATTTAAAGCAAAGCACCTTTTTAAGCAAAGTGGCTTGCTTGCCTGATGGTTTTGAACAAGATGTCTTTTGGGCTTTCGTCTTCTCTGAGAACAGAAAAGGGTTAACTGAAGTTACAGGGAGATTTTCAAATTTCACTGCATTCTGGCTTTTTATAATATCTGGCAGTGTTAGCCCCTTTCATTCTTCTTTTTCAGTTTGTTGTCAAAACTATTCTTGTCTATTTGTTCCAACATGTGAATGTTAAAATCATTTTTGTGCCTTTTGATGGTAATGTTGCATAGACAATAGAAGTAAACAACACCTACAGTAAAGCAACACAAATAAAAGAAGTAAGTATGAAATAAGGATTAAATAATTATGTCCAAAACAATTCTGAAAATCAAGTGAAAGTAGTTGAACAGGTCGATTACGTTTGTCATTAGTCCTATTCTAGGAAGTTCTATATTTATAGCACTCATTTCACAAAGAGATGATCCTTTTGGGAATTATAAATGAATTGAAACATGTTGGCTAAATTCATGAAAGTCAGATTCATAAATGGCTTCTGAAACAAAGTAGAATATAGTTTATCTTTAAAGGCGACCCGTGAGAGGATATAAGCAAGACCTCTCAGCTGTTACTATCTTCTTAAATTCTCCAAAGTCTCACTATGCCAGAGAGAATATGCTTCATAAGCATCATTCAAAAGTTAGTGGTAGAGTAAGAGTTTTGCTAAATGATCATTGAAAGAGTTTCAACTAGTCAGAACCCTACTTCGAATCAACAGTGCTAATTGCCAGTGGGATACCATGCAAGAGATAGTATCTTAATCTACTTTTATGCCTTTTTCCATGGACCTTCAAAGCTTTTTACTTTTGACCTTGGTGCATTAAATCTATAGATAAATAGTAATTTTTTTCCTGAGGACAAATCATTGTTGGGCCTCTAGAATTATTCTGCTTTCCAGTGATCCCAAGAGCAACTTCAAATTTACTTTGCCTTCTGCAAAGGCAAAGGGTGCAAAGGGTGGCCTATTACTTTACAGAACCATATGTAATATATCACAGTTTTGATTCAATTTAGTTTTTGAATATCTATGACTTGGATCATTGCCTATATATTTTTGAACCGTGTAAAGTTTAAAGGAGCAATTTTTCTTTATTTTTAGGTTTATTTGGTTTATTCTCAATCATTAGAGCCTTATTTACTTTTCTGTGATAGGTGGGCCCTTTTAAACTATTCTGACAATTCAGAGGTATCCAAGCCTGGTCTAGATACTCAGACTAAAGATTTCTTTGGAATATCAGAAATAAAAACTTCTAGAGGTTAAGTACTGAGTAAACAGCTCATACTTTAATCAAGTTATGGTATCTGAGCATACAGGGGCAACATACAAAAATAACTAAAGCTCCTTTCTCTTAGGAAGTGGCAGCAATAAATCCTGTATCTGTATAGAGAATATTATTGCAGATAGAAAATATCTGCAGAATAAGTATATTTGAATGGAGTACAATGATGGCACATCTGCATAACATAACACTCTTCAGTTTATAAACCATTTTCTTGTAGAGTCTCTCTCTAAGGTTGACAACAATTCCATTGGGTAGGTATCATAGCCTCATTACCTGATGGAAAAGTGGAAACTTTTTTCAAGTGACTTGTCCAAGGTCACATAATCAGATACAGAATTCAGGTTCTCTAAATCCCAAATCAGGTCTTCTGACCAGTAAAGGACATACCTACATATTTGTGATCACTTATGAGAAAATATTTCAGGGTCAGGGTCACTGATATTTCTACTTGTTCCCAAATAGCACTTCTGTACCCTCTTCCTGCACAGTAATGGTAGCTCTTATTCTACCATTAACTTTTGGGTGTTGCTTATAAAACATATACTCTCCATCACTGTCACAAGAAGTCTTTGGAGTACTTAATGAGGTAGTTAATGACCTAGAAGGTCTTGCTTATCTCCCCAGTCCACCACCAGTGTTCACATAAGTTCCATAGATGCTCTCAGATAGCATTTCCCCCAAATTGTGTCGATTGTACTTCTTACTGTGTGATCTTGTACAAATTGCTTAACTCCTCTGGGCCCAGTTACATTTGTAAATGGAGATAATAACAGTCCCTGCTGTGAGTATGAACTGAGTTGGATCTATTCAAATAAACATTTAGAGTAGTGGCTGGCACATAGTAGTACTCAACAAATGTTGGACGTTTTTATTAATGCATGCAAAGTGCTTGACACCAGTAAGTGCTCAATAAATATTGAGTTTAAAAAATTGAGGAAAGAGGAAGAAAGGAAGGCAAAATGTACTGAATTCATAGCTTTTATTTATTTATTTTTATTTTTTTTATATTTTTTATTTGTATCTAGGAGAGAGAGAGAGAGAGAGAGACAGCGTGAGCAAGGGAGGGTCAGAGAGAGAGGGAGTCACAGACTGAAACAGGCTCCAGGCTCTGAGCTGGCAGTCAGCAGAGAGCCCGACGCAGGGCTCGAACCCACGAACCGCGAGATCATGACCTAAGCGAAAGTCGGACGCTTAACCGACTAAACCACCCAGGCGCCCCCTGAATTCATAGCTTTTAAAAGGCAGGCCTTGATAACTAAAAAGAAAAGCAGAACTAATGTCCTCTCCCCTCCCCCAACTTAGAAACAGTGACCCTAATGTAGCAGAACACTGAGCCTCTTCTGCTCCAGACTCTGCTAAAGTTTATCACTATCCATCAAGAAAATGCCAGCAAGCCACTGGGCTGTGATTCACCATGCCCATCAAAGCTGGTGCGAGTAATTGACCTCTGTTGCTGCCTCTTTGAGTGGGGTTTGAACTGTAACCCAGCTATTTACCTGCACATTTTTCAGGACTTTGAACTCCTGCTATAATGAATGTATTAATAGGCACCTTCCTCAGCAAAAATGACAGCAGTGCTTTTAGGAAGAATGTTCGAAAGCACATTCACAAGAATGTTAAGCCAGGCATGTAAGTAAATGTGAATTAAGTCATCATAGTCTGGCTAATCTCTAAAGAGTATGTGCCTGCCTTTGAGCAGCTAAGAAAAATAAAAGAAAGGATTAAATTATTTGCATGCAGTCAAACTAAATGCTAAGTTTGTCTTTAGGGCAGAATGTTTATATTACTTCCTACCAGGTATGCAAACAAGCTATTGTGCTACCAGCTAAGAAGATTAAGTGCCCAGCTACCTGGGTCTTCAAAACACCAAGTACTAACTAGTCTTTGAAGAGGAAAAGGCTCTTACACAGTAAGGATATAGGAAACTATAAGGGACAGTGGTTCTAAGGCTTATGATGGCATTGGCACTTTGTATCTGCAGTGAGAATTAAATGGCTAAGGGAGATTTGCTTTTCCTAAGGATGATTCAGTTTTCTCTAAAAGAATGGGTTGTAGAGGGGCACCAGGGTGGCTGACTCCATTGAGCATATGACTTTGGCTCAGGTCATGATGTCTCAGTTTGGGCCCATGTCAGGCTTTGTGCTGACAGCTTAGAGCCAGGAGCCTGCTTTGAATTCTCTGTCTCCCTCTGTCTCTGCTCCTTATTAACTTGTGTGTGTGAAGGAAAGGGGGTTTGAACGATATGTGGGTTTAGGGGTTTGGGTCAATACAAAACAAAATCCTGGCACAGGGAAGATGGTTGTTTATGGCAGGCATGAGGTGCTGCGTCTGTTTATCTTAACTTGCCTAGGGGATAAGACAGATAGAGCATGCTACCTTAGGGTCAACAAGGCACCTTTCTTTTACTAATAAGATCTGCTCTAGCCCGACTTCACCCTGCTGTGGTCTATAGCCCCGTTTAGTTATTCTGGTCCTTTTCTGTGAACTCAGCTTTCTGCTATTGTATTAAGTTGGGGGGCCTTCTGTCCTGAATAGCTAATCTGGATTGTCTAATCTTGGATGCCTCTATCCTGAGGCTGCCTATTCCTATTATGCTTTGTTAACCCATGGGTGCAAGATGGGGGAATTCCTAAACTTATTTTCCCCATACCACTTCTTCTTTATCCATTCCTCAGTGGATATATACTTGGATTCTTTCTATAGTTTGGCTATTGTTGATAATGCCAAATATAAACATCAGGGTTCATGTATCCCTTCAAATCTAATTTTGTATCCTTTGGGTAAATACCTAGTAGTGCAATTGCTGGATTGTAGGATAGTTTTAACTTTTTGAAGAACTTACATACCGTTTTCCAGAGTGGCTGCACCAGTTTGCATTCCCACCAACAGTGTAAGTGGCTTCTCCTTTCTCTGCATCCTCACCAACATCTGTTATTTTCTGTGTTGTTAATTTTAGCCATTCTGACAGGTGTGAGGTGGTATCTCATTGTGGTTTTGATTTTTATTTCCCTGATAGTGAGTGATGTTGAGCATCTTATGTCTCTTAGCCATCTGGATGTGTTCTTTGGAAAGATGTCTATTCATGTCTTCTGCCCATTTCTTGACTGTCTTATTTGTTTTTTTGGTATTGAGTTTGATAACTTCTTTATAGATTTTAGATACTAACCCTTTATCAGATAAGTCATTTGGAAATATCTTCTTCCATTCTGAAGCCTACCTTTTAGTTTTGTTTATTGTTTCCTTTGCTGTACAGAAGCTTTTTATCTTGATGCAACTACCACTATCATGACCATGATTACTACTACTGCTGTTGCTGCTGCTGCTAATAGTAAAAATGAACACATATCCATCAAGTCACTTAAAGCTCAGTGATAAAAAAATAATCTTGGATCAGATCTGAGCCTCTTTTTGTTAATGCTACATCAGTTAATGCTACATACACTTTTCTGTTGAATAGCCCTAACGATAGGTGAAAGTGAATAGAGGGGTCAGGCATGGCCCAAGATAACTCTATAGAAGATGAGAACTTTCTAGAAGTTTTGTATTTTTTCCTTAAAAAAACCCCCTCAAATATTTGTTTTTATACCATAATAAATCTGTGTTGATTTTAATATAATTAAAAAATTATTTCTAAAAAAATTCAGTAAAATTTACAGAATAGAAGCTGTACCAAGTAATCCAGTGATTTTGTGTTTTACCAGTGTATTTTGGTGGGTAGGTTTGTGCACACTAGATTGAAAAACATGGATGCATGATGGCAAATGATTGGTTGACTACCATATGGTCTAGAATTTAGCACCAGTTCAACCTTGAGTTTTTAGTTCAGGTGCTGTCTCTTTGAGAAAGGTTTCTCTATTTCTCCTTCTCTCTATAGCTAGGTCAGTCCTTCCCTGAGTGCCTCCCAACCCCAACCTACCATTTTTCTGAAACATTACTAGCCCTTAGTAGTTTGCAAGAGTTCTATAATTTTACATGTAAATTACCCGAAGACAAAGATGATGTCTAGAATTCACCATCTCTAACGCTGCTAAATTCCTGGTTTTAACACAGTGCTAGACATATAGTGGGACCTAGAACTGTTTGTTAAATAAATGACCAAAAAAATGCATGAGCTTCCTGAAGAGTCAGCTGTCCTTTGCCTCAGCTGCATGCTGATGTGAGCAGCCTCTCTGGGTTTGGTAGTCTTCTTTTATCCAGAGCCAGTTAAACTGGCACCTCATTTATTGGTCGTCTTTGGAGTGTGAAGTGGTTCTCTTATGTGATGTAGCTATATAAAGGGAAACATATATTTAAGTTTTAAAACACTAAAACAACAGTCATTTGGACAGGTGCCCATCTGGACACCCTGTACTGTCTACTGATAACATTTGGTGGAAGGCTCTGCAAGATAGTCTTGGCTTTCAGCAGTGTGTCTGTACCTTGCTCAGAGTGATATTAAATGTGGTGAGGTGCCTTTAGGTAAAGGACAGTGATGCCTGTCTATCTCTAGAAGATACACTACACTCTTGCAACACTTATTTTCCTATGGGGGTGCTCTTTGGAAATGACAGATTTACCCCCTTTGGCTGGGAAACTACAGGGAAGATTTAATCCCCTGCAGGTTTCTTTTTGTTTTGTTTTGTTTTGTTTGGCCTTGTACTATTTTGGTCAGCCCATGCTGGGCTGCTTAAATAACACTGTGAAATTATCATTTATCTAGTACTGTGGGGGATAGTGGTGTTCCACATAAGAGGATTTTCTAGAAAACTGAAACTTATGCAGCTACCTTACAAACTTAAGAAAAAATTACCATTTATATAAAGCCTTCTAAAATATGTGATACCCATCTCTGCCTGCCTTTTAAATCTAAGTACAGTGAATATATTTTACCTTTACCTTGCTGGCATAAGGCCAGAGCTTTCAACATAGAATCATAAGAACTTAGAGCTAAGTGGGCCTTCATTCAGCCCTCTAGTTCAACTGCCTCAAAACAGACAGGAAGAGAATAAGGTCCAGAGAGTCGGCATGACTTTCTGAACACTGCACAGCTGGGCAAATAGAGGCCTAGACCTCAGCTCTTAGCTGAGTGTCTTTGTCATTGTCCTAGATCAGAGGTTCTTTAGGTATGTAGCATGTTTGCTGTTTTCAATAAGTAACTGTAAGCTACTGTGTTTATTAAGTTTTCAGTGCTGATTTTCATTTTTTCTCCCTGAATTCTCTGTAATTGAAAAAGTCAGTTTTCATATCTTGCTTTCATGATGTGTTTATCCCTGTCCTGTCCTCTTATTTGGAGCACCTCTTTAAAGTGGGTTGTGGTGACGGCATGGGCGAGACTTAAAAAAATTCTTTTAAATGAATAAATTCACTTAGAGAAGTTTTAGTTTCACAGCAAAATTGAGTGGAAAGTACAGAAGATTCACATATGTCCTCTGGAGTAGAGACTTCTTAATACTTTCTTATATATCCAACAGTTTAGTGCAATATCTTGTATATACTAAGTGCTTAATAGAATAGTTTGATTTGTGTGTTCTATTATTTGTATGTTGAAGAACCAAGTAATGAAGGTTGTTTGAAAAGAGTTTTATTTTTTTAACTTAATTTAATTGTATTTGTTTTAATTTCTTTTTAACATTTATTTATTTTTGAGAGAGAAAGAGAGCATAAGCAGGGTAGAGCCAGAGAGAGGGAGAGAGACACACCCACACTCTGAAACAGGTTCCAGTCTCTGACCTGTCAGCACAGAGCCTGATGTGGGGTTCAAATTCATGAACTATCATGACCTGAGGAGAAGTTGGACACTTAACTGACTGAGCAACCCAGGCACCCCTGAAATGAGTTTTAAATGAGAATATAACTATAACAAGGTTCTGATAGAGGGCTTAGGGGGCTAGATTATAAAGAAAGTATATCAGGGGCTCTTGGGTGGCTTAGTTGGTTAGGTGTCTGACTTCAGCTCAGGTCATGATCTCATGGTTTGTGGATTTGAGCCCCACACTGGAGTCTGTGCTGACAGCTCAGAGCCTGGAGCCTGCTTCAGATTCTGTGTCTCCTTCTCTCTCTGCCTCCCCCCGCCCCCCACTCTGTCTCTCTCAAAAAAAAAAAAATAAGGAAAAAAAAGCATAGCAGCTTTGTGACACCGATGTAGTTCCTCAAAGATCTTGCTTGCTTACTTCTGAGTTTTCAGGCCATTCTGGATAATTGCAGCCATTGAATAAAAGAAGTATAACTATATTAGGAATAGCAATGAAAATAATAAAAATATTATTCTACATGATAAATGCTTAAAGCTAGATTTGGGTCTGGGAATTAGATTTTAGAAATAGTTGTGCCACCAATACATGGGTAGGTCATGTTTACATTTGTAGTCTAGTGTCTAGCCCAGGGCCTAGTTGTAATCTGGTGTCTATCACAGCTTCTAGTACCTAGTGACTAGCACGGTGCCCTGTACATACAAGGGGCTGTAACCCTTAGAGGAGGCATTGTCTGAAGAGCAAATTAAGAATTACCCAGGCAAAGGGAGGGATTGCCTTAGAAAAGCACTTTACTTAGAGGGAAAATCAGTTACAAACCCCATTAGGAGAGAAAAGCCTCTTGAAAATGAAGACCATTTCTGGTCTAAGGTGAAACCAGAGCAATAAGCAGAGGCAGTTCATGGAGGGTCTGAGAAATTTGCTATGGAGCAAGAGTTTTATTGGGAAATATAATGAGTCATTGGAGCATTTTAAGTTGGGAAATTACATGGTCAGATTTGTTTTACAAAGATCTCTTGAGCTTCCTGATGGACAATTTATTCATTCTACAAATACACACTGAGGGTTTGCCTTGTGCTAGGCATTTTTCCAGGAGCTGGAGATAGAGCTCTGATTAGTCAAAGTCCCTCATCTTACGGAACTCACATTCCAGTGTATGTTTATGTGTATGGTGGCAGCAGCAGAGGTGGGGAGAAGTAGGCACACGTGCTTATAATTACAGATAGTGACAAGGCATCTGAAAAAAACATACAATAGGGCAGTAGAAGGTGGGTAAGGGGACTATTTGGATTGGGTGATCAGGAAATGCCTCCTTGATATGTGACACCAGAGTGGAGAGACCAATTGGGAAATTACAGATTTGCAAATGAGAAGTGATGGGAGGCTAAAGTAAGGTAGTGGTAGCTTAACAGGGAAAAAGGTTTTAATGACAATATTTAAGGAAGTAGAGCCAGTAGACTTTAAGAATAATTAGATGTGAGAGGTGAAGGACAAGGGTTAGGATTGTGTATGTTTCTGGCTTGAATAAGTGGGTGGATGCTGGTACTGTTCATTCAGACTGGACAGCAGGCTTGAGTTATGGAGTGTGTTTAGCTATGTGTTTAGCTATGAAATCAATTTTGGGCATGTTTTATTGTAAAGTAACAAAAAAACCACCTCTGTATATTACAATCTTGTATCGTCTCCTCTGAATGCCTGAATGCTGTGCCCATCTTCTCTATTTCAGGGTAGGCAGGTGTGGGCAGGGTGCCCAGGGTCCTCACTCCCTGGCCTAGCCCAGCCCACAGGGACCCTGGAGTCCCTCAGTCTAGGTGATGACCATCTACATCTTGAGTTGGTCCCCTGGTGACAACCAGCTCACCTGCATGTTCTAGGATCCCATTGTCCTCCAGTGAAACCATGAACATGGTGGTCTGGCATTTATGCTTATGCAGGCACGACTCTGGTGCCCTCACTGATGGCTGAGGCCAGGTTCATGTCCACCTGCTCTGTAAAGCTCTCAGGGTGATGATGGTGATGATGTTGGTAGTTACTGCCTCTGGGCCCAGTCCTGCATGAGGATCTCGTGCCTGGCTCTGGCCTGTCAGTCTAGGACATTTTGGAAAGCATAATGGTACTCCTAGATGGTTCTCCTCTCTGTTTTTATAAAGTTTTTATTTAAATTCCAGTTACTTAACATACAGTGTAATATTAATTTCAGGTGTACAACATAGTGATTCAATACTTCAATATAACACCCAGCCCTCATTACAACATGTGTTCTCCTTAATACACCTATTTCACCCAAACCCCCACTCAACTCCCCTCTGGTCCACCATCTGTTTGTTTTCAATAGTTAAGAGTCTTTTTCTTGGCTTCTTTCTCTCTCTTTTCTTTTATTTGTTTTTTTTTCCTTAAATTACACACATGGTATTGGAGTGAAATTATATGGTATTTGTCTTTGACTAACTTATTTCACTTCTCATTATACTCTGTAGCTTCATCCATGTTGTTGCAAATGGCAGGTTCTCTTCTCTCTTAAGGTACTTGGAAGACTGAATTTCCTAGCCCTCTTGAAGGTGCATGGGGTCATATAACTGGACAATGGGTTATGAATGGTAGTGACACATGTTGTTTTTGGTTAAGGCATTTAGATATTAGTGCAAGAATTTTCACTTAGTCTCTTACCTTTGTGAACCATGGGAAGGCATTATGTTGAGATGATTGGGCTAAAGAATTAGAGCATCCTGGGTCACTGGGTGTAGAAGTAGTTACTCTGGAGAGACACGTAGACTTTGTATGAGGGAGAAATAACTTCTGCATGTGAGATGTGGGGTAGCTCATTATTGCAATATCAACAAGCCTATTTTAGCTATTGCAAGCATGTTGAGCTTAATGTAGCAGTGGGATCACCATGTGGTTCATTAGGTAGTCAGATATATGTGCCTCAAGTATAGAAAACATCTGGGGTGAAGATATAGATATTTGAGCCAATCATAAATGTATGGTGGTTGATAGGAATGAATGAGATCAATCAAGATGAGTGAGCAGTGAAGACTGAAGACATTGTTTCAGAAAAAACAAAATTTAAGGAGGGAAGAGAAAGAGAAACCCTCAAAAATTAAATAAATAAAGAGTGGCCAGAGAGATAACAGTAATGCTGGAGAGAGTGGTATGAGTTTGGAGAGGTGGAGGGGGAGGGCCAGTACAAAGAATGGTTCTCAGTAGGCAGGGTTTAGGTGCTGCAATATAGTTGGAAGAAAGTCTGGAGTTCTTCCCTGTTGCATCTGCAGAGAAAACACAGTTCTTTCATTGGCCTTGTATGTTTATTGGGTCAGGGTTGAGGCAATTGGTGAAAATCATGGAGAACGGAAGCACTTCTCTTAGTGCTGCTGTAAGTGTGGAAGACATTATGAAGGAAGTATGGCAGAAATCTCATTAATTTAATGCATATTTATTCAGTACCTATGATGTGCCAGACATCCTTCTAGACACGAGTCATATAGCAGGGAACAAAATAAAGTTCTTGTTCTCAAGGTACTCATCATCATTTCAAAAGAAACGATAACTATGTAATATATCAGTTAAGTGGTGGTATATGTCATATGTCAGTTAAATGGTGTAACTACTAAAATTGGAAGGGAAGTACAGTAAAGTGACAGTCTAATAACCTATAAGGTATTTGGGTATATCTGACACAGTGATATTTGAGCAGAGACCTGAATTAAGGGGGTAAACCTTATAGATATCTGGTGAAAAGAGTTCCAGCCCAAGGAAACAGCAGGGGTAAAGGCCCTGAGGCAAGACTGTATTTGGTATGTTGGGGGGTGGATAGCAGGGAGGACAGTGTGACTGGGGCAGGTGAGCTGAGGGAAGAGTGGCACAAAGTGATCTCAGAGAGGCTGTGAGGACTGGTTCATGTGGACTCTGTGAGCCTTGACAAAACTGTGGCTTTTATTCTGAATAAGGCTTAATTCTTCTAGAATATTTTTAGTAGAGAAATGACATGAAATGCTTAACATTATAAAACAATACTCCAGTGGCTCTGAGAGGGGATAAATATAGGTATCAAGAGTGAAAACAGGAGTTTCATTAGAAGGTGATTGCACAAGTTCAGACGAAGAGTGACAATGACTTGGACTAGGGTAATGGTAAAGGTGGTAGGAAATAGCTGCATTTGGTTACATTTTGGCTATATTTGGAAGGTGATACCAAAAAGATATGCTGTTGAGCTGGATGCAGGAGAAAAGAGCAAAAGGGTTGAAGACAATTTCAAAGTTTTTAGCATGAACAACTGGAGAGCTGGAATTGATTTGTTTTTGGAGAGGGACTTGACTGTAAAATAAACAACTTAGAGAAGAAGAATTTAGGGTAATTTCTGAATATGTTAAGTCTGAGATGCCTGTTAGATAGCCAGGTGATGGTGTCTAGTTGGCAGTTGGAGACACAAAGCTAGAACTTTGGAAGACATCATAGATGGAAATATCAACTCTGAAGTTGTCAATTTATAGTTGGATCCTTGCCCTGGAGCCCAAGTGAAGAAGGTATTTCAAGGAGCAAGGACTAATAAGTCCTGTCACAGGCTGCCACTCTAAGAGGTCTAGATGAGAGTTATGGCCATTGTTATGATAGAGATTAAGAGCAGGTATAGTGGAATGGTGGAGGACAAAAGAGAGAATTGACAGAGAGGAGTTTGACACTATAAATATAAATATAAATAATTTTTTTAATTGATATTTTCTGCAAAGGGGAAATGGTAGTTGGAGGGGAGGAATATGAGATCTAGGAAGGATTTTCTAAAATCTAGGTGATATTATCATATATTTGTATACTGATGGGAATGATCCAGGAGGGAAATTCAATGATGTATGTAGGAGGGGTATCATATCCTTAGGTAGGCAGGAACAGAAGAGATCCAAAGTATAAGCTGAAGGATTGCCCTCTTGTAGGGATATAAGCAGTTCATCCATTTTAACAGGAGGGAAGGAAGAGTATATGGGTACAGATGCAGGCAGGTTTATGATGATGGGAAGGTGTGAAATCTCTTTTGACTGCCTCCACTTTATTAGTGAATAAGAAGCTATGTCATAGCTGAGAGAAAGAATAGTAGAAGAGATATTGGAAGTCTGGGAGAGAAAAATATATAGGGAATATTCCTCTGGAGACTGGGAGACTGAGAAACGATTAGGAAAGTATAATATGCGTGTCAGGAAGCAGTAGAGTCCCACTTGGAGTTTGTAATCGTGAATTTGAGGTGCAACCAATCAGCATAATTGTATGTTTGCTTCCCCAGGGGCTTCAGTGATTCAGGGGCAGGTTCAGAGTGGGTTTTGGAGTTAGGATTGAGGGTAAGCGATGATCGAGCATGGTACAATGTCATAAGTGATAATGTTGGGTTGTGTGGAGTCTAGGCTAGGGTGGAGAGGGATAGTGAAAACTGAGAAATGGATGGGTTCAATGGATTGTTGGAGTTTGGGTAATAGAGGAAGTGAGCCAGAGTTTAGCAGATGGAGGGGAGAGAACAGAATGCTTGAGATTGAACCAATGAAAGCAGTGTAGTCATTTTTAATGACAGTGACTGTGTATGGCAAAGAGGGAAGCTGAGGTGGGGTGGAAGATCAGATCCCTGTAGGTGAGAAGGCAATAAAACTGAAAAGTCAACATATTGGAAGGAGTTACAAGTAGACACTGAAGTTACCAAGAGCAGTGGTGGAGCATGGCAGTGAATCAGGTGCTGCATCTTCAAGGGATTAAGAGAAGTAATTTGTAGATTTTTAGTTAAGTGCATCAGGAAGGATGAACAGGATGATAGAATATTGATAGCATGACTCTGAAAGAGTTCTGATTCAACAATATATATACCTTGTATATGCTACTTGTATACGTCTTTGTGGTGCTATCTTATTCTACATTTTGATTTGTCTGGGCCCTTATTCTGTCTCTTTTACAAGCCCCATTTTACTTACTGTGAGTTCATTAGGTTCAGGGACTTTGTTTTCATTTTTAACTGCTACAGTGCCTAACACAGTGCCTGATCTATGGCAGGCAATTACCATTTGCTGAATTAGATTGTACCGAATGTGGAAATTTAAAGACCAAGTGGCTAACAACCTTAGAGGATACAATATTGAAATGGAATTTGCACCTAGATTTATTGTGTGTACTAAAAACATAGCACTGTCAGCTAATCATGTAGTTCCAATTGTTTCTAGAGTTCCAAAGACATTAAAAATATAATTTGATCATAAATATTGCAAAGAAAAGCCCAGGGCCATTTTGTCTACATGGAAAGGTGCTGTTTCCTTGTTTCTATACTGTAGGGATAAAAGTGTCTGGGAAGGAGCACCATTTGCTAGCTTTGACCACTTCCTGAATCCCCCTTCCCCAAATATTTGTTCATCCAAAATTGCTCTTTGAGGGGCACCTGGGTGGCTAAGTCGATTAAGCATCCGACTTCGACTCAGTTCTTGATCTCATGGTTCATGGGTTCGAGCCCTACATTGGACTCTGTGCTGACAGCCAGCTCAGAGCCTGGAGCCTGTTTCAGATTCTGTATCTCCCTCTCTCTGACTTTCCCCTGCTCATGCAGTCTTTCTCTCAGAAATAAATAAAAAGCATTAAAAAACACCAAAATTACTCTTTGAAAGCTAAAGAATAGTTGGTTTTTATTTTTCAGAAGGAACTGCATCCCTGCCTTAACCATAGCTAGGGTAAATTGGGCAGTGGAAAAACACTATTCTCTTCACTGTGTAATGGCATTGTACCTGATGAATAATAAACATAACAAGAAAAGAGAAATTTTGATTGAAAGTGTAAACTCAACTTAGAGTTGCTTCCATAACTTATTTCTGCAGCATCTAAATGTAAATTGTGAAGGTGAAGAACTGTTTTATGTGATGTCCAAAATTGTCTTTTGAAAACCATGATGCAATGTCAGCACTTCATTTCTACCATTGACATAGGTAATGGAGAGAGGGATCTACCACACACTGTTACTTTCTGTGGATAATTCACATTCTCCTTGTGTCTTTCAATTACTGCTGGCAAAAATGCATAACTAATCAACTTAGATCAAAGACACTTGATTCGTACTCCTTCTTTCCTCATATCTGTCACCTCTTGCTCTCCTGCTTCTGTTTTCCCTCTCCCTCCTCTTTTCCTAGACACTCATAAACCAGAATTACTTAAAGATAATAGCTCCTTCAAAAATGCAATCCCACAGGATTTAATTAAACCTTAAGTCCCAGACTGGCCTGAGAGGCTGACGTAGTGTGAGATGCATCTTTGTTTAGAATGAATATGGGATTCTAGTGGTTTCAAGGTGTCTGAGACCAAGTGCATTAAAAGAGAGATTTGACTTGCTGCTGGTTGTATGAATTCAGTGAATTAAACACTGGGCCCGAGAATTAGCAGTCCTCCCTTCTGTGTGATGTTGGCTGTGATCGTGCCCTTTATTCCCACTTCCTTATCTATAAAATGGACTTTGAATACCAACCTTAGACTCTATTGTTGCTTAGAAAACAACTTCTTAAATTTCGACCTCTAATATATTTTTCTCTGGTTTACAAAGGATAAATAACTACTACATCAGGGATATTTCATTTATTGCAGATATTTAAGTAAAGATGATAGGGATTATTTTGTTAATAGGTATCTCATATTCCATCCTATCTTCTAGGGTCCTGGAGTAAGATAAAGACCATTAGGGCAGAAGTTGTAATACCCTTCTGTAATTGTACTTTGGGTAAACTATTCATACAAAATTACTATTCTTGAAAATGTCCTGGCTGGAAGAATTATTATTATAGCTAACATTGACATAATGCTTACTATATGCTACAGACTACTTAAACAATTGATGTATAGTAACTTACTTATGCCTCACAACAATTCTCTATCATAGATTCTGTTAATTATTCCCATTTACAGATAGCAACAGATAAGTTAAGTAATCTGATCAAGGATCTCACCAATATGTGTGAGATTTTCACAAAGATTTTCTAATTTTCAAAATTACAATTACCTAACCTCTTTCCAGAAACAACATGCCATGCTAAGGGGATCTTACTAAGAGAGAGAGTTTGCTGCTAGTATATTTGAGCTTCTTACTAGAAAGTCTTATTTTGTCCTTTAATATTGGCCAAAACTAGATCCTTGGTTGCTTCAAAGCAAACCTCAAATATTCCAAATTGGATGCTTTATGAACCACAGAAGGAAAATAATAGACATTCTTTAATTTTCTTTCCTAGATCCTTATACACAGAGAGCTGTAACAGGACCACAGGCTTGAACTCTGGGACTTCCTGCCTGATTCTGTTCTTCTGGAAATATACTATGTGTGAAAAAGGTAAAGACCCTGCTCACCTATTTCATAGTGACGGATACAGTCAATACATAAGTAAGTAAATATGAAAGTATAATGGATTATTGGTTAGAGATGCAAGTTCTCTGGCAGCAGTTGAGCTGGGGAAAGGAAGAAATAGAGATGGAAGATGTGAGCGAGGTGGCTATTAACATGGAATCAGGGAAGGCTTCTCTTGAACAGATGACATCTGAACAGAGATTTAAATGAAATAAGGGAGAAGTCATGAGACACTCTGTGGAAAGAATGTTCTAGATGGAAGCTGAATGACTCAAGGCCCTGAATCGAGAATATGTTTAGTGTACTTAAAGAACAGTGTTGTTGGAGTGGAGTAAGCAAAGTGGGAAGAGGAAGGTCATGAAATTAGAGGACCAACATGGGGCCAGATAACATAGAGTGTTTTGGTTAATAGGAAAGACTTTGCATTTTGTAAGGGGAAGACATTTCAGGGTTTTGAGTAGGAGAATGACGTGATCTGACACACATTTTAAAGGTTGCCCTTGGCTGTTCTAAGAGAATAATTACTTGGGAGCACGTATGGAAGCATGGAGACTAATTTTGAAGTTGTTGCAGCCATTTATGTGAGAAGTGATGGCTTGGGTAAGGTGGGTAGCAGTGGAGGTGGTGAGCATTATTTGGATTTGGGTTATATTTTGAAGATAGCCTGAGGTACTTGGTTGATGGATTCACTGTATGGTGAATATTAGATCATTGTCCAAAGATCATATAACTTAGCAGATTTGTGTGCTAAAGAGTTGGTATCTAAGGTCTGTTTCTCTAACACAGGGATTTTAATCACATTTACTACATGTTCCTTGTTCCCTGAGATATAACAACACTCAACTATTTTGTTAGCTGTAGTCAAACTTTATTCTTTCTGTATCTAAAGCTCAACATATCTTCTTTTAATTCAGGGGGATTTTTAATAGCAACATTATTAGTCTACCAAACAGAGGCTGGTGAAAGAAAATGAATGAATTTTCAATGTATTCATGAAAATGCCAGGAAAATGCACAAAACATTGTAAGAAAATATTTGAGGATGTGTGTCTGTTAAATAAATATGGGAGAAGGAGCCCATGTGGAAGAAAAACAACATATAACATAAAATAACATGTAAATGGTCCTCAGGGAATTACCTAAGAACAGATTATTTCATTTAGCTGCATCAGCAAAAAAATCACCCTGCTTTATATCAGAAAAGAATCCCTATAATCCGCTTTTAAAAGTGCTTGCTCCATATATTATGCATGACATTTCCAGGCTGCCAAATTTGTGATTGAGCTGGTGATTAGAAGACAATGCAGCGCCTCCTTTTCTGTCTCTTCCTTTCTTGGGAACAGTGATGCTTCACCTCTCCTTTCCCTGAATGCCTCATAAAAGTCGGAAACAGAGCAGTCAGGGAGAGACATGTATCAAACAGTTGATTTGGTTGAAGAGAAGTACCTACCAGAAATGTGCAGCAACTAAGACTGGAGCTGGAAGAGAGGAGAAACAGACTGAGAGAGATCAGGAAAGAGTGGTTTTATCTGCTATGTTGAAGGTCATAAAGGTGTCCAGTATCAACAGTACCTGGGTTAATTGCTTTGGCACCAAATGAAATAAAGCTCTGTTTGATTTTCAGGCAGCTCTGAAGAGAGATGGCTCATTGTCAATCTGCATGTTTATATCATGGTTACTTAATTGGCCTGTTGAGGCAAGGAGGCTGCTGTGAGGCAGTAGTGGGAAAGAGGGGGTATATTTGTGTGTGTGTGTGTGTGTGTGTGTGTGTGTGGTAGAGTTACAATGGTAATTGATTATGATTACTTTCAGTGCTCACCATAATAGACCACTTCTGAGCAATCAGGTTATGCTGCTCCGGTAGGATTTGGGGTGGCACAGGTAGGCATTATTTCATTCATCTGTGAGAAAGTGAGCAACAGAGGGAGATAAAGTGGGTATTAATCAGAACAGTATGAGCTTTGGGATGGCTGCATCTAAATCAATCCAAGGAATCGTCTGGGAAATCAACCCCTGTTTTCAGCTGGCTTAAATGTTTTATTCTGGTGGGGGGATATTAGAAGCTTTTTTCAATCACTTCTTCCCAGTTTGGTTCATCATAATGAGCTCCAGAAAATTCATAAGTCAGGAGGAGTATGCTGTGACTGGAATTTCATTCCACAGTCTCTGAATACTGATGACCAGTAAGCATTACTGGAACATTATCTAATAGCCTGAGGCTCTTTTGAGTTTGATCCAGGCACTAGCAAGGGTTTCTCAATATTTCCGGAGTCATAGGATGGCTCTGTCAGTCTGGAAGCTTTGGTCTAGTCAGTACAGGTGACAGAGCACAGCTGAAATGAGGGATACAATGAAGAACACAGGAATGAAGTACCAAGGGATCTTGCTCTGGACTTAATATGCAGAATGGAGGCAGATTAATTCATGAACATTTCTCTTTGACTTCTGATTATGGAATAGAAGACATATTCTCATTAGCCTTGAAAAAATGTTTTGAAGAGGAAGCCTATTAGTTTGAAACATACCAAGACTGAAGCATGAGAAGTTAAATCCCATCCTTTCATGGTTAGCTTTTGACCACAGCAGTAGCTCCCACTCCCAAGTCTGCAAATCTCCACAGACATATGGAGCTCAGGTTTGAGAAACTTGTATTAAAAGTCATCCTGATACTGCTTTAGGTTATCCTCACTTGGTAGTATTCAGTTGTAAGGGAGCAATCAGCTAATCCATAATGTGTTTATATCATTTTTGGAAGATCATTAAAAGGAAGATATTCACTACATATCTATAGATACATACAACTGAAGAGTCCCAAAAATGTATCCATGGATTCCAGGAGTCCATGAGAAAAGGCAGTGGGAAGTAGGATTCTTATAGAATAAATCCTGAGTCATGTAAGCTACTTCTTGGAGTCATTAGGTAGGGTCTCTAATAGGTATATGTATTCTTTCAGGTCTCCTGGGTGCTATGGGCTGATGTTCCAGCACAGTTAATGGATGCCCTACTAGTGTCCCCATCATTTTCTATCTTCTTTTGCTCTAAGGGACCTAAAATAACTAATAAGCCATCTTACATGGCCTACTATATATAAAAAACAGTTTTCTCAGGGTTAATTAAAGGGCTGATAATTTCCAAGATAAACTTATGGGATTCAAAGCTTTTGAAACATGGTTTCAAATTAATAAAAATAAAAAGATTCAGATAAGACAAAGTGTTTAGCTATGAAAAAATTGAGCCAAGAGAATGGTGTTAAGAGCCTAAATTATGATCTTTGCTAAGTCCTATATCCATTCCAGAATTGCAAGTACATCTTCTCAATTGCTTGTTCTTTTCAATTTGTGTATCTCGTTTGACATCTGTGTTGTTTACTGAAATCAGTGAAGATGGTTAAGATGTATCAGTTTAGTAAATATTTTTATAAATGTGTTTATTCTGAAAACATACATTGTTTTCCCAGTACACCATCTTGGGGTATTCATAAAGTTGCTTTGTATGTTGTTGGCCCATGGGCTGCTGGAAATTATAATGGACCTCTAACCCCTGTTGGGTTCATCTTTCTGTGTTTAAAAATGAAACTAAAGAGAGAAAGAGAGAGAAATAAAGAAAAATGTTTGATCTTATTTGAGGAGAATAGAAGGGAACTACAGGCAGAGAGCTAAATTTACATTTGAGAAAAGTGAGCAATAGAAATATCAGACACAGCTCCAAGTATTTCAGGATAAGGAGCCTCTATCCTAGGGACTAAGGAAAGTTAAAGATGTGGTTTTCTCAGAACTGTTTTCACAGGTCTGTTCACCTTGGCTTTCTTTGCAGGAGTTAGATGCTTTGTCCTATATGGAGGCGCGAGTGTGGTTCTGGGTGCATGTTGAGGCAGCATTAGTCACATTCCCTGTCCAGTAGCTCTGGTCTCAAATAACCCAAATTGAGAGAATGAAGAAGGATGCAGAACATACACAGGGATAAAGATGGAAGGTAGCAAGGAGGAGAGAGCTGTTGATGTTCAGTAGCATGAACCTGAAAATCTGTTTAAATAAAACATGAAAGCTGGCACTGAATTTTTTCTTCAGGCATTATTGCTGCCCACCAAATTCTGAGCTGTCCATGTCTCTTCTGAGTGCAGTTCTATTTCTTCTCGTATAGCAAGTCCATTTCCAAGGCAGATCTTGATTACTCTTAATCTGTTCTTGGTTAGTGAATAATATTTTAAAAAACCCATAAGGAAACTTCTGGGGAAGATGATGGAGTAGGAGGACACTAAGCTCAACTCATCCCATGGATATAAGTAGATAACATGTCAGTGTAAATAACTCAGAAAGCTACTTGAAGACTGGCAGAACAAACTCCACAACTAAATGTAGAGAAGAGGCCACAACAAAATGTGGACAGAGATGTGGTGGGAGCTAAATGGACCCCTGGTACTGTACATGGGAAGGAAGGAGCTGTAGTACACAGAGAGGGGAGAGAAATAGACTGTCACATCAGGCAGGCTGCACAGGAAAGACAAATCCTCATACATTTGACTATGAAAACCAGAGCATCTGAATTTTGTGACTACTTACAACCATTGGTCTTAAGCTTAGAATTTTAAAAGTCAGAAGGCTGGTCTCTGGGAGAGTGGGGAGTGGGACAGGAAACTGAGTCCCTTTCCTTAAAGAGACAGCATTAAAAATAGTCCACAGAGACATAGCATAGAGACAGCAGTTTGAAAAACTCCTGAGGCATACAGGTAGGAGAGTTATTTGCTAATCTCAGAGTTCACTGAGGGTCTTCTTCTCAGGTTATTTTCCTTCCCTGTCTCCCAGCATAGACACACAGCCATCTGTGGGAACCAGTGTACTTGCATTCACTACCTAACTTACATATACCCCACCCCACCCCTCCAGCTGGGCCTGCCTCAGTCCTGGTGCTGCAGGTCCTCTTCCCCTGAAGACTGGAACAAACCTTGCCAATACCACATCTCCCGACTGAGTGCATTGTGGAGCCTAGGTCCCAGAAGTGGCAGTGGCCAGTGAAAGGCCTCAACCTTTCACAGAGGATTCAAGCACCTTGTTAAAACTGAGTGCCCTGCCAATGTGAGCTTTGTGAGTGGCCGTGGTTGACCCTGGTCTTGGTAGTGGCTGTGCATCTCTTGCAGAAGAGGACCAGCTCCGCCTTGTTAAAATGCATGCCCTGCCTACTACTTTCAAGAGAAATGGTTGGTAGCTGACTTTCCTAACACAGAGAAACAAACACAGAGAGTTAGACAGCATGATGAAACAGAGGAATATGTCACAAATGAAAGAACAGGACAAAATCACACCAAGAGACCCAAGTGAAATGGAGATAGGTAATATGTTTGAAAGAATTTAAATTAATAAACATAAAGATGCTCACTGGACATGAGAGAAGAGTGGAGGACATCAGAGAGACCCTTAGAAAGATTTTTTTTAAAAAGTACAAATTAGAGAGAAAGACCACAGTAATTGAAATTAAAAATATACTAGATGAAACAAAGAGCAGGCTAGAAGAAGGAGGATGAAACAGTGGCCTGGAGGACAGACTAATGGAAAGTAACCAAGCTGAGTAGGTAAGGGGAAAAAATTAGGCAGCTGAAACTAGGCTTAGGGGACTCAGTGACTCCATCAAGCATAATAATGTTTACATTATAGGAATCCCAGAAGAAGAACAAGAGAGAGAAAAAGGGGCAGAAAATACTTAAAGAGACAAAGGCTGAAAACTTCCCAAATTTGTGGAAGGAAACATAAATTCACATCCAGGAGACATAAAGATCCCCCAACAAAATAAGCCCAACGAAGTCCACACTAAGACACATAGTAGTTAAATGGGCTAAATAACAGTGATGAATGAATTTTAAAAGAAGCAAGAGAAAAGAAAACAGTTACACACAAGGGAAGCCCCTTAAGCCTATCAGCAGATTTTTCAACAGAAACTTTGCAGGCCATAAGGGAATGACATGATATATTCCAAGTACTGAAAGGAAAAATCTTCAGCCAAGAATTCTCTATCCGGCAAGGCTATCATTCAGAATAGAAGGAGAAAATAAGAGTTTCCCAGACAAACAAAAGTTAAAGGAGTTCATGACCATTAAACCAGACCTACAAGAAATGTTGAAGGGGACTCTACGAGTGGAAAGGAAAGACCATAAGTAGGAGTAAGAAAAGTAGTAAGCTCAAAAGTAGTAATGAAAAGTATGTTTGTAACCTCACTCAATGGACTGACAAAGCCAAAGGAGGTAAATATGACACCAGCTTACCAAAAACAAGGGAAGAGAGGAGTAAGAATGGGTTCAAAACTTAAGCAGCCATCACCTTCAGATAGACTGCTATATACAGAAGATGTTATGTACAAACCTAATGGTAACAACAAATCCAAAACCAGAAGTAGATATGCAAAAGAGAAAGGAATCCAAGTATATCACTAAAGAAAGCCAACTTATGGTGAGAGAAGAGAGCAAGGAAAGAAAGGAACAAAGATGAACCACAAACAAACATGCACAGAGATAACAAAATGGCAAAAAAAAAAAACATACCTATTAGTAATTACTTTGAAAAAAATTTTTAACGTTTTATTTATTTTTGAGAGAGAGAGAGACAGAGTATGAGCAGGAGAGGGCCAGAGAGAGAGGGAGACACAGAATCTGAAACAGGCTCCAGGCTCTGAGCTGTCAGCACAGAGCCCAATGCAGAGCTCAAACCCATGAACCATGAGTTCATGACCTGAGCCCAAGTTGGATGCTTCACTGACTAAGCCACCCACGCACCCCCAGTATCAGTAATTACTTTGAATGTAAATTGACTAAATCCTCCCATCCCAAAAGACAGAAGATGATGGCATGGATAAAAGAAAAAAAAAAAAAAAAGAAAAAGCAAGACCAATATATATATGCTGCCTACGAGAGACTTGCTTCAAATCTAAAGATACATGCCGATTGAAAGTGACAGGATAAAGAAATAAGTTGTCATGCAAATGGATGTGAAAAGAAAGCCAGGCTAGCAATGTTTATATCAGACAAAGTCATGAAGACTGTAAGATGAGACAAAGAAGGACACTATATAATCATTAAGGGGGCAGTCCAAGAGGAAGACATAACAATTGTAAATATTTATGCACCCAAAATGAAAGCACCCAAATACAAAAGGCAGTTAATAACAAACATAAAGGAACTAATTGATAGTAGTGCAACAGTAGCAGGGGACTTTAACACCCAACTTACATCAATGGACAGATCATCTAAACAGAATATCAACAAGGAAACTATGGCTTTGAATGACACACTGGACCTGATGGATTTAACAACATATTTGTAACATTCTACCCAAAAACAGAAGAATATACATGCTTTTCAAGTGAAGGTGAGATATTCTCTAGAATAGAGCACATAGTAGGTCATAAAACAAGTCTCAACAATTTCAAAAAGATCAAGTTACACCATGCCTCTTTTCTGATCACAGCACAATGAAACTAGAAATCTAACATAAATCCAAAATCTGAAAAGAGTACAAATAATGGAGGTTAAATAACATGCTACTAAGCAGTGAATTAGCCAGTCAAGAAATCAAAGGGGAAAATTAAAAAAAATGCATGGAAACAAATACAGCTGAAAATATAATGATCCAAAAATCTTTCACATGCAGCAAAATTGGTTCTAAGAGGGAGGTTTATAGCAATACAGTCCTACTACCTCAATAAACAAGAAAAATCTCAAATAAACAATCTAACCTTATACCTAAAGGAGCTAGAAGAAGAACAAACAAAATCCTAATTCAAAAGAAGGAAAAAAATGATGAGAACAGAAATAAATGATACAGAAACTATAAAAGCAATAAGATAGCTCGGTGAAACCAGGAGCTGGTTCTTTGAAGAGATAAACAAATTGATACATCTGTGGCCAGACTCATCAAAAAAAAAAAAAAAGAGAGAGAGAGAGAGGACTCAAATAATCAAAATCAGAAATTAAAGAGGAAAAATAATAACTGACACTGCAGAAATACAAAGGATTGTAAGAGAATACTGTAAAAAAGTATATATTAGCAAACTGGACAACCTAGAAGAAATGGATAAATTTCTGGAAACATATAACTTACCAAAATGGAAGCAATAAGAAATAGAAAATTTGAGTAGACTGATTACCAGCAGTGCAATTGAATCAGTAATAAAAAAATCTTTCTTAAACCATATACAAAAATAAACTCAAAATGGGTTAAGGATCTAAATGTGAGACCTGAAACCATAAAGATCCTAGAAGAGAGCACATGCAATGTTTTCTCTGACATTGCCCATAGCAACATGTTTTTAGATATCTCTCCTGCAACAAGGGAAGCAAAAGCAAAAATAAATCCTTGGGGTTGCATTAAATGAAAAAGATTCTGCACAGCAAAGGAATCAACTAAGGAAACTAAAAGGTATCCTATTGAATGGGAGAAGATATTTATGAATGACATATCTGATGAGTTAGTATCCAAAAAATATAAAGAATTTATATAAATCAACATCCAGGAAACAAATAATCCAATTAAAAAATAGAAGGCATGAACAGACATTCTTCAAAAGACACACAAATGAAAAGGGCCACAGACACATGTGCAAAAGGTCAACATCACTCATCATCAGGGAAATGCAAATCAAAACCACAGTGAGATATCATCTTACACCTGTCAGAATGGCTAAGGTGAAAAACACAAGAAATGACAAATGTTGGCAAGGATGTGGAGAAAAAGGAACCATAGTGCTCTCTTGGTGGGAATGCAAACTGGTTTAGTCACTGTGGAAAACAGTATGGAGGTTCCTGAAAAAATTGAAACCAGACATATCTTATGTTCCAGTAATCACATGACTGGGTATTTATCCCCCAAATACAGAAACATTAATTAAAGGGGATGAATGCACCCCCACATTTATTACAGCATTATTTATAACAGCAAGTTATACAAGCAGCCCAAGTTTTCATTGATACATGAAGGGATAAAGAAGCCACACACACACACACACATACACACACACACACGCACACACGTACACACACACAATGGAATATTACTCAGCCATAAAAAGAATTAAATCTTGCCATTAGAAACAATATAGATGGATCTAGAAAGTGTAGTGCTAAGTGAAATAAGCCAGTCAGAGAAAGACAAATACCATATGATTTTACTTATATGTGGAATTTAAGAAAGAAAACAAATGAGTGAAGGAAAAAAAAGAAAAGAGACAAACCAAAAACAAGCAGATGGTTCTCAGAAGGGAGGTGGGTAGGGGGATGTTTTAAATAGGCAAAGGGGATTTATTTAAGAATACATTTATGTTGATGAGCACTGAATAATTTATGGAATTGTTGAATCACTGTATTGTATACCTTAAACTAATATAACACTATGTTAACTACACTGGAATAAAAGAAAATCTGTAAGAAAAACGATAACAGTGCTTTTAGATACATCACAAAGCACAATGTTAAGAAGGACATTAACAAGAGTGGGCTTCATTAGGTGACCTACTGTTTTTTAACATTCATGAATAATTGAACTGAAAGTGAACTTCTTTTTCATTATATTCAGAGCTCTGATGTGGAGATGTAAAGTGCCTTCCATGGTCACCTGCTGTACATTAAATTGAAAAAAAAATTCTATAGGGTTCCTTGAATCTAAATCTTTTGCAGAGGAATCTGAGTCCTTCTTTCCTTCATATTCTGATTATGGAGATTGAACACGTCCTCATGGTCCCTCACATATGATTAATTACCATTTTATCCAAATAAATAAAATTCCTATTTTATTTATTTATGAACAATTCACTTTGTGGATTTACTGGGGCAAGCAGAAATAGCAAGATTTTCTCTTCTTTCCCATAGGGGCACTGCCAGTCTACATCCTCTATCATTTTGATATATATATTTAAGGAAAATGCAAAATGACATTAATATTGATTAAAAGTAATTGTAAGCAGGAAGGTAAATTCTATGCAAATACTGAAAATATTTCCTAAAGGTATGATATAAATTATAGATTTTTCCAGGTTGGTATTACCTGAACCATGATTGGTCTTCAGTAGAGCTAAAAAGTATTTGGGGACACAGAAACATGTATTTTAAAACTGGGTATTTTAGGGGCTCCTTTGTGGCTCAGTCAGGTAAGTGTCTAACTTTGGCTCAGGTCATGATCTAACAGTTTGTGGGTTCGAGCCCCGTGTCGGGGCTCTGTGCTGACAGCCAGCTCAGAGCCTGGAGCCTGTTTCAGATTCTGTGTCTCCCTCTCTCTCTGACCTTCCCTTGCTCATGCTGTCTCTCTCTCTCTCTCTCTCTCTCAAAAATAAATAAAACATTAAAAAAATTTTAGAATAAAATTGGATGTTTTAGATGCTTTCATCAATAACCTAAAGTGAGTCAGTAATGATAAGCCAGAAACATACATTTTAACAACAGTTAATAAAGTCTGTTGCACCTAGAGACACTTTGCATACAGGATTATTGACCCCATTTACTTCTAGTATGTTACTTCAGTTCAATTAATTATGTTAAGAAAATGACTCAAAGTGAAGAGCTATTAAGAAATCTCTTCAGATGTTGAATTAGTGAGACAATGAGACAAGATATGTTTTTACTAAATGAAAGATTATTTAGACAAGATCCCCATGATTTCATAGGGTCAGAATTTTAGTTGATATTTAATTTTGTGACTTTCCAAAAGATCACTTGGCCTTATAAACTTCTCATCTCTATCATTAAATACTTGCAATGGTTCCCATTGCCTGGAATAGGTTGAATATCCCATTGGTAATCTAACCCCTTTCTGCACACATACCTACCATTATACCCCACTTGAATTGGCATCTTAACCTCAAGGAATATTCAGTATTTGCTAAGCTTAACATTCATGTTACTCTTTGGGAGGCTTTACTTATTTGTGTGTTGTTTTTAATCTTCATGTTTTTCCCCCTAGCTTTAGAATCCCCCTTTGCTCTATTTTCTCAGCTGAAATCCTACTTTAAGACTTAACATAAGTCTATCACAAAACAGTTCTTGGAATGAATTGTTTCCTTTCTTTACTTTTTTAGCATACTGGTTCTCTGTTCTTGCTATACATTAGAATCACTGGAGGGTTTAAGAAAATAGTGATGCTTTAATTTTGACTAAAAAATATTTACTCATAGTCTCACTGTATAAATACAAATGTTAATATTTTTCTATATTTTAGTCTTTTTTCTAAGCATCACTTTTATATAGTTTTGATGCATAATTGATACAATTTTTGGAGTGCATTGTTTCTTAAATATTTTAACATGAGTGTTTTTCTATTATTACAAATAATTCATTAGCATATTTAATGTCTACATACATATTCATAGTTCTCCTCAAACTTTTATTACTCCCTCCTTACTCCTCACTCTTAGCTGATGACCTTGGTTCTGCCTTCCCGAGGAAGTGAAAGGAATCAAGATATCCTCATTCTCTCACCCAGCAATTCATCAATCCACTGAATCTTTATTGTAGACTTCCTTTCCCTTCTTGTGGTGTAGTCTCATTAAGGCCCGCCTCCACTCATGTTGTTGCTGCTGCCATTACCCTTCTCTCTTCTGCTTTTTTTTTTTTTTTTTAATGTTTTATTTATTTCTAAGAGAGAGAGAGAGATAGCGTGAGCAGGGGGAGGGTCAGAGAGAGAGGGAGTCACAGACTGAAACAGGCTCCAGGCTCTGAGCTGGCAGTCAGCACAGAGCCCGACGCGGGGCTCGAACCCATGAACCGCGAGATCATGACCTAAGCGAAAGTCAGACGCTCAGCCGTCTAAGCCACCCAGGCGCCCCTCTTCTGGGGCTTATGAGCCTCTCAACTGGGTCATCTGACATTCTCAAAAAATTCTTTCTCCATCCTTCGTTTTCTCTACTCCCTTTTGTGACAGTCTTGAGAATGTGCCTGTAGATGTCCTACTAAAGGGAGTGTTCTTGACTGAGGGCCTCATTTGCTGAGCTTTGAAATCTATCCTGCTTTTGTACTGAGGTCATGCTTTTCGAAGGCTCCTCTCTCCCAGTGATCAAACTTGGCAGGGATACTACCTCAGATCCCTATGTAGTAGACATGGGAGTCCTTTGTCGGTCATCTCTGGCTAAAGAACTGATGGCTTTGTTGAGCCTTCCACAGACTGCATATCAATCTAGGATGCTTCCACTTGACACTCTCTTCCCTCCTTCCTTCATCAGGCATCAGACTTCTGTTGTCTGACTGCTCTCCCTGTTTCTTTCAGCTCCTTCTCTATCTCCTTGCATGTAGGTGCCCCCCTTAGTAAAATCTTTACACATTTAATCTGGGCTTGGAGTGTGCTTTGTGAAGGACCTAAATGAACACACCTCCCCAGTTGCTCTGCTTTCTTTCATAGCAAAGTTCCTCCTTTTAGGAGTTATCTGCCCATTCTCTCCTGCTGGCTCTCTCTTGAACCCTCTCCAGTTATGCTTTTATCCTCACCACTCTAACAAAACTGCTCTTGTCCAGTTACCCATGATCTCCCTGTTGCTAAACCTATAGTCGATTTTGACTCTTCATTTTTTTAAATGTATTGTTATTAGTAGTTACTGATACTCCATTTTGAAGCACTTTTTCTAGTTGGTTATCAGAATATCACTTTTTTTTTTGCCTTCTACCTCATTTGCTTCTATTTCATTCCAAGACTCTTTTGCTGATTTCTCACTTCTATGCCAAAGTGCTTCACAAATGCTTTTCCGTTGCCTGGAATTCTCATCCCAGTTTTTCCCATGGCTTATTTCCTCCCTTCATCTATTTCTTTGTCTCTTTCATATTACTTCTTTAGTAAGGGTTTTCTTGAGTATCCTATTGAAAATTGGAGCCATTTTTATCCTTTATCTTTACCCTGCTTTATTTCCTTCTAAGCATGCTTATACCCAACATTATATTATATATCTGTTTTTACAACTGTCTGTCTGCCACTAGAGTATTAGCTCCATGGGAACTAGGACTTTCTTTTTCATTGCTGTTTCTGCAGTAACCAGAATAATGCCCAGTACACAGTAAGCATTCAGTATTTATTGAGTGAATTAATTCTGGAATATGAAGCATACATGCCAGGGGTATAGAGAAGGGAAATAACTATGTATCATTTATTAGGATATGTCTCCAGATAGCTTTCTCTTTCATTTTATTATAAAGAGACCTACTAACCACAAAAAGAAGAAAATTCTACTATACAAACAACAACCATATGGTGGCAACAACACACTTAAAGGCTTAATTTCCCCCAGTTCTTCATTAAATAGCCTTGTGTATCACTAGCCTCCTGGTTGCAAAAGTAGGTCAGGGAATTTACCTTGAATAACATGTAGTAGGGGTTGGGTACTGAGTGTATTTGGCAATTCTTGTTCTTGGTTCTTGGTGGGCTGCCACTGGTCTGGCTTTTTGTGTTGTGTCAGTGACACAAACCAGAGCTCCTTGGGTGCCTATAGGTCTTATAGGAAGAGACATGAGGAGCAGGCACAGCCCAAGCTTTTTTAGGCAGTCCCTCTGTATGTGCCTGGAGCGTGAGGAACACAGTTTTCTGCTGGGTAATGAGAAGAAAACATTTTAATAAGGACTCACATTTGCAACATCTGTTTCATTTGAGTAATTTTAGATGGCTAAAACCCACATTTCAGAATGACGAAGGCTCCTATCATCTTACAAATGATTGCTGTGATGTCTCTAAGCACCCGCCACAGTAATTAATAGACTGTAAGGGCTAAGAAGAAATAGGGCCCTATTAAGCTCAGGAAACAGCATCCCTTTAGGGCAAACTGACACAGAAGAAAACAGTATAATGGTTTTTCTCTCTTGGAAAAGCCTAAGAAAAAGTCTTCTCTTTTTCTCCTGACTCATTTTTTTTTTTAAGAGCTATAGTAGTGAGTGAAGAATTTTAATATTTCTATTAACCTTTTCTTATCCAGATATCTATACTTAATTAATCCCTACCACTTCTCAAAGGAAAAACAAAAATTGAATTTTAAGGATACCAACTAAATCCATTATTATGAGACCTTTTTTTTCAAAGATAGGACTTAATAGAAATGATAGCACTTTTATTTCTGGTTGGAAACCTGAGGGAGATTAGAAGCTGTTAATTGTATTGCACAGATGATAAAATTGGAGGCCCATAAAGAATACTTTCTTCACTTTTCTACTTCTCACAACACTTCCTATTGTGTTTCCAGCAAGTGCTTAATAGACATATCTTGAAAAAAAAAAAAAGGGCAGGATTATAAATGTAGACAAATGACAAAATAGAGAATGTAACCATGCTTTTATAACATGTGGACCCTCTTTTATCCAACACATTTCATTCTATTTTAAATATCAAAATAAAATACCACCCAGCAGACGGCAAATAACAGAATGCTTACTTTATTTTTTTCAAAAAAATTTTAATGTTTTTATTTATTTGTGTGAGAGAGAGAGACAGCATGAGCAGGGGAGGGTCAGAAAGAGAGGGAGATACAGAATCTGAAGCCGGCTCCAGGCTCTGACCTAGCTGTCATCACAGAGCCTGATGTGGGGCTTGAGCCCACAAACTGTGAAGTTGTGATCTGAGCTGAAGTTGGACACTTAGCCGCCATCCAGGCGCCCCCAGAATGCTTTCTTTAAAATCTGTGTTATCTTACATATAATCTAAATAGGTTAACTTTGTCAGATTCCCATTTGTATAGTTTTGTGCAGTAAACACAACACTTTGGCATACATTATCTCATTTGATCCTCAAAATCATCTCTTCTGAATTGGATCCTGAAAACTTTCTCAGACCCAAAAAAAGGTTTCAAAGTATTTCATTGCCACCTGCAGACTGATGCTATTTCAGAACATGAAGATGAAATGTTCTTTGAGAAGGAGATGTTAGGTTATCATGGCTTTTCTACCACGTATTGGTCCAGAGTGTTCTATTTGCTAAGGTTAGCATGTGGTATATTGACATTTATATACCAAACTATGTTATGTTAATCAGGATAAGATAAGTTCTGCTCTGGTGATAAACAACCCTCCTATCTCAGTGGCTTAACAGAAGAAAGGTTTCTTTCTTGCTTACAAAGATGCCTACAAATTCATGTCAGTTTCTGAGCTGACTCAGTGGTCTAGTCGAGGATGATGAATGCTCACCATCCTGTGACTGCACCATTGGAAACATGCATTCTCCATGGTCACTGGAGCAGGGAGGGGCTGTGCTGGGGAGTTTAGACTGGCAACTCAGTGTTTTTCCCTAGAAGTGACACTTATTACTTCTGCTTATCTGGATATGGAAGTGTAATCTTTGTATGTGTCAAGAGAGAGGAAAACCAGATGTGGGTGACACTTAAGGGATTCCTACTACATATGATTTTTCTTTTATCAATCAAGTGTGTATTAAGTTTGCCACTTTAACCTGTTGTAGACTTAGCCAAACTTGGCATGCTCTGTGACTCTCCTTCACTAAGTGTCCTACACTTGTTACTCTATAATGATAGAGACATCTCCTTTTTAGAACAATTATGTCGGGCCCCTAGTTTTCCCTATTATCAGGCTGTGGTAGTCTCAACAAGATGCCAGAACCATTCAATAAATTCAATGAATTTAGTGGGGGAAAGGAAATTTTGGCCTGTTTTTTTTTTAAGTTTATTTATTTATTTTCAGAGAGAGAGAGAGAGAGAGTGAGAGAGAGGCAGAAGGAGGGAGGCAGAGAGCGAAGTAGAAAGAGAATCGCAAGTAGGCTCCATACTCAGCATGGAGCTTAATGTGGGGCTCAATCTCACAAACCCTGAGATCATGACCTGAACCTATATCAAGAGTCAGACACTTAACCACTGAACCATACAGGCACCCTGGCCTGGTAGTTTTGATAGTATATCAAAATATATAATATATATAAAATATATAATAAATAGTATAATAAATAACTGGTAGATTGTCAGCAATATTCATTTTATAGTGCATCAGTGAACACTGTGAGAAATGCTTTTTGGTCCTGGCTCTTTTCAGTTTTGGAGAGGCTAGAAAATAGTTGAAGTAAGAAAGACCGAGGGTCTCATATTGAACTCTCACAGGTTATGACCTTGTACTTAGTTTCAAATTGGAGCTTCTTACAAGTATGATTTTCACCCCCTCCCATGTTGATCTTCTACCAGCTGGTAAACTTTGTTTAATAAATTGTTGGTCACTAAACAAGAGTGTGTTAGCCCTACTTAAAAGTAAACTCCCTCTTGATTGCATTTGTCCAAAACACAATGATAGGGTTTTAAACCTGATGCTTATCTTTATAAGATCTATCTATCTATCTATCTATCTATCTATCTATCTATCTATCTATCTATCTATCTTCTATCATCTCCCCTGAGTAACTTGTAAAATTCAAATTCCAGTTCTCTGTCCTCAAAAATTTTGAATCAGTAGAGCTTAAGAAATCATATTAAATAGGAATCTCAGTTGATTTTGATGCTTGCTAACCTACAGACCACATTTTGAGAAACACGGAAGTAAGTAAAAGAACATGGATTGGCTGGGAAATGGTCAGGATCTTGTGAATTCCAAGCAGCCATGAGAAATATCTGTATTGTCATGTAATTTGTTCAATATCTTATACAAAAAACTTAGAAAACAGTCTGCATAGTGAGAATACAATAGGCTTTCCAAGATTTGATTTCTAGAGATGGCTGTAAATTTTCTAAATAATGTGTACAACAGTTTTAGACATTTCTTCTAGTTAATATTGAGGGCTTTCCACCCATTTCATTTGCTGGTGCCCTTTAGGATTGTAGAAAAGAATGGTTGGCCCTCGATGAGGACAATGGAAAGCAAGTTGAATGAATCCCAAAATGGCATATTTTACTTGAAAAACATGCATTATGCTTTTTTCCAAGTAAACTGCACAGAAAAATGTAAATGAAGCATAAAGCTCTTATGAATTAGGCCCTAAGCGTTTTTCTTTTTAGCATATAAACTGCCACTAAGGATGTGATAGGAATGAATTTTCTACTATTTTTCAAACTGTAATTACGTTTCCCTAGTAAAACTCAAATACTTGATATGGTCCTGTTGCAACTGTACCAGACAGGTAATAATTGGAAAATTTAATGCAGAGTTTTATCTCTTAAATGCTAAAAGGTAGGGCTACTCACAGCATACAGAAGAGTTGGCATTAAATATAAAAAGTGTGAACCTGGTATTTCTCTATGATGTTAATTTTGCATCTGGAAATGTGTTCCAAATCTGTAGCTCCCTTTGAAATATACAAGAATAAAAGACAATTCCTTTCCCAACCTTCACCTAAAAGAGCCTATAATCTCCATCTACCATTCACTAGTTCCATTTTTTTTTCACATTTACTGTATTTCAGCTTGGAATGTGATGCATTTAAGTCTCAGAGCAGTAAATTAACTTATTTAAGTAGCAGTGGAATAAAAGGAAGCAAAAAGGAGGGAAATTCTCCAGAGAGTACTATTTCATTGTGTGTCTAAAGACCATCAGAAAAGGGTACACAATAAAACTCATGTAGAGAATTAAAAAGATTTGAGCAATGCTCTTTTCATCCATCACTACAGTAGACTTTGTTAGCCAACAGTTTTTTATTACTGTCTTTTTTTTTTAATTCAGTGATTCTAAGACCTACATTGCATTAAAGTTGTGTGAACCTACACAGATAATGAAAGACTCCTAATGCCTCCTATGTGAATTGCTAATACTTTTTTTTTGCAGACAATGCAAGTTTCCACATGGGCACATCATATGTAATTTCTATGGGAAAACTATAGAGTCACAACTTTAGGATGAAATCCATCATTGTCTGGAATATGATCTTATATTATCTAGAATATGATGTTGGTAAGATCTAAGCATCGTATAAGAGCAAAATTTCTTAAGTAATTTCTGATAATATCTTTCATGAAATCTTCATCTTGGCTTTGCATTTCCAGTTGGAAAAACTTTGATATTTTGTAATGGATACGAAACCAAATACCATTGCCTTTTGACAGTTGCTCATCTGTACTTGAAATTTTTATGGGTTTCATCCAGATCTGATGCATCTTGCTTTTGTGTCTTTAAAGAGAAGTACTAATTTATTTCTACATTCTACCTTTTATATCTCATTACTGTGCACATTCAATTACAAGAGACTTACAAAAGCACACCTTTGTATCCTTGAATTAATATTATGATTTCTGAAAGCATTTATTAGCTGTGGATGCATAAAAATAGAATAGCGAAATACAGTATAATTTTAATCCTTAAACTAGAGGTTGCATTTAGCATTCTCCAGTGAAATCATCTTACAGAGTACAAATATGTAGCTTTTGACAGCTGGGGAAGCAACAGAGCATAGGGATCAATAGCTCAGATGTTAGAATCAAACAGATTCAAGTCTGTGCTCTAACATTTACCAGTAGTCTTGACCTTGGGCTTGTGCTCTTTGAACTCCATTTTCCTCATGTGTAAAATGGGTAAGTTAGTAGTTATAATAGGATGGTTTAACTGCTGCATCAGTTACACTTCAGAATGTATACTGTTCAAACACAATAGAATTTGACTTTCATTCACTAATAATATTTGGTAGTAACAAAGGTGCTTCTCCTTCAGTTGGTCATTCAGAAGCCCAGACTGATGGAAGTTGTATCATCATTTTTTTTGAATGTTTATTTATTTTTGAGAGAGAGAGGGTCTGGGGTGGGCTCTGCAGTGACAGCTGAGGGCCCAATGTGGGGCTCGAGCTAAGAAAACATAAGATCATGACCTGAACTGAAGTTGAATATTTAACGAACTTAGCCACCCAGGGGCCCCCCACTCTCTTTAGTATGTAGCTTCCAAGGTTGCTGTAGAGCAGTTATTTCTCAAATGTTTTTAAATTTTTCCCAAGGAGGAAAATTAAATTAATTAAACCTAATTAATTACAATTAATTTAATTTAAATATCCCTAATGAGATAGATTAAATACTAGGAAATAAGATTTTATCAGGCAGGGTTGAGCTTTGAAGAGCACCAACTATTGTAATATCTAAGATTTTTTTTGTTCCCTAAGCAGTTCTTTTCACTTCTTGAGGGCAGTATTGCCCCCACTGAGAATTCATGATTTAAGATTTACCACCATTCCAACACACTAGAAAGTAAAGGGAGAATGCAGGAGTAAACTTGGGAGATATTTCTGGGCCAGGCCTGGAAGTATCACAAATCATTTCCATTTATATCTCATTGGCTAGAATGCAGCATATTGTTACTCCTAGCCACAAGGGAGACTTGGAAATGTAATGTAGCTCTGTGTCCAGGAAAAAGAGAAGATACAATTTTGGTGAATAGCTAGTGATCTCTTCTACTATTTTACTTGCTTTGTATGAATTGTTGTGAATATTTAATTAACATTAGGAATACAATATTTAATGTCATGCCTCGTACATTGTAAGCATTTAAGGTTTTTGGAATCTGTTTAGAAAAAAGAAAAAAATTAAGAAATAAATTATCTCTCCATAATTTAATCTATCAAAGAATGAAAGAAATCTTAGTGTTGGAAGGTACTTTAGAAGCTACATAGGCCAACCTCCCATTGATGGATTTTTGCTTGAACACTTTACGTAAAAAGGAGGCAGCACGTTTTTTAAATTATATCTTGAGTTAACCTAAAAATTTTTACTCCAGGCAAAAATCCATGTAGTCAGACCTCCAGCAGTCCCACTCTACCCATTAGTATTTGCTTTGCCCTCTGTGAAATTTTTACTCATTAATTCATTCAACAGATGTTTATTGAGTGCATAATGTATATCTGATAGCATGCTAGGCTCTGGAGATTCAAAATCAAACATATGCTCCTTGGTTTTAAATATTTGAAGCATTCCACTTTTCAAAAAGCAGAGATTTCTGTCCTAGCCTTTATTGTGTGTGTCCCCAGTCCTAGAATGGGAGAGGCACTTAGCAAATGCTCAGTCAGTGGTTGTTGAATAAGTAGCTATCATGATGGAGATAGAAAAGGAAAATAGATAATGTCGGTATCAGGGAATGAATGCTATTAGGGAGGCAATGACTGGGCTCTAAGGGAGCAAGCCAGGAAGGGTACCTAATCCAACTGGGGAAGAAATTAAGAGGAGGTGACATATGACTGGAATATTGAATGATGTATGAATTTACTATGTTAAAGAATGGATGAGGGACATTTCTAGAAGATGAGATAGCATGTTTGAAGTGAGCGCTTGTTGTAATGTATTGCACAGGTTGAATAGTGTCCACCAAAAATTCATGTCCACCAAGAACCTAGGAATGTAAACTTCTTTGGAAATAGAGATTTTGCAGATGTAATGAATGAAGTTAAAATGGAGTCCTATGATATTAGAACAAGCCCTAAATCCACTGACAGATGTATCCTTATAAGAAGGCCATGTGAAGATTCACAAATGCAGTGAGAAGATGTCCATGTGAAGATGGAGGCAGAGACTAAAGCTATAGTGTCATAAGCTGAGGAATTTTAAGGACTGGTAGGAACACAGAAGTTAAAAGAGGCAAGGAGCAAGCAATCTTTCCAAGAGGCTTTGGAGGAAGTGTGGCCCTGTGGACACCTTGATTTTTCCCTCCAGAACTGTTGAGAGAATACATTTCTGTTGGTTTAAGCAGCTCAGCTTGTGATAATTTGTTATGGCAGTGCTAGAAAACTAATACAGGTGGTCCTATCAAAGTATAGCCAATGGAGAGTTTGGGAGAGAGGGTTGGCAATCAGTATGGTTGTCCTCTGAGACTTCATTGATATAAGTACAATAGGAACTAGATGAACTGGTACTGATACTCTCCATGCATGCTGTACAGATATTTGGCTGGGCACTTCTTGGGTAGTAGGCTACCCAGTGGTAGCTATATCATTCTGCTCTCAGGAGGTGAACTCTATGCCAACAAGAACCAGTTGTTCGTTCCCAAATCTGTCCGAAAGTTTTGTTCATCATACTTGTAATTGTGCAATATTATTATAATATATTGTATATATGTTATAGATAAACTATGAGAGTAAAAGGAATGTTGTTTCTTTGAAAGATAATTTTTGAAAAACTACGGTACAATTAAAATATAAAAATCAACAGTTAGATTGCTTTTTAAGTGTCTTAATGTTTTGCATGCTAAAGAAACCCAAACTACCAATTGTAAAGGAGGCATTTTGGGAGTGCTTTCAATAAAAATAACTTTGAGGAAATTCAGGCAGTGGCTGCTTTGTTATGTATCAGAGATGGACACATGAATGCACAGTTGCATGTTTGAAGTTTAAATAAAATATTTAAGGTATGGATTTTTAAAATAGTTTTCTGCTTGAGCCAAATTTTACACTTAATTTTCTTGAATGTATTGGATAAAAAAACTTCTACTGTACCTTGGTAGAATGGCTTGGGTAGAAATGTTAGTGGGTGCTGGCTTCAGGGTTAATGGGAACTTTCTTTCAGTAGCCATGAGTGTGGAACAAATTTCCTTTTCACCTGACAACTGGCTGTTTTAGGAACTGAGATGTGGGTTCCCAGTGCCCTACATTCTGATGTTGGACTGATGTTCCCTGTATGGACAGTATCATAAATGGTGTATTATTTCTCAGGCTTGGGAATCTATTTAACCCAGGGTTATAAATGCCATTACTGGTGGAGCCAGAAATGGAAACAGGTTCTTCTTTTACTCCACATCCTGTTCTTTATAACCTACCTCACCAACGCAAAGGAAATGTCATGTCAGTCACTTTTTAGTGGAAATAGTATTTTATTTTTATATCTCTTTTCTTCTCTTTTTCTCCCTTCTTGTACTTCTTGAGAATATATGTTTCAGATTCTAATCCCTAGTGGATGTATCTCTTATAATGCCACCCACTTGTAAGTTGGAATATTCTTGTATGTATATGTACTATTAAGCATATTTGACTTTCAAATTATATTTTATTTGAACAAACATTGGTATTTAAGTTCCCTGATCATAAATCAATTGATTATTGGGCATGCGGCCTAGAAATAGGAAATTGGTCAAATGGTAGGGGAATTTAGCCTGCATTGAACTTTCTCCTGAATTTATTAATAAACAATTACAAAGTTATTACTCAGTGAGCAAACATTGTTTAAATATCTAGCATTTGCTAGGCACTGTATTAAGTGCAGGCATGTGGTTAGCACAAAAGAAGATTCCATCAGTTTTGGAGATTCTATATTGCCATGATCTCTGTCTTCTGAGATCAAAACTAAGATTGCCAGGGACAGTAGATGTAAGCCTTAAAACTGTCAGAATATTTAGTAACTCATAAACGCTAACAGGAGGAGAGTGCTAACATTTAGGTCTCAAGATTTAAGAAGGTACTTCCCATGTTAAAAATCACAAGTGAACTATTCAGAAGCATACACAGTGCTTGGCATGACATTCCCTTTGAGTTAGTGTGGTTTATTGTAAAGAAAAATGATATAAAGAAGACAATTTTCAGTCTTAGCTCTGCCAGTAACAGGCTTTGTGACCTTGGGCAATTCACTTTGATTCTTGGGTCCCTATGTACTCCTGAGTGCTGATTGGATAAGGTGATGTCTATAGTCTTTTTCTGTTGTAAAACTCAGAATTTCAAGGCTAGAATTTCATTTATTGTAGAATTTCAAGGCTATTTGAAGGACCCAGAGCATCCTTTATAGAATTTTTGAACTACTTCATTACCCTCACTGCATAGCATGAGATTTGAAAGTATGGTTTTTGTCACAGAGTCATTATATGTTTCAGTACACCCTCTCTCTGGCCATTAGTGCTCCTTTTGGCAGGAGGAGGCAGGAAGAAGCAATATATGCTTGCTGATTTTAGGAACAGTTGAAGGAATCAGAAATGTTTAGCCTGGACTAGCATGACCACAGGAGAAATAGAAGCCAGTGTGGAGTGCAAGAATCTGGGTCATCAAATGTTGGCACTTGCTACACAAAGAAGGAGACAGGTTTTTTGTCCTCAAGAAACTCACATGATGGAGGATATAGACACATGAAAAACATGTGGTGAGTCCTAATGTCTATGCAGGAAGGGTTGGGTATCTCTAGTAGAGATAAAGTAGAAATACAAAGAGAAGAGTATGTTTTGTGTTTCCTCAGAGAGCAGAACAATAATATGTGGGTAAATGTTACAGAGGGCAGATTTAGCTCAGTATTAGAAAGGGCTTTCTAGGGCGCCTGGGTGGCTCAGTCAGTTAAGTGTCCAACTTCAGCTCAGGTCATGATCTCACGGTTTGTGGGTTCGGGCCCCACGTCGGGCTCTGTGCTGACTGCCAGCTCAGAGCCTGGAGCCTGCTTCTAATTCTGTATCTTCCCCTCTCTCTCTGACCCTCCCCTGTTTTTGCTGTCTCTATCTCTCTCTCAAAAATAAATAAAACATTTAAAAAATTAAAAAAAAAAAGAAAGGGCTTTCTAATAAGAGCAACCCACCATTGGATGGTACACCTTGAGAAGGAGAGGAAAACTATTTCCTTTGCTCTAATAGAAAAGATTCTGGATAAATCTTTTGGATATCTGCACCAGGTGGGGTGTTGTATTAGGTAATCTCTAATTTGCTTTTGGCCACACAAACTTTGTGAGACACCTCTCAATTGACCAAACAGCTTTCTTTCATTGGAGAAAGCCACAGGGCAGATTTCATGTTATCAGATGAAAGCGACAACAATAGAAAAATGAGACTGTTGTAATGAAAAGGAGAGCCATTAGTTCTATCACCATTGCTTTTTCTATTAAAGAGCTCTTATTATCTATAGATAGAATTAATGACCCTAGACCAGAATAATGAATACAGAGAGTAATCCAAGAAAGTCTCATTTCTTAGCAAGGAGTGGACTCCATGACATATGAAATGAGGGATGTTGGAATGCAGCTTGCCTAGAAGGTGGCTGTGATAGGATTTACTCCAAAGTGCTAAGCTAAGATTTCCTTTGAGCCGGTTGCCTTTAAACTGCATGACTCATGGGCAAATTCACAAAACAAAAATGCGATCGCTGTGGATTATGCTGTCATTGCTGGTAACATGCTGGCAATGATTGTAAGAAGACTTGCCAAGCACACATTGACCCTCTGAGTCACATTGGTTCCTATGGAGATTAACACCATCAACGGTGAGAACAACAGCCCAGAAGTGCGATTGGTGTTAGACAGGGAGGAGAAAAATGGAAGTATGATCCTCTGGAAATGTAGCAATTGGAATGAAAAAGGAGCATGGGGTGGCACAGCTCAGGAGAGAAAATGACCTATAAAGGCATAGCAACCTACTTCTCTAGCTCTTCCTGCAAATGGCTGGGGAAAAAGTGTGGTTCCTGGCAGATAGTCTCCAATCTACTTTTATTTATCTGGCATTTCCAGCAAGTTCTCTTCTCATCCCAGATAGCTTATCTCTTCAAGGGAGTCCAAGTGGTCCTGCTGCTGGAACTGCAGATCTGATTTACATGTTGGGATTCGGGGATTGGAAGGACACAGATTACTTAAATATGACTTGGTAGGTTTTGATTTTCTCTCTGAATAAAAAGACATTTACTTCTATTAAAGAAGACCATGACTTGACTTTCACAATTTAAGGTGTTTCATATGTTTTCATAGAGCAATTGCATTTCCGAGTTAGAATCTGTCCTTTACTTGAAGTTGGTGGAAGGACATGTGCTGTGCTAACCTCCCACCTCCCTTGTCTCTGCATCCAGTCTGCCTGGCCATTGCCCCCAAGCGGCTTTTTTTTTTTTTTTAATGTTTTAAAAGGAGAGAGAGAGAGAGAGAGAGAGAGACAGCGTGAGCAGGGGAGGGTCAGAAAGAAAGGGAGTCACAGACTGAAACAGGCTCCAGGCTCCGAGCTGGCAGTCTGCACAGAGCCCGACGCAGGGCTCAAACCCACAAACCGTGAGATCGTGACCTAAGCGAAAGCCAGACACTTAACCGACTAAGCCACCCAGGCACCCCTACCCCAAGCAGCTTTGTGCACAGGCTCATCCTCTGATGTCTGAGTCTCCAGCCCCTCTCCCATAAAGAGAGGGGAAAATCTGTAGACATACACATTTTCCAAATTCAAGATATGTGAATCATGCCCAGTTCAGATGAATCAGGGTATGTAAGGTAAGCCGTATTTTTTCCTTGTCTTTCTTATATCAGCAGTTGTGGAAAATGCCTTTTGTTGCTGAATGATCAAACAGATGTAAGAATAACCGATTCCTAGCAAAATCAGATTATACTGCATCAAAAGTAATCAAGCTAAAATGACAACATGTCATTCTTGGAAAAGAAAGTAGATAATGGCTTTCAGAGGAATGACAAAGCATTTTTGGAGAAAATTAGTGTTAATGAGATAGTTGGAGATGGAAAACATGCCGTCATTCTTCCAAAAGTTAGTTGTTGATGACTGTTCCATCTAGTGGGAGATGTGACTTGGTTTAGAGGGAAATTCACTGGGCTTTGTGTGGCCATAGATTCAGGCTGTACCACTGACTATTAATGGAGTCTTGGCAAGTCTCCCAAGTTCACTGGGCCTCAGTTTCCTCATCTGTAAAATAAGGGTTTGTATGCATATAATCTCAAGACACTGAACACAGTGCCAGACACAGAGTAAACACTTCATAAATGCTAGAGATGATGATGATGATGATGATGATGATGGTTTTGACAATGGCAACACTGATGATGGTAATGGTGATGATGTAATGATCATGAGTATCAAGGGATCTTGCCCATTAGTTTCAAATTCCATGCTTCTGAAAAGGGAACTTTATAAGTGTGGTTTTCAAAACATTGTTTTTTTGTAAAGGTTCTAACTGATAGGAAGTTATGTTTTCTTGCTTGGGGAAGTGATTTGAAATCAGAGTCTTCTGTTCTAGGAATATGCTTCTCAAAGTCTTTTATCCCCTTACAATGAGATCCATTCTCACTGTGCCATACTGCATGTGTCAGAGAAGCAGCCTAACATAGTGCTTAAGAGCTTAAGATTATAGTTGTATTCCTGCTCTGCCACCTGCCAGCTGTGTAACTTTGGGTTGGTTACTGGACTTCTCTGTTTCAGTTTCCTCACCTGTAAAGTGGGATGATGATAGACATATCTCACAGGGTGGTTGTGGGGATATATTATTACACAGAAAGTACCTAGACCATACTTATGTTGCACAGACTACACATTCATTAACTATCAGATATTATTATTATATTTCTTTCTGAAAATTTAAGGCTTTAGAGAGGTATTACAATCTAAACCTTTTCATTTATAAAATTTTTTTGTGAAACTTCCTAGAGGATATGTTTAAGTGATGGTGCTTTTATAGTTGTCAACTGAACTTTGGGTTTTGTTCATGAGTCTTCCTTGAAAAAGTAGTGTGTGTGTGTGTTTCAGTGTGTCTGTGTAAAGAAAAAAAAGTGTCTACAAATGAATGCTGATACCCTGTGTCTTCCCACAAGATGGCACACTGCTCCTGCCATTCCAATGTTCAGCTACCCTGAGGAAGGCAGGGAATTTTGATCAGTGTCCAAAAAAATCACCTCATCTCTCCCTGCAGAGAGCACAGAGCACAAGACTTCATGCTCTGTCAAGTACCTGCTGCTAGTTCTTGCTTGTGATTTCACAGGAACTACATAAAAGCTGAAACTACTTTAGTTGTTAATTTTTTCCCAGTATTTTATTCCAGTCTAGATTTGACCTCTAAAGGACATATTTTTGTCCATTGCTCCTTATAGCTGAAAGAGGAAGGCAATAGAGTGAGAAATGAGATAGTCTGTCTTCTGTCTCTCTAGATTGACTGTCTTACTGAAAACAGACAATAAACAAATGGACTCCACAGAAAACAAGACCTTGTTTATCCACTGGAGGTAGACTGCTTCTGAACAAAATATGACAGAGGTGAACTTTGTCTTCAGCATCCCCTTTCCCTTCTTTCTCTGTCTCTGCCTTTTCTCTATGACCTTCAGGCACCACCTGGGCCTATGCTGCCCAGGCCTCAATTCTCACCTCATTCTTACCCACCTTCCCATGTATTCCATTATCAAACTTCACTCTTCTGAGATTCAGCCCCTTAAGTACCTTCTCATTTACGGAACCTAATCTGTTGAAAGAATCCAGTCTCTTAACAAATTATTATGCAGAAATATTATCCTGTCAAAAAGACACATGTAATTTTTATTCTAGTACTGATAATCCCAGAAATTGAGAGATGGGGCTCTCTCATCTGTTAACTTTTCTCATGGGCTATGATATTAGTTTTGTATGAAATTTGCATTTTAGAAAAATCATTTATAGAACTTATAATGATGAGCTTATCTGAAAACTGTTAAGAGAGTAGATCCTAAAGAGTCTCATCACAAGAAAAAGAAATTTGTAGCTATGTGAAGTGGTGGGTGTTAACTAAACTTATTGTGGTGATCATTTTGCAATACATGCATATTTAGAATCATTATGGTGTAATAAGGGGGGGGTGGAAATTGATGAGCTAAGTTGATCATATGTATATATCACATATATGTGTGTGTGGTTGGATACACATTCCTGGATCTAACATAGTTTTCACCGCCACATCTCTCTCACAAAAGCCCAGCTCACAGACAACAGGAGCCTTCTCATATTCTGTAAAATTGTCCCTGAGATGGAGAGACTTACATGGTGCTAATGGAAATCAAATGGCCATGCTCAGCTTTCTGGTAAGAGCTGGTTCTTGGCACTTCCCTTATAGAAAGGCCTAGCTGGCATTGCTCACTATCTTCCCCTCCTGCACCATCTGAAATCTGTGCTCTGAGCCTGCTGGCAGCTTTCTAAATCTCTTTATTCCAAATTTGGCACAACCTTCTTTCATCTGCGACTTTGGAGTCTTCTGTTGTATTACCCCATGGTTCAGGCTGGAGATGGGAACTGTTTCATTAACTTACCAGTACCCATAATAAAGAACCTTTTTTTCACCCTAAGAATCTGCACACCTCTTACACATAGAAATTAATTTATCATTTTGAAGTCAATCAAGGTCGCCATATGTTGCCCTCTTGCAGTAGAGCACAGTGACTTTTGTTGCTTATTTTCACATTTGTAACCTTCCAGTCTAGTTTTCCCAAACTGTCACAGTGATCTGTTAGAAATAGCAATTAGGTAATTTCACTCCTGTGCTAAAAACTCTTTACAGACTTCCCATTCTCTATAACTAACTTCTTTTATTCATTTGCTTTAGAGTACTAATAACAGTTTGTAGTACTATCACTTATTCCTTAGTTTAATTATTTTATATCTTCCCACTTAGAATGAAGCCTCTGTGAACAAGAACCTGTTGATCTTGTTCTCCATCGTAACCTCATGAACTACCACAGGGTTACAGGTAGGAGACATTCAACAAATAATTGTGGAGCAAATATTTTGTATAGCTGCCTGTCACTTTTCATGACCTAGAGCTCTCAAAACCCGTATCCAAAGAAAATTACACAGCAATGATAACAGAAGAAAAATGGCCATTTATTGAGCAACTACCATATGTCAGGCATTTTATGCACATTAACTCTATGTCTCAGATTTTATACAAGTTTAATATTATTATTTCAGTTTTATGTTGAAAGTGAGGTGAAGTGATATACCCAAAGGCACACAGAGCTAGAATAAAACCCGTCTATTTGTTTTGAGAGTCAGTACTTACTTTATTATTCCCAGCTGTGTCTTTATCACAAGATCTTTATATTATTCTGACCCTGAGGATGCTATTATTTTTTACAACATGGGACACAGTAACAGTTAGGTAAATACAGCATTTATTTGTATATTCTCTATCCTGACTGTAGACACAGATATAATAGGGAGAAATCTTTTTTTTTTTTTTTTTAAGTAAGAAAGCTACCGTGATGCCCTCAAATGTTTTTCAAACTGTAAAAATACCTTGTAAGCTAGATCAGTGGTAGAACCCCAGGATCTAGTGGGAAGTGGCCTACAATTTCAGGTGCATCTCTGGCCTAGTCCCCACTTATCTGGGTTGTGGAAACAGAGGAGGGTGAATGTAAAAAATTTAAAAAGGCGTTTTCGTAGGAAATGAGAGTCATCAAGGCACATGCATTCCTGTCTTGCTGTTTGATTAATTGCAATATCTACAAATGGAGAGAAGCTTTCCTCCAACATTCTCCTACTAGAGCTTCAACAGTGCAATGACACAGAGGGGATGGCACTGCTAATTTGGTGGGCAGCTGGTACGCAGAGGGAAATGCCAAGGTAGCCTGCCAGTGGTGATGGTGCCTGGTGTGTGTATTGGCACATAGTAGAAAGGACACTGCCCAGCAAAGGGGCAGTGCTGGATAGATGTAGAAGCAGTCAGCAGAATGGGCAGCCATTCCTTAGTGATCTGTGCCAAGCAGAAGGGGCGGTGATATCTGGCAGATGCAAAGAAGTATCTAACCAATGGGTTTTATGCATGAGCCATGTGTGACACCCTTGGAAATGGAGGGAGATGTATGGAAGGGTTTTGTGGAGGGGGTGTTCTGTATTAACTGATGGCAGACTGATGATTACTGAGGTGTGATACAGTTTACACTCACAGGCTGTTCTAAGGCATGCAGAATACCCCTCTTATAGGACAGTTGTAAGGAATAAATGCGATTGCATGCATGAAATATCTTCTCCATGCCTGGCATATAGTAAGTGATCAACATGCTTAATCTCCTTCCCTGGTCTTATTGTATTCTTTTAGAAATACAGACTGCCATTAGCATTGTGTCATTGTAGTTTTCCTGTCTAAAAAGTGCTTTTTAGTAACAGTGTAACAATATGAATATCCCATTAAGAGCATTAAAACAGAAGTCTGCTTGGATATTTTCTGCATTGGGATAATGTCTATTAATGCCAGTGCTGAATGTTTGTACTGGGAACTGCTCTAAGTTCTTTATAAGTGTATTTAATCCTATTAGGTGTATAATTTTACCCTTTCTATAGTATAGATGAGGAACAGAAATGTAAAGAGGTTTGGTAGCTTGCCCAAGTGAGCAACTAGAAGAGTCAGAATTCATATTTTGGCAGTGACCATGTGCATAACCACTACATTTACTTCCCCTCTTTATCTACCATATTTAAATAATAAAGAAAACATTGACGGAGTGCTTTCTATAGGCAAGCTGCATCGTATAACCCCAGGGGGCACCACTCACCAATGTCCAGGTAAATGCAGTTTACAGCCTGGACAGGAGCATCCCTGGAATACTCAGGGTATGATTCTTTCTCGGAAACAAGGCAGTTTGTTGAAGTGCCATTGTAGAGAGCAAAAAGTGCTACAGGAGCAGAGACGGCTGAGAGATTAATTTTGATTATCCATCTGATCTCATGTACCTTCTTCTTCTTCTTCTTTTTTTTACAAATAGTTTATTGTCAAATTAGTTTCCACATAACACCTAGTGCTCATCCCCACAAGTGTCCTCCTCTATGCCCCTCCTCCCACCCCCCCACATCCATCAGTCCTCAGTTTTTGTCAGCATTCAAGAGTCTCTCATGGTTTGCCTCTCTCCCTTTCCCCCACCATTTCCCCCCTTCTTCTCCCCCTGGTTCCTCCGTTAAGTTCCTCCTAATCCTCCTATACATGCAAACATATGATGTTTGTCCTTCTCTGCCTGACTTATTTCGCTCAGCATAACACCCTCAAGGTCCATCCATGTTGCTACACATGGCCAGATTTCATGGTTTCTCATTGCCATGCAGTATTCCATGGTATAGATAAAACACATCTTCTTGATCCATTCGTCCATGGATGGACACAGGCTCTTTCCATGTTTTAGCTATTGTGGAGAGTGCTGCTATGAACATTGGGGTACATGTGCTCCTGTGCCTCAGCATTTCTGTATCCCTTGGGTAAATTCCTAGCAGTGCTATTTCTGGGTCATAGGGGAGTTCTATTGTTAGTTTCCTGAGGAACCTCCACACTGTTTTCCAGAGGGGCTGTACCAGTTTACATTCCCACCAACAGTGTAGGAGGGTGCCCGTTCCTCCACATCCTCGCCTTTGCTGTGATTTCTTTGAAGTATTTACATTTTTACATCTAATTGTATGTAGTACTACTGGTTGATTCAAATATCTGGTCATGGGGTAGATTCAGTGAGCATCGAGTTATTCCCCCTTCAAGGGGCAGTGAGCAGGTCCTCGTGTGCAGACCCTGTTCACTGTACAGAATGACCAAGTATACGACAACTTGAGCCCTGGTCAATGTTTGATGTAAACGATTTCTGACTATTTCAGAAGGAAGAATATTTCTCTGCTCTTTTCAGGGGAAGTGTTGCTGTTCTTATGGCTGACTGACTGATTGTATGATGACAGTCCAGCTGTAAAGACCATTGTCTTGACACGTTTAATATTATATTTGGTCTACTGAAGGATGGCCTCATTTTGATCAACACTTAGCTAAAAGAGAAGGCCTGTCTCCTGATAGGGCAGCCATGAAAGCTTATGGAAACAAAAAATCGGGTGGTCTTAGTTGAGTAAAGATCAAGAGAGCTGTGCAGTTTCCACAGGTCTTGTTTCTTCCCTTTACCTGCCATGAGGTGCCCCATTTAACATTCGCCAGGAGTGGGGCTTGGTGTCTCTTTCCACTGGAGAAGAAAGAAAAATAAGGTAAAGTGTTCCAGGAGATTTCTATCTTGTTTGGTCTTTACAACAACCCTAAAATAGAATCACTTCTAATATTTTTATTTGTCAGATGGAGATAATAACACACCAGAGAGGTTAGGGAATTTGCTCAAGGTCACACATCTGGCCTGTAAAACAATCTGGGATTAGGAATTGGGTGGGTTTGTCCCTAAATATGATCACTAAGCTCCTATCAGCATGCAGGATGGTGTTTGCTTTACTAATAACTGTGATAGCTTAGCTTAGTGAAGCCACTAATAAAGAGGGAAATTATAGTACTCCTAGGAAAGAGAGGTCCATCTGCAGTCCTGTTTGTTGGTGTGCTGTGTGCAGGATGACAACAAATCTCTGAATCCCAAACTGTTTGTCAGCCTCCCAAGGGCCTTTGAGGTTGCTTGTCTATTGATTGACTGGAGTTGCATGTGTGGTGTTTTGAGATCAAGAGACAAGGTACCAACAGACCACACAGTGGCCATTAGAGCTGCTAGAGGACAGCCTCTTCACACAAAGAAAATCATTATTTATTGCTTGTCACAGAGGAAACTGCCTTGGTTCTGTGCTGCCTTATGGTTGGGTTAGGAACCCATCAATCCAGAGAAATAGATAGGATGTGACTTTTTTCTGATTTGGTATGAATAATTCAGTAGTTCTGGGCATTGTATGTTTTAAAAATCCAAAGTATACAAACAATGTAGTTTTCTTTTCTACAGATGTAGCACATATACCATTAGCCCTCTGAGAAAGCAGAGGTCTTAACTGGTATCATTGACCTTGACTTCTCAGAATCCTCTGTGGCTACTGTGGAGAAGAGAGAGCCAGCATCATCCATTCTGGATCAGAATCATCTCTGTTAGTCTTAGAGGGCACCTTGATGTTTCAGTGGCCCCAATTCACTGCATGGGATGAGAAAACTTCTGTATGTCATGGGGACCCGGACTAGATAAACAATGCAAGCAGTGTGTTTACAGATATGCAAATAAGCATGCAAATTAGACTCCTGTTGGCTTCATTTAGAATGTAATTTAAAATTAATTAAAAATTAAGAGGTAAATTAGAAGCTAACATTCAACACCATATGGGAAAATATACATATTTATCAGACTGGCATATATGTATACTTGCATGGATGGGAGCTAATTGTGATGTCTGCAAAATTCCTCCGTTTTGATACTGCATAAAATCAATGTGGGGGAAACCCAATATGTTGCAATAATAATTTTTTTTTTTTTACCAATCTGTGAATTAAAATTCACTTTAAGGATTAAATGAATATATTTCAAATGCATTAAATTCTTTGCAAACTTATTCTAAAGGACACTGAGTTTTACATTTGGAAAGTAAAATGATAAATCAGGTACAGTTTACCTCCATATGCTATAAAATATTCCTGAAACTCATTTTTCTCAAATGGGGTCATTGAGCACATTCACCCTGGTGGGCCTTTTGCATATTGTTAATATGCGATCTATACTTGGAAAGTAATGATTTCCCTCTCCCAGCCACTCACGAGTTCTGGGTGATTAATGAGTTAATGGCTGCATCCACACAAGGCCAAAACAACTCATTGAAAAGTGAAAAATTCAATCACTCCACTGACTGCTTTGTCTACAAAACAACCAAACAACCTCTGAGATTGATTTTGTTTTCACTAAATTGATTGCTATTTTTTGGCAACTTCATTGAATTAGCCAATTGTTTGAGTGTGGACCAGCTCCTTATGTGAATGTTGTAAAACATTTACATATCAACCTTTCTACCATCTCTAAATATGCATAAAAGCAAGAATTCAACTTACAATATCTGTTTAAGAAAATGATAATTATTCTCTACTTTAGCTATCTTAGAAAAAAATATTTAGTTGTATCACAATATAGGTAGTTCTTTTAAGATAATGATAAGTAATGCAAAGGGCACCTTCTTATTTTTTAAAAAATTCACAGAGATAAAAGGATCTGAACTCAACCAGAATTAAATGACCACAGAGTATACGTTATAAAAAGAGAGGAAAATTGACAATAATAGTGACAACAACAAAAAAACGACAAAACTTCCCAAAGACTGAAGGAAGCTTCAGAAGGTAGTGAACTAGTGGACAAATCAGGATTTGGAGGCATGTTCTGAGAGCAGGAATGGCTAGTATGGAATTTGGGAAACAGGTATGGAAGTCAACAAAAGGAGATTCAAGAAAAAAAAATGAATGCTCTTGGTTGGTAGACAGATGCACACGCTGTCTAATATAATGGAACATTGAATACAATTTTTTTGTATTTATTTATATTTGTTAACTTTGATTGCTTTATTTTTAATGATGCTGGCAGGCTCTGGCTAATATGATTAAAAATAATATTCTTTAAAATGTTAGAGTGGAGAGCAGAGTAAAACATAACTGTTAAAGATTCAGTTAACATTTGGAAAGGAAAGTATGTTATATTGTAGGAAGCTTTGCTTTTAATTTGTTCTAGTTTAAAGGTACAGCAGGCATGCAAAGAAGAAAGGAAAATTCTCATTGTTATTTACTTCAATTGAATGCAAGGAATCATTCTTTAATAAGATAGAAATTTATTGAAATAGGGGCGCCTAGGTGTCTTAGTTGGTTAAGCGTCCGACTTTCGCTTAGGTCATGATCTCGCAGTTCATGGGTTCGAGCCCCGCGTCAGGCTCTGTGCTGACAGCCAGCTCAGAGCCTGGAGCCTGTTTCAGTCTGTGACTCCCTCTCTCTCTGACCCTCCCCTGCTCACACTGTCTCTCTCTCTCTCCTAGAAATAAATAAAACATAAAAAAAAGAAATTTATTGAAATAATGGAAGCACAGAGTAGAAATGAACATTGGTGATCCAACCTTCTTAATGTACAGAGAAATCTACTGAAAGTCCTAAATGTGAGAAGTGCCGTTCAAGGTCACATGGTTAAATATGTGCTGGAGGCAGAAGGAGTTTCCAGATTTCCTGACTCTCAGGCTAGAGACTATTTTCTCTGTGTCAGAGATGAAGAAACAAGGTAAAAATATTTAAAAGTTGAGAGAAAAGGACATTTCAAGAACTGCATTTAAATAGAGATTGAAGTAGATGGAAGGGCTCACACTGAGACCTAACAAAGTTGAAGCCTGCTCAGAGTCCCCTTTCTGGGTTGCAAAAGTTAATGTCACAAGCAGTTGCAAAGTCTAAATGGCCATTCCCCATGCCCCGGATAGTACATGGTCCTGGTGGAGGTCTTTGGCTGATTTGAGAAGAGACTCAGAGGAATAGAGAGGGGAAGGTTGAGATGAACTTCTGAGCTTGGAATTTATGTTGATGTTGGGCCTAGTCTCAAAGTAGTGTAAGAGAATCATCATTTTAGGAACAAAAAGAATTGTAAGAGAGAAAGTTTTAAAAGGTAGTGTTATAGGTGCTGTAAGTGCTATAGTGTAGAGGGTAGAAGTGAAGGTCAAGAAGGACTGTGGTAAAATGAAGCCAGGTTGTGGTGATAAAGCCTAGACTGGGAAGAGTTCTGCTAGACAGAAGAGGAAAGGTCAGATGTGCATTTGACTCAAATGCATTTTAACAAAGTGTCCATATAGCTCTGATGCTTCTCTTAGGACAGTTGACAGCTTGTCACTAGACATTGCAATTCTGTTGTGGCATGATTCATTCATATTCAGTAGACATGGCTGAGGTATTTGCTCACCATCAGCCTATACCAACAGCAAACTAAAGCACGGCAGGCATAATTTCTTCAAGGAAGAGGTGCTTCTTATCAGAGATTGGAACTGTGGGCTGCAGGCTCCCAGGGGTCATGATATACCAGATTTTCACAGGTTCACAACATGGCTTATATATGGATAGGATGAGGAATCAAAATTAATAAAGGCTTGGTAGGCTGGGAAGGGGTCTGGTTTGGCACTTCATTGTGCTTTCTGGTCCAAGAGAGAGCGGGAGAAAAGCAGTAGGACAGAAAAGAGAAAGAAGTAGAGGTGGTCAGCTGGGTATTCCTTCTCTCTCTCTTTTTTTTCTTTTTTGCCTGGGAATAGGAAGGCATATAGGACACCCAGTAAGGATAATGGGTTTTTGTTTTGAGACTCTGGGAGGGGCCAGCACCAACATGGGATAGACATAATTAAGGGGAGAGGATCTAGTTGGTATTCTTGAGGATATCTCATTTCCTGTTAATGAGGAACCTGAGTCAATAGCAAATAGGCCTGATGTAGCAGGTGCAGGATACTTAAGCCACCTTACTTCCCCCTTCTCTCCCACTCATCGTTACCACTGGGAGAGAAGTAGCAGGAGGGGAAGTCTGTTTGAAAGACGGAGCAATTTTATTCAGGAGAGACTGGGTATTCCCTAAAGCGGCTGTTTAAATAATTGGATCAAACTAAATTTAAACCAGGTTAGACATTTAGTTAATTTATTTTTCTCTAACCAGCAGGTGGAAGTTGGGAGGAAGACAAGATTATAGACAAAATAAAGGCACTACATTTTCTCTGATAAAAAAAAGTCTTTTCACATTTTCATATCCTGTGGGTTTTCCAGGAAACTTACAAATGCTCGGTAAGAAACAATCTCAAAAATGATGTGATGGATTAAAGCTGGGAAAATGTGTCCTGGAATGCCTAATGGCAACATTAGTCTATGTCTGCATACACAGATCAACTTGGCTGCTGAAAATAGTCTTTTTTTTTTTAAAGATTCAGCAAAGCAATTATTTTATTGCTCAATAAGACTTAATATTTGGATTGAGTGAATTACTTTTTCTCCTTATTTTGGAGGTCTTTGTTCACAGTCTCAATATGAGAGGAAAAATTTTCTCACAGAAACTTTCCAGTTTTTGACAAGCCAGATTTAAGACATCTTTTTATCTGGGAATAGTCAAGGAATTATGATAGGGGTATGTCTAGTGGAATTCAACAAAGGTTGCCTTGTGCCTTTCTGTGGAGTACACTTGAGAGGCATTGCGGGTGCAAAGGGGCAGTAGGGGAGGAGGAGACTGAAAATGTAGAGAATAGTTTTGGTTGAGGGAAATGGGAGGGCTTCATAGAGAGGTAGCTTCTTTGTGGGGCCTTCAAGAAAAACTACGATTTCCAAAGTTGGAGATTTCTATGGGAAGGGCATTTGAACTGAAGAAATGTGGATAAAGGAGCAAAAACTGAGAAACCCACTGCCCTGTGGGTTTATTGCCATGCTGTAATCTGGTGTGCTGAGACCACTAGGTAGTTTCTAGTAGAGACAGAGGAATGGGCAGCGGTGAGGAGGCCTGTCAGGAGATAATGTCAGAGAGGAAAGCTGGAGTTGAGGGCTGGGGGAACTCAGATACCTTGTGATTTAAAAGTACCTTTGTCCTGGAAGATTTAACAACAAGGCCAGCACAGCCTACCTGCCCTGACGTTGTCTAGATTTGGTAGATGTCAATGTCTCTGTGACTGGAGCAGAAGTCAAAGATTCAGAGCTTGTGATAATCTCTGGGACCTGCCACATAGAATTGGAGTCTTTGGGTCTCTGCTTCTCCCATGAGTGTTTTGATGGGCTCCCTTGGGTTAGACGGACTGGATTTCTTGGAAGTTGTCAGTTGTGTTGAGCAGACACATGAATCATCACTCTTACCATGGGCAGCAGCTGTTTTCCAGAAAATCAAAAGAAACACAGGAAGACTCAGAAATGAGGCTGATAACAAGAGCTCCAATTCTCATGTGGATAATGAAGAGAGGTGGCACAATCTCAAAGTAACCCCAACCCCAATTTTATCTATGAGGCTCAAGGAAAGCAACAGACTCTGGTGGGTATATTATAAAATCTCTCGGTAGACTGATATTTTTAATTTGTTACTTGTATGTAATAACTGTGTTGGTTTAGTCTTACACAAATTCCTGAGGTAATTAGTTTCATAGAATATTGCTAGGTTGGCATATTTCACTTGCTCCCATCACTCCTGGGACTATCGAAACTAGACGACAGGTACTTTTATTAAAGAGTTCTATTAATAAATTTAATTAACATAAAACAACATTAATCCATTGGCTGGCACCTGAGGCTGGAGGAGTTTCCCTTCTATCACACTATCAAATTGACAGTCTTCTGATTATCTCCCAGTTAGTGGGGTTTTTTAAAGTCAGGTTTATTGAGGTATAATTTACATAGAATAAAATCTTCCCTTCTTAGGTATATAGTTCTATGAGCTTTGACAAATGTATACAGTTTTGTAATTACTGCAATCAAGATGGAGAGTATTGCCATCACCCTCAGAATTTCCTTGTGCCCCTTTAGCGGTCCCCTTCTCTCACATCAGCTCCTGACAACCATTGATTCCTGTTACCACAGTTTTGCTTTTTCATAGATTTACCTTTTCCTTAATGCCTCTTGAGTATGGCCTCTTGTGCTAAGCATATTCTGCTTTCCAGGTTCATCCGTGTTCTTGAATGGAGCATGCTGTTTCTTGATTGCTGAATTATTTTCCATGTATGAATGGATGTACTTGAATTTGTTTATCTAGTTACTACTTATGAATATTTGGGTTGTTTCTAATACCTGGTGGTCATGATGAAAATTGCTCTAAAAATTCCCCCATCAACTTTTATGTGGTCATATGCATTCATTTCTTTGGATTATCTCATAATGGCACTGCTGGGTCATATGGGCAAGTGTGTGTTTATTTTTATAAGAAACTTCCAGGGGCACCTGGGGGGCTCAGTCTGTTGAGTCATCATCTCACAGTTCATGAGTTCAAGGCCCACATCAAGCTCAGTGCTGACAGTGCATAGCCAGCTTGGGATTCTCTCTCTCTGTCTCTCTCAAGATAAATAAACTTAAAAAAAAAAAAAAAAGAAACTTCCAAACTCTTTTTGAAAGTAGTAGAACCCTTTTGTTCCTCCTCCTCACCAATGTATGAGAGTTCCAGTTGCTCCACATTCTTACCAGGACTTTTTAAAAATTTTCGTAGTTTTAATAGGTGTGCAGTAGTTATCACATTGTAGATTTAATTTGTTTTCCCCTAATGAGCAATGATGTTGAGTATATTTTCATTTGCTTATTTTCCATCCATACCTTTTCTTTGGAGAAATGATTCTGGCATTGGTGAAATAATAGGCATATAGATCAATGCGACAGCATAAAGAGAGTCCAGAAATAGCCTACAAATATGAGGCCAATTGATTTCTTATGAAGGTGCCAAGGTGATTCAGTAGAGATAGGTTTTTTTAACAAGTGGTACTGAAATAATTGGACATCGTTATACAAAAAAAAAAAAAATGAACTCCTACCTAACACCACATACAAAAATGAACTTAAAATCATTCAGAGAGCTAACTGTAAACTTACAACTATACAAATGCAAGAAGAAAACATAGGAAAACATCTTTGTGATGATAGATTAAACCAAGTATTCATAGGACAGAAAAAGCATGGATATAAAAGAAAAAAATTCCTAAATTGGACTCTACAAACTTAAATGCTGCTGCTCTTCAAAAAATAGTATTACAAAAAATTAAAAGACAAACCACAGACTGGGAAAAAATATTTGCAGATTGCACTATAATCAAAGACTTCTATCTGGAATATATAAAGAACTCTCACAATTCAATAAGAAAAAAACACCTGATGAAAAATGAGCTAAAGATTTGAACAGAGCCTTCACCAGCTGCTTTTGAAGGTTGACTACATGACACATTTCCTTTTAGGCTACCTTAGCATTGCCAGCAATGATCTTGAGCCTAATGCATCTTTTCTGACCTACTCTTTGCTCTTCTGGGATCTAAAAGGTACATGTGTTACATCTTCCCACCTTTGTTGTGTGCTGGTCTGTGCTTCTCAGGCTATGTAACACTGTTGTGCCTCCAAACATGAACTCTTCTGGACCACCTTTTCTCTATACGTACCAGCTGCTCTTTTTCTCTCTCTCCCTGCATTTCCCTTTTCCCTCCTTCCTTCTTTCCAAACCCTCCCTTATACCCTGCCCCCTTCTCCTTACCCTTTTGTTTTATTTATTTATTTTTTCTTTACAGAAAGACTGTTGGTTTTGGCTCTAATAGCTTTCTGTCATACCACATAAGGAAATTTTTCTTATATTGTGAAATTTTTAATGTAGCCAGGGAGATTTTATATATATTTATTGTCAAGTTAGCTAACATACAGTATATACAGTGTACTCCTGACTTTGGGAGTAGATTCCCATGATTCATCACTTATACAAAACACCTAGTGCTCATCCCAACAAGTGCCCCCCTCAGTGCCCATCATCCATTTTCCCCATGTCCTCTTCCACCCTCAGTTTGTTCTCTGTATCTAAAGGTCTCTTATGGTTTGCCTCCTTCTCTGTTTGTAACTATTTTTTTTCTTTCTCTTCTCCCATGGTCTTCTGTTAAGTTTCTCAACTTCCACATATGAATGAAAACATATGATGTCTATCTTTATCTGACTTATTTCATTTAGCACAATACCTTCTGGTTCCATCCACGTTGTTGCAAATGGCAAGATTTCATTCTTTTTAATTGCTGAGTAGTATTTCATTGTATATGTGTATACCATATTTTCCATATCCATTCATCAGTTGATGGGCATTTGGGCTCTTTTCATAATTTAGCTATTGTTGATAGCACTGCCCTAAACATTGGGATACATGTGCCCCCATGAATCAGCATTCCTTTGGATAAACTGCTAGTAGTGTTATTGCTGAGTTGTAGGGTAATTCTACCTTTAATTATCTGAGTAACCTCCACACTGTTTTCCAGAGTAGCTACCAGTTTGCATTCCCACCAAAAATGCAAGAGGGTTCCCCTTTCTCCATATTCTCACCAACCTGTTGTTTCCTGAGTTAATTTTAGCTACTCTGGTGTGAGGTGGTTTCTCAATGTAGTTATTTTTGATTTGTATTTTGCCAGGGAGATTTTGGATTGAATTTCAGTTTTCGGGGTTGAGTATGAGGCACTCACTGAGAAAATATGGCTTTTCTAATGTACCCCAGTTATTTGGTTAGACACAGAACTGATACCACTAGAGCAGTGACTCTGACACCCAGTGTTTCAGACTAGTATACTTTGAGGCTTTATTTTCTCTCACTGAAAAGATTTCTTCATGCCTCCATGGAAGAGGGATGAAGGCAAGAATTGGCAAAGACACATGACCCACTTTGTGAGGGGCTGAGTAACTCTGTCTGAGTGGCACAGTGTCCAGGAATGCCATCAACAGCATGTTCTCTGTGAAACCTCTGCAGTTGGCTAGACTGTCTGCCGGTCCCTCCTGCAGCAGAGGTGAGCAGAGACGCAAAGGAGACAGGAGCAGGCTAGGCTCCAGGGTGGGGCTGCTCAGGAGGCTTTCTTGCCTGCAGGAGAGTACTGGCTTTCAGTTACTGGCAGAGCTCAGTCCTAACAATCAGTGGTCCCTATCCCCATTCCCCATTTTAGCTGCCCAGCAAGAGGGTTGCTGCCCCAGGCTAGTCTGGAACTGTGGTTCTTCCCTATAACCATACAACATTCACAGAGCAAAAGCCAAGAAAAGAGCTTTAGAGTTGAGAGAACGGTATGATGGCTGATTAAAATAAGAGAACTTTTTTTTCTTTTTTAAATATACACTTCACACACAGTTAAGGAGTATGTGAGAGAAAGGTATTGTGTGGTGTTTAGGCAAGGAAATAGACTCTACACTGACAGCTTCTAAATCACACTTCAGTATCTCAGGAGCTTATCCACTGAGTGGCTTTGTGGTTATGGATTTTCCTCCTCAGCAATTAGAAATGTCCCAAAGCTGGCTTGTCACTGAAGCCCATTGTAGAGGTTCTTTGCTTTACATATAATTGCTGGTTGTTTTTATACTGAATTTAGGTGGAGGTGTGTGTGTGTGTGTGTGTGTGTGTGTGTATGTGTGTGTCTGTGTCTGTGTTTGTGTATTTATGTGTGTGGGTAGAACACAGATTCCAAATTATTTTAGTTGAGGATTTTTTCCAAAGTCAAAACTTCCCTTCAATATTCACTTGCTAACAATCACATTGCTGAGGTTTGTACATACAGAAAATGAAAAAGGGTACCATGACTTCAGTGTGTTGGTAAATGATTTAAAGAATTATACCAGCAATTAAAAATGGTACACAGATGTGTGAGGCAGGACTCCAGACCCTTTTGCCCTAACTCCAAGGACCGACCAGTGGGGTGAACCCAGGGGTTATAGAAAATGGATGGGCTAGCGTGACATTCTTATTTGATTTTATTTTTTCCCTTGCTCCATTTATTTCTTTGGAGCACTTATGCTGCTGGCTGAGAGTACAAAATAAAGGTCATGGATCATAACATGTTTCAGCTGGAAGGATTCTCAGGCATCCTTTAGCTTGGGCACCTCATTTTATGGATGAAGAAACTGAGTCCAAAAGTGGGAAAGTGCCCTGCCCAATTTCAGGCAGCTAATCTTGTGTGGAGCTGGGAGGGTCTTCATGCCTGTTGACTTTATATTTTTCTTCTCTAGCACCACGGAGAACAGCTGCTTGTCTCTCTAGTCCAGTAATGCAGCCACAGCTTGTGTATCAATCTAATGCATTTATTTTAAAAATTAGTTTAGTGTTAAAAAGCTTGTCTCTCAAATTCAATTTGTTTGAAATCATATTTTTAAAAAGCCTTTGTTTATGTGAGAAGGTAGCTGAGTTGGCTAGTGTAAACAAGGATGCTTTCTTTTGACTGGCTGCTTGTTTCCTAGTGTATACTTGCACCTGGAAGAATATTGAGTAAGGCCAAGCAAACAGAAGTGACTTTCCAAAGCTGATCCTTCATCAAACTGATTGAGCAAGCCTTGCTGCCTTCTGAAGCAGCAGTGATGTCGTTCCCACAGTGCCCTGGAGAGGGCAGCCTTTACTTCCCCATGTTTTAAGAGCCTTTACCTGGAATGGAATGGGCTTGTTTGTCACCTAAGTGCAAATGTCATTTTAGCACTTCACTGGTCACAACGCTCTTTCTGGCCTTTGTAGGAAATGACATATTCCTGTGTTCTTTGTCTCCAACACATGCTGCAGGAAGGCAAGGGCAGTTATTATGCTTTAAATGGTTGGAGAGAAAGTGCAGGGACCTGTAGACCAGGGAGCACAGAGAACACAAATCAGGTTTCGGTGTCACCTGGGTCTTGTGGAAAGTGGAGAAAGGAAAAGACTGGCTTTGTGTCCTATTGCTATTAACAAGCTTTCCACTGCGATTTCTCTTCCCTGGGTCAGAGTGATATTAAAACAAGATTGGCACTCTCCTGGCCAAATTGGCTTTCCTTTCTTCCATCTCTCTCTGTGTCTTTTGTTCCCCTCCTGCCACCTCACCATTCCCTGCCTTCTTTTCAGCCTGGGTCGTGTGCCCCCAGCACTTCTTCTTTTCATCAGTTCCTTGTGCTGTTCTTGCAACTGAGGTGCTGCTGAAAACTCCCAAATGACCATCACTGGTAGGTGCCAGGGACGCATTGATCTGGTGGCACGTGACAGCTTAGGCAGGGAAGGTTAGAGCAATTTTATGGCCTGTTACAGCCCTGCTGTCTCTCAAGGCAGAAATTGACAAGTGGTCCATTCTACCTGGCTCTCTGAGACACTGAAACTTGCTTTTCATTATAATCAGTACCGCCTTTGGCCAGACCTTGCCCACAATGGCCAGAGGCATGGCAAACTTTATTAGCAGGACTGGTATTCACAGCTGGCTTTTCCTCCCATCCAACATTACACTTAGTTGATACTGTTACCAAACACTCACCTAGCACATCCCAAGTGCCAGGTGTGCCCTATGTACTGGACACGTGTTACCTCATTGACTCCACATCTCCCAACACCCCTTAGAAGGAGGTCCTATTACAAACCTCGTGTTCATATCAGGAAATGGAGACACAGTGAGGTTAAGTACTTAGCAAGGTCAAGGTTATATACCTAGTGATAGGCAGAACCTGACTAACGTCCAGCTCAAGTGGTCCGGTTCCCCTCCCTGTCTCTTAGCACCAGGCCCTATTATTTATATAGATTTATCTATTATTTATAATAAATAATATTATTTATTATTTTTATGTCCAGAGACAGCAGTGAGCTCACTTTGCATGAGCAGAGAGGAAAGTTTACCTTTAAGAAAGTATGAGAATGTTGTGCTGCCTCAGTTTCTCCAAGATGGTCTGTCTTGGAAGGCACAATGGCTTAACTGCGGCATCAGTGTTGTTGGTGGCCTCTTCTGGCAGGACTATGTCAGTTTGCCAGGAGGGTCAGCATGTGCTGTTGATCACAGTGCACATTGTGCCACTGGTTCATCGTCGGGAATGAGAATGCCCATCCTCAGCTGTTCCTGTGGGCTGCTAAAGTGCTTCAAAGAGCAAAGTTCTTACCTTTATTTTTTTTAAATCTTTTTTTTAGTGTTTATTTATTTTTGAGAGAGAGAGGTGGGAAGAGAGAGGGGCAGAGAGAGAGGGAGACACAGAATCTAAAGCAGGCTCTAGGCTCCAAGCTCTCAGCACAGAGCCTGATGCGGGGCTCAAAGTTGTGAACTGCAGGATCAAGACCTGACCCAAAGTTGGATGCTTAATCAACTGAACTACCCAGGTGTCCCCTTATCTTTATATTAATTAGGTAAACAAAGGTTTTGTGTCAGCTCCGTGCTTACACTAGGCTCAGTTCTGGAGATATGGTGATTCATAAGAACCAGTCTTACAGCTGGCACCTTGCAGTTTGGAGGGGGGACAAATAAATCAGCAGTGCCAGAAAGCCCATCTTCACACTCCAGGGCCACATTCAAGGAGGGGGATGCAGAGGCCCTCTGCAGGGTTCTCATAAATGGGGTGAGACCCCATTTATGAGTTTAGTATAAACAGGACTGTAAGTCCTGGTATAGAGGAATTATCATCTCTGTCAAGGAAGCTATCCTGGGACATAGCAAACTACACCTTGCTGTAAACTATTAATAGCAAGGAGAGTGACTTCAGACCCATATATGGACTGGACAGGCAAAACTTTAATTTCCAAAGTGTTATCCACTGCTCATTTATCAACACCACCTGGAAAATAGCTCCATGGAACTTTTCTGCTATACTCAGGTTTCTGTAGGTCATTCTTGTAAGTAGAAGTCTGTCCCCTGGTTGAAATCTTGACATTTTGAGGAATGTGTACGTTATTGTCCTATCATAGTTCACATATGCCACCATGAAGGAAGAGAAGAAGAGATGGATTTGAACATGGAGGTGAAATTGAGGCAGAGCCACAAGAGGAAAAAAATGCCAAAAGGAGGAGCAGACCATTTGGGATGGGGATGGAAAATACTCGTGTGGTGCCAACTCTGGCCTGGTTGCTGCTCTGATGGCCTCACATTTCTGCAATTCACAGCAAGCATGTAAGGGAGGTACTATTATTATCTCCACTTTATAGGTGAACAAATCGAGGCACAGAGTGGCTAAGTACTTTTTCCTGGTGCACGTAATGAGCAAGTAGCAGAATGAAGACATGACCCCTGCAGTCTGGGTACAGAGTCTGGGCTCCTCCCCGCGTACCACCCTGCCTCTGGAAGTAAAATGATTACTCTGTCTGGTGTGGCATGAAATGTTCTGCTCAGTAGGGCCTGTTTCTTTTTTCTGTATAGGCAGCGGATAGTGATTTAGTCTACTGTTTCAATGTTCAGCTTCAAATTCAACCAAGCGCCTCTGACAGTCAGCTGTTTGGTATTCTTGGATCTTCAGTGAATGGGCCTTGGCTGTGACCAGGTGTGCTGGCATCAGGTACATCAGCTGGGGACAACAGACCCTCATTTCAGGCCAGAGGAGTCTGACAGAAAGGGCTCATAGGCAAATCCTGCCAGGAGTCTTCCAGGCAGGAAATGGGATTCTGTAAAGGAGAGCTCGCGGCTTATAGAGCTACACGGTGCTGTTCCAAAGAGCCAGGCTCTAAGAAACCATAGCCGATGAGCACAGAAGCAGAGGGAGGGAACTTTTTCCTTCCAGTGATCCTGGGAAGCCCATCCTGACTTTATTATACTCTCTACCCACACCCCAAAGTAAGTATCAGCCGTCTGTGCACAGTAAGACTCTGTAGTTATTTAGGTGTCTGTCTCTGCAGCTAGCCTGGGAATTCTAAAGCAGATGACTGTATTTATTCACCTGAACATTTCCAAAGCCTGGGATGGTATCTGGCTAGTATTAGGGACTTCAAAATGTCCATTCTGTGAATGGATAAATAGGTAATAGGTCCGTCAGTTCGTTCAAGAAGTGATTATGTAAAGCAAAGCACCGTGTGGGTTACAAAGATCATATTTTTCAGTAAATATTCTGCCCTGTCATTCTTAGAGAAAAGTGGGGGGCAGGAGGAGGTGTAGATTAAATGCAATATGCATCCTACACATATACGCACACACATAAACCCACACACACAGATGTATTTATGTGTTCCCGCCTGTGCCGTTTTGGAATCTGGAAGGGAGGGCTGCAAGAGAATGTCACCTCAGGCAATTGTGCTTTTGAGAGTTCTCCATTGAGGAAGCCTGCCGTGCTTACAAACAGCTTGTATAATACCTTGTTCATTAAGGCCCATAAATTAGCGCTGTTTTAATTGATTCCCTAGAGACAGTGAATAGAATGACACAAAATGACATCAGAGGTGGGGGCGGGGGATGACACTAGGTCAGTGTTTTTCTTCTTTCCCTTCCTGGATTCCCTGAGGTCTGACAACTTTTCCCTCCCAGGCTCCCTGTGTCAGGCCTCTGTTCCAGCTCATACAAGTAAAGACCAATACCCTGAGCAGGTTCCAGGGCTCTGAGAGAACCTCACCTTCTGGCTTTGGTGTCATAAACTTCCAAGGCAACCCACAAAAGTCATAGGTTTGGTCAGATTGCAAACTGGAGGTAAGGATTTTGCTAATTATGGAAATGACCCTAGCTGTGAAATAAAAATCTCTATCCCTTATTAAAGCGATTTTGGCCATTGCATGCCAGTGTCATTAGAGTCCCTCTAGCTCACTGGTCTCTGTCTATAAACCAGGCTAGTTTGGGAATGGCAAGAAAGCTAATGTTTAGGAGATCCATTCTGGCCACATCTTGCTCTAGGGTTACACGTATGATCTTGCACCATAATCATAATAAATTGAGATCACTTTCTCTTTTTCTTCAGATGAAAATCACACAGATTCAGAGAGGCTAATTATCTGGCTGAATAACACACAGCTTAGAGGCAATGGAGCCAAATTTGCATGTCTGTCTAACCTCAAATTATGTGTTCTTTCTACAAAATTATGTTGTCATAATGGCTTTTGTGATTTGATCATAGGAGAACTGGAAAGGGGCAACTATTCCTTAAACAGTTCCCTGTCTGCCTATTAATGCATGACTTTCACAGAGAAATTTGATGACACACATGAATAATTCAGTGTTTATGTAAGTCTTTGTGTTACTTTATAAGCAGTATTTGCATTTAAAGGGGGCCCTGATTGTGGAATGAAAATGTGTCTCCTATTTTTAAGTTTGTCCATTGCTCTATCCCCAGTGCCTAGCACTGTGCCTGTCACAATAGTAGACAATTAATGTGTCTTTATTGAATAAATTAAAGCAATATCAGTCATCAGAGACAGCTTGGCAGAAGATTTTGGGGGCAGAGGAATGCAGAACTGGGGTGTTTTGTTTCCCAGGGCCCTTGAAGTTACACACCTTAGGCAGTGGCTCATCTGCTTAAGAAGCTGAATTTGTGCCTCAGTGCTGATAGAAACCTTCAGGGCAGGCCTAAGACACAGACAGGGATATGCTAAAATGGAAGTAATTAAAGATAAGAGAAGGAGTAAGAGGGAAGAAAATAGGTAGAAAAAGGTAAGAGAAAAGGATGCAGAACTGTGAAGAGCAGGAGCATGTCAGTGTTCCCCAATTTATCCGTACTCTGCAACACTGATTATATTGTCTTTCAGTCTTCTTTTGGGGCAGCTTAGGACCCTGAAGGGTTAATGTAACACAGTATGGGGAGACTGGGACTTCCAGGATGACTGGCTTTTCGGGCCAGCTCTGTATTTGACCACCAGAGGGCAACAGAGGCCCGGCCTCAAGAGTGCCTTCCTCAGTTTCCAGGAGCCAGTGATGTGTGTGTGGAAAGTGAGGGCACTAGTCATAGTGAGAGGGGTATGCCAGTGTTGAAGGCAGGGAAAGAGGAGATATGTGGGAGAAGGGAGATGCCGGTAGTGATTTTTCAAGGCAATAGAGTTTGATGGAAGATTTGTAGTTCTTGAGGCTCTTAAAGAGATCAAGTGATTTGGACAGATTGCAAACAAAAATAACTCCTTGCCTAGATCCAGTAGACTGTGAGCTCTACGAGGGCAAGGACTGGTGGCCTACTTCCCTGTTGTAACCCTGGCATGTATTAACTAGTCAGACACGTATAGCAAGTGATTGATAAAGATATTTTAATTGGGGCACTTGGGTGGTTCAGTCAATTAAGTGTAGGACTCTGGATTTCAGCTCAGGTTGTGATATTACATTTGTATGTTTGAGCCCCTTCTTGGGTTCTGTACTGATAGTGCAGAGACTGCTTGGGATTCTCTCTCTTTCTCCCTCTCTCTGCTGCCCCTCCCCTGCTCATGTTTGCTCTCTCTCTCTCTTTCAAAAATAAATAGATAGACTTGAAACAAAAGACATTTTAATAACTTTCAATCCAGTTGTATGTGTGTGTATGTGTGTGTGTCTGGGTTCATGTGAATTTTTCAGAGAAGAGGGATTTTAACTTTAATCAGACTTTACAAAGAGAGTTAGTGGTCTCTAAACAATTAAGAGCCACTGTTTTGGCAAAAACTTTTCCAGTTGCTATGATCAAAACTCCATATCTGTATCCAGGTGCCTCATCCAACAGTTATCTCCTGTATTAGTTAGTTAGGTTAGACCAGTTGCTGTACAAATAGATCTTCAAAAGATACTCTGGGCCAGGGTGCCTAGGTGGCTCAGTCAGTTAAGCATCAGGCTTGGCTTGGGTGGTCATCTCACAGTTCGTGAGTTCAGGCCTTGCGTCGGGCTCTGTCCTGACAGCTCAGAGTCTGGAGCCTGCTTTGGATTCTGTGTGTGTCTCTCTCTCTGTCTCTCTCTCTCTCCCTCTCTCAAAAATAAATAAACGTTTAAAAATATTTAAAAAAAAAAAAAAGATACTCTAGGCCACGTAAGTGTCATATACAATAGAAGTTTATCTCTTGCTCACATAATAGTCCAAGGCAGTATCTCTGGTCAGTGGTCATCATTGAGGGACCAGCATTTTTGTGTCTCTGCTATCTTCACTGTGTGGCTTTCAATGTCAATGTACGGATCAACATCACAGCGATCTAGAAAGGGATGAGTGCCAGTGCATGAAGGAGGCTTTTAAGACTTAGGCCTGAATATGATATCTGTCAACTCTTCCCACATTCAGTTGAGTTCAGTCACTCAAAAGTAATGTTTCTGTTGGAAGCTAGAATGTACAGTACAGTTGTACCCACGTGGAAGAGACAGGACTTTTGTGAGCAGCTGGAATCCCTACCACATCTCCCCTGTTCATAAGCAAATACATTTTCAGGAATACTCTTAGAGTGGTAGTACTAGTGCAAAATTGTCACCATTGATGATCTGACTCTCTCTTTCCTGAGACTCAAAATGATTTTTAAAACCTTGATAATTAATGAATAGTGGTGCCTCATGCTTCAAATACTGCTCAGTGTCTCAAATTATTTTTGCAGGACTCCTGTCTACTTTGACAGAATGGACTTTTTCTTGGGACAACAGAATGTCTCATACATTTCCTCATGCAAAGTGGTCCTAGAAGTCAGGAAATTGGAGGATGTTTAAGAGAGTGTTACAAATAGAAGGCTCTGCTGTTCCTAGTTCTCTTATTAGGAGGCAGTAAGCATAACATGTAAGAACATACCTGATTTAGACTGGCCATGTAGTAGATATTCAATTCATGTTAGTTGGTATCCTTACTGTCTTCCATTGACCTGAGAAGATAATGGCTTTTTGTCCCTTGTGATTATGGCAAGGATAAGATTGGGCCGAGAAGAATCCAAATAGAAGTAATAGATTTTTACGTAGGAGGGATATGAAAAGTAAGAAGAGGGAGAAAAGTCAGAAAATGGAGGGAGAGACGAGACAAAGATGATGAAGGAAGAGGAGAAAGGAGAAAAAAGATACACTATACAGGATATTTCAAAACTATGGAACCGCACTCTCATAATGCAGGATCTTATGGCCTGTATTTCTGTTCACTATTTCTCTTTGCCTTTATTGAGACCTGTTTATGCTCAGTCTTGATTTATTTACCCTTTTAGCAGTCTTAAGGTATTATTTTTTATATTTATAATCAACCTCAAGTCTGAAGCAAGGATATTAATATATAAATAGAGTTGCCCTTGGAACCTAGTTAGTTACATTGTTGCAGGGAATGTTTGTTCAAATAACCTGCAATGATGAAACTTGCCAGTTGATTGACAGGTGGAACTGTTCATTAATACATGTCTGACTATCTATCTATCTACCTATCATTATATATTCATTCATTCTTTTAATAAATGTTTATTGAGACCCTATTGTGTGGGAGATACCAGAAGCAATATAGAGAATAAGTATGACCCTTTCTTTCTTCTTTAAATGTTTTTTAATGTTTATTTATTTTTGAGAGAGACAGAGACAGAGCACAAGTTGGGGAGGGGCAGAGAGAGAGGGAGACACGGATATCAAAGGAGGTTCTAGGCTCTAAGCTGTCAGCACAGAGCCTGACATGGGGCTCGAACCCACGAACTGTCAGATCATGATCTGAGCTGAAGTCAGACGCTTAACTGACTGAGCTACCCAGACACCCCAACATCTCTTTCTTTTAAGATGGACCTGACAATTCAATTTCCACCATGTTTCAAGGGTTATGCTAGATGTATCCCATGCACTTAATTCTCACACCCAGGCTGCAAAGCAAAATGCCTAATAATTTTTCAGATAAGGAAGCTTTGAAAATTTGCATCACATGCTTAAGGTCTCGTAGGAAGTCAAATGGAGGAGCTGAGATTTGAACTTAGGTTTCATGGGGTCCAAGTCCATATTATTTCTACATCATGTTGTTTTTTGGTTGCAAGGAGTTAACCTCACATCTAGTAAGACAGAATTACAAAACAAGTCCACTGTTATCTTTGTAGACTCACATGTTAGTCAGCCAAGGTGCCATTACCTGAGCATTCCACTGTCTTGTTATTCTACCTCTGCTATGTCTTTATTGTAGCTTTAAACACCGTTCAGTCATCTCTATTTATTATTGTCCATTTGTTAAGGCCCAGCTTAAATGCTTTCTCTTTTGTTGCACTGAAATCTTCTCTTATTTTTCTAACAATAGTGATTTCTTCATCCTTAAACCCTGTAATTCTCACTTAAGATAAATCATTTAGTTGTTTTTGTGCATGTCTTTGTGTCTTTGTGGTAAGCAGTCTCTAAAATGGTCCTATCTCCTAGTATTCATATTTTTATATTGTCCTCTCCTTTTGAACAATGGGCTGGATTTACTGATTCTCTTCTAATGAATAAAATGTGGCAGATGTAATGGAAGGTCTCTTGTGACACTAGCTAATAAAAAGATTTTGGCTTCTGTTTTAAACACTCTATCATTCTTTTTCTGGGTCTCTTGCTCTGGAGGAAGCAAGCTGCCATGTATAGAGGTCTGTGTGGCAAGGGATCAATGTTTATGTGAATGAGTATGGAATTGGATTTCCTTCAGCTGAGCTTTCAGATAAGATTGCAGCCCCAGCTGACAGCTTGACTGTAATCTCATAGGAAATCTTGAGGCAGAGGCACTCAGCAAAGCTTTATACAGGTCACGACCAAAGAAATGATGATACAGTAAATATTTATTATTTTAGGCCCCTACATTTTAGAACAACTTATTATACATCCATAGATAACCAGTATGGTCCCACCAGCCTGTAAATTGCTTGGAGATCATGTCTCTTTCTTCTTTGTCTTTCATCTTCATCATCAAGCAGGACATTTTACATCAGTGGCAGGATGAATTTGTGTCTGGGTACTGTTGAGAAGGATTTGGAATAAAAAAGTTATTATTGGAATTAAGACCCTTTCTCCTAGATTGCAAAGGAAGAGCTCCTCCCACTTACTTTGGTGGCCCTAAAAGGGAAGCGTGGCTCAGAAAAGGTCCAAAAATGTCTGTCCTTGAAATACCAGGATTCTTGTTTTACAAAGGGCAGCATCCCAAGTCACGTTGATGTGGAGGAATGCTTTTTCTTCATAAATGATTAGATTTGATTGTCCTCAGGGAAAAATTAGTGCTTACCTTGGCATGTGCTTGTTTTTCAGATATACTAGTGAGAAAAACAGTTACAGCCCTTCCTGCTGGTGTGAAGAAGCATTAATTTGAGCAACAATCCTGGCTTTTACTCATGACACTAGATCTCACCTTTCCTCTAATCTTTCCCTTCTTGAGTTTGCACTGAGCACCTCATTAAATGATTTGCTAAAGCCCGAGGACCCTAATGTTTAAGCAACACAAGATTTGTTTTTCCAGAGGGGTGGTAGGGTTTCCTGAAGGAGGGAGCGAGATCACCAGGCTGGCTTGATAAAGGGAGGGATAATGAGAGGAAATGGAGGTTGGGAGATGGTGAACATTCATTACTATAATTTTTTTTTTTCCAGAAGTCACATGCTGTAAGCCTTCTTTCCTAGGGGCACAAAGGAAAGATGAAGCTAAGATAAAGGAAAGATGGTCTGTTTCTCCCAGACTGCTTTTGCTGTTTGGAGAGTTTCTTGACAATTGAATAAGGACTCTGTATCTCCACTGAATCAGGTGAACTTCAGCGGGTCAAGTGCTCAGAAAGTTGTGGCCACTGTGCTGCATCCCAATCATTTTTCAGGAAGTCATGAGGAGCAGAGCTGAGGGACAGACCACATTTACCCCTCCCCTCCGTCTTTTCCTTCTGCTCTTCCCCTGACAACTCTGCAGCTCTGAGGGGCACTAGGAGAAGTCCTATTTGATAAGTGCTCAAGTTTCTTATGTCACTGTAGATTCAAAAGAGTTTCTGGACTAAGTCCTTGCTGTTGGCAGAGGAAGGACCTATGAGCTGACAGTGGCTTCAATTATTATAAAGCACAGAGAACAGTGTGATTAATTTCCCCAATTTCTCTTGTTAGGTCAGTGTTCCCAAAGTTGAGGCATTACCCTTTTTGAAATGTGCATCTCTGGAATAGATGTGTGGCATGAATGATTTAAAATATTAAAATCTGTATAGCTTTTTGGCTTTGAATCTGGGTGGACAGGGGCATGTCAAGCAGAAGAAGTTAATTTATGTTCAAAAATTAACCCTAAAAATGCACTGATGAAAAGCCCTAATTTTATTTTGCTTTGTGGGTTTGTTATCACAGTTGTAGTTAAAGTTATCATGTAGGAGAAAGAGGTGTTCTGTTTTTTTAGTCTTTATTTGCTTTCTGCCAATTCTTTGCAATACTGTGAACACATTTGGTGTGTGTGTGTGTGTGTGTATGTGTGTGTGTGTGTGTGTGTGTGTGTGTGTGTGTGTATTTTAATTAAGTCTGCCTTTGTCAGCCTAACAAGTCTCTCATTATTGGCAAATACAGAAGCACTAAAGTGATTATTGCTTATTAACCATGAAAAGTTAAAGGATAATGTATTTTGTGGGGGAAAAATCAGTTTATTATCTCTGCCTTGTATCTTATTGAATATTATCTTAGAACTGGTCACAGAAAGGAGAGGTTTTCTGGAGAAATTAAAAAAGGAACAAAAGAGAAAAAAACAACTACTTTCACCTAAATAAACACAGATTGAAGGAACAATCCACAAGAATTATCTTCATTATTCCACAGCCAACAGCAAAGGCTTATATCCCATTATGGTAATGAACAAACCTTTGAACTTTGCATTGTACACTGCTAGGCAGTAGCACTTAAGGCTTAGGCAAACAGTGTTTACAATTGCTTTAGGGAGTTGCTAGGATAATACCTCAGCTTGTATTTCTGAGTAGGCTTGATCCTGCCTTCCCAGTTGTATTTCCCCAGAACAGAGGCTGGCAAGGCCAAAAACTGGATGAAAAAGTGGACTGTTAAGAGAAACACATCAGGTAAGATTTACCCCTCTGCCTTAGTCCTTCCCCTTATTGCTAAGTAGTGGGTGGGCATAGAGGGAGGTCCTGTGCCCTGTCAAATCATGACTGTACTATTTACTCTGAGTCTGGGAAACCCGTTTGAGTTCATTTTCATAATATCCTAATACCCAGGCTGAACCTCCATGCAGTTTATCTAAACAGTTTAAAGAACTACTTGGGAAGCAGCATATCATAGCACAAACCATGCAGCTTTGCTGTCAGGTGGACCTGGATTTGTTCTCCACCCTTAACCCTGAGCAACTTAGTTAACTTTCAACTTCTGTTTTCCCATCTGAATATTGGGAAACATAATGGAGAATGAAGTATCATGTCCCATAGGTCAATGTCTGATGAAGAGCAGGTACTCATTAAAAGGAGGCTTCCAAGGAAATGGTCAGTGCAACCACGTAGGATGGTTTTAATGACTAATTGAATATGTTTAGTTTTAAAGCTGAACTAATTAGAAAAACTGTATTAAAACATGATTAGATATGTGTAGATACATAGTTTTAGTGGAAAAATACCAGCTAAACCAGTAATTTGCCAAATGAGCTACAAAGTTCACCACATGTACTTGGTTTATTGGCTGGACTTCTTATTTAGTAACTTAGGGCATTAACTGCATCTTTATTCTTAGAAGTCCTTAGTTGGTTTGGAAGAAGCAATGTGCCTCTTTGATTTTCTAACTTTATAACTGTGGAAGCACTTGGGTATAAACAAGATCAATTCAAAGAGGATATTTATTTATTTAGCCTTGGGGTATTGTTCACATAATTGAGATACATCATAGGGGACAAAATAGATTTTATATCACACAAGTGGCATCTTCTCTTTTTTTCTGGAAACTCAGCTGAGCCTTATTTCCCAGCCTGCCTTGCTGTTAGGTGAGACAATGAGACTGAATTTTAGCCAATGAACTGTGAATGAAAGTCTGAGGCTTCCCCTCCATTCTTTTTTCATGGTCCGATACTATTAAGCAGGTAAGAAGCAAACTTCTTTTGTATTCGAGCTGTTATACACTTTAGGACCTATTTGTTACAAAAGCTAGCCTACCCTACTTATTACATATATCCTGTTACCATGGGCTGGAATTTCTAAAGGACTGTCTCTGATTTTTATCTATCCAAATATTATGCCTTTGTCAATAACAAGATGCCTGTTGGTTTCATGGACAAATAAAAATTGAGGAAAGGTAGAAAGAGACATAAAAGATACTTCATAACTGTGTTTTCTCAGATGACACTATTCATGATGTTAAAATTTCTTTTCAAGATCATTGAGATTGTTTCCCTTTGTGCCTTGTATGAAACTGACCAAATTATTCATATGAGTGAAAATTACCATTGTGATTATTTCTCCCTGTGTTTTAGGATACAAAGAACATTTACCCAGATCAAAGTAGAATTTCTAGCTGACAGGAAAAAAAAAAACAATGCAGAGAAAGGGAGAGAGAGTGAAAGTGGGAGTTCACTGGGTATTGACTGAATTAAAGTCAAAATGTTAGAAAAATGCTTCTGTGATGCTGAGGGCCAGGTGCATTGTCAAGACAGAAGGATGAGGCCGTGATACAGAGCAGACATGTGATTTTGGCAAACCATTAAGATTCTCTGGGCCCCAATTTTCTAATTATGAAAGGGGATCTGACCAGATGATTTCTAAGCTATCTTAACTCTGAATATTTTATTCTAAGTCATATAGCGGAGAATTTAGTGTGCTGATAGCTTTACATTGGTGCTGTACTGTAGTAAATGTCAGAATTCCCCCTCTTTTTCCTCCTCCTCCCTGAATACCCCATGGCTCATTAATATACATGCATAGCACCGTTTTCCAGGGCATGGTGGTGATGTTCAGTGACATCTTCTGCAGCTCCACATGGGTAGGGCATCTGGGGCAGCTACATTACATTTTAATTGAAACAAAACAAAATAGCAGCTGTTTGGCATTAAAAGGAATTTTAAGCCTATATTCCGATTCCACCAAGGGAAGGAGCAAGCAAAAGTCAAAAACATTTTAAGTGTGCCAGTCTAAAATATTTAAGCCATCTGCATTCTCTCTTTAAGTGGCCGTCACCTGGAATGTGCTCTCATTTTTCCCTTAAAAAGCAAAATCGTCAGTGATTTATGATAGGATAAAAGATGCGTTGGCATTTAAAATACTGAATTCTTTGCTCATCATCAGTTGCCCCTGCTGTAATTATGAGTTATTTGTCTTAGCCTGATTTTCCATTATAGCTAAAAATATAACAAGAGATTCATGTTTTACATGGTAGGAGCAAAAGTGGATCTTGTTTTTCCATAGCAACATACTTGGGCTTGATTGTGAAGTCTGAACCTAAAGCCATTCTGACTCAAATGGCCAAGCACTGCAACTCTAATACCATGGGAGAGCAAGCACGCTGGGTGATATTGTTCAGCATTTGATCCTGCCTGACTTCTGTGTCTTGGTCTGTCAAAGGAGATAAGTATAGTTGCCTTATGTCAATGTACTCTTTGAAGTTAGATAATAACAAATCAGAAGCTCGTGTTTATCCTGAAACTTGAGGCTGAGAACCATTTGTGCTCTTTGCACTTCTGTTTCCTATTCCTTTTGCTATTTCCTAACTCATTCATTCATTGAACAAGTATTTCTTGAGAAATCGCTATGTGCCAGGCATTTTCATAGATGCTAGAGATACAGAGGCAACGAGGATAGATTTATTCTTTGTCTTAACCATTTAGTGGAGATAACAGACACTGAGCAAGTAGTTACAAGTATAGTAAATGAAGGGTTCAGAAAGCAAGAGGGGACGAACCTGAGCCTCGATGAATGAGTGGGAATTAGCCAGGTAAAGTGGAAATTAGGTGAAGAGGGTAGAGGAGGCATTTGAAGGGGTACAGGCAGCTTCAGCAAGTGAATTTATGCTGAATTTATTCGGCAAACGTATGTGTGATCCCTTTGGGGACTTTGTGTTTGTATATTGCTGGACTGTAAGAACAAGTCAGGGAGGTGCAAGTCATGGGGCTGGAGGGCTTTGCAGGGGTCTGATCCCAGAAACTCTGGTGCCATTTTTGGGAGTTTGCACTATATCCTATAGGTAAAAGACATTGAGGGTTTAAACATGTTTATCAGATAGCCAGGATAAGCAGTGTGGGAAAGGGATGCGAGGGAATGGAAAAAAGCAGGAGTTTCATGAGAAGCACCGTCTCCTCCGTGCTGGCGGTCACAACAAGGAAGAAATCCATACATGAATCTCCATAATGGAAGGCCTGCCCCTAGTCCTTCTTTTTGTGCCTATTGATGTACAACCATATTTCAGTGTCCATCCCAAATCCCACTTTGTTTGTGGACTCTCTTTTTATCATTCCAAGAAATTACCTTTTTCCTTTGAAATTCTATACTTGCCTTTTCTCTCATTGGGCATAGACTATATCTAGCTTCTACTGCTACTTTTTTTTTCTCTGTGAATCTCTTTTTCCCTACAAAACTCTTGAAGAATAGGGATATTTCTATATTTCTTTATATATGTAGGATCTAAGAACTTGAGGCCCCGAGAAATGAGTGCCTTCTGAGATCTCTTAGCTGGCAGTTTGTTACCCTTTCAATTATCCAACAAGATGACTATTTGTGTGGTTGATGATGATGGATTAGATATCCATGACTTTATTAGAGAAACATTCTCCTGTTGCAGTTTAATGGATGACATTATTTGAGGATTAAAGGATGGTAATGTTTATTAATGCCCCTTTTCATTAATGACAAAAGGCCAGGTTAATGTACTTTGCTTTTTCCCCATACAAACTCTGAAAATTCTATTGAATATTTGAGCCCAAGATAAGGTCATGCATCCAAGGTAATAGCAACTGCTTAGGAGGTTAGGCTTTTTTTTTTTTTTTTTTTTTTTAATCCTTCTCTGAGAACATAGTGTGGGTAGACCAGTTCTCAGCTGAGAGTAAAATAAGAAACCGTTTCTTCTTCCCAGGTCATGGGTGCCCACAGTACACATCAACTATCATTACAGGTTATCCTTTCTCTTCCTATTCTCCCATAAATAATAGTAAAGCCCATCCCATTACCTTCAAATTCAGGGTAAAGTGTGGATGCTATGCGGAATGCAAATTATCTCTCCAACCAGGGGCACGTGGGAATTTGGAGATGACAGATCTTTTACTTAGATCTTAATGCTTAAAACAGGTTGCAAGCTCTATATATACAGAGGCCACACAAGTCATGCAAATGAGTGAAGTCAGCAGGGTAGAGACTGGTGACTTAGACTAAATGAGTAAGATTTACTGCCATGAGAAAATTTGTACAAATTCTACCAGGTTGTCTGATTTTCCAAGGCAGTGCAGAAATCTGGATTTTTGTATGAAATATATCAAATCAGAGGCTTAAAAATTTTTTAATTTTATGCAGCAAATATGAAAACAAGCCAATATGAATTGGCCTACAGTCATGTTAGTTTACAACTGTGGCTTCAAACATTCCAGAAACTTATTTCCAGTTACCAGATGTACAAACTTGCCATTCTACCAGCAATAATTTTAGGGTACTTTGTGTGTCATTGTATGTGAAATATTATTCAGGATACTTAATGGAACGCATAGAAATTAATGGCACGTTTTGGCCCACAATAAACTTTCAGTGTAGTTGGAAAATATGAAACCACATATGAAATCATAACCAGTAGCTTCAGTTACTGTATAAACACAAAGTGAGGCAATCTCTAAATTAAATAAGAGGTCCTAGAGCCATACCCTTGGGGCCAAATTAGAACATTACCTATGCATTACATAGTATGTTTTGAAAACCATATATCTTTCTGTAGATTAATTCAGTTCATTACAGTAATTAATAATTAAGAATTTACTTGATTCTCTTAAAATTCAAAACTTTGAAATTATGACATAGAGTTTATATTTGTACCTCCTACATTTGCTGCAATGACTACACATAATAGTTGCAAATGAAATGTTTGTTGAATGAATCAATAATAAATTGGGACCTATGAGAGTAATTGATCATTCCAAAACACAGTAGAAACTCAATACTTGCTTGTTTAGTAAATGAATGCATTCATTAAATGGAAAAGAAGTGGTTCCAGATGGTAAAGAAAGACTTTGTGGAGAAAGTGACATTTTTAGTTGGACTCTGATATGAGTGAATAGGATTTCTATACATGGAGAGCCCTATGGAGGGCATTTTAGATGAGGAACAGTTTGGATGAGATGATGATAAAACTAATTAGACTGACTTGGAATATGTAATTCATTTTTATGTCATAATTTTATTTGAATATGGTTTTGATGTGGTTCAAATATTGGATCTCAATGTCCTGTTCCATCCTGTTTAAGTAGTTTCTATTCCAGTACTTAACACATTTAGGAGTAAGCCTGTAATCCTCCATGGAGATGAGGTTGAGGAAGTGGGTCATGTCCCATTGTAATAATGTCTTTCCTTCATTCACTGGTTTGATTAGGAGATGAGTATGAAACAAGGGTAACACTTGAGAATTACTTATATCAGTTGCCAAGATATTGATAGGGAATAATTCTTAGAGCTATTTAATGTGGGAAATCAATGGCTTTTGGGGATTGGGTTTTATCCTTCAAGCATTTCCCCATTTTCTCTTTACTCTGGTTAATTGGACATGCTCAAGAGGCCTCAGGGAGAATCCTTCCCTGGGGATGGTGCCTCTTCTACATAATATGTCCAGCAAGGAATTGGATTGAAAGAGCCAGAGACTGAGTTTTCTTTTAGGCCTTTCCTGGGTACCTTAGTGATATGTGGACCTTATCAATGAAATCCTCTATCCCTGAAATTTTCTCTGCCCCTTCTCTGATATCACAACCTTATTCTAGAAGCTTCTTAAAGTTCCTTGTAGAACAAAAGGATATTTATATGTCATAGCCAGATCGTTCTTTTGCTACAGGGTTGTTTTTAGAGATTATGACAAGAATATTCTAAGAACCTCCAAAAGTGAATTTACCAGTCAGTTGAAGGCTTATTTTTTACTGTAATTTTATATATTCATGTGAATTGCAAGTGATCAATCATTTTGCCAAACATCTTGTACTAAATGTGCTAATAAGCTAGCGAATCAAATATTTTGAAAGTATGGACATGTGTAACATTGATTTTCAATATTTGGATCACATCAATAATCTGCTCAAGGGAAACAACATTATTAGGATGGATTTCCATATAGCTTATTAATAGTTGACAGGCAGAACAACAGTTGTTACATTCATTGCTGATTTATTTCCCTTAACTCTCTGTACTGTCCATCTCCTGAGTCCTTAATGACAATATTCATAATAACAGAATTGTAATATTCATTATCTATCAGGTACTAGTGAAGCCTTCCTTTTTGGCTTTACATGGATTTTTCCTTCAAGTAATGCAAGTGTTTCTTAGGTTGTTTTAGGAAATAGATTATTGGTACCAATTGAATGTAGGTGGGAAACAAACAATGACAGCTACCAATGGAAGAGGGAAGAGTGAAATGAGGCAGAGGGACAAGACACTGTGCTGTGGTATAGAAGGTACTGAAAGAAGATAGGGAAGAAGATGAGCCCTGATATACTCCAGCTCTGAACAGGGTTTGGTCTTTTAACATCTCTGGGTCTCAGTTTTTCATCTCCAAACAAGGGATAACGAGACTGTTCTCTCATGGGAATGTGAACAATTAAGTGGACACAAGTATGTTCTCATGTATCAGGCATGGTGGACATCTAATTTAATCTCATGATAACTGCGTAAAGTAACCCCATATTCCAGATGAGGAGCCGAGGTAAAGAAAGGCTGCTAACTTCTCTGATATCACACAGACAATGAATGGCATCAGTTGTTGTTCAGACTGTGCTGGCTATTACTACTATATCACACTGTCTACCTCTGTGGTTTTTAACTGGGGAGAAGAATGCATCTGGATCATCTGGATCATCTGGGGAAGGAAATGGGTGGTTGAAAAATTTCCTCCAATAGTTCTGAAAGGCCCTTCATTAGGTGATAATCTCGACCTGAGATCCCTGAGAGTCTTGGAGGCAGAGACAGTAGTGTTCTATTCATGCTACTTACCAGTTGGTGACGGATAGGCACCAACTCTATTCAGTGATCGTCAGATCAACTTGTAAATCTGAAGCAACGCTATTTCCTTCTTAATGGATTTCAAGTTTTTTAAAGATGTTTCCTGCATGATGTTTATCAAAACTTGAATATGGTCTCTTTAGGATCTATTTTAGAATAATAGAAAATTAAAAATAGGAAACAATGTTTATATATATATATATTTTTTAAGGCCAAACAAGCCTCTTTCTTATAGTTTGGCAGGAGAGATGGAGAAGTGACCATAGGCATTGGTGCTGTTGCTTACTAGCTGGGATGCCAAAGACTTTCATCTGTTAAGAGAATGTGAGGGTGTTGATCAAGCCTGGAGTCTCTGACACTGAACACCCTGCTGGGGACTAAGGATGCCACTCCAATGAGAGTGCATCTGTCTGATGGTATGCTGCCCCTCTGAGAGGGGATTTCTTTCCATATTTCCATTGAAGACAAGGCTTTCATTACAGTTGAGAAAAGGGCATGATTTTCACAACAAGGGGTATAACCTGAGTGTTAATTAAGTACATTAGAAACTTTGAAAGATCGTTTCATTTTGGACTTTGACAAACCTAAGGAATTGGTATTTAAATACAATGAAAATGACAAACCAAAGGAACTGATATTTAACCACAATGAAAATAACCAAACCTTGCTCTAAGCACTATTGAGGGTAGCTCTGAAAATATTTGAATGGACCAGAGAGAGATATGACTTAAACCTTCCATGGCCTTTGTTTTCTTCTCCATTTTTCTCCCTGGTCAGTGCTGTAAGTTCTTTCTAATATCTTGTATTTTCTCATCTATGAAGAGAGCCACTTGATGATAAATATATAGAGTTAGATAATTTAAATTCTTTTATTATTGATATCAGACAGTGGAGAGAACACTTTGGAATCTAAGGATGATAGGGAAAAATCTTTTGTTAAGATGGCTGACAGGACTGATAGGGAAAATTCCTGTCCCTGACTGAAGACTCCCCTTTGGGGTTTTTCTTCCCACCCTGCTTGTTGCACACATTAATGAGGAATGTAGAAGTAACAGACTATAAATTGTTCCCTCTGCTTATGCTCAGGACTCAGACCTCTGGAGAGTGATCTCCTCTGAGCTCACTGGTGTAAAAATAAACCTCCTGCCTTTCAAGATCTCTGACTGCCAGGTTCTCCTGCTGGGTGATCCAGACCAGATCCCATAACAAGGATAACCAATTTCTCAGGAGCTCCTGAATCCATCTGAGACTTTTTCAGTTCTTTTGAGTAGGTGCCATGTGCCAGCCCATGCCCAGAGTCTATAAGACAGTGACAGAGAATCCTCCATATGGGGTGAAGTTCTCTTCTTCTACTTCTTCTTTTTTTTTTTTTGGCTTTTTAGCTCATTGTCCCCTATTTCCTTTGTAAAAAGCAAAAATACTTTTTGTATTTGTTTTGGATATGTATTGTTATGGTGACAGAGGTAGAAGTGCTTGCTGAATGGGCAAAGGATTGAGAAAAAATAGAAAAGGAGAAAGGGTGTTTTTTTTTTCTTTTTTTAATCTTTCTACAACTCTGTCAGAACCTACTCTTTCTTGCTGAGGATGAGGCATTGTATTGCTCACACCCATGCTGCCAGCAGACATCTTGTGGAAAGTAAGGTATGCTAAGCACTGGCAGTGTTATAGGCAGCCTACGATTCCAGAGAAGCTGAAGCTACCAAAGATGGGCTGGGGCAGCCTCTTGAAGGTAAGAACATAGATAAGGCAGTTACTTAGTATCTTTTGGATGAACAACAAGTAATAAATTCTTTCCTTTTCAGCTAATTTCTTTGACATTATGGAGTTCTATCATATTCTTTCCCACTTCCTGTCCCTCCACACTTTCTCCATTGCTTTTTCCTGACTTTCTTTTGGAGGCATTCAGATGAGTATTTGAAACATGTGCTTCTAGAGTGCATCAAGACTTTCCTTCCAATAAACTGTTTCCTTTATCTGCTCATCCCATCCCTCTCTTCACCTAGTCATGTCTTACTTGTGCTTTGGATCTCATTTTTACACCTCCTCAATTCCACCTTGTATTCTCCCTTCAGAGTACTTGTAATTAGCAACTACAGTTTATTGGAGGAATACAGTCTTCTCCACAAGAATGTAAATTCCATGAGCCAAGATACTGCTTCTGTTTTGTGGCTGCTGATGACCCAGCATCTACAGCGTGTTTGCCACATTGTAAGTTCCAGAAAGTTTTACGGAAGAAATCAAGGAAATGTTGCATTACACTTATTAACCAATATTTACTGAATGCTTAACATTCAGCCATGTATTAAGTTCTGGGACAAATAGAGAATTTCAAAGGAGCGGAAACACAGATCATGTTTCTAAAGAGCTTACAGTTGATTTGGGAAAACTAGTTCATCAGGAAAGCTATCTTGTGATTTCTAAAAGTTCACTGATTTTCTGATTACACTGCTTCAAAAATCATAAGTAGTGGTAAGGTAATAATGCTAAGTAATAGAAATGTAGTAATTAAGAGCAGGATTTTTATCAGGTATGTATGCAAATTTCTACAGCCTACAAATTACTACACTTTTACATTCATTTTGTCATATTCTGTTCCCTTCTTTAGACCTATTGTGAGAACAAATATATGATCTTCCTTTCTTTTTTGTCTCATCACCATCATATGATTGCATTTTTACTCTGTTGTGAGAAGTGATTTGAAAAAGAGCTAACAGTTTTAGGGAAAAATATTCATGAAATGCTTAATGTTATAAATCCAGAGAATTTAGAAAGACAAATATTTAAATGTAGAGAGTAGAATTGGATATTTGTTAAAACTCTGAGAAAGAGATTGATTTTCTCTGTTTTGAAGTGAGAGAAGAAATAAGAAGGAGTAGACCTATAGATTTTATTTGATAAAATCCTTAGTTGTCTTATGAGAAAAATGTTAAGTATAGCCAGTATAGAATAAATATCCCAAAATATTAATTATTATTGTTTTATTATTGCAGTGTAACAGTAAAAAAGTAGGACAAAGCATGAAGTTAATAGTTTAACGTATTAATTTTTTCTTAGGATGGAAAACAGACTTTTAAAATTATTTTTAATAAGAACTTTTTACACGAAGCATACTTCAAAATACATAGTTCTAAAAGATATATTAAAAATATTCCATACAAGAAAAATAGAACACACATTTTCTTCAAGTACACACAGAAGAATCTCCTAGTTAAATCACATAAAAAGAGAGATAACAAATATTACAAGTTTAAGAGGCTGAAACCATACCAAGTATATTTCCAACAGTGGTACAAAACTGAAGATCAACAATAAAACAGAGCTGGAAATCTACAATATAAATATTAAATATTTAATATGTAAATATTAAACACCACAGTACTGCGCAAGCAATAGTCCAAATAAGAAATCAAATAGCAAATCAAAATACGTCTCAAAACAAAAGAAAAAGAAAACATGCAGCAAAAGCGGATATTAGAGTGAAATTTTTGCTATGAATACCTGAATTAATAAAAAATCAAGTATTACATTTTATGCCACAATGAAATAGAAAAAGAAGAAACTTAGCTGAAATTTAGCAGAGGAAGGAACTAGCAAATAAAAATCAGAAATAAAGTGGAGACCAGAATAAACAATAATATAACATTGAAAGTTAAGACCAGTTTTTCAAAAAAAACAAAAACAAAATTGGCAATGCTTAAACTACATTAAGAAAAAAAGTGAGAAAAGACTCAAAAACCAAAATTAGAAATGGAAGAGAAAACAATATTATAGATAGCCACAGAAATACATAGTGTGATAACAGATTACTATTAACAGTTATATACAGTACTAACAGATAACATAGAAAAAAGCCAGATAATTCCTAAAAACACACAAGTTACCAAGAGTGAATCATGACTCTTGAATCCAAGAAGTAGGAAATCTTCTTAGATCAATAACAAGAATGAAAGTTGAATTAGGAATCAAAAATCTACCAGCACACTAGACCACTTTCTAAAACCATACACAAAAATTAACTCAAAATGGATGAGGACTTGAATGTGAGGCAGGAAACAACCTCCTTGGCCTCAGCTGCAGCAATTTCTTACTTGACACATCTCCAAAGGCAAGGGAATCTAGAGCAAAAATGAACTGTTCGGACCTAATCAAGATAAAAAGCTTCTGCACAGCAAAGGAAGCAATCAATAAATCTAATAGACAACTGACAGAATGGGAAAAGATAAGTGCAAATGACATATTGGATAAAGGGTTAATATCCAAAATCTATACAAACTCCACACCCAAAAAACAAATAATCCAGGGAAGAAATGGGCAGAAGACATGAACAGACACTTCTCCAAAGAGGACATCCAGATGGGCAACACAGACATGAAACGATACTCAATGTCACTCATCATCAGGGAAATACAAATCAAAACCACACTGAGATACCATCTCATGCAGGTTAGAGTGGCTAAAATGAACAAATCGGGAGACTCTAGATGTTGGCGAGGATGTGGAGAAATGGGCACCCTCTTACACTGTTGGTGGGAATGTAAACTGGTGCAGCGCCTCTGGGAAACAGTGTGGAGGTTCCTCAAAAAATTAACAATAGAACTCCCCTATGATCCAGCAATAGTACTGCTAGGAATTTACCCAAGGGAGTACTGATGCATAGGGGCACATGTACCCCAGTGTTCATAGCAGCACTTTCAACAATAGCCAAATCATGGAAAGAGCCTAAATGTCCATCAACTGATGAATGGATCAAGAAGATGTGGTTTATCTATACAATGGAATACTACATGGCAATGAATGAAATCTGGCCATGTGTAGCAACGTGGATGGAACTTGACGGTATTATGCTAAGTGAAATAAGTCAGTCAGAGAAAGACAGATACCATATGTTTTCACTCATATGTGGAACAGGAGAAACTTAACGGAAGACCATATGGGAGGGGAAGGGGAAAAATAGTTAAGGAGAGGGAGAGAGGCAAACCATAAGAGACTCTTAAATATTGAGAACAAACTGGGGGTTGATGGAGGGTGGGGGTTGATGGAGGGTGGGGGAAAGGGGAAAATGGGTGATGGGCACTGAGAAGGGTACTTGTTGGGATGAGCACTGGATGTTATATGGAAACCAACTTGACAATAAACTATAATAAAAAAAAATTTAAAAAACCTCCCAGCACAGAAAAGCACAAGACCACTAGTCTTCACTGATGAACCCCACCAAACAGTAAAAAAAAATAATGACAATCTTAATCAAAATCTTACAAATAATGGAATAGAGGAAACACATTAAAAAATCATTCTCTGAGGCCAGCATTACCCTGGTAACCAAAGCAGGATAAAAACAATATAAGAACAAAAATGTTTGTTTGATATAAGTATTGCTATTCTGATTTCTTTTGACATACAATTGTGTGAGAAATGTTTCTCCATGGCCTCACTTTCAATCTGCAAGTGTCTTTAGATCTAAAATGAATCTCTTTTAGGCAGCATTTGGATGGGTCTTGGTTTTTGTTGTTGTTCGTTTTGTTTCTGTTTTTTTTTTTTTAACACATTCTGACATCCTGTGTCTTTTAGTTGGAGCAGTTAGTCCATTTACATTCAAAGTAATTATTGGTAGATATATATTTATTGCTCTTTTATTACTTGTTTTGTTGTTTCTGGAGGCTTTCTCTGATCCTTTCTTATCTTTGTCACTTTTGGTCTCTTTTTGAACTCAGAGTCCCCTTTAGTATTTCTTGCAGGGCTGGTTTAGTGGTCACAAAGAACTACTTTAGTTTTTGTTTGTCTGAGAAACAATATTGAAGAGTTCATATTCTTAATAAGCAGGCAAAAGACCCCATAGGCATAATATACAAAAAGAGAAATTCTCGAAAATATACATATAGAAAAAGATGTTCAACCTCCCTAGATTTGCCTATAAAGTTTAATGAATAGAACAAATTAAATATAACTGATAAAACTGCAATAAAATTGGAAAGGAATCCAGAAGTATTAATAAATGATAAAGCATGCAAAGAAATCATTATCTAAAACACTGAAAATCCATATTCTGAGAGAATTCCAACATAACATTTTTTCATACTGGTAGAAATCTAGAAGCCACTAAAAATCTAACAACACAGAGGTCTCTCAGGCAAGATGGTGGAGAAGTAGGGAGCTCCGTACTTGCACTCGCGCCGATACATCACACAGAAAAGATCTGAAGCCATTGGAAACCTTACAAAACCTGAGAGATTGGGAGAAAAAGGATGCAGAATCCACTGAGAGAGCCTTCTAATGTGAGTGCGAACCGGGGAAGATAAAATCGGGCTGGGATCGGAGACTTCAGGGTAGGAGGCGATCCCCCTCTACCCTCTACAGGGAGTGAGAGGGGAAAAGGAGAGAGTCCGAAACAGAAAAACCTCCGCTCGGGGCGGGGGGTGGGGAACCTCCGCTCGGTGCATAGAAAGACCGTACTTGCCAAATACCTGCACGCTAGGTCCCCTCGTGCCAATTGGTCCTGGGGGGCGCTGAGCACAAAGACTGCATCTTTGTGCGGGCTCCAGGCGGCTGGACTTCAGAGTGGTGGCGCGCCTGCCGCCATTGTAGCTCCTGGGCGTCTGGGACTCCTGAGAGAGCCGCGCGGACACCGGCGTCCGTGCTCCTGGCTGGCTGGAGCTCGAGACGGAAGGCAAAGAACTAAAAACTGGGAAATTAGCCCGTGAGTTCATGTTTCGGGTGACGAGCCATAGAGGGACCCGGTTTTCCTCACTCCAGTGGGCTCAGGCTCAGAGCACCTGGCAGGCAAGCCCCAACCCATGCTCACCAGCCCGACCCAGAGAAGGAAGCAGCGATTCTGACTCTGCCCTCAGAGCTTGGCAGGGACCTGGAATTGCCCCAGGGGGTTGCCTGGGAAGCTGTGTCTAAGGCAATTTAAGCGAGACGCGCAGACTGGGATTTGGAGATTGGAACTGGCCTGGGTTGAAGAGTGCAACCAACTTTGGCTGCGCCCCCGGTACGGGGAGTTTACACCCTCAAAAGAGCGAGGTGCAGCGCTTGGTTCAAGAAGGGACTGGAGCACCGTCACTCTCCTCCCCACAATCTCCAAGGCAGAGCTCCCACCTGAGGCATTGGATCACGCCACACCCATCCCTGCCTGAGAGCTGCCCTCCTCCCTTTTTTTTCCCTTTTTTTCCTTTATTTGTTTTTTTCCTTTTCTTTCTTTTTTTTCCCCTTTATTTTCCCTTTCTTTTTTTGTTCTTCTTTCTCTTTTCTCTCTATTTTCCCCAGAACACTGACCTGATTAACTCTGGTTGCAAGCTTGCCTAAACAATCACGAGTCCATTCTGTAAATGTAAATTCTACACCTACCGACATTTTCAGCTATTTCTCTCAGGAGTAATTAGACTATATAGCTTCTCTGGATAATTCCAGCACCGTTCTCTCACCTATCCAACCATATTCTACCCTTTACCTCTTTGAAAAAAGCTTCTTATCCCTTCTGCCTGTTCATTCTATTTCCAATTCTGCCTCATCCTGCCCTGCCTTCTCTCTCTTTCTCTATGCTCTTCAACCAGCACTGCATACACACGGCGACTTAACTGTAGCTGGGAAATCGAGGTATATGCTTTAAACGGTTCTTTGTCCATTGGTTTTCTCCTTTTTTCCTTTTCCCCTTTTTGACCCTTTTATGTATGTTATACTCCCTATTATTCGCCCTCCCTCCTCAGTCTTTTCTCTTAAATTTTTCGTATTCCCTCTCACTTTGCTTGTTAGTTGAATTAGCCTGTGCATTTGTGTGCTCCTGCTCCCTGTGTGTTTGTCTGTCTGTTTTCTTTTCCAGGGCTACCTCAAGAAACGAGCTAGAGTACACAAGGTGGAGAGCCCCAAATATCACTACGAATAGGAAAATAAAATAACCAAGGTCCCAAGAATAGAGACCAAGAGATACCATTCAAAAAACAATCTCTGAAAGGAGAGGCCCTGGAAAGTCAAAGAGTCTTCTTGGGTATAGCAGCACTCATAGAAACAGAGAGCATAACAGGTCTTTAAAACCAACAAGAGCCGGAAAGCTAACTAAAATGATGAAACGAAAGAGCTCTCCTCCAAAGAAACTCCAAGAAAAAATGACAGCTAATGAACTGCTCAAAACGGATATCAGCAGCATAAGTGAACAAGATTTTAGAATAATAATGGTAAAATTAATAGCAGGGCTTGAAAAAAACATAGGGGACATCAAGGAAACTATGGCTACAGATAGAATGGAAAATAAAAATAGGCATGAAGAATTAAAAAATGCGATAAATGAGATACATAATAAATTAGAGGCCTCCAATGCACGGACTGAAGAAGCAGAAAGGAGAATAAGTGATCTAGAAGACACCATTATAGAAAAACAAGGAGCTACAAAAAAAGAGACAAACTGATGCAGGAACAGGAAAGAAGAATTTGAGAGCTCAGCGATACGGTCAAACGCAGCAATATCCGTATCATAGGAATTCCAGAAGAGGAAGAGAGAGGGAAAGGTGCTGAAGGAGTCCTGGAACAAATTATAGCAGAGAACTTCCCCGACCTGGGGAAGGAAGTCAATGTGGAAATACAAGAGGCTCAGAGGACTCCCCTCAGACGTAACTTGAATTGATTTTCTGCATGACATATCATCGTAAAAATGGCAAAATACGGGGCGCCTGGGTGGCTTAGTAGGTTAAGTGTCCGACTTTTGCTTAGGTCATGATCTCACGGTTTGTGGGTTCGAGCCCCATGTCGGGCTCTGTGGTGACTGCCAGCTCGGAGCCTGGAGCCTGTTTCAGTCTGTGACTCCCTCTCTCTCTGACCCTCCCCTGTTCACACTGTCTGTCTCTCTCTCTCCTAGAAATAAAAAAAAAAAATACTTGTGAAATGAAAGGAAAAAAATCAAGTAGCAACATTAAAAAAAAAAAGCAAAATACAAGGACAAAGAGAGAATTTTGAAAGCAGCTAGGGAGAAAAGGGCCCTCACATACAAAGGGAAACCTATCAGAGTGGTGACAGACCTATGTACTGAAACTTGACAGACCAGAAAGGAATGGCAGGAGATCTTCAATGTGATGAACAGTAAACATATGCAGCCAAGAATCCTCTATCCAGCAAGCCTGTCATTCAAAATAGAAGGAGAGATAAAAACCTTTCCAAACAAACAGAAATTGAAAGAATTTGTCACCACGAAGCCATCCCTACAAGAAATCCTGAGGGGGATGCTCTGAAGGAAAGGTTGCAAGGACCAAGATACCAGAGACACCACCACAAACATGAACCCTACAAAAGATACAAAGACTCTAAACCCACATATTTCAATAATAACACTGAATGTAAATGGGCTGAATGCTCCAATCAAAAGACACAGGGTAGCAGAATGGATTAAAAAACAAAATCCATCTATATTCTGTCTACAAGAAAGTCATTTTAGACGGGAAGATACCTTCAGATTAAAAGTAAGGGGATGGAGAAATATATATCATGCTACAGGAAATCAAAAGAAAGCCGGAGTAGCAATACTTGCATCAGACAAACTGGACTTCAAATTAAAGACAATCATAAGAGACGAGGAAGGGCACCACATAATAATTACAGGGTCCATCCATCAGGAAGAACTAACAATCATAAATGTCTATGCACGAAATATGGGAACACCTAAATACCTAAAACAATTCATCACAAACAGAAACAAGCTTATAGATAAGAATGTGCTAATAGTAGGGGACTTTAATACTCCGCTTACAGCAATGGATAGGTCAACCAGACAGAAAATCACTAAAGAAATAATGGACTTGAAAGACACATTGGACCTGATGAATCTGACGGATATATTTAGAACTTTACATCTTGAGGCCAGGGAATTTACTTTTATCAAGTGCGCATGGCACATTCTCCAAGATAGATCACATACTGGGACATAAAGCAGCCCTCAATAAATACAAAAGAAAAGAGATCATACCATGCACACTGTCAGATCACAATGCGTTGAAACTTGAAATCAATTACAGGAAGAAGTCTGGAAAACCTCCAAAAACACGGAGGTTAAAGAACACCCTTCTACAGAATGAATGGGCCAACCAGGCAATTAGAGATGAAATTTAAAAATATATGGAAACAAATGAAAATGAAAACACAACAATTCAATATCTATGGGATGCGGCAAAGGCAGTCCTAAGAAAAAGTACATTGCTCTCCAGGCCTATTTCAAGAGATTAGAAAAAGCGCAAGTCCAAAATCTAACAGCTCACCTAAAGGAACTAGAGGCAGAGCAACAAGAACGCCCTAAACCCAGTAGAAGAAGAGAAATAGTAAAAATTAGAGCAGAAATAAACAACATAGAGACCAAAGAAACAATTGAACAGATCCATGAAACCAAGAGTTGGTTTTTTGAAAAAGTAAACAAAATTGACGAACCTCTAGCCAGACTTATCCAAAAGAAAAGAGAGAGCACCCAAATAGACAAAATTATGAATGAAAATGGACTTATTACAACCAACCCCTCAGAAATATAATAAGCAATTATCAGGGAATACTATGAAAAATTATATGCCAACAAATTGGACAACTTAGAAGAAGTGAACAAATTCCTAAACACACACTCACTACCAAAATTCACACAGGAAGAAATAGAAAACCTAAACAGACCCATAACGAGTGAAGAAATTGAATCAGTGATCAAAAATCTCCCAACAAATAAGAGCCCTGGACCTGATGGCTTCCCTGGGGAATTCTACCAGACATTTAAAACAGAATTATTCCCAGTTCTTCTCAAGCTATTCCAAAAAATAGAAATCGAAGGAAACTCCCAGACTCATTTTATGAAGCCAGCATCACTCTGATTTCCCGAGCCAAACAGAGACCCAACAAAAAAAGAGAACTACAGGCCAATATCCTTGATGAATACGGATGCAAAAATTCTCAACAAGATCTTTGCCAATCGAATCCAGCAGCATATAAAAAGAATCATCCACCAAGATCAAGTGGGATTCATTCCTGGGTTACAGGGCTGGTTCAACATTCACAAATCAATCAGTGTGATACATCACATCAATAAAAGAAAAGATAAAAACCATATGATCCTGTCAATAGATGCAGAAAAAGCATTTGACAAAATACAGCATCCCTTCTTAATAAAAACTCTTGAGAAAGTTGGGATAGAAGGAATCTACTTAAACATCATCAAAGCCATCTATGAGAAGCCTTCAGCTAACATCATCCTCAACAGGGAAAAACTGAGAGCTTTCCCCCTGAGATCAGGAACACGACAGGGATGCCCACTCTCACCACTGTTGTTTAACATAGTGCTGGAAGTCCTAGCATCAGCCATCAGACAACAAAAGGAAATCAAAGGCATCAGAATTGGCAAAGAGGAAGTCAAACTTTCCCTCTTCACAGATGACATGATACTCTACATAGAAAACCCGACAGACTCCACCAGAAGCCTACTAGAACTGATCCAAGAATTCAGCCAAGTTGCAGGGTACAAAATCAACGTACAGAAATCGGTTGCATTTTTATACACCAACAATGAAGCAACAGAAAGAGAAATCCAGAAACTGATCCCATTCACAACTGCACAAAAAACCATAAAATACCTCGGAATCAACCTAACCAAGGATACAAGAGATCTGTATGATGAAAACTATAGAAAACTTATGAAGGAAATTGAAGAAGACACAAAGAAATGGAAAAACATTCCATGCTCATGGATAGGAAGAATAAATATAGTTAAGATGTCATTACTACCTAAAGCTATCTACACATTCAGTGCAATTCCAATCAAAATTGCACCAGCATACTTCTCAAAACTAGAACAAACTATCCTAAAATTTGTATGGAACCACAAAAGACCCCGAATAGCCAAAGTAATCCTGAAAAATAAAACCAAAACGGGAGGGATCACCATCCCAGACTTTAGCCTCTACTACAAAGCTGTCATCATCAAGACAGTATGGTATTGGCACAAAAACAGACACATAGACCAATGGAACAGAATTGAGAACTCAGAAGTGGACCCAAAAGTATACAACCAACTGATCTTTGACAAAGCAGGAAAGAATAACCAATGGAAAAAAGACAGCTTTTTTAACAGATGGTGTTGGGATGAACAGCAACATGCAGAAGAATGAAACTAGATCATTTTCTCACACCATGCACAAAAATAAACTCAAAATGGATCAAGGACCTGAACGTGAGACAGGAAACTATCAACACCCTAGAGGAGAAAGCAGGAAACAACCTCCTTGACCTCTACCGCAGCAACTTCTTACTTGGCACATCTCCAAAATCAAGGGAAAAAGGAGCAAAAATAAATGATAGGGACCTCATCAAGATTAAAAGCTTCTGCACAGGCAAGGAAACAACCCACAAAACTAATAGTCAGCCAACAGAATGGGAAAAGATAATTGCAAATGACGTATCAGATAAAGGGTTAATATCCAAAATCTATAAGGAACTCACCAAACTACATGCCTGAAAAACAAACAACCCAGTGAAGAAATGGGCAGAAGATATGAACAGACACTTTTCCAAAGAGGACATCCAGATGGCCAACAGACACATGAAACGATGCTCAGCATCCCTCCTCATCAGGGAAATACAAATCAAAACCACACTGAGATACCACCTCACGCCAGTCAGAGTGGCTAAAGTGAGCCAATCAGAGAACTCTAGATGCTGGCGAGGATGTGGAGAAACGGGCACCCTCCTACACTGTTGGTGGGAATGTAAACTGGTACAGCCCCTCTGGAAAACAGTGTGGAGGTTCCTCAGGAAACTAACAATAGAACTCCCCTAGGACCCAGCAATAGCACTGCTAGGAATTTACCCAAGGGATACAGAAATGCTGATGCATAGGAGCACATGTACCCCAATGTTCATAGCAGCACTCTCCACAATAGCTAAAACATGGAAAGAGCCTAAGTGTCCATCAACAGACGAATGGATCAAGAAGATGTGGTTTATCTATACCATGGAATACTACATGGCAATGAGAAACCATGAAATCTGGCCATGTGTAGCAACATGGATGGACCTTGATGGTGTTATGCTGAGCGAAATAAGTCAGGCAGAGAAGGACAAATATCATATGTGTGCACGTATAGGAGGATTAGGAGGAACTTGACGGAGGAGCAAGGGGGAGAAGAAGGGCGGAAATGGTGGGGGAAAGGGAGAGAGGCAAACCATGAGAGACTCTTGAATGCTGACAAAAACTGAGGACTGATGGATGTGGGGGGGAGGAGGGGGGCATGGAGGAGGACACTGTGGGGATGAGCACTGAGTGTTATGTGGAAACTAATTTGACAATAAACTATTTTTAAAAAAAAATGTATAACCAGGATAAATGTGTAATCAAAATAAATACTTTCATTAATATTATAAAAAAAATAAAAATCTAACAACACAGAAATGGCGCAACATAATATTCTTTATCTATGTGCCCATTTGTTATACAACTATCAGAAAGGCAGGATATATAACAGAATTTTAACATTTCATATACATATATAAAATTTTAGCTTTGAATGGTAATGTGGCAACATTTATTATAATTTAAAATATCTACTGTTTTATGTGCACGAACATATATGTACCATATATACACTGCTTATAAGACTATTGATTTTAAAGCAAAAAAAGTGGAAACACGGTACCTGGGTGGCTCAGTCAGTTATGTGTCCGACTTTGGCTCAGGTCACGATCTCACATTTCATTCTGAGTCTGTATCTCCCTCTCTTTCTCTGCCCCTCCCCTACTCACAGTCTCTTTCTCTCAAAAATAAATAAATAAACTTTAAAAAATTGTAAACACCCTAAATATCTAACAGTAGGGGTGTGGTTTGATTAACTTTTGATTTTAGTGTGTTGGAATATTATGTAGCCAAATAAAAGAATGATTTACTGGGATAGAACAGTTTCTAAAATATATTGTTAGGTTAAAAAAATCAGTTGCAAAAAGAAGTTAGTTGCTAAATAATGGGTACAGTATGAACTAATTTTATTAAAAAACCCCAAGCTCTATATTTGTAGTTCAAACACATGGGTATATGTAAGTCCATAATAATATAATAAGCATAACATATCAAGATGTTAATAGGTTCAACCTCCCTCTGGGAAGGGTGGTAATTGGAATGGTGGGGATTTTCATTTATTACTCTCTACGTCCTTCTGTCTTATTTTTATTGGGGGGGAAACAATATGCTTAAAATAATGTCTTTCTTATATAATGTTAAAAATAATATAAAGCTAAAACATAAAGAAGTTAAAGAACAAAATACACAAAAAAGTACTCATAATTTTAGGTCATGAGATTATGGGTGATTTCTTCCAGTTTTCTCCCTACAACTACCATATAGTTAGACTCCTTTTATATTTAAAATCAGAAAGAGTTTGTTAAGCATAACTTTCTTTGAGACAATGGCTTGCCACCAAGGTTTTGTAACATGCGGTAGGAAGAAGATGGGGAGAAATCCTTGGTTATCCCATCTGGAATTGTAAAATTCCTTTAAATCAGAATAATTTTAATTTATGGAAAATTAAAGTTCACATAAATTCAAGTTCCGTAATCCACCTCCTAATTTTTTTTTTTTTTTTGAGGGAGAGAGGTTGGGGTAGGGCCATTGTCATTTAACGAACAATAGAGATTTTCAATTCTCAAAAGGCTGGGGATCACTGCTTTAAGAAGTAACCATCTGAGAGAGCTGACATGTGACAGAGACAGTTTATATATATATATATAAAGACATGCAGACAACTGTACAAGTATTGAAAAATGAAGTATTTGCATTATGCATGAATAATATATCTTTGTGTACGTCTCATGAGTGAACTTGTCAAGTTTTCTTTTTCTTGGCTGCTTTGGTGTTTATTTTCAAACAATTCCTACCCTGGAAACTCTTTCTGTATTGCTTTGGACCCTCTGGAAATGGCTGACTATGACATACACTTATCTCCTATTCAGTATATCTAGAGCTTCCTTTCCCCATAATTTTTGCTTTCTGATTTGTTAGTTTAATTTAAGCGGGATGCTGACTGAATAAAGTTGATTCTGTCTACCTTAATGTTTTTTTCTGTCATCTCCACCACATTCAGGCATATAATAATGGCTAAATAATTTACAACCTCTACAGGAAATATTTTCTGAGACTTCACATGTAAACTGGTTTGAAAACACTCCTCAGTAAAATCCAAATGGTTTGAATTCACTCCTAACCATGTTGTTTTCTGCATACCAAGAACCAAAGTTAAAACATAAAGAAATAAAAAAGCAAAATACTCAAAAACAGTAGAGGTTATGTTAGGTTATGAGACTAGGGGTGATTCTCCTCTCCTTTTTTTCCCCCCACAACTACTATTACATGGTAAGATTCCTTTTATATTTAAAATTCAGAAAGGAAGATCCAGAAATGAAGCAATCAGCTGTTGTTTGCTTTAAAAATAATAGTTGCGGACTGAATCAACGCCTAGAGCCTTTCCCCACATGCCACTGGTTTGTTTTGTAGAAACTGCCTTAGATTTGTGTGCTGCATTTGTTTTTTCATGTTAATATTTCTCAAACTGCATGGAAATTCCAGCAAGGTTTTAATAATTCAGCATAAAGGAAGAACAATATTATAGTTGAAAATTAGCCTAAGAAAGAAGAATATAGCCTTTTTATATAAGAAAAATAGGAAGGGTAAGAAGAAGCCAAATTAGCTGAACAAAGAGCTGCATAATGATCTGATATACACAAATGGGAATGTCATATAAATTGGAAACTAGAGCGCTCACTGAAGAGTATTGTGGAGACAATTGCTTTTCAGTGTAAAATCAGAAGAGTTAGGGCGAGAGACAGGATGCTACCAGCAAGACATTAAGAAGGAATGTTTCAGAGGCTTATTCTCTCCACATCTCTTTTAAACTCAGGTACACAGGAGAGCACCAGAATGTCTGGGCTCAATGAGAGTATTTGAGACCATTTCTCTGTACTGCCACCATTGTCAACAGTGGAAGTGGATGGCTTACTTTGGGGGCCCCTGTGCTAGAGACCCAGCTTGCATTCTGACCCTGAGCTGCCACTGCTAACTTTGGACATTCACAGTATTACCAGTTGCCAAAGACCAGGCCCCTGGTACTTCTCCCAGAAACCCAGACTCAATCCTGTGTAGCACCGATTCTTCCAAAACCCTATGCCTGGCTCCTGGTTGAGTAAAAGAAAGAAAATGGTGAGTGAAAAATCCTATGTGTTCCTAAAGACTGACCTTATAGAGCTCACCTTTCTACTTGCTCAACCTAGGACTGAAGTGGGACAATATTACAAGCTGTTTCACATTTGGAATTTCAGGCTCTGTCTATTTTTTTTTTGTATTTTCCTCTATGTTAGGCATTTCCTATATTACCCTTAGGAGCCCTGGTTTCCTCCTTTCTCTTCCTACTCTCTTTTTGAGAAGAAAAGGTAAAACAGAAACAAAACTATGTTCACAGAAAAGGATCTGATAAGTTCACTAACTCCAAGTAAATTTCCAATAAGGTTTGAATTGTGCTCCCCTTTTTGGTTGGCTTGCAGTTGGCTTGAAAGCAAGGCAGGTAGGGCGTATCTAACTTCAGAATTTTTGCAAATGTTTGGTCAGTGATTCAGTGACTGTTCACCCCAAATCACTATTTTTATTAAGACTCTTCTTCTTCTAAGTCATATTTTTAGAGACTTTTCTTAATCAAAATAAACGAGTTGTTTTACCACTACTGATCTTATACGTTGATATAATTTTAATCAAAACACAAAATTATGTTAAGGTAAGAAGTTTTATATTGACTTTGGTTTATTTGTAAGGACCAATATCGTTGGGTGAGAGGAAATGCCACCAAGGAGTAAAGAAAATGTCTCAATAGGAGACATTTCCCTTCCAACCTAAATCTAATCAATCATCAAATCCTTTAAGCCCTACTTCCAAAACATATCCCACATTTTCTCACTCCTCACCAAATCCATAGTGTAAACTTTAGCTGAAGACAATGTAATTTCTTACCTGGAATAGCACAGAAACCTCCTAATTATCCTCCCTTCTTCCACATTTATACCCCACCCCCTTCCACTCCATCCTTCATTCAGCAGCCAGAGCAATGGGTTCAAAGGATATTTCAAGCCATATCACTCCATATCATTACTTGAAACTTTCTGGTGGCTTCCCAATCCAATGAAGATGAAATCTAAAGTCCTTTCCAAAAATCTATGAGATTCTAAGTCATCTGTCCCAGATTTCCTCTGTGATTTCATCTTTTGCTGTTCCTTACCCTCATCTCCTAGATTCCAGCCACAATGGCTTTTTTTCCTTGTATCTAAATAAGAAAAGCTTATTCTTAGCTCAGGGCCTTTGTTCCAGCTGTTACCCTGTCTGGATTACTCTTTGTTCTGACTTTTATGTGACTGTCTCTTAGGACTTCTGTTTTAGTTCAGTGCCCCTTCTCTGATCTAGCCTTCCCTCATCTCCTGTTTGCTTTATTTCATAGACTACTCTGTTTTTCAGAGCATTACTGCTGTCTGAAATCATCTCATTCACCTGTTTATGTGTTTATTTGCTTCCTCTTACCTGACTGTATGTTTCAAGAGAATGGGGACCTTGGCTTTCTTAATTATTGCTGCAGTCCTGGGGACTAGAACAATGCCTGCCACTTAGTCAGTGCTCAATAAATATTTGTTGAATATGAAGAAAAGTACCAGAACACATACAGCTTAATTTGTACAGCCACAAAGTATTAGAATTCATCAGATATCATTTATAAGCTACTAGCAAAACACAGAGCAGTATCTGAAAGAAAGATGTTTTGATGAAATAATTAGTTCAAGTGAAACAAGGGGGGATTTATTTTGAGTAGTCTGGGAGTGAATGGGCTTAAATCATGGTTGGTTGGATTGGGTTGGTCATCAAGTAGAAAAATAAACATCAGTCAAATTGGAGGTTTTAGTATGTTGTGTTCTCTTTATTAAGACGGCAGTATTTTTAAATGACTTGAAGCTTGCAGTTCTGTTACAGTGACTTGTCAACTTGAAAAATGTGTTTCTTCAGGGTGGGAGGAGAGTTTTAAATTCATAATTCATTTGTTGCAATGTTCATTTATTAAAGCACAGCCTTATTCTCTTATATCCTTCCCTTTTTTGTAACATTATGCCCGTTTCCTCTCCTTTTATCAAACTTTATGCATGTGTGTGCATACATAATAGATAAGAAATTATGCAATGCAGTTTATGTTAGCAGAGAGAGCATTTTTAATATTTTTATATGTAGAGTGGAGCATGATTTCTTATACTGTATAATAATTTGGCTTGCAATTTTAAAATGTGGAAAGAATATGAACACAAAGAGCATATACTTTTTTCCCCCTCCCTATTTATGACTCAAACAAAAATTTCATCAAGTTCATGTATAGAAAAAATATAACTAAAATGGATCAGGGGATACAGCTCACACAGATCTCTGAATTAATTGAATTATTCAGTTTCATACTAACCCAAGGAAGCAACAGATACCCTGTGGGGTAGAGGGTATAATCTGTGCATTCATCTCTGTGTATTGCCCTTTTCACTAAGGTTCTGTTAAGCCACTGCAATCATTAGGCTAGTGTGCAAACCACCAAATTAAACAAAGAGGCTGTTTTTAGAGAAGGGGTGGGAGACAAGGCAAAACATTTTTTAAAATAAAAAATGACTTTTCCTCAAAGCCCAGAAGAGTAGCAGAAGGCTTTAAGAACATAAACATAACCAATCTGTCTATTCCAGGGGATAAAGGCTATGTTTCTTAAACATAAAAGAACAAAATTTCTAAGTAGCAAGCAAGTTGGAAGTATTTGCATAATGGATTCTATTTACATAAATTACATTGCTTATAGCATTCATCTGATAAGACTTGGCAAAGGTGGAAGCAGAAGTGGAAGTGGAGTGTAAAGAGGGGTGAATGTATAGTTCTAAAACTCCTTTCAGCCCTACTGACTTTTCTTCCCTTGCTTCTTTAGGGATTAGTACGTAAATTTTCCCCAAGCTTTGTAACCATGAGTGTCAAGAGGAATTAGACTTGGTCGTTCCTGAAGTCTTGGTGCACCCCTGCCCTGTGTTGTTTTCTTTTAAAAAGGTAAAAATGCATGCATCTGTCAACTACCGGAGCATGTTACCTTTTGTATTTCGGATATGACAGCCACTGGCTGTGGGTTTTCTTGCCATAACAACCAAATGAAAATGTCAGCAATGAATCTTTCTGCTAAGTTCCAGATTTTCTTTCTCATATGCACCATTTCCCTTTGACCAAATAGGAAATTTTAGTTGTCTTAACAAATGTCCAAGAGCTTATTTCCAATGGTATAACACAATAGCTTACAATGTACACTTCTTTCAAGAATGGGTAAATATTGGGGGTATTTAGTGGAAACAGGTACACCTATATCAGGATCCAAAGTTCAAAAAAGACATTCTGTCCTCATAGATATCTGGATGTAGAAAATTTAGTCTACAAAGTTTATTTACTTATAATTTTTTGGTTTTCCATTTCTCCAGAACCAGTGATGTTTCAGGTGAAGAAAGGATGTGAATGATGAGGGAGTTAGCTGCTTAAGTTCTGCCCTACCCTCCTAACTCAGGGTCTTGTATCTGATAAGGACTGGCAAGAACAGAATTCATTTATTCTTGAAGTTCTAGACTCCAGAATTTCATAAGCACTGACATATACTAATTAATTTATAGTGAGATTGGCCTTTGCGAATGTATAAACATTTGACCATGCTTATGGGATTAATTAGGATTGGGTTGGCTGCAGTTGATAGTTTAACCAACTTAGCATGGCCTAGGCAAATTATTTATTTTTATGCTATAACAAAAACTCTAGAATTTACAGTTTCTAGCATTGGTTCAGGTGCTCATGGGAAACCAAGGCCTTCTTTTTCCATTTTTCCGGTCTACCATCCCTAGTGTCTTCATGCTTGTTGCTTCAGGGCTACAAAATGGATTCCACAGCTTTCATATGTAGAAACCTCATTGGATACAAGAAATGGAAGAGGAGAGAATGGACCAGGCCAGTAGCATCTGCCCTCTTTTATCAGAAAAGAAATAACTCCCCTCACCTAAAAGTCATCCTCAGTAAATCCACCTCCCAACTACCTTCCTAGCTTGTGTAGTCATCTAATGAAGAGGCCACAAGGGAAGATGTGCTGAGTTAGCCTAAGATATAAAGTTGGCCACAATTACCAAGGAATTACAATACTCTGGATAGGTGAACATTGTTGCATGTCCAAAGTCAGGATTTGATATTATTTTGAGCACTGCAGGGCCAGTTCTAACTTTTCACTGTCCACTTTAATTCCTACTTGCCTCTTGAACTATGTGCATGATTCCATTCTTCTGTTGCCTTCTCAGAAGGATGGCTGTGGTTCTTGATGGGTTACTTTCTCCAGAAAGCTGAAATGTGATTCTAAATACATTTAGATTGAAAGGATAGTGGACACAATTTTGAGTAGAAAAAAGGAGATGCTGCTTTCAGGACTAAAACAAGTTTTATTGTCAAGTTTTAGAATCAGTGAAAATCTGGGAGAAGGAATGTTTGCCAATCTGTTAATTGCTTTAAGTTATTGACTTATTAACAAAATTCTCCATCATTTCTTCTCTTTTGTCCAGAAAACATTCAAAACACTTGGATAGAAATTCCTGAAAACATATATTCTCTTCTATGAAGAATGTATATGAGGAAGCCCCTAATCTGAAGTTTCACTCGAGTCATGGAGTACACCCTATGGGATGTTGTACCATCCCCCAGCAAAGCCTTTCCAACCAGTGCTGCAAAGAGAAACCAATGCATCTTGTAGTGAAAAGACAAATACTTCTCACTCCTCTTTGGCATGAAGAAGGCGGCTGCCAAGTAAAGGTAGCTGGCAGGATTCCCAGAGACAGGGCTTGGGCCACTGGTTGGACAGAGGACAGTTGGCATCTCATTGTTTCATTGTCATGCGGTTGCTGGGCACACTGGCTGACATGCAGAATCAAAGTAAAATTTACTGCTGTCAGAGAAACGATACAAATGGCCGTGACTCTTTTCAGTCCTTCAGTGTTTTCCAGGGACAATCATCTCAATTTAGCAGACCTGCTTCCAGCTGCATTAACACCCCCCCCTTCCCCCGGAAGGTGGCTGGAATATGTTTCCTGAACTGGTGATGCTGGATGATTTGTTTTAGTAATGGTTTGAGGGCCAGATTAATTAGTCACTGTCACTTGAGCAAGGAGGAAAAAAGTGTATTCAAAAGCATCGCCATATTATGCCAGCAAGGAAAAAATAAAATAACGCTTAAAGCCAAAGAAATAAAATACTCTTTTAAAAGAGAAAGCACAGGAAATACACACTATAGGGAACCCTAAATGCGAAAACATCAAAGCAGTGAAACATTCACTCATCATGATGTTTATCAGTAGAAGTCAATATTTGGACAATTGGTTCTTGTGTTTATCAGTCTCAACACCCCCCACCCCTCCATTTTTCTCTTTTTCAGTACTTCTTTTTGTTAGGAGTACTGATTTTGAAAACTTTCAGGGTTATAGTGACCAAATGAACAGAGGTAACCTAGAAGCAGGTGGTGATCTACCTCCCTTTAGGTTGGATCTAGTGCTACAGAGAGGTTTGTTGCACCTTAGATATTATCTCACACAGTAATACCACCAGCAGGCATGAATACACAGTCTTGGGTTGTTTATAAGTTTGTCTATACTTGAGTGCTATTCACTGTATGAGTTTCATTACTCTGAGCAAGTTTTCCCATTATGTATATGCATGTATACATATGTCTGTGATTCTATACACATGACTTATCTCATTAAACCCAAGTTAAAATGTATTAGTATATGGGACCACAAGGTAAATAAAGAATGAATAAAAATTAAATTGGGATAAAGGGTAAATAAAAGTAGAAAAATAAGGTAAAGTCCTAGAAAAATTACATATGTAATGAATGGTCTAGAATCTAAATCATTCACTTGAGGTGGGCTGCAAATTTGGCTCTGAGCTTTCTAGCAGCCAAAGAAAAGAGAGAAAATTTGATATGATTTTCAGTTCTATATACTGGAAACAAGGCAATTGCTGTGAAGAAGCAAAAAAGGCTCTGTTCTTCTAAGAAATATGAAATAATTTTTTCTTATTCCTATAGTTTTCATTTCATAGGTGTAGTTAGATGTTCTGTGCTAAAAATAGCATTACTTATGTATAAAACGCTGAGGGATGGTGGTAGCCAGTGCTACAAACCAACAAATTAAAAAATAGCTTTATTCCTTTCTTTGAAGTGTCGAATTGTCATCAATTGGGTACTTGGGTTCTGAACAAGAAAGTAAACACCATTAAAAAGAAAGCTCTCTACTAATGTTTTTAAGAAGTTAAATGGCATAAAAATAGTCTGGCAATTTTTATTTTCAGAGAATCAGGATGATTCAGGGAGCTGAACTGAATCATTGAAGAATCCTAAAAGAGACAACACATTTATGAGAGCCAGAGACAGTCAAGTAACCTGAATATCTGCTGCTCTCTCACAGACATTCAGATGACCACCAGGGAGTTACTACTGCCTGTGCTATGGTCATTCAGTTACCAACCAGGGCCCAGGGCTAGGGGGCTTATGCTTCAGGGTGGATGGCCACGGTCTGTGGACAGGAGATTGGCTGATTATGATGTTTCAGTAGACCATTCTGCACTTAGAGGGCAACTATGCCTAGAGCATTTCACCCAGAAAGGGTAACACATAATTCGGTTACTGGGAATGCCTCCCAGGATGCAAGTGCACTGCCAAAGACAATCACTCTTTGGTGATTACACCTATTTGTTGGAGGAATGGGACAATCCTTCAATGTTTTAAAATGTAAAACACTTAAGATGAGTGTTTGGATTTCCTCCCATGTTTAGCATCATCATATCCTAACAGATATGCTGAACCTACTGCTAAATAACTAAGACTTGAGTGTAGTAAGGCCTTTAAAAAATCTTGACTTTAATTATTTGTAATAATATGACATGGAAGGACCCATAAAATGGGCAGAATTAAGAGACAGGACAGCAAGTCAAATGGGTGAGTCAGGTATCTCTAGCTCTCTTACTGTATCTGTATACCTGATTATGTATGTATGTATGAATGTATGTATGTATGTATCTATCTATCTATCTGATAGTTTAAAAAAGTTACCAAAATGCCATTTCTGAAGCAAGGCCAAGCTATATAAATATTTAGAGTTAGCAAGGTCAAAAATAAAATAAGTATGAGAAGCACTTTTAGGCCAGCACTACTGGACATTAGGCAGTCAATCAGCATGTAAAATAATGAAATAAAAAAGCTGTTTAGAAGACATATGCTTTAATTCTATACCCAAACAATGGTAAAGACAAATATTTCAAGCACAAAATAAGAGAAAAAAAGAGGTATTAGGAGACCAATGGCCCATTCATGTTTTCCATTATCTTTTTTACTGCTGACAGAATAAACACAAAAAAACCTGTGCGAGTCTTTGGAGACAACTTGGCTACCCTTACAGATAGAATATTTTCTTTCTGGATGCGAAGGTAACCATGCATGCCTTGTAAAAATTGTAAGAGAATGTGTAAAGCCTGGTATTGAGGAAAAGAGATAAGATGGCAAAATGATGAAATGGAACCAGCTATTACAGAATGTTCATTTCTGGCTCAGATGTGTTTTTCTCCCCATTTCATTTCCAAAATTGTCCCCTTGTATCCACTTTCTCTTGATTTCATGAAGCAGAGTTAGAGATCAATAGATATTGCTTTATAGAACATTCCTGTGTGGTGTGAGTATACAGCAAGGGGAATAAAGGAATTGGGCCAATTGGGAGGTCAAACTTGGTCCGTGTTGGTTGGAGAAGGGCAATTTGGCTCTTTAAAATGTGTTGTTCAAGGGGGAATTTACAAGGTGAATTACAGGGACATTATATCAAGCAGATAGTTTTGGGGGGAGAATTTTATTCTGTTATACATATGTGATGATATTCTAAAATGAACATCATGCACCAGCTGCTTGTTAACTTGGTTAAGTATTGAAGTTTAAGAATCAAATATTTTAGGCTGACAATGCTTATCAAAAGATGTTCACAATTTATGAAGGACAGCAGAACCCTGGTAGCTGATATTAAATACCATTTTATTTTTTAGCGTATCTAAATTAAAAAAAAAAAAAAGCTTTCCTACAAGTGACTAAGGTAATTTCCAAGACTGGGAGAAAGGGAGTGGTTATTATAGATTATAGGACCCAGTGGGAAGAAGTCTGGGAAGAGTCTCAACCATGCAGCAGGGACCCACAGGGGCCCAGGGAATCCTTGCAACTAGTCCTCATAGGGAAAACAAGAACACAGAAAGCAGGAAAACTGGCTGTTAAGAGTTCCCTTGGATGTTTAACTACTACCTGGGAATAATAAAAACAAACAAACAAGCAAACAAACAAAAACCAACCCTGAAACCATCCTATCAACTTCTGATAGGTCCTATCTACACTGGAGTTCTTTCCTATCATGGTGTATGATCAAGGTAAAGCTAAGGGGCCTTTACTGTTTTAAGGGCTATAATTTGTACATTATGTAAGCTACAGATGACAAGTATAAGTTTAGTTACATAGGAGCAGGCAGAGTTGTGAACAACAAATCTTTATATGCATGTCTATTATGTGCCAGACATTGTCTTGCATCCTGGGGATGCAACTTGGGTGAAGGACTTTGGGCAGAGTGAAACAAATCACATGATTCCAATCAACGCATGATTTTTGTTATCTCTTGCTATGGTCATTTTCAGGGGCTTAATTCCTTACTTGCCTGTTTGAACCAGTGTGCAGTTACTCAAAGGCAAGTTTTTTTAGTTTATACACTCCCCCCCCCCACTCTAAATGTGTTATCCTTTGTCAAGCATTGCCATTAAATGTCCTTACATGGGCACTGTGGATGGCTTCTCAGCTGCCAGGCATCATGTTGTGCCTTTTTATTCTTCATTGGTATTACTTTAAATCGTGGGCATCCCCGTAATGAGTTTTCTTTTTTTCCCTAACCCTTAAAGAAAACCCTGATATAATTTGCTGAACTCTGATCCCATTAACTTAAAATTTTAGTTATGAAAGGTCAAGGTGTTATAGTTGTCGTTTTTCTCAATCTTAGAAATAGATGAGGTCAGCTTCATTCTCTGCCCCCAAAGGTACATGTTAGTCAAAGCAGTATGAAGTTTGATTTTTTAAAGCACTTACAATAGACAACTGGTTTAACTTGAGTATTCATTAAATTGATGGTCATGTACTTGGTCATCAGCATTTCTGACTAGTTCACAGTTCAGTGCTAGAAGAGATAGAGGCCAAAAGCTTTCTGTGTATCTTGGACATCATACTAGGCACTGGAGGAATAAAGATGAATTTCATACGGTTCTATAAAAGTAAGTCTTCTAAGAGTTTTAGATACATTTTTAATATCAGGTAGTTTAAATGACTAATAAGTGGCAAAGAGTTTGCCTTTGAGGTATAATACATAATTAAAAGCTCTTCCTAGAGAGATATAAGAATTTGTGGGATATAGACTGTGGAATAAATATAAGGGCTTGTTGAAGAGAGAGAGAGATCTAAGGGTTGGTCGAGCAATAAAGACTGTATATTTTTCACATGACAATCATTACCTTCTACCAGAGTCTGGTATTAAAAAACAAATAAAAACCCCAAATTGAAGACAACTATTGAAACGAACATTCAGAGCTCCTATAATTTGTGGAAACCCCACATTTACATAATGCTCAGTTGGAAGCTAACAAGGAAAAAAAATGTTAGGCAACTGAATTATCTTTACAGGTTAATAAGACTGCCAGAAAGCAACTGAGAAAGTACTTTCAAGAGGCCTATTATTTAACATAATGACATTTCTTTTCATACAAACCAAATTAATTTCTGGGATTACATTAGAATGCACACACCCCTCCCCCTTTTACAAGTTTTCAAGCTAACTTGTGTTAGATCTAGAAAAACACTAAATAGCCCCCCTGCCTCTATTCGTGAGGCTTTAAAATGAAAATGTGTGTGAATGGGAGTGAAAAGAGCGGTGATACAAACCAAGAGAACTAGAAAGTCGATCCATATCAAGGAGCAAGCATAAGGTCTGCACTGTCAGTAATTAGCATTCATACTGGGAAAGAAATTACATATTAATATACTGTGTGTTCTTTTATTAGGTGGCTCATTTTTTAACACTGACATGCCTGTGGACAGAAATGTAATTTTTCAGAGAGATTTAAAAGGTTGGGACTACATGCAATTCACCATATTAATCATGAGTTAGATCCAATAAATACCCATTGTGGGTTTTTTGTATTCATCAAGAGTTCAGAAGCAGTAACATGTTCTGTTTCAAAACTGTAAAAAAAAAAATAAAATAAAATCTAGACTAAAAGGGGAGAAATGAAGGACCTGGAAAATCAAAGAATGTTTCTTATTTATTTCCAAAATCTGTCTTCTATTTATAATTGAGTTTAAATTTCAGACTAATCCTAGGGTCATCCATCTGGCTGACATGAGAGGCTTGTTGTTATTAATTAGCATAGGAGATAGGATAAACCAAAAATGTGTAACAATATTGGGAAATAATTTTAGGGATTTGCTGCTATTTAATCAATGTTTAAAGACATTTTTATGTCAGTTCAACTCTTACTCCTGTGTGTTGTATAATGTCTGGCAGTTGGAGAGAGGGAGAAAACCTTTGTTTCTGATTATATAACACATCCCCATGGAAGCTTATGGTGCACTAAGAGTGTGTAAGGCTAATCATCTTTAAATGCTGGGATGCATTTTCAGAGAATTAGAACGTATAAGGGCATAAAACTCCTTGTAGTTTATCCTTTAAGAGATACTAACAGTGGAAATAGATTTTAAAGCACTGTTAATGAATCCACATTGTAGTATTGTTTAAAATAACATGGTATGAAGCATGAATTGCATTCATACATGAAAATGAAATCTGAATGCATTCTGCTAATGGAAGGCAAAAGTCAATTGTCATTTAGGTCACTGTGTGATGGTAGGAAATCATTTTAATGAAGCTAGCCCTGTTCAAAACAGTTTGGATCTCAGCATATAAAAGAATATGAGTTCCTAAACAGGATTTCACTGGAGGCAAATACTATCAAGCAAGCAACTCAAGTGTATAGTAAAAGCTCCCACTAGCAAAAGGTTGAATAAGCTTGAATCAACAAAATAGATGGTTTTAAGTATTTTATTCTTCACATTTTTGATGACTTTCAAAGTAGTACCCAGCTGCCTGCACTGTGTGAACTTTAAGGGAGAATTATGCTCATCTCAACCCTTATAATACTTAAAGACTATGCTCCATTTAACTAAAATTATGCCCAGAGATAAACAGTGGAGAACATAGAATCGTTACTGGAGAAATGAAAGGCGGAAGTGTATTAATCATGTTATTACTTATCAAGGTTCCTTTCCTCTTCCTTTCCCAATCAGAATTTCTTCAATTCCCAATTCTACTTTTCCTCTCTCCTCCTTAAGAATTAGCAATGAGACTATTAAGAAATGAAATCTTGAGCAAGCCTTCTAGTTACAGGTGCTCTTTGTGGGAGATTTAATGGTAACAGGGACTTCAGGTTCCTACATTTACGATCTTTTTCAAAAGACAGCAAATTTGGCCAAGAACTCAGAAAGTACAGTCCTTAGTTCAATCTGCATTTATTCAAGGCTGTGCTGTATGCCCTTGGGCAATCAAAGAGTTTCAGAATGTGTGCCAGGTGTCATGTTATTGAGCTTGTTGCTGCCATCGACTTCTCTTAGCCAGGAAGGCTGTTGGGGAAGATGATGACCCCAGGGAAATCAAGTCAAGTTTATTCAGGATTCAGTCTCAGGCTATTAGTTAAGGAGACAATGGGAGTTCTGGATACAAAGTCTCTTCATTTCTCATCTTTTCCTTCTCTCCACTTAGTAGAGAGAGGCAGTGAATCAATGTAGTCAGATTTATTAATATGTGAATATAAAGAGGAAGAAAATATGTCCCCAAAATAAGCCTGTTTGTCAAAACTTTGCAATTCTTTCTCATTATGTAAATTTTTTAGACATGTTTTGGTTTAGGAATAGAGAAGAAAAAAATGTATTCAAAGTATACAACAATGTCATTTGTAAAATATATGGGCATTGCTGGGAATTCTGTCCCCTACTGCTTCTGTGGCATGTTGGAGTTCAAAATAATCTATGTTAGTAAGCAAGGAAAAAAATCTATGAGAAAAAGAGACAATTGACAGATAGTATAATGGAGTTTAGACCCTATGTGATGATGTGCTGTTAGGGAGAGCTGTTTGACCTTGTTTGGGAAATTAATTTAATTCCTCTAAGTCTCAGTTTCTTTTTCTGTAAAATGGAGGTAATAAAGTTAATGGCATTTAATTGGGTAGGATGAAATGACATATCTAAAGAGCTTAGAATATTAGAACAAATTAAATGTTGGTTATTAATAGTGCTAAAACATTATAATAAAAATCCAAATGATTACATTTAATTTTTATCTAGGTGCTTTGTTGGAACTATCCAATTTTATGCAATAAAACCTTTATGGTTCTTTCGTCTATCTGTCTTTCTCTGTAGAAGGATATTTCCTCTTGCCCAGGAATTTACATTAGGGTCCACAGATGAAAATAACATTAAGTATTCCTCATTTAAGAAACCAATCAAACAAGCAAACAAACTACCAGTTTGGGGCCAGACTTCTATGTCTACAGGGCTTAATAAGGAGTTTAGAATTACCATGAGCCATGATTCGTAGCCCGTATACAAAGTTTGGAGAGGGTAGAAGGAGCCTCCAGGGTCAGCCTTGGGACAGTGGTTGCAATGTGGAAGCAGGATCAGGGGCTTACCTTTGCCCAAAGCACGGTGAAGGAAGTCTTCAGGTGAATCCCTTGGGGAGTTTAAGGACAACTAGGTTAAGGGACTTGGCAGAGTTTTCATAGGCCCTTTGAGGAGAACTGCATCCCCCAAATTTGTTAGTGCGATGATATTTCAGTTTTCCATGTACCAAGTAAATAGAATAGCATGGGAGATTGCTGGGCTTGAACCACTTGAACCATGTTTAAGGATAGCCCAGCAGCAAGTAAGGGTGGGCTGTATTACAAATGGAGGATACTGCGGTCGAGTGAAAGAGACTGAGCTGGACCCTCATCTCTCACTATAGAGATACATGCAGTGAGGCAGCCCTATGCAATTTTCTGAAGAATGTATACCTGTGAACCAGTACACAAGTGAACTGGCATGTGGATGCCTACCACATGGAGGTCTTCGCTAAGGGAAGCAGTGACACCAAGGAAGAAACTCAAACTATGGGGGATTAAGTAAGGGAACATTTGCTTCTTCGCACTCATTCTTTCTACCTGTCTTCAGCCATGTGGGAGAGTAGACCTAGGAAGGAGAGAAGTTCTAGAAGTTGTCATGTTTTCATCAGTCCCTCAAAGCATGTTAGAGTTACAGAGGTGAAAGAGCAGGCAACATTTTTCTCCTCACTTTAGGTGCCTTACATCAGGTGTCTAGTCTGCATGAGGGATAGCAAGAGTTGGAAGGTTTAACTGCACTGTTTTCTCTTCCCAATACATAGTCAGTACCCAGAAATTTGCTTTTACCTGCTAAGGATAACTATATGCCCTCACCACTTTTGCTTTAGCATTATATCAACCCTCTAGCTCTGTGCTATAATTTAGCTTTCAGGGACTTTTATTATCCCACTACCCCACAGGAAACCATGTTGGCATGCGACATTAATGGCATGATGCTGGTGGGACTTGCAGAACAGATGCCTTGAGAAGATACATAACTGCTAGAGGATCAGAGAGAAATCTCTCAAAATATAGGGATCTACAATCTCAGTGAAACTTTTGAAACTCTAGTGGTCTGAGAAATGTCTGGAAATTCAAAGTTAAAAGGTGAGTTGCTAGACTTTTCTCTCCTCATCAATAAAATAAAAAAGTAATGCTTAAAGGGCTTCTTTGCATTTTGGGAATCAATATATGCCACATAGGACTCATTTACAAAAGCTGCTAGCTTTTTTGTGGTGTCTAGAGCAAAAGACATGTCTCCAGCTGGTCTAAACTGCAGTATAAGCAACTCTTTCAACTCTTACTAGTTGGTGGATCCAATCAGTAGTGGTCAAAGTGTCTGAAAGAAATTGAAAAGTTCATTGGAGCTTGTGGCAGAAAGAAGAATCAGAGTGAAAATACCTAGAGTTGGTATGGACCAAAGCCATATTCTTTTCTGTAAGTAATTATTGTCTCTTTGAAAAACAGGTCTTGCTTTGTTAATGGACCCTGATAGAGACTAAAGTCTGACCAAAGACACAAGGTGACCAAGCCACACAAGCTGCTCAGTTTGAAATGTGTGTTACCTAAATCACAAGGCATACATTTGGAATGCCCAGCAATTCTGTTTTATCAATTGAAGTGAGATATATAGGACTGGGCCTCAATGGGTTGTGATGGCAAACTAAGATGCATGATAAGATGATTATACTCCCAGGACACTTGTAAGGTCCTTCAGTCTCCTTTCTCTTATTCTATATAGCATCATTGTGGGTTCCCTATGAACAGTTGGTTGAGAAAGAAAACATTTGAGCCTATTTTATAGATGACTTTAGTCAATATACACCATTTATGTGTACTGCTATGATATTGTCATGCAGTAGTAGCTTTAAAAAACAATGAAAAAGGAAAATTCCTCAGAGAACAGAGTTTAATAATGTACACCATTATCTAACTTATCAGAAAGGGAGGATGTCATGTGATAAGTAGGAATATAGATTCTTAGATAGTGGCAGATGATTTGGCTAGGTTATTAGAGGTTTGGAAAGAGTGAGTTTGGACAACTGGTGACAAGATTTGAAGAAGTATGGAAATGAACCTCTTGGATTTGGTTTATAGTATCTATAGCTTTGTCCATATCTATATTTATATCTATACCTATATCATATATTTTTATATCTGTATCTATCTATATCTCTGCGATCTCCTATGTGAATGTTTATAAGAACTTCATTGAAAAGAAGGCTCTCAGTAATCAGAATAAGATGATTTACCCATGCTTGTCTGCAGTCTTCTTCCATATATGTATATATGGTGGGTTCTGGAAAAAAAGTGAAGAGGATGGTGGCTTATGTTTGAAATCAACAGGTGTTATTGCCCTTTAACAAATCTGACTTGGCTAATCTTACGGCTAGTGTCAGAGTTCGATTCTGAGTTTCTGACTAGATATGTCCCAGGTGTTCCTGCTATCTTTAGGGGAAGTAATATGTCTCTTTGAATAGACACATATTGGGGATTTAAATTTTTCTTCCTATTCTGTCATGGTCTTCTAACATATATAGTCTTCCTTAATACTTTATACTGGTATTATTAAATCAAAACTGCTTCTTACCCAGAAACTCCATCACAGTGAAAGAAGAAAGGCATCGTCTTTATAGTATGTAATTGTTCATGGTGAAAGAAGCAAGACAATAGACTAATGCCTATGATAGTCACTAGATTTAGTATGTTCCCCCCATCATTCAGAACCATGAAATAACCTATTTGAGACTCAGCTACAGCATCATCTAGGAGATAGCATCTTATAAGTTTAAGGTACTATTCTACAGATTGTGTTTTATGTCCTCATTCAGTGACCAATACATGGAGTTGTTTCTTCAGTAGCCAGAATACCCAGATCTATACATAAAGAATACAAGAGGGAGGAGGTATATCTTTGTATTATGCCTATTGATCCATTTATAAAAAAATTCCTAACTGTCCTGTGACTCTGAGTTTTATTGGTATACCCACAAAGGCAATATTTCCACTTGGGGTTCCACTTGGAAGCTAAGATATTTTGAGCTCCTTGTGCCACTGGTGAATAGTCAGAAAAGGGACATGGTGTTGGCTATGATGATTGATCCTGATTATCAAGTTTGAAATATGGTTGCTGCTATACAGAGGGGAGAAGGGAGGAATGGAGGGAACCCAGACTTTCCCCTCTGGTTCCTGTTCTTTTTATCATGTAAATCCTGTCAGCTAAAGAATCCCAACAGTATGAAGTGTTAGTTGTGGGCAAAGCAATGATGGAAGGGGGAGTGGGAAAAAGAAGTAATAAATATAAACTATGGCCTTATGATCACATGCAGAAGCATCCATCTTCTCTTGCTGTGACCAGGATTTAAAACTGTGGGTATGGTAGATTGTATTATTATTCCTCTGTATTTGCTACTTCCCCCGGGGGAGAGAAAATAAACTTTTCCACTCCACTAACTTCAGACTTAACTATCTGAATGTCTTATGTGAAAAATGAGAAGTGATATAAATTACTACTAGCAGAAATTTAAGTTAGTGAATAGTTCTCTATATATTCTGTTCCATTTGCCATGAAAGGAACGATATTTGAGATAGAGGGTGCTGCAACAATATTGGTTTCAAAGACTACTTTGACAGAGTTGCAGCTAAGCTACAATAGACAGGTAGTGTGAATGAGGAATAAATCTTTATTGATGGAACCCCTGAGGTTTTGGGGTTATTGGTTAATTATAGTGCGACTGAGTCTATCCTGGCTTATATAGTATATTTTTACTATCCTAACACATTTTTTATATCATTCTCCTGTCTTCCTAATTTTCTGTAAAAAATGTGTTGGTAGTGGTTAACTATATAGGCAAGCCATGTATTATAGAATAATAAAACTGTATTCAACAAACCTAGATGAAGAGTTGTCACCTAGTGATTCTGGACTCAACACGAGATACAATAACTGATAATGGTGTGGATAGCTGATGAGTATATTTTTTGGTTATATAATAGTTAGTCATAGTATGTTAGGGGGAGAAATGTTAGGAGATACATGTTTAAATATGAGGAAAAAAGTATATTTTGGTATTGGGCAACCAAAAATGCAGATTGTGGTAGACATTTGGCATTTTTTTTAGATGTGCACATCTGAACCCACTTTCTGTTTGTGATTTCCATGGGCATTGTTGAGAGGCCAAGCCAGTCCTCCACCAAGAAACCTGAAAATTCCAGACTAGCTCTCCCAGCCTCTCAAACAACGGGCATGACCAAAAGACCTGGGCTCCACCAATTAGATGCACAGTTCCAGACTTGTTTTTTCAGAGTGGAGATTTGAAAAGCCAGGATATGAAATCAGATTTTTGTGATTCCATAACTACAGTAACCCTATAACTAAAGCATGTCACTGATGAAGTTGCTCCAGCACCTACTGGCTTTGTGATCCTGGGCTAATCACTTAACCTGTCTGAACCTCAGCTCCTTTCGGGAAATCGAGGATAATGAGAGTATGACTCCATAGAGCCCTTGTGAGGAAAAAATGTAATAATGCACACACAGTACACTAAATGACACCATGTGGTGTGAAGCAAGAGCTAAGTAATTGGGAACTTAGCAATGTGGACAAGCCGGGATTGTGGGGAATGCTCTGGGAGTAATGGTGACAGCAGTGATCACGAGTTCCTAGGGAGTCTAAGCAGTGATGTTAGCTCCAGGCTCTAGTGTCTATGCTGGCTCTGGTGGTGGCTGTCTCCTTACTGGATGAGATCTGTGGTGAGATGAGACACTGACTGTGTCTGCAGAGCTGGCGCATGGTTCTCCAGCACTCCCAATGATTCTGTGAACTGCCCATGTGTCTTTTAGTAAATTCCTGCTCTGCTACATCTGTCAAATCTGGCTTTGTTGCTTGGAACTGAGAACTCTTTGCTGTTTTAATAAACCTGCCTGATTTTATGTCTGATGGTTAAAAAAACATGAATTCTAGAAACCAGACAAATCTGGTTTGAAACCCACTATGTAATTTACCAGCATAAGTCACTTGTTCAAATTTCTTAAACTCTGAGTTTCTAGCTTCCTATCCTTAGATGTGGATAATAATACTTACTTGTATAGGGTGGCCATAAATGGAGTTAATATATATTAAAAATGCCTTTCACTGAATCTCACTTCTAGTAAGCATGTAGGACAAATTAACTCCTTCCACTCCCAAACCTGTATGGCTGCTTTTGGCTCCTTTATGATAGAAGTTGGGCTATATAAACATAAAATAACTTTTGGCCCCTTAGCTTAGGATGAATCATAGAACCTGAGGGAGTGGTATACCTGTCAGGGGGCATGAAAAATGATTGGAAAAGGGAATTTCTCTAGCTTTTAGTCTTAACTGAGTAGAAGAAATGGGGATAACATATTATGAAGCATGTTACATCTTCCATTGCCTTTTGCTTGCATTCAGTGGTAATTGAGTCTGTATTATTTGTAATTTTCTGCATTATTTGTGTTGTCCATTAGGAAACTGCATCATTAGTATCATATTCACAAGTGTTATCATGTAGTTACAGTGAACAGTCACTTAATGGAAAAATCCACTTTCAGTCATGTGGGTGTTTTCTTTCTTTCCTCCCTATTTCCTTCTTTCATCTTGCTGATGACACACATGAATAAGCTCATGTGTGCACATGCACACATGCATGCATGCATGCACACATCATAAGACATATCTTATATGCCAAGCTCTCTTACTTATGGTAAAGGATTTAGCTACTAAGTGTATCCAGAATAATGATTCAGTAAAGGCACATTAACTCACTTACTTTGGGTATTGGAAACATTTGATTTGTTATTACTATTCTTAAAAGCATTGCTTTGAGGCAGTAGTTTTTAAACTTCAGTATGTGTAAAAATCATCAAGAATATCACTACATATGCAGATTCTGTTGTCCACTCAAATGAGATAGTATAATAGCCCTGCTTCTATAGTGTGGAAACTGAGGTACAGAAAGGTTAAAGTAGATGACTTGACTACAGTCATTGATTCAGGCAAAATTTGATTCCAGGTATTTCTTATGCTGACTTCATAACACATATTGCATAAAAACAGAGTACTGAGCCCTCTGACAGGCAACTAAGAACAGGATGAGTTTTAGTTACTTTTTCTTACTCTAGTGACCTAGGTAAAATTTGTTGACTTATGGTATAAATTAGATCCTTACTAATTTTCAGTAGTGAATGACAATTCATATTCTCTCATTTCTGTTTCTTCTATCATTATACCTTTTACTGATTGAAAGAAAATAGACATCAAATAACTTTATACCAAAGCAGACATTTGAAAGAGTAATTACTTAAAAGCCTTGCTTGTTTTTCCAGATCTATCAAACCTTTCCATGAATATAGGCTTTAGGACTGAGAAATAGATCCTTTGGGACTGTTAAGGCATTATGATCTTAGGAAATTAATCCATGGTAAAAATGTGTTTACAGTGCTTGGGCTTTCTTAAACCTTCATCTGGAGAAAATTTATGACTCTTCTCCCCCCTACTACCTCATTTCTAATTTTTTCATTACCATTTGTTGAATGCTTTCTATATACAATGACTTTCTATATGCTATCCTACTTAATCATTCCAACAACCTGCAAGGTAGATATTATTTTTCCCATTTTATAGATGAGCAATAAGGAGCTTGGAGAGACTAACATCTCCGATATCACACAGATAATAATCAGTAGAGGTAATTTATTATTATTGACTCTAGTTCCATTTCACTCTAAAATCTGTGCCTTTAAATACCAACACTGCCTATTTAACAGAATCAGGTTTTTATGTTGTTGGGGCAAGCCAGTAATAAATTCAACAATAACAATGATCACAAAAAGCTAAACAAACAGATTTTATATTCTCCAGGATGTTACGGAGTTGCTCTACAGAGTAGAGTGTTAAACTTCAGGTGGAATGAGAAGGTTGAGATCTCTTTATGACACAGTAACTGTTCTCATGGCAATGACAAAATGGCAGAAGAGCTGCACACAGGTGACAGGAGCCCTAGCACAGCACTCTGTTTGTGCAACCTTTATTAAATGGGGCCGTTGGCTACCACCCGCAGTTTTGTAGTTGTGCCTCCCACTGAGCACACATTTGATCTTCCGATTAATTAGGTGCACCTTGGCTAGAAGCCCATGATCAAGCATACATATTTCAGAGCTTAAACTTAGTTCCTCCTAAGATGAAAGCAGAATGTTTCAAAGTATAGAATAAATCCTCATGTCATCTTCTTGGAAAATGAATGACATTAACAATATTAATTTATTGATAAAATAAAAAACATTATAAGGGAATGATGCACTTCAACTTTTACTTCTAATTTGTATTTTTATGACATGATTTTTATTGGAGTAAAGTGGCAGTCATCTTTTTGAGGCAATCTTTAATTAGAACAGATTAATTCTATCCCTTTGGCATTACTAAGTAAAAAATTGAACTCCCCAAAATATTGTCTCTAAAACACTTAAAAGTCTGCCCACATTCTTTCTCAGATGGAGACATTGCACTGCTTTTAGTTTTTCTTAAAATGATTCAACATTTTATAGGGCAAGTAACATTTCCCTATTTAATTGCTATTCTATCCAAAAGCAGGGTTACCAAGCTTCTTATTTTTTAAGAGGTTCCAACTCTCTGAGTTGCCTATTTATTCTCCCTTTCTTTGACTTTTTTCCAAACATGTGTCTTTCATCTCTGCAGTGAGCAACAAATAACCAGCCAAGACTGTCTCTTCTATCTTACCCCTTTTCTCCATTCTAAGGTAATCTCAGTGTGTTGTGTTTCCTTTCTCCACAGTGGCTAGAGTACTGCCAGCATGTAAGACACTAACAACTCATTTCCAATCTTCAGCCACGTAATTAACAGCAAAGATGAATAGATAGAACAAGGATTCATTTGCACAGCCTTGGTGGCTCTCTTTGTGTGTTATCTAGGATGGATGATCTGTATTTTTATTTTCTTGCTCATTTTCTTACCTTAATAGGATGCCCTGATAAATGTGTAGTAGCAAGCAGACATTTGCTCATCAACTCTGTGGTATAGATCATACTTTGTTTAAACTAGTCTTTGTGGAACTGTTAGATCCAATGGGGACTTGTAAAAAAGATCCCTAAAGAATATAATTTGAATTGTCCTGTTTATATCACCTCTTATCAATTGTCTTTAATAAACTTTCTAGACTTTTTCCTTTTAGAGTTTTTGTTATTATAGTAGATGAAACTTACTAATGTAAATGCATTATTGTTATAACAAGTGTAAAAAAAAGCCTTTGTAAAGGGAAAGCTAATAGTCTTTCTGATCTTCATTTCCTTAAATAAATACCAATGCAAACAGCCAAGGTAATATGTTTATATTCCTATTTCCATGGATACATACATAATGTATATAAAAAATATATATGTGTATATATATCCAGATTTATCTATATCTTTACAAAACTGAAATACTGTATATTCTTCTTCACAGTTATATTTTGTTTAAAAATATAGCTATTCAAAAGTTGTCATTGCATATCCAGGCACTGTTCTAGGCACTGGAAATATGATGGTCAGCAAGATGGGTAACTTAATGCCCTCATGAAGCAAATTGTGGCTGTTCCTCAGGTCAGTAGACACAGAACCAGGTGATTTAACAAATGACTTCATAATGTTATAAATTTCCTCTCCTACTGACATGTTTTCCACTTTTATTATTGTTTCCAAAAGTGTTATATTAAGCATCCTCATGAAGATATTTTTATGTATTAGTGCTTTTTCCCATAATAGGGTAGATTTGGATATCTGGCATAGATACCTGACATAGATACCTGGCATTTGGAGTATCTGGCAAAATACATACTTATCGTTTTAATAAACATTGTAAATAACTTTCCAAAAGGTTGTAGCATCCTTAGGTGCAACGCTCCTGCTATTCACACATCCATCAAAATTATGGAAGAGTGTTTGTTTTCTTTCATCCTGGATAGTAGCCCTCTTTTACCTTTCACAAAGTGCCATTTGTGAAAAAAACAAGTGCTATTTTGAATATAATTTACATTTTCCTAGTTAGTAATGAGATGGAATGTATTTTCCTGTTTATTAGCCATTTGTATTCCTCTAGACTCTTGTTGGATTTTTTTTCCCCTCTCAGTTTCCTTCTGTTTTCTTTGTTTCTTTATATATATGAGATTATAGGGGCGCCCGGGTGGCTTGGTCGGTTGAGCGTCCGACTTTCGCTCAGGTCATGATCTCGCGATTTGTGGGTTCGAGCCCCGCGTCGGGCTCTGTGCTGACTGCCAGCTCAGAGCCTGGAGCCTGTTTCAGAGTCTGTGACTCCCTCTCTCTCTGACCCTCCCCTGTTCATGCTGTCTCTCTCCTAGAAATGAAAAAAAAAACATTAAAAAAAAAAGATTATAGCCCTCTGTCTTATTTATGCTACAAAGATTTCCCCACGTTTATTTGTCTTTTTATTTTGCTTTTTGACTTATTTTTTTCACATAAAATACTAAATTCTTAATGTAGGTCAAATATGTTTAATTTTCCCTCTGTGATTTCTTTGTTTCCCCTCTCACTTAAGGAATTCTTCCCTGCCTTAGGATATTTCAGGTATTAGCCTAAAATTTCTTCTGAATGTTTAACTGTTCTATTTTTAGTTTTAGATACTTACTGTATTAAGATTTTGTTCCTGTGTGCTGTACGGGCTGGGTTTTAGCATCATTTTATTCTAGATTGGTAGCTAATTATGCCAGTATCCGTCATTACCAAGTCCCCCAGTCCCTCCAGAATTGCCACCTTGCCACGCAGATTCCCAGGCATTTGTGAGTAATGGCCTGTGCTTTTTGTTAGGTTTCATGGAGCTTCTAAACTTTTCCAATATAATCAAAGGAGGTTAGCAAGCAACTGAGAGTCTAGAAATGTAGTGGTGACCTCATTGTCATCAATTTCTCATTAATGGAATGAGAAGTCAAATGCTATTCCCTCAGAACTAATACACAATGATACAAGTGCTGTTACCTCATTTTCTTCTGTTGAAATTTCTGTGTGAATAAACATAGTTCATGTAAAAATCTAAAATCCCTATAGTTTGTTCCAAACATAATAGAGTAGCTTACATTTTCTCAATTTATAAGACTATATTGCTTTATAATCAAGTTAACATTATCCAGAGGCATTACAAAGGCTCCAACGTATTTGTTTCTAACATGTCTTGTGGTTGATTAAATTGACATTCACACTTTCAAGCCCACCATACCATAAAAATCACATGGAAACTGGATGCAAGGGAGAACAAAAAGTGGGCGCATTCTTCCCTGAAAATATTGGCAAGCTTTATATCTCAAAACCCTTTAGCTCAGTAGTTCTCAAGGTATGTGCAGTGGAATACTAGAGCCACAGGATGTAAGTTAAATTGGTTTTATATACAAAAGAAATTCTGTGTCAAAGAGTTTGGCAAGTGTTATATCAAATATGTTTAAATAGAGTTTTTACTTCAGGACTTCTCAGCATCTTTATCTTACTCTTGTGGATTATAGATTTCCAATAAGGGCATATTGTCTATTAACATTTCTTAAATATATTTGACTATAATTACTCCCAGCCTCATCCCCCCCCCCGCCGTAGTATATTTACAGAGCTGGTATTTCATAGAGCATTGGGAATGATACTCAAGCCCATTTTTTAAAAAAAAAAAAATTTTAATATTTACTTTTGAGAAAGAGAGACTGAGTGGGGGAGCAACAGAGAGAGAGGGGAACACAGATTCCAAAGCAGGCTCCAGGCTCTGCACTGTGAGCACAGAGCCCAACATGGAGCTTGAACCACAAACCTCAAGTTCATGACCTGAGCTGAAGTCAGATGCTTAACCCATTGAGCCACCCAGGTGCTCCTGCTGAAGCCCACTCTTATTGGTCATTGTAAGTTTCTATCTTCCCCAGTAAGGAGGAAATGAAAATATAAAAAATAAGAATAACATAACTATCTAAATTGAGTAATTTTGGTCTTGGAACATGGGAAAATTTTCTTTTTTTCTTTTTTCTTTTTTTTAAAAAAATAGTTTATTGTCAAATAAGTTTCCACATAACACCCAGTGCTCATTCCCACGAGTACCCTCCTCCATGCCCATCCACCCTCCCCCCACATCCATCAGTCCTCAGTTTTTGTCAGCATTCAAGAGTCTCTCATGGTTTGCCTCCCTCCCTTTACCCCACCATTTCCCCCCTTCTTCTCCCCCTTGCTCCTCCGTCAAGTTCCTCCTAATCCTCCTATACATACAAACATATGATATTTGTCCTTCTCTGCCTGACTTATTTCACTCAGCATAACACCCTCAAGGTCCATCCATGTTGCTACACATGGCCAGATTTCATTGTTTCTCATTGCCATGTAGTATTCCATGGTATAGATAAACCACATCTTCTTGATCCATTCATCTGTTGATGGACACTTAGGCTCTTTCCATATTTTAGCTATTGTGGAGAGTGCTGCTATGAACATTGGGGTACATGTGCTCCTATGCCTCAGCATTTCTGTATCCCTTGGGTAAATTCCTAGCAGTGCTATTGCTGGGTCATAGGGGAGTTCTATTGTTAGTTTCCTGAGGAACCTCCACACTGTTTTCCAGAGGGGCTGTACCAGTTTACATTCCCACCAACAGTGTAGGAGGGTGCCCGTTTCTCCACATCCTCGCCAGCATCTAGAGTTCTCTGATTGGCTCATTTTAGCCACTCTGACTGGCGTGAGGTGGTATCTCAGTGTGGTTTTGATTTGTATTTCCCTGATGAGGAGGGATGCTGAGCATCGTTTCATGTGTCTGTTGGCCATCTGGATGTCCTCTTTGGAGAAGTGTCTGTTCATATCTTCTGCCCATTTCTTCACTGGGTTGTTTGGTTTTCGGGTGTGGAGTTTGGTGAGTTCCTTATAGATTCTGGATATTAACCCTTTATCTGATATGTCATTTGCAACTATCTTTTCCCATTCCGTTGGTTGCCTATTAGTTTTCTGGGTTGTTTCCTTGGCTGTGCAGAAGCTTTTAATCTTGAGGAGGTCCCAACAGTTTATTTTTGCTCTTGATTCCCTTGATTTTGGGGATGTGTCAAGTAAGAAGTTGCTGCGGTGGAGGTCAAGGAGGTTGTTTCCTGCTTTCTCCTCTAGGGTGTTGATAGTTTCCTGTCTCACGTTCAGGTCCTTTATCCATTTTGAGTTTATTTTTGTGCATGGTGTGAGAAAATGATCTAGTTTCATCCTTCTGCATGTTGCTGTCCAGTTCTCCCAACACCATCTGTTAAAAAGGCTGTTTTTTTTCCATGGATATTCTTTCCTGCTTTGTCAAAGATGAGTTGGCTGTATACTTTTGGGTCCACTTCTGAGTTCTCAATTCTGTTCCATTGGTCTATGTGTCTGTTTTTGTGCCAATACCATACTGTCTCGATGATGACAGCTTTGTAGTAGAGGCTAAAGTCTGGGATGGTGATCCCTCCCGTTTTGGTTTTATGTTTCAGGATTACTTTGGCTATTCGGGGTCTTTTGTGGTTCCATACAAATTTTTGGATAGTTTGTTCTAGTTTTGAGAAGCATGCTGGTGCAATTTTGATTGGAATTACATTGAATGTGTAGATAGCTTTGGGTAGTAATGACATCTTAACTATATTTGTTCTTCATGGGAAAAATTTCTGATAAAAATTACTGATCCATTACTCACTTTTTATATGACACCTCCATGCAAAGTCTTTATGCTTTCCTGGGTTTACCATCATACCCATTCTACTTTTATAGTTGGCATTAAATGGTCTTCTTGATGATAAGCTTTACATTACTGCTAATCTTCCCAAACTCAAAACAAATCCCTTCCTTTCCAAAGTTGTGCTGTTTTTTTTTTTTTAATCTCCCTAGGGGATCTTTCCATATATATTTTGCATATTGAGTGGTTGTGGGAGCAATTCCTTATTAAGGTTTATATTCTGTTATTTGAAACCTATTTGTGCTGTGATAGGGAAAACTACTGTAGGAATCTTTACTTAAAGGGTTGGATTTGCTTCCTTATTCTCTTAAATCAATATTATAATCAATTCTATTATCTTTTGAACTCTAACCCAGTTCTATCCTCTGGCAGTCAGTTGGTTAAAAGTTAGAGCTTTTCTGGTGGGGGTATTCACTGGTTCTACAACTCAGCATTTTTGTTTTCTCTCTAGAGAGATGTTGACAAGAATGTTCCAGTAATTAACTTACTCATCCTGGTAACTTATATGATGGCAACAGTAAATTCACAGGAGAAGGTGGACTGACTATTGATACTGCCATAAAACCATTTACATTAAACATATTTTAGTGTTTCTGTGAAAGTAAATATTGAGGTCCTGAAAACCAGTAAACTATTTTTTTCTCTTCTCTTTCTTTTACTCCTTTCTTCATTCCTCACCCTTCTCCCTTCTGCTAGTCTTCCTTTCTTCCTTGAACTGTGCTGTTCATTAACATAAGACTGGTATGGCAACTTCAGTAGAGGAGCTTGGAGAGGGGGTGAGTGTAGCATTAGGAAGCAGAAGGTATCCATATGAAGCTGAAGACACAGATGCTGGTTCCTCATTTCATTTTACAAGTAAAGAACTGATAATGGTATAAACATCATTTCATATCTATTCTCAATAGACTTATAGAGAAAGGGAAAGGTTGCACACTGTTTTCTCTCTATTTGCTACTTAGAGGAAAACTTGCCTGCTTTACTGGCAATATCTTTATTGGTATCACTGACAAGCTCCTCTAATTGTTCCTAACTCCCTTAGTTTTCTTGTCCATAGACACTGTCTATTAGGCTACTCTTCCTGTATTCAGTTGTCTTTTTGTATTTGTTCCTATGGGGGAATTTTATATACAAAGAAACTTATATTTCAAACATAATTTTTCTATGATTTGTTTTCTTTCTCAATTTCCAGGTTCACAGAATACAGGTATGATAGCATCTATGAATAAAAGGGATATTTTATACTATCTTATTAATTCATAGTGATAGGCCAAGAGTAGGGAAACTTGGGTTTTTATTTTTCTCTCTGCCTGGAACTTACTTGCTTTTTTTTCTTTTTAAAAAGTCATTGACACAATTTTTGGTCTGTGTATCTTATATGTCTCTACAACTCATATGTAAAACATGGATGGAGCTAGAGAGTATGATGCTAAGTGAAATAAGTCAGAGAAAGACAAATACCATGTGACTTTGTTCAGATATGGAATTTAAGAAACAAAATAAATGTATAAAGGGAAAATGAGAGAGACACACACACAAACCAAAAAGCTGACTCTTAACTATAGAGAACAAACTGATGTTTCCCAGAAGAGAAGTGGTTGTGGGGGTGATGAGTAAAACAGGGGTTGGGGATTCAGGAGAGCACTTATGCACTGGGTGTTGTATGTGGTATTGAGTCACTATATTGTACACCTGAAAATAATATAACACTGTATGTTAAGCATTCTGGAACTGAAAAAGAAAATGTCAGACATGACAATATTCTCTTCTGAAAACAAGATATGCTTAAGTGTATTTTAAATACGTTATAGATATTTTGTCTTCCTTTAAAACCAAAAAAGTAAAATTCTAATGAATTCTGATTTCGACATACTAAGAGAAAACATGGGATGCTCAATATCAAAGTTGTAATAAGGTACTAATAAAAATCTTACATACATTTTGCTTTTTGTAAATATATTATTTATTCATCACTTGTTTATTCAAGTGAATTCAGCACCTAGAGTATGCCAGGCATCGTCCCATATGATGTGGATGCAGTGATAAGTAATAAAAATGCTTGTCTCGAGGTAACATATATTGTCAGTATTTGCTAAACCATCAACTTATAATTGTTGTAAGAATTTTCCTGATCTGATTTTGTGAATTCCCCTGAATTTTAATAGTTTACTAAAGTTCATATGCTTATTTTTTTGGTTTGGTGGTCAGGGAGGGGGTGTAGAGTTTGCATAATTTAAATATTGGGCTCAATATCTAGATAATCTCTGGATTTCCATGATTTGTTCATACTCTGAGGCATTGCTTATAATGATACCAACTGTTATTTATTGAACATTACTCTTTCCCCGTTGATATCTGAGATTGTTTCTTTCATGTCTTGAACACATTATTTAATTTTCTTTGACAATCCTTGATACCTTTAGCTCAAACTGTCTTCTTATTGATTTTGTTTTCTCCCTATTAAAAATTATATATTTCACCTGTTTTTAGGTTATTTTTTTTTTCAGTAGAGAATTTTAGTTTTCTCTCAATATCTAAAGTTTCCTTCAGGAAATAATTATATATGATAGAACATCAGTTAAATGTTTATTGAGCTGATTGTCAGTCCACGCAATCTGCCTTCATTTCTCTGTGTGCATGTGTGATTGTGTGTGCAGTTTACAATCTCCATTTGCAAATATAATTTTGTGATGGGTATTTCCTAAAGGTCATACAACACATATAAATTAAATACATCCATCATGGTCTTATTTTATTTGAAGATACTCCTTGAAGTTGCTTAGAAGAATGTCCATGAATAGTTTGATAATTGCTGCTTTAGAAAATGTAAAGAGTCTTTCAGAATTATTTCATCCTCTATTCTCAAGAGGTTATTGGCTTTGACAGAGTCTTCCATTAGGATTGGGACAGCTGCCCTTAGTTTGCTAAATGTATTTGTGAGGAAATTGCCACATTGATTGATGTATATAATAAAAACCTAAACTTGTAAGACTGACAGTGAAGATTGACAACATCTTTTCATGGGAGGAACCACTGTACACTAGCATTATTCAGGAAACTTTTGGTTGCAAATGACAGAAGCCTAAGTGGGACTAAATTCAGGAAAAGATGAAACAATCAAGGTTTGGAAGGCAGGAATTTGGAAAAGTTCCTCAGGGATTTTATTAGTTAGGATATCAGTTCAGCTATTTTAATAACATGGCTTAAGACACAAGATTTATTTATCTCTTGTATATAAAAGTGTGAGTGAGTAGACTGTTTGGAGGGAGAAGGTAACCTGAACTATGTCATACAGAGTCCAAAGTTCCTTGTGTCTGATGATTCCACCATACCTAAGTTTGTTATATTTTTTGCGTGATTTATTCTAGATCACTTCCTTCACCTCTAAGCTCCATCCTCTGGGATTGAGAAAAAATAGGGGAGCAAGTTGTTTCCATTGAAAAGTTGCTCATATCACTTATGCTCACTTTTTTTTTTTTCTGAATTTAGTCATGTTGCTACCAGAGAGGTTGGGAATTATAGTCTCTAGCTGCTAAGCCATGTGTCCCACTAAAACCTGAGAATTCTGTTGCACCAAAAGGAAGAATGAGAAAAAGGATAGCGGAGGCAAATTGAAGTCTCCACCACAGAACAGTGTTTGAACTAGACCAAGATTCTCTCTTTATCACTTGTTTTTCCTTCTTTCTATCAATGGGCTTATTCCATCCTACTACAGGACAGAAAGATATGGTTATCATTGGTGCTATGTTTATACTTCCTTATCATCAAGATCAATATAATCTTTAATGAGTAAGCTCAATCCTTTTTTTGTCCCTGGTACATTGCCCAGAGAGGCCACAACTAAAGAGGAAGTGGGGTCCCAGTAAGGGTAACATTTATTCATTGCTTTTTAAAAATTTTATTACTTATTTTTGAGAGAGAGAGAATGGTGGGGAGGGATAGAGAGAGAGGGAGGTAGAGAATCCCCAGCAGGCCTGCATTGTCAGCATGGAGCTCCCTGAAATTCAGGGCTTGAATTCTCAAACCGTGAGATCAGGACCTGAGCTGAAATCAAGAGTTGGTTGCTTAACCCGCTGAGCCACCCCAGCACTCCAACATTCATTGTTTTAACACATATTTTTAGGCATCCATGTGTCACATAATGTTCTAGACCAGGGCAAAATTTGATCTGCTACCTGTGTGTGTGTGTGTTTATTTTATTTTATTTTATTTTAAATGTTTTTTATTTACTTCTGAGAGAGAGAGACAGTATGAGCAGGGGAGGGTCAGAGAAAGAGGGAGGTAAAGAATCTGAAGCAGACTCCAGGCTCTGAGTTAGCCATCAGCACAGAGCCCGACGTGGGGCTTGAACCCACGAACCGTGAGATCATGACCTGAGCCGAAGTCGGATGCTTAACCGACTGAGCCACCCAAGTGCCCCTGTGTGTGTGTGTTTTTAATAGGCTTTTAAATAAACTTTTATTAGAATATAGTCACACCCATTTGTTTCCATATTGTATGTGGCTGCTTTTGTGTTACAACAGCAGAGTTGAGTAGTTGTGACAGAAATAGTATGTTCTCAAAGCCTAAAATATGGCCTTTTACAGGAAAAATGTATGCCAACTATTGCTTTACATGTTGGGGAGACAATAGTGATCAAGACATGCAAGGTCTCCATTCTTATGCATAAGATTTGCCCTCTGAGATCTAGTTTTCTAGGGCGATTGCTACCTCTTACTAGGGTGTCTGACAGAGCAAATGATCTGATTGTTTATTATCTGCAAGGGCTTTCGGGTCTCTTTGGAAAAGCTCTACATAATGTAGTATATCCATACAAAGAGGGTTATATATAGCATTGCAACACTGGGTCAGTGTCCTTATAAACTTAGAGAAGAGATTTCACAGTCATCAAAATAATCTTTGTACCTTTGGTTATGTCTTGTACTTGGCTTCTGGTCCGCCTTGGTCCATGAATAATTCAAGCTATCGTTTTGTTGTATTATCTGTTCTCATTGCCATTTTCTTTCTTCTGATCATTTTCCATATGGCTTTTTCCATTTTTCTTGATCTGTAGTCTCCTGGCATTTGGATTATTTTGAAAATGGTTATATCACCTGTGTCTGAAACAGTAATATCCTTTTTCTTTCTCATTTAAACATTTCCACCCTTTCCATTTTGTTCTTTTTTTTTTCTTAAAACTTTATAGAAGTGAATCAGAATGTGGAAATTCTTTCAGTTTGATTGAGGTTACTCTTTACAAGTCTCACTCAATCTGCAAAGTAATGCAGTACATTAGTTTAACACTCATACGCCCTCCACAGCAGGATGACATCCCGCCAACATCTGATTATAAGTATCAAGAGTAGAGCCTTCCTGTAACACAGCCATTGGGAGTTCAGAACTTGTCTGCCTAGAAATATGCTGCCATCAGGAGGTGGATAATTAATATGAGCGGAAGTAATGAAGTAGGGGGTAAAGGTCCAAGAGGCTTATGGCAGGAAAAATTTATGATAGGGGAAACTTTATAATGAGAACAAAGTGTACATTAGTAAATTTATCAAAGGGTTGAAATTGAAAATCTGTTGAGTATGGTATATGTTCATTGACTTCATCTTTAGTCCAATCAGGACTGAGAGGCTTACTGTGGCCTCATTTAGTTTATTAGCTATCCGTTTGTTCTTCTTGATTTTGTACTTGACTCCCTCCCTCTCTTCCTTCCTTTATTCCCTCTAGCCAGTCTGTCTCCTCCCCTCCCTTTCTAGCTCTCCTTCTCTCTTTTCCTCCGTTTCTCCTTCCCTTTTCTCTCCCTTTTTCCCACAAATAACTATGAAGTGCTTACTATGTGATAGGTTTTGAGCAAGACTCTCCTGGAAATTTAACTATGAACAATCAAGACATGGTCTTTATCCTCATGAACCTTATGGTTTCAAAGGGAGACAAACAATAAAAAAGGCAATTATTGGTGGCAGCTCTGAAAGCATATGCCAGGAACAAATAGATTTTTTTCCTAGTTAAAATGATTTAGTAATCATATAATCACTTTTTTATTAATATAAATTTTTCTATAAATGCCAATGAACTTTCTAAATTAGAAAGTAAGAATTCTATCCAAGAACTGTAAAATGATCGCGAGGTAGTATAATTATGGCCCAGCATCATTAAGTTGGTGCTTTGATACTACTACCAATTAAAACAATATCTTCTTTTAAGGAAACTCTGGTTAGCTTTGCATTATTGTATATAGTAAACTTGCATTTCTTAAAAAATTCTCAAAATAACTCAAAACTTTTATTAAGTGTCCCCAAGATTCTGTTTCTTTGGCAGTTATATTTGAGGGATGGTCCTCTTACTTTCCCGTATAAGTACTATAGAGGTGGGAGACTGGTGAATGTATTAGAGTGTGAACATGTCTCTAGAAATTGTTACCCTGATCACTTATACCTAAGCAGGGGTGATGATGGTTAATAACAATAATAACAATAATAACAATAGTAGTTAAAGTAGGTTAAGAAATGCTGCAAAGTATATTCTTTTCTTGGCAAGTTGCTGTGTTCCAAAATGTCCTGCAGTAAAGACACCTATCTAACTTTGTTTGACCCAGTTCTTCCTAAACTTTTGACTAAAGGATGCGTTTTAGGAGATCAATGAAGGGGACAAACATTTTAACACACTAGCAAACTAGTGGTTTATGAAAGTGGTTTTCGGAAACTCTGAATCATATAATCTTTAATTTCTCCTTCAACTTGAAAATTCTGATGATGGTAATTATCAGTTGTATATCTCTATGTATTTTCCAGTCTATTTGTATTGATCTCCAATATTGACACCAAACTGACTGAAAGTTTGATGGACCCATATAATGTGCAGTACTGTGGGTGGAAAGTACACTTTATATTCTTTGCAAATACACACAGCCCAGTAGTATCAAATTTACAGTTTGAGGCCCTTCCAACTGTTTTTCTGGCATGTGTAACTTATGTTCCCCATCAAGATAAAGTAGAAGCTGCTATAACCATAGCTTATTAGAAGGTTTAATGACATTAATTTTCTGTTGAAGTTAACTGAATTGTAGTTTTGTTTGCAAATGAGTGTACATTGTAACATCCCTGAAGTCTTGGTATTAGTTATAGAGTGTGGTATTCAAAGTGTTTGTTTCACCATTCATGGAGTTTTCTGCAAAGATCTGTCTCTTTAACAAAAAGTTTTTTTACTTTTTTCCTAGTTGTTTCAGGGTGGTTAGTTTACAGTTTTAGCCTTCACACATGTGAACTTACTCTTCTGTGTGTATTTGTGAAAGCATATATAGAGAGGACTTTTCTGATTTCATTGATTGAATTGTAGCCAAAGTTCAAGGCTGTAAACAGTATACAGAATTGCTTTAGACCAAGTACATTTGAAGCTTCTTATAATACAGATATTGAGGGACTTGAGAAACTTTTCCAATATCCACCTACCATCAAGAAATAAGAAATTGGAGTTGGTAGAGGAGTTCATCAGCACTTAAGGTGGTGAAATTGTACTTACACAACTTATTATCCCCAAGTTTTACCCACAATCTAGAAGTAAGAAATTAGCCTTGCTGAGTAAAAAGCTGTCTTCCTGCAGATTTGAAAAAATGGACAATTTGACAAAGTGCTACTGTAATATGACAGGTTAGCTAAGGCCTTTAGAGATGAGACACTCTGTAGTATGGATGAACTCTATGGAATAAAGAAAACATCCCAGAAGAAATATCTTGTTTAGCAAGACTGAACTGGATCCTTTTCTCGTATAAGAATTTTTAATGGCTCTTAAAAGCATTGAAAATAGACTTGATGGGATCAGTTGGCCTCTTTATGGAATTTTTAGCTGGCATACTCTTCCAGCTTTCAGTAAAAAAAAATGTAACCACTAGTGGCTTAAATTGACATTCTTTTTTTTTTTATTTAATGCTTTTATTATTTTTTATTTTTTTTTATTTCTAGGAGGAGAGAGAGACAGCGTGAGCAGGGGAGGGTCAGAGAGAGAGGGAGTCACAGACTGAAACAGGCTCCAGGCTCTGAGCTGGCAGTCAGCACAGAGCCCGACACGGGTCTCGAACCCACGAACCGCGAGATCATGACCTAAGCGAAAGTCGGACGCTTAACCGACTAAGCCACCCAGGCGCCCCTTAAATTGACATTCTTGACAGAAATTTCACCCAGTGTCTTCTCCTTCTTTGTTAAAGACAGAGTGCAAATCATTAGCTGACCAGAGGCCTCTTCCATTTAGGAAATTCTTTTCATTCGTTGTAAGGCTGCTTTATGGTGATTATTCACCTGGCCCAATGGAGGGTTGGTATTTAACTTGATCTGAGAAACATTAGTCACATATTATAGAAATCTGAAAGTGGGAAGGAACAGAAATATCCCACAGAAATTTACCATCAAGGGAATTCTTTGGCATGGTGGTAAAAGTAATTGGAAATCCATTTTTCTGCTCCATTACCTTCTATTGCATTTTCTCAAGCCAGCTACTCTACTTCTCTTAGCTTCAGTCTTTTTCATTTATAAAAGAGGGATTATGAAAATGCCCTCCCCCTCCCAGCAAGGATGTTATGGGCATCGAAAGAACCAGCATATTTGAAGCACTGGGCATATTATTGTTGCTCAGAAATGTCAGGTGCAATTATAAGTGGCTACAGAGATTTAAATGGTTTTCGTCAAGTTTGTTAATTCAGGGAAGTATATCCAGTTGGTTCATCAGCAGAACTTTTGTAGACCCTTGGGAGGAAAAAAACAACATTGTTTACTCAAAGGTAAAGCCAATGTGATTGTTGAAATTGTGGCAGCAGCAATTCTTTTCATGGTTATGTTTCATTGTACCTAGGCTCTTAAAATATATCTTTTAGTTTCAACTTATCATGGTTTAAGAACATCAGGAAGAGGAAGAAGAATCAGCATGAGGTTGATGGTTGAGTGGCAGCTGTAATTTTCCATAGAACAGAATCTTTGCTAATATAAAAGCTACTCTCTTGTTATGCAAAAGTTTGATAAAATATAGGCACAAAGTGGTGTTTTCTGTTCAACAAAGAATAAGTGCAGTCACAGAATTTAGCATGTTGAGTTATTCTTTCCAAAATCAACCACCTAAGGACCAAGGAATATGATTTAAAACAGGATTTCTATGCATTCTTTTTTGATTGAACAAAACAGCTTGTATAGTTAAACTGGGTAGCTGCAGTGTAATTTGGTAATGTTTCTATTTGTTGAAGAAATGCTGAATGTTTGCAGGAATGGCAAGAAGCAAAACATAGCCCTCATCTGTATGCAACATAGTCATAACATAAAATTATGAGCTTAGAGATATGATTTCTGAAAAGATTGAATTAACATTGTGAAATTAGAGCCCCCTCATTTGCATAAATCTGGGGAATACCATTACATGACAAAGCTAACAATTTATTTGGCTATAGTGAGGAGGGAAGTCACACAGCATTCCATTCCACAGTTCTGGCTCCTTGGTGCAAGTCAGGAGTAGGAGTTTGTTCTTTGTAGAAGGGTCTGGGAATCATTATAGTTCAGATATCACTCCCAACTTGAAGCTCACCTGAAGTGAAACAGAAGCACCTTAGAAATGCTATTTGAAAAATGATGAGTAAATTGTGACATGTAGCTGCTTGTAAAGAAAATTCTTTTGGGAGAGGAATGTAATTATCTACTCACCATAAGTCCTTGTAGCCTTTCTAGCTAACTGTAGTTACCCCTAGGTGACTTCTGATTCCTTGAGCTTTCATGAAAAAGAATCTGATCCGAAGGGAATCAAAGCTTCCATTTGGAAACCAATAATCTGCTGACATGTTCCTGGGTCATGTGATATCCTAAAAGTCTTAGCTGGAAAACAAAATCACTGATATTTACAGAGCCAGCAAGCAGGTGTCTCTTCTCAGATGGCTGATCCATTACACTCAGGATTAACTCTTTTCTTTTGTTAAGCTCTCTTCTTTCTTAACTAATGCATATTAATTATTTAGGTTGTAGGAGTAGAGGAGCAGATCATAATATGAAATGTAGAAGATAAAACGACAGTCCCTGTTACATTATGAAGATGGAGAAAAAAAAAGTGGGTACAACATGAACAAAGGTAAATATGAGTGTCCTCTTCTGGATCTGAGAGATTAGATATGTAGGGTTGGGGTGCATTGTACATAAGAGATAGGACATATCCCGGTGGATGGCAGAAAGAGTTTGATTAAGATGGTGATGTCTGAAGAGCCAGCAGAGGTTGATCCAAGTGGGAAAATATGTCATTGGAATGAAAACATTGAGGTTGAAAGAGAGTCTGTTACTTGTCTGCTGAGATGTTCGCACCTGCTTTCATCTCAGGCAATTGATGTTGGTACTGTAGGGTTCTATTCTACAATGAATCTTCTCCTATGATGGGAGCTATGTTCTTTCCATGAATTTTCACTGCCCAGAGGACTGGCCAAATCTGTGCAATGTTCATAAAAATGGAAGTTAAAAATTAAAATTAACAATCAAAGTGGACCAAAATTTCTCTTCCTCTTACCAAAACAATTCTCCCTCATTAAATTAACAATTGAGCAAACAAATAACAAAACACAATGTACAACTTAAAAGGACTGAGAAAACCATAGACTGGAGGTGGGAGAGCTGATTTGCTTACTGTATACCAGGTAAACTTGATTTTAAAGCTCTGAATAATTCAGTCTCATATTTTAGAGAGTGTGCAATTTATAAATAAGACAATGAATGCTGAAAAAAGTCCAGAGTGCTATAGGAGAAAAGAAGATGGGGCAGTTAATTTTTTTTTCACAAATAGTTTATTGTCAAATTAGTTTCCACATAACACCCAGTGCTCATTCCCACAAGTGTCCTCCTCCATGCCCATCCCTCCTCCCCCCCACATCCATCAGTCCTCAGTTTTTGTCAGCATTCAAGAGTCTCTCATGGTTTGACTCTCTCCATTTCCCCCACCATTTCCGCCCTTCTTCTCCCCCTTGCTCCTCTGTTAAGTTCCTCCTAATCCTCCTATATGTGCACACATATGATATTTGTCCTTCTCTGCCTGACTTATTTCGCTCAGCATAACACCCTCAAGGTCCATCCATGTTGCTACACATGGCCAGATTTCATTGTTTCTCATTGCCATGTAGTATTCCATGGTATAGATAAACCACATCTTCTTGATCCATTCATCTGTTGATGGACACTTAGACTCTTTCCATGTTTTAGCTATTGTGGAGAGTGCTGCTATGAACATTGGGGTACATGTGCTCCTATGCCTCAGCATTTCTGTATCCCTTGGGTAAATTCCTAGCAGTGCTATTGCTGGGTCATAGGGGAGTTCTATTGTTAGTTTCCTGAGGAACCTCCACACTGTTTTCCAGAGGGGCTGTACCAGTTTACATTCCCACCAACAGTGTAGGAGGGTGCCCGTTTCTCCACATCCTCGCCAGGATCTAGAGTTCTCTGATTGGCTCATTTTTAGCCACTCTGACTGGTGTGAGGTGGTATCTCAGTGTGGTTTTGATTTGTATTTCCCTGATGAGGAGCGATGCTGAGCATCGTTTCGTGTGTCTGTTGGCCATCTGGATGTCCTCTTTGGAGAAGTGTCTGTTCATATCTTCCGCCCATTTCTTCACTGGGTTGTTTGTTTTTCGGGTGTGGAGTTTGGTGAGTTCCTTGTAGATTCTGGATATCAACCCTTTATCTGATATATCATTTGCAACTATCTTTTCCCATTCCGTTGGTTGCCTATTAGTTTTCTGGGTTGTTTCCTTGGCTGTGCAGAAGCTTTTAATCTTGAGAGGTCCCAACAGTTTATTTTTGCTCTTGATTCCCTTGCTTTTGGGGATGTGTCAAGTAAGAAGTTGCTGCGGTGGAGGTCAAGGAGGTTGTTTCCTGCTTTCTCCTCTAGGGTGTTGATAGTTTCCTGTCTCACGTTCAGGTCCTTTATCCATTTTGAGTTTATTTTTGTGCATGGTGTGAGAAAATGATCTAGTTTCATCCTTCTGCATGTTGCTGTCCAGTTCTCCCAACACCATCTGTTAAAAAGGCTGTTTTTTTCCATTGGATATTTTTTCCTGCTTTGTCAAAGATTAGTTGGCTGTATACTTTTGGGTCCACTTCTGAGTTCTCAATTCTGTTCCATTGGTCTATGTGTCTGTTTTTGTGCCAATACCATACTGTCTCGATGATGACAGCTTTGTAGTAGAGGCTAAAGTCTGGGATGGTGATCCCTCCCGTTTTGGTTTTATTTTTCAGGATTACTTTGGCTATTCGGGGTCTTTTGTGGTTCCATACAAATTTTTGGATAGTTTGTTCTAGTTTTGAGAAGTATGCTGGTGCAATTTTGATTGGAATTGCATTGAATGTGTAGAGTGCCTTAGGTAGTAATGACATCTTAACTATATTTATTCTTCCTATCCATGAGCATGGAATGTTTTTCCATTTCTTTGTGTCTTCTTCAATTTCCTTCATAAGTTTTCTATAGTTTTCATCATACAGATCTCTTGTATCCTTGGTTAGGTTTGTTCCGAGGTATTTTATGGTTTTTTGTGCAATTGTGAATGGGATCAGTTTCTGGATTTCTCTTTCTGTTGCTTCATTGTTGGTGTATAAAAATGCAACCTATTTCTGTACGTTGATTTTGTACCCTGCAACTTGGCTGAATTCTTGGATCAGTTCTAGTAGGCTTCTGGTGGAGTCTGTCAGGTTTTCTATGTAGAGTATCATGTCATCTGCGAAGAGTGAAAGTTTGACTTCCTCTTTGCCAATTCTGATGCCTTTGATTCCTTTTGGTGTCTGATGGCTGATGCTAGGACTTCCAGGACTATGTTAAACAACAGTGGTGAGAGTGGGCATCCCTGTCGTGTTCCTGATCTCAGGGGGAAAGCTCTGAGTTTTTCCCCGTTGAGGATGATGTTAGCTGAAGGCTTCTCGTGGATGGCTTTGATGATGTTTAAGTAGGTTCCATCTATCCCAACTTTCTCGAGAGTCTTTATTCAGAAGGGATGCTGTATTTTCTCAAATGCTTTTTCTGCATCTATTGACAGGATCATATGTTTTTTATCTTTTCTTTTATTGATATGATGTATCACATTGATTGATTTGCGAATATTGAACCAGCCCTGTAACCCAGGAATGAATCCCACTTGATCTTGGTGGATGATTCTTTTTATATGCTGCTGGATTTGATTGGCAAGGATCTTGTTGAGAATTTTTGCATCCGTATTCATCAAGGATATTGGCCTGTAGCTCTCTTTTTTTGCTGGATCTCTGTCTGGCTTGGGAATCAGAGTGATGCTGGCTTCATAAAATGAGTCCGGGAGTTTTCCTTCGATTTCTGTTTTTTGGAATAGCTTGAGAAGAATTGGGATTAATTCTGTTTTAAATGTCTGGTAGAATTCCCCAGGGAAGCCATCAGGTCCAGGGCTCTTATTTGTTGGGAGATTTTTGATCACTGATTCCATTTCTTCACTCGTTATGGGTCTGTTCAGGTTTTCTATTTCTTCCCGTGTGAATTTTGGTAGTGAGTGTGTGTTTAGGAATTTGTCCATTTCTTCTAAGTTGTCCAATTTGTTGGCATATAATTTTTCATAGTATTCCCTGATAATTGCTTGTATTTCTGAGGGGTTGGTTGTAATAAGTCCATTTTCATTCATAATTTTGTCTATTTGGGTGCTCTCTCTTTTCTTTTGGATAAGTCTGGCTAGAGGTTTGTCAATTTTGTTTACTTTTTCAAAAAACCAACTCTTGGTTTCATGGATCTGTTCAATTGTTTCTTTGGTCTCTATGTTGTTTATTTCTGCTCTAATTTTTACTATTTCTCTTCTTCTATTGGGATTAGGGCGTTCTTGTTTCTCTGCCTCTAGTTCCTTTAGGTGAGCTGTTAGATTTTGGACTTGCGCCTTTTCTAATCTCTTGAAATAGACCTGGAGAGCAATGTACTTTCCTCTTAGGACTGCCTTTGCCGCATCCCATAGATTTTGAATTGTTGTGTTTTCATTTTCATTTGTTTCCATATATTTTTAAATTTCATCTCTAATTGCCTGATTGGCCCATTTATTCTTTAGGGTATTCTTTAACCTCCATGTTTTTGGAAGTTTTCCAGACTTCTTCCTGTAATTGATTTCAAGTTTCAAAGCATTGTGATTTAACAGTGTGCATGGTATGATCTCTATTCTTTTATATTTATTGAGGGCTGCTTTATGTCCCAGAATGTGATCTATCTTTGAGAATGTACCATGCGCACTTGAGAAGAAAGTAAATTCCCTGGCCTCAGGATGTAAAGTTCTAAATACATCTGTCAGGTCCATCTGGTCCAATGTGTCTTTCAAGTCCATTATTTCTTTAGTGATATTTCTTTATTTCTTTTCTGTCTTGTTGTCCTATCCATTGCTGTAAGCGGAGTATTAAAGTCCCCTGCTATTAGCACATTCTTATCTATAAGCTTGTTTCTGTTTGTGATGAATTGTTTTAGATATTTAGATGCTCCCATATTCGGTGCATAGACATTTATGATTGTTAGTTCTTCCTGATGGATGGACCCTGTAATTATTATGTAGTGCCCTTCTTCGTCTCTTGTGATTGTCTTAATTTAAAGTCCAGTTTGTCTGATGCAAGTATCGCTACTCCGGCTTTCTTTTGATTTCCTGTAGCATGATATATATTTCTCCATCCCCTTACTTTTAATCTGAAGGTATCTTCCCATCTAAAATGAGTTTCTTATAGACAGCATATAGATGGATTTTGTTTTTTAATCCATTCTGCTTCCCTATGTCTTTTGATTGGAGCATTCAGCCCATTTACATTCAGTGTTATTATTGAAATATGTGGGTTTAGAGTCTTTGTATCTTTTGTAGGGTTCATGTTCGTGGTGGTGTCTCTGCAATGTTTGTTCCTTGCAACCTTTCCTTCAGAGCATCCCCCTCAGGATTTCTTGTAGGGCTGGCTTCGTGGTGACTAATTCTTTCAATTTCTGTTTATTTGTAAAGGTTTTTATTTCTCCTTCTATTTTGAATGATAGGCTTGCTGGATGGAGGATTCTTGGCTGCATATTTTTACTGTTCATCACATGGAAGATCTCCTGCCATTCCTTTATGGCCTGCCACGTTTCAGTAGATAGGTCTGTCACCGCTCTGATAGGTTTCCCTTTGTATGTGAGGGCCCTTTTCTCCCTAGCTGCTTTCAAAATTCTCTTTTTGTCCTTGTATTTTGCCATTTTTACGATGATATGTCGTGCAGAAAATCAATTCAAGTTACGTCTGAGGGGAGTCCTCTGAGCCTCTTGTATTTCCACATTGACTTCCTTCCCCAGGTCGGGGAAGTTCTCTGCTATAATTTGTTCCAGGACTCCTTCAGCACCTTTCCCTCTCTCTTCCTCTTCTGGGATTCCTATGATATGGATATTGTTGCGTTTGACCGTATTGCTGAGCTCTCGAATTCTTCTTTTCTGTTCCTGCATCAGTTTGTCTCTTTTTTTGTCAGCTTCTTGTTTTCTATAATCGTGTTTTCTAAATCACTTATTCTCCTTTCTGCCTCTTCAATCCGTGCATTGGAGGCCTCTAATTTATTATGTATCTCATTTATCACATTTTTTAATTCTTCATGCCTTTTTTTATTTTCTATTCTGTCTGTAGCCATAGTTTCTTTGATGTCCGCTATGTGTTTTTCAAGCCCTGCTATTAATTTTACCCTTATTATTCTAAAATCTTGTTCACTTATGCAGCTGATACTGTTTTGAGCAGTTCATTAGCTGTCATTTCTTCTTGGAGTTTCTTTGGAGGAGAGCTCTTTCGTTTCATCATTTTAGTTAGCTTTCCGGCTCTTGTTGGTTTTAAAGTCCTGTTATGCTCTCTGTTTCTATGAGTGCTGCTATATCCAAGAAGACTCTTTGACTTTCCAGGGACTATCCTTTCAGAGATTGTTTTTTGAATGGTATCCCTCGGTCACTCTTGTTGGGACCTTAGTTGTTTTATTTCCTATTCATAGTGATATTTGGGACTCTCCACCTTGTGTACTCTAGCTTGTTTCTTGAGGTAGCCCTGGAAAAGAAAACAGACAGACAAATACACAGGGAGCAGGAGCACACAAACGCACAGGCTGATTCAACTAACATGCAAAGCGAGAGGGAAAACGAAAAAGTTAATAGAAAAGACGGAGGAGGGAGGGCGAATAATAGGGAGTATAAAATACATAAAGGGTCAAAAAGGGGAAAAGAAAAGGAAAAAAGAAGAAAACTGATGGACAAAGAACGGTTTAAAGCATATACCTGGATTTCCCAGCTACGGTTAAATAGCCGTGTGTATGCAGTGTTGGTTGAAGAGCATAGAGTAAAAGAGATAAGGCAGGGCGAGAAGAGGCAGATTTGGAAATAGAATGAACAGGCAAAAGGGATAAGAAGCTTTTTTCAAAGAGGTAAAGGGTAGAATATGGTTGGATAGGTGAGAGAAGGATGCTGGAATTATCCAGAGAAACTATATAGTCTAATTACTCCTGAGAGAAATAGCTGAAAATGTAGGTAGGTGTAGAATTTACATTTACCGAATGGACTTGTTGTGATTGTTTAAGCGAGCTGGCGACCAGAGTTAATCAGGTCACTGTTTTGGGGAAAAAAGTGAGAAAAGAGAAAGAAGAAGAAAAAAGGAAAGAGAAAAGAAAGGGGTAAAAAAAGAAAGAAGAAAAAAAAAGGAAAAAAAACAAAAAAAGGAAAAAAAAAGGAAAAAAGAAAGAGAAAAAAAAAAAGAGAGGAGGGCACCTCTCAGGCACGGATGGGCGTGGTGTGATCCGAGGCCTCAGGCGGGGGTTCTGCCTTGGCGGTTGTGGGGAGGAGTGTCACGGTGCTCCAGTCCCTTCTTGAACCAAGCGCTGCACCTTGCTCTTTTGGGCGTGTAAACTCCCTGTACCAGGGGCGCAGCCGAAGTTGGTTGCACTCTTCAACCCAGGCCAGTTCCAATCTCCAAATCCCAGTCTGCGCGCCCCGCTGAAATTGCCTTAGGCACAGCTTCCCAGGCAAACCCCTCAGGCAATTCCAGGCCCCCTGCCGAGCTCTGGGGGCGGAGTCAGGATCGCTGCTTCCTTCTCTGGGTCGGGCTGGCACGCATGTGCAGGGGCTTGCCTGACGGGTCCGCGTAACCTGAGCCCGCTGGAGTGAGGAAAACCGGGTTCCTCTATGTCTCATCACCCGAAACACGAACTCACAGACAAATTTCCCAGTTTTTAGCTCTTTGCCTTCCCTCTCGAGTTCCAGCCAGCCAGGAGCGTGGACGCCCGGTGTCCGCGCGGCTCTTTCATGGGCCCCAGCTGCTCTGGAGCTACAATGGCGGCAGGCGCGCCGCTGCTCTGAAATCCAACCTCCAGGAGCGGCACAAGGAAGCAGTTTGTGTGCTCAGCCCCCCCAGGACGAGTTGGCGTGAGGGGACCTGGTGTGCAGGTATTTGGCAAGTACGGTCTTTCTATGCACTGAGCGGAGTTTTTCCCCCCCCGAGCGAAGGTTTTTCTGTTTTGGACTCTCTCCTTTTCTCCTCTCACTCCCCGTTGAGGGTAGAGGGGGATCTCCTCCCACCCTGGAGTCTCCGATCCTGGCCCGATTTTATCTTTCCCGGTTCGCACTCACGTTAGAAGGCTTTCTCAGTGGATTCTGCATCCTTTTTCTCCCAGTCTCTCAGGTTTTGGAAGGCTTCCAATGGCTTCAGATCTTTTCTGTGTGATGTATGGGCACGAGTGCAAGTACGGAGCTCCTTACTTCTCCGCCATCTTGCCCTCTTTGGGGGCAGTTAATTTTTAGTTGACGGAAGAGACAACAGGAAAATCTCCTTAGAGAAGGGGACATTAGAGCTGGACAACTAAGAATGAGTTTAAGTCTGTTAGAGAGAAAAGAAGTGGTAGGCATTTTAGTAAAGGGACCATAATAGGTATGGACAATGTATGAGTAACATATGAGCATTCATAAGGTGTTCTGGAAAAATTAAGTAGGTTGATATGGCTAAAATAGAGTACCAGAATAGGGGGAGAAGTTAGGGGAAGATTGGAAGGTAAGTTGGAATTATATTTTAAAACATGCTTGCAAGAAAATCATAGTGTTGATTTTGGATTTCATTAAGCACTGAAAGGGTTTTAAGCAGGCTAGTGCTCTGATCAGTCTTTGCAGAGTAAAGGATATACCTAAAATGGTGCAATCTGGAGAAAGGAATATGGATTTAGAAGCTATTGTTATAGCCTAGGTAAAAGAATATGAAGGCACATTGAAGTGGGGGAAAGATTTGAACAATATTACAGTAGGACAATCAGTCAGGTTTGGTGATTGTTTGGATGTAGAAAATGTGTTAAAGAAGTTAATTGAAAGTGACCTTGAGTTTTCTGTTTTGAGGGATAGAATGGGCATGCCGTTAAGCAAAGACAGGGGACGTAAGTCAATGGAAACAGGAATTTAGGGGAAAGTTGAGTTCAGTTTTGGACCTGATGAATTTTTGATGCTTATGGGATGGTTAGGTGAAAATGTTCAGTGCAATTGGAAAGTGTGTTTGGATCCCAGGGGAAATTAGAGGTAGAGAAATAGATTTAGATGCCACTTATGTAATAGGCAGTTGAGACAGTGCAAGGTAATGAAACCACCCAGAGAGAAGGTGTAGACAGGTATAGAGAAGAAATAGAAGTGCATCAAGGGAGCAACCTGATGAGCATCTGACATTTGCTGGGCAGTCTAAGGAAGAGGAACCAGGGAAGGAGACTTAAAAAAGACCAGAATAAAGTAGTGTTTTGGAGAGTAATAAAGAAAAGCGTTTCAAGAACAGGGAATGGTCAATAATGACAGATAATTGCAAAGAACTCATATTGGATAAAAGCATCTTTCTATATTTTCCCCACTATACTCAGCTACCCAATGGGATATTGCTAGCTCATACTGTTCATGTCTTTGATATAGAAGAAAGGCATGGGGAACAAAAGGGGCCTTTGTATGTGTTAAGACAAATGAGTCTCTCTCTCTAGTTGAAGGCAACATCTAGAACCTGGCAAGCAGTGCTTCTCTCATGTCCTTGCCTGAACAATCTTGTACAAGACATCACTGGGCACATGGTGCAAAACTGTGTGTGGCTCTGGCTAACTGGGGCAGGGGCAGTAAATGAATGATTGTGAATCAGCACAAGGATCCAGGAAAAGGAGATGGAGGGATTAAGGTGATACTGAACAGTTATTTAAAATGGGTGCCCATAAAAACCCTAGAGGAAAAAGCAGGAAACAACTTCCTTGACCTCAACCACAACAATTTCTTACTTGACACATCCGCAAAGGCAAGGGAATCAAGAGCAAAAATGAACTATTGGGACCTCATCAAGATAAAAAGCTTCTGCACAGCGAAGGAAACAACCCAGAAAACTAATAGGCAACCAACGGAATGGGAAAAGATAGTTGCAAATGACATATCAGATAAAGGGTTAATATCCAAAATCTATAAGGAACTCACCAAACTCCACACCCGAAAACCAAACAACCCAGTGAAGAAATGGGCAGAAGATATGAACAGACACTTCTCCAAAGAGGACATCCAGATGGCCAACAGACACATGAAACGATGCTCAGCATCCCTCCTCATCAGGGAAATACAAATCAAAACCACACTGAGATACCACCTCACGCCAGTCAGAGTGGCTAAAATGAGCCAATCAGAGAACTCGAGATGCTGGCGAGGATGTGGAGAAACGGGCACCCTCCTACACTGTTGGTGGGAATGTAAACTGGTACAGCCCCTCTGGAAAACAGTGTGGAGGTTCCTAAGGAAACTAACAATAGAACTCCCCTATGACCCAGCAATAGCACTGCTAGGAATTTACCCAAGGGATACAGAAATGCTGATGCATAGGAGCACATGTACCCCAATGTTCATAGCAGCACTCTCCACAATAGCTAAAACATGGAAAGAGCCTAAGTGTCCATCAACAGATGAATGGATCAAGAAGATGTGGTTTATCTATACCATGGAATACTACATGGCAATGAGAAACCATGAAATCTGGCCATGTGTAGCAACCTGGATGGACCTTGATGGTGTTATGCTGAGCGAAATAAGTCAGGCAGAGAAGGACAAATATCATATGTGTGCACGTATAGGAGGATTAGGAGGAACTTAACTGAGGACCAAGGGGGAGAAGAAGGGTGGAAATGGTGGGGGAAAGGGAGAGAGGCAAATCATGAGAGACTCTTGAATGCTGACAAAAACTGAGGACTGATGGATGTGGGGGGAAGGGGGGAGGGGCATGGAGGAGGGCACTTGTGGGGATGGGCACTGGGTGTTATGTGGAAACTAATTTGACAATAAACTATTTGTAAAAAAAAAATAAATAAATAAAAAATAAAATGGGTGTCCTTGGATGCAAGAAAGATTGGGAATAGTATAAAGACAAGAAGATACTGGCTGACTTGAGAAAATGAGGTAGGAAGTCAATAGAGAGCATGATGAGATCAAAGAGCAGACTTTCTAAAGATTGGTAGGGGTAAAATCATTGATTACAAGATCAATGGGAATGGATTCTGGAGAAGAAGTAAGGGTTTGAAGTGGAGGATGTCATGAAATGATGGGGTCAGGACATTGGGTGGTTCATCAAAATATACATTCAAATCACTCAAGATGACTGGAAGCAACTGAATAGAAAAGACAACTGTGATCCTTAAGAAATCTGAAGGAGTGATGGAGAAGATGCGTCATTAAGTGATAATAAGGTTGGAGTGAGTGTAGTATATATAACCTATTTCATAAACTTTAGCTGATGGCTGAAGCAGAAAAAGTGGAAACAGAACTTTTTTTCCTGTATGACTGATTCAATTTATAACTTAACAATTCTTTGAGTAACTAAAAATTCTTACTCTGGCTGTTTTTTGTTAGGCTATAATGAGTAAAACACAGTAGATCAGAGAAAGGCAAAGGTAGAAGAAACCATGGATGTAAAAATGACAGCCAGAAAAGTGAGTGGCTTCAGCAGAAATTAAATTTTTTTATTATTATAATAAAATAGTAATGAGCTTTAAGGTATACATTTTTTAATAGCATTGCTTTTGGTAGCAAAACTGAGTGAAAGTCCTTTGTGTTTCTTTATGGAGGATATTTCTGCTCAACTAGACTTCTTGACCAAAATATTTGAACTGTAAGGAAATCTGGGATAATCCTGAAGTTTATGGCTAGGAAGATTTGGTATTCCATCAACATTATGCCATATAACCCATTGATTCAATGGTTGAGAGGTTCAGATATCATTTTGCAGTTCCTCCTTGATCAAGATCTTTAGTCTGAATCTTTAGTTTATTTGGGAGATCTAAATGCCTTGAGTTTACCTTTTCTTTCAAGAAGGTACACCTGAACAATGTATTAATCTGAGAGGAAAAGAAGGAATGTAAACATATTTTTGCAATGAAATAAAATATTTTTGAAATTATTTGTCTCTCTCTGCTTCTGAGATCTTAAGAGTGAAAGTGTGATGGTGAAGCAACAAACACAAGAATTGTCAAAGACCTGAATTATTCCCTTATTTGTGCTCTCTAATACTCAGTGGCATACTAGTAAAAATGGTTCTGACACCAAATTTAATGTGGTTCTCCATTGTTGTATATTTCTGTGCATAACAGAGAGCTTCTCTCTTCAGTCCATGGTCTGGAGAAAATGGGTGGATTTGTCTAAGTAAGCTGTGGGCCATGGTTGGGTGATGGGGAGCCAGAACTTTGTAGAGGCAAGGTGCCAACTGGTGTTGGAAGAGAGGGATAGAAGAGAGCCTATCCAAGAGCACACCTCCTGCGAAGTTGTGCTGATCAGGAAGGGTCCTAAGGTCTGTGAACTCTATTACCTCTACTCCATTGGTTTTGACTTGCTAAATATAGACCAAATTATATTTATTGTGGAAATATTCAACATAACACAAGATTTTCCTATATCAACTATCAAATCTGGTTAAATCAAATCTTCCTCATTATGTATACACTGCATACCTATATACACTTTCATATGTCTTTAAGATTAAGACAATTTAAAGTTAAGTCACCACCTATCTAAGTGGGTGTTTGCACTGGTTCATTGCCTTGTAAGTATTATTGCTCTGACTCTCACAATGGAAGGGATTTCATAAGAGACTTGTCAGAGCGAGATTCAGAACCTTTTGTCCACAGACTTGACCCTCAAGCATTTGGAGAGTGATGAGATAGTTATAAAAGCTCAGGGTTCTTATTTTTGGTGAATCCTAATATGTTGTTTCTAGATATGAGTAATGCATGTGCTGGCTCTGCTACCATCATTCATCTGGCTGCATATCTTCCACATATAGAAAGTAAACAATCTTAATCTCTTGGAGTTTAGAGTTAGAGACCCTCCTCCCCTCCAATCTCACATACCACAGTTCCCAAGGAGCAGGAAGGTGTGGTCACTTTCTATGGCCAGCCTGGGGTGGGAGGAAGTTGCTTTCAGGTCAGGTTCTTTCAGCCTCTAGGGAGAGACCCCAAGGTTCCAAAAACATACAAGGCATTTTTCAGGAGATTTTCATTCCATGTCCTGCACAACCTGAGGATCTGGATGCATATATAATTGTTTTTTATATTAACATATTCAGTGCAATTATTTATTTACTAGGCTAAGAGTACCTGAGAAAAGGTATTTTTTGTCTTTTTACCACCTATTATAGTACTTGGTACCAATAGATGTTTAGTAATTTTGCTGAGTTAAACTTAATCCCATTTCTCATTCCTTGAGAAGATGGAGCTGAGGTAGAGATGGTAATTATGATCATGGTAAATTGTTGAAAGTTTGCTATGCTATAGGTACTGTTCCAGGTATATACTTGGCTTATTTGAGCTTAAATAATCCTATTAAGTAGGTTATTATTTCCCCCATTCTACAGATGAGGAACCTGAGGGTAATTAAACTGATTAAGGTAATTTATCCAATAAGTGATAGAACTGGTCTGGGAGATGGTTCTTTGGTCTGACTCCAAAGAACAAAGTTTACTCTATACTATGTTGTGTCTCAAGAGGTGGAAAGACTGGTTGGAGAAAGTAGATAAACAGCTTCAGTCCCGCCCATCCCCCCACTTAGATATTTGTCCCATCTCCCTATTTCCATCCCCTATATCCAACTTTTTTTCTTTAGTATGTGACCTTGAGCAAGTCCATCCTACCTTAAACAAATAACCACACTTCTGTTAACCATATACCTCTCTACAGTTTTATGGTGCCTGTGACAAAAATAAAATCTGTTGCTTCTGGGCAGCTGATTTTCCTGAGCTGAGACCTAGAGAAATGTGTCTGATCAATGTTCATAAAAGGATACTGTGTGAGATAGTGGACAACGGCTTCCAGGATGTGTCCACAGTGACTATATTGCAAAACTGTTCCTATAGCGTGTTTTAATGCGGTCTTAAGTTATAAAGACAAAGTGTTCATTAAAAGCAATTTTAAGGTGGAATAAAAACATTGGGTTCTGAATTTGTAACTCCCTGATGGTTGCTTAAACTGAATGTCTAGTTTTCTGTTAACCTGTCTGGACCTATGTTGCTCTGAATGGCTGGAACACTTATTATCTTGCCAGTTGTTTGGCATTCAGTGCAGGCCCTTAAGTTTTGGTCTCATTGAAGATCAAGATCAACTTGGGAAGTTCTACTGGCTACATGGCATCTTCCATGCAGTGGAATCTAAAAGTCTGTTAGGCAAATGTAACTCAGAAATAGGACTTCTCTCTCTGTGTGTTTCTCCCTTTCTCTCTCTCTTTTTTTGCATCCTCCAAGATTAGAATAGCAACTGAAATGTTCTTCCACCAGTTTCCTCTCCATTCAAACACAATACCAAAGGCACATGTTTGTATGTCCAAGGAAGAGGGGAAGAGGTGGGACATACATCAGAAGAAATTATTGCTTCTGTGACCTTCAGAGGCTTAAATAAGTAAAGATATTTATTTTTTCTTATTAATAAGAAGGCTAGATGTAGCTGATGGCAGCTAACAAAGGAACATTTGAAGACAAGAAATTCATGAAATTGTTAGACAAAGAGCCTCTGGTGATTCTAATTTTTATATATTTTTTCTTTTTAACAAAATATAGAAAGAGCAGTTGTGATTTGGTCATCCATCTGACCTCTCTGAGACTACTAATTCTGTAAGTCTGGGATTTTATGATTCATCCTTATTTTTCTCAAATAGAATAGATAAGTGTTGGGAGGAAACGTTTATGAACCCTGTTCAGAAGGGTTCACTAAAGTCCCTTTTGCTTACTGTTACAAAGAGAGGAAAAATAAAGCTTTTCCTGGTAATGATTTCACCAATATCAAAGGTGAATTAAATAGGAAAAGTTCTAAATTATCATCCCAAATGTAATGAACATGATAGAGTAGGGTGAGTCTAATGGATGCTTTCCTCAAACCTATATTAGTAACTTATTTGGAAGAATGTTGTATAAAAATGGGGTGTGTGGGTAGCTTAATTGGTTAAACATCTGACTTTAGCTCAGGTCATGATCTCATGATTTATGAGTTTAAGCCTCTCATTGAGCTTTCTGCTCTCAGCACAGAACCCCTTCAGATCCTCTGTCCCACTCTCTCTGCCCCTCCCCTGCTTGTATGTGCACACACACACACTCTCTCCCCCCAAAATAAATAAACATTAAAGAAAATGGAAAACTTTATGTAATTTGTTTAGTTAGAAGACATAGAGGAAGCAAGTAAATGTCAGCCAAGTGTTACATGTCAACTCTGTGTTAATCTAGTGATAATAACAATTATCAATTAAGAGATCATATGATATAGAGAGGTAAACCCTAGATTCAGAATACCTGGGTTTTAGCCTTATTTCTACTACTGACTTTGTGAGGTTGGGAAAAATTAATTTTCCTGGGGTTGAATTTCTTCATCTGAAAAACAAGTGTTGAATTAGATAGTTTCAAAAGGTTCTTCCCAGTCTAAAACTCAACTGTTTTTCACTGAGATGAAAATTATAACTCATACTAGCTGAGCAGCTTCTACAATAATAATACATATCTGCAAAAATGAAAAAAATTTAATAAATTAGCTTAAAAAGGCAAAATTAGGTAAATTATATGCAGTATAAATAAGCTTTAATAAGTTGGAAACCAATCTTGTATTACCCAGCTAGAGACTCTGCCACCCATATGTTCATAAAAACACTGTGGTTGTTTTATTGTTCTCTCTGGCAGTGCCAATCATAGTTAGCACTAATTAATGAAATTCCAGGGCACTGTTTGCCAGGAGGTTCATGCAATGGGTGAAGGAAACTACAGTGGCAAACTTTCCATCATTTATATTGCCGTGACAATATTGGCTCAAGTTTCAGAAACAGTAATTCCAGCTCCCAGTCCCTGTGAGAACAAATGTAGATTGATTTATGTTCCCAGCCTCTCTAGCATATTGTCAACACTGAGATGGCTGCCAGAGCTCATCATACAAGGTGCTGACATTTTCTGGGAATCTGCTTGCTTTTACACATATTCTTCCTAGTACCTTACATTTGCACACATTGCTGGGGCTTTTATTTTTTGTTTCAAGATCTAAGGCATGGGTTATTGATATTAAAAGCGACCTAACATTATTAATGTAATTTATGCCAATACAAAATATTTTAGCATCAAGTTATGCTCAAAAAAGACCATAAACTTTTTCTTAACCCGTGTTGGTATAGCTATCAGCATTTTAAACTTAGTGGCTTTCCTTAGAATCATGTTTCATTTTTAGTAATTTTCTGCCTCCTCCTTTTCTGGTTTTATTTCCCACCTATGTTTATCACTTATATCCAGGTCCATTTCTCTTACCCCAATTTTCATTTTTATTGCTGCAAAGTCTAGGTCTTTTGGGCTCTGTGGTTGCTTTCTGGTTCTAGCCATAAACATAGACCATCATACATATTGATTAAAAAAAAAACAAAACTATCTCTAGAGAAGAAAAAGAGCCAAATATTTCAATTGATTGTTACAACAAGAGATAGACACATTTGACTAATTATGTAGTATCATCTTTGTATGGGTTCGATCAAATAAATTGAATAGTTTCCTCAGTTGCGTTGTGAGAAATCAAAGGTTATCATGTTGCAGATTTCCAGAACTTTTTATTTTCTTGGAAATGTAAGACATTTCAGTGCTTCTTTAAACAAACCATTGAGATAAACTATGGACTCAACATGACCAGTTTTATGTATTGTTTTTCCAAATGGGAAACCATTTTTTTCACTTTTGAAAAATTGAGATGTAATTTAGGTAAAGTGTAATCTTAGCTTCATGATTTTTACAACCTCGCTCCCACCCTGATAAAAATATAAAATACTTCTCAGCAGCCCTCTTGGTGCAGTGGGCAGCACATTGGTCTCATAAAGTACTCTCACTCCCTGGAAGGATCCCTCATTTGCTCTTCCAGTCTGTAGGCTTATCTTTATTTCTACTGAAGGATAACAAATTATTTTTAAAATGAAAACAATTGAACATTTAAAATTTTTGTTATCCATTTTTCTGTTCTATTTTTTTTTTTGTCATTGCAAAATTGCTTTATCTTTAAAAATCCTCTTTCAGATCTTTCCCCTGGAGGATAGGATAGAAAATTATTACTGAGCATTGTGAGTTTTGTTACCTATTATTTCTTGCAGGATGCACTTCCAGGGTTGAATATTTCTTGATGTCCCTTACTAGGTTATTAACAGAGAGGTATATTTGTTATCTTTTTTTTTTTAAGGACTCCTGAAAGGTTGCTTATATGTATGAAAGGACAGCATAGTTTTCCCTTTGCCCGTCAGTGGAGAGTTTTCTTATTTATGCAGTTTATTTGATTGTTCAGTCTCTGGAGAGGGATTCAACTCTACCAGGTTTTACTTTGGATCTTCATTTTGTTTGCAGCTAGGAACATTAAACTTTTAAGGTCCACTCAGACACAGGGGAGACAGTGAAGTGAGAGAGTGGTATTGTATTAGTGGGCCTTTGTGGAGGTCATTCAAGCATCTCCCTGGGGATCTACCAAAGAATGACATACATTGATAAAGCAGGAGCTGTGGTCTTACAGAGACCAGAGCCAAGGCTTATTTGCTGCTGAATTCTGACTTCCCTCAGTCCTTAGCATAGAGCTGCTGGATCCCCATATTAAATCTGACAGGTTTAAACCCTGGTTTCCCCCATATATCACCAAATAACCTTGTCAATATTAAACAGCATATTTGTATCATACTTTTAGACTTAAAAAAACATATCCCTATTTTATCTCACTATTTATTATGCCAGCTTCGTAAAGTAGGTACTATCAGCCTATTATCCTTTTTCACTATTATGAAACCGGGATTTAAGGAAATTGAGAGTCTCGCCTACAGAATAGATCTTCCTTAAGTAGTTTGGTTCTTCACAGTCTGGGTCCACAGTTAGAGCCCTAGGAAGTTTCTAACTTTATTAATGACTCTGAAGTACGTATTAGATATAGCCATATATTCAGAGAATAAGGGAAAGCATGCAAAACATGCACATGATCCTTCTATGGCTTGAGTTTTCATACAGAACTCATAAATGGGATTTAGTAGGGTAGTTCAATCTTGAACGGGTTCTCCATCCATTTTTCATATGATTAGTTTTGAATTACTTCAGTCTGTGGTTTCAGAAATAACTTTTCCATATAGATATTACTTGAGCTTTGCTATTAAAGCACCCCAGGTCAAAAGAATCTTGTCATGAGCTTGTCAAATTGGATGCAATTAGGATTTAAGACTGGCCAGAGCCTGTGTTAAGATAGTATTGGCGATGGTGGGTGACTGATGAATGTTTATTGAACAATTGAATGATTCTAACTATAGTTCATTATTATTTATTATTACTTTGTAGCAAGATTAAGAGCTTTGTTAATTTTATAATGCCATTAATACAGTAGTGAGATTTACAGATTCACAGTTTTACTGTAGTATTCTGGATATGATCAGTAACTACAGCTCTTCTAAGTTGTCCTGAAATTAGCAATATCAATAAATTATTAAAAATAACAGCAAGGAAAGAATGAACATTGCTACTCAAATCCTTTTTGCTTTCTCCATTTTGTGGAAATGTCATAGTTGATCTTCTTTTCACTCAGCCGCTGGGTTTTAAGAACTGTAGATGGCAATCCAACCACAAAAATGATCGCGTTTGCTAAATTTAGCCATGGATTTTGCTTTTCTTAGCGACACAAAATTATGTTGCTCTAGGAGAGCAGCATATCAGGAAAAAGAATCATAAAAACAAAGCAAAGCTCAAAGAAATAGAAAACAAGATAATTTTTTTGCAGCCTTTCTTTATAAGTTCCACTACATGTAAGTTTACAAAATGCAATTTTGAGCTCATGAGTTAATCAAGAAATACTGTGAAGGCATTTCAAACTATGGATAGTAGAAAATCTCAGTTACCATGGAAACAAGACACCATACATGAGAACAGGCCACATCATATAGATTTAATTATAATGAAATGATAAATGGATAAAGGCAATTTTTTAGCCTATTTGTAGCTGAAGTCCATTGAAAGTCCAGTTTCTAAGGAAACTTATTTCTAAAAACAGTAATAAGAAAAATTATGGGATAAGATAAACTACATGAAAAAAAGATTTTGAAAAGATCACAGCAGCCCCATCAATGAAGAAGAAATTTTCTAATTTTAAAAGAATCACATTAAGATGAGCTTAGATTTCTTGTGAGAATCACGAGCTTACCACAGTGACAATAGTACATGCACTTTCTACAGAGAGTAATAAAATACTTGTTTGATTGAAAAGTGTTCATGAATCTAATTTTTACAATACAATTGGAATGGCATATTTAGACATGTTTTTATTTTGAAGTGAGTTTTGCTGATTTGAGAGATCAAAGCATGGCCAGGAAACACAACATGATAATGTTAGTGGATCATTTTGATTCCAAATGTTGTGTCCTGTTACCAAATTTGCTGCTGATTTCTGCATGTGTGTTTGGGCTGAGCCAACAAGAAAGAGACCATCTGGAGGGCCCTTTTGATGTAAAAATGAGTACAAAATATTCACTATTCAATGTAGTCTTACTGCGAAGTGGATTTAAGTCAAGGTGGCCCAGGGAGTCCTTAAAAGCAGAGTATGTTCCAAATTTTAGGTCATAAGCAGTAAGTGTATCAGCAGGGGGCATTAGAGTGGTAGTGAGCATTTATTATAGGGACTGTGTTTTATTAAAGGAGCACAAAACTACCTCCATCTCTCTCATTGTGGGATATGAATACACACAAAACTATAGCAGGGTGAGGGATAAGACCAAGTCTGGGGGGCTAATCCGGTGTTAGAAAGCAGTCATATGGCCAGAGTGGTCAGCCCCTGCATATTCTGTGTTCCTACTGCTGCTTCACACATTCATAGTAGCAGTCTCTGTTGACTTGGAGTTTTGCAAGAAATGCAGTTTGAAGGGCATAGGTTTTGGAGTAAGACCAATATGGATTTGGATCTCAGCTCCACTCTATTAGCTGCATGACCTTGGGCAGGTTACTTAAACCATTTTTTCTTAGTTTCTTCATCAGGAATAGTATCTACTGTTGGATTGTGAGTATTAGTGTCAATATATGGAAAGCAGGTTTTCTCAGCCTCAGCACTATTGACATTTTGGACCAGATTAATTCTTCAATGTGAAGGCTGACCTATGGTGGTAGGACTTTTAACAGTATCAGTAGCTTCTGTCCGTTAGATGTCAGTGGTAAACCCTTCTCCCCACCACCATCACCTCCCAGTTGTGACAACCAGAAGCTATCTCCAGACATTGTCAGTGTCTTCAGGGCATCAAAAGTGTTCTTGGTTCAGAAGCAGTGATATAAAATGACCTGCTAATAGAAGATAATAAATAATGGTAGTATAACTTTTTATGAAGATGTGGTATGTAGCGTAGTGGTTAGATTCAGGTTTATCCACTTAATTACTCTGATGATGCATGCCTGCTCCTGCCTTTCTTTAGTTCTGAAAAATTTTCAGCCAACATCTTTTTCAAATATTCACTTCTATCCTCTCATCTTTTTCCTCTTTTTGTATGCCTACTAAATGAGTGTTGGAATTTCTTTTTCCATCTTCCATGTCTCCTAACCTCTCATTTTTCTCTCTCTATCCCCTTATACTATGCTCTGGATGACTCCTCCACAGCTCTCATCTCTTCAGGGATTCTCTTCTGAGGGGAACCTTTTGTTTTTCTTAGATATTGAGGCTTTTTTTTTTTTAAATTACAATGACTATAATTTAGATTTAAAGAATTTTGTTTTCCACATTCACCTTTAATGATGTACTTTCTGTATTATTTTGTTTACCCCCTCATTGGATATTATAAAATGACAATTATATTACTTTAAAGTATTTTTTGATTGCTCTGTTATTGATGGTTCTTCAGCCTCTGCTAACTACTCAAGGCAATATATTTCCTTAAATACTGCATAGTTTTTGTCAGCTCACTTTTGATGGAACTATTTGTTGCTGGGGTTTCATTTTTTTTTTTTCTTAACTCATGGAAGTGACCCTATTGGTAATTTTATGGATATTTCTGAGGTAGTCCTATATGTTCACACATTTTGGAAATGTTTTTATGTTAGATTTTTAGCTCTGGGTTTCTCTGCAAGTCATGAGGAAATTTGGATACTATACTTTTGCTAGATGTAGGCTGAGGAATCTTATTTCTTAAGGTAGACTTTTTCCATCCAAGGCTCAAGGCTTATAATCATGCCACATCATTAGTAGGTAGATATTTGTCAAGGAGACTTTCCTGATTTCTGACTTTATTCAGACACTTTAATTTTAGCTTTTATTAGAGTATTAATATCTCAGGCCCCAATGATGTTAATATTCTGTTACAACTGTGTATTCCGTTCTCATTTCTAGGACCTGGAGAATCATATTTCTTTCATTGAATATTTCCTATTAATTTTATGTTATTTTTATTTATTTATTTTTTTAAATAGCTTATTGTCAAATTAGTTTCCACATAACACCCAGTGCTCATCCCCACAAGTGTCCTCCTCCATGCCCATCCCGCCTCCCCCCCACATCCACCAGTCCTCAGTTTTTGTCAGCATTCAAGAGTCTCTCATGGTTTGCCTCTCTCCCTTTCCCCCACCATTTCCGCCCTTCTTCTCCCCCTTGCTCCTCTGTTAAGTTCCTCCTAATCCTCCTATACGTACACACATATGATATTTGTCCTTCTCTGCCTGACTTATTTCGCTCAGTATAACACCATCAAGGTCCATCCAGGTTGCTACACATGGCCAGATTTCATTGTTTCTCATTGCCATGTAGTATTCCATGGTATAGATAAACCACATCTTCTTGAACCATTCGTCTGTTGATGGACACTTCGGCTCTTTCCATGTTTTAGCTATTGTGGAGAGTGCTGCTATGAACATTGGGGTACATGTGCTCCTATGCATCAGCATTTCTGTATCCCTTGGGTAAATTCCTAGCAGTGCTATTGCTGGGTCATAGGGGAGTTCCATAGTTACTTTCCTGAGGAACCTCCACACTGTTTTCCAGAGGGGCTGTACCAGTTTACATTCCCACCAACAGTGTAGGAGGGTGCCCGTTTCTCCACATCCTCGCCAGCATCTAGAGCCATCTCTGATTGGCTCATTTTAGCCACTCTGACTGGCGTGAGGTGGTATCTCAGTGTGGTTTTGATTTGTATTTCCCTGATGAGGAGGGATGCTGAGCATCGTTTCATGTGTCTGTTGGCCATCTGGATGTCCTCTTTGGAGAAGTGTCTGTTCATATCTTCTGCCCATTTCTTCACTGGGTTGTTTGTTTTTCGGGCGTGTAGTTTGGTGAGTTCCTTGTAGATTCTGGATATCAACCCTTTATCTGATATATCATTTGCAACTATCTTTTCCCATTCCGTTGGTTGCCTATTAGTTTTCTGGGTTGTTTCCTTGGCTGTGCAGAAGCTTTTAATCTTGAGAGGTCCCAACAGTTTATTTTTGCTCTTGATTCCCTTGATTTTGGGGATGTGTCAAGTAAGAAGTTGCTGCGGTGGAGGTCAAGGAGGTTGTTTCCTGCTTTCTCCTCTAGGGTGTTGATAGTTTCCTGTCTCACGTTCAGGTCCTTGATCCATTTTGAGTTTATTTTTGTGCATGGTGTGAGAAAATGATCTAGTTTCATCCTTCTGCATGTTGCTGTCCAGTTCTCCCAACACCATCTGTTAAAAAGGCTGTTTTTTTTCCATTGGATATTTTTTCCTGCTTTGTCAAAGATGAGTTGGCTGTATACTTTTGGGTCCACTTCTGAGTTCTCAATTCTGTTCCATTGGTCTATGTGTCTGTTTTTGTGCCAATACCATACTGTCTCGATGATGACAGCTTTGTAGTAGAGGCTAAAGTCTGGGATGGTGATCCCTCCCGTTTTGGTTTTATGTTTCAGGATTACTTTGGCTATTCGGGGTCTTTTGTGGTTCCATACAAATTTTTGGATAGTTTGTTCTAGTTTTGAGAAGTATGCTGGTGCAATTTTGATTGGAATTGCATTGAATGTGTAGAGTGCTTTGGGTAGTAATGACATCTTAACTATATTTATTCTTCCTATCCATGAGCATGGAATGTTTTTCCATTTCTTTGTGTCTTCTTCAATTTCCTTCATAAGTTTTCTATAGTTTTCATCATACAGATCTCTTGTATCCTTGGTTAGGTTTGTTCCGAGGTATTTTATGGTTTTTTGTGCAATTGTGAATGGGATCAGTTTCTGGATTTCTCTTTCTGTTGCTTCATTGTTGGTGTATAAAAATGCAACCTATTTCTGTACGTTGATTTTGTACCCTGCAACTTGGCTGAATTCTTGGATCAGTTCTAGTAGGCTTCTGGTGGAGTCTGTCAGGTTTTCTATGTAGAGTATCATGTCATCTGCGAAGAGTGAAAGTTTGACTTCCTCTTTGCCAATTCTGATGCCTTTGATTCCTTTTGGTGTCTGATGGCTGATGCTAGGACTTCCAGGACTATGTTAAACAACAGTGGTGAGAGTGGGCATCCCTGTCGTGTTCCTGATCTCAGGGGGAAAGCTCTGAGTTTTTCCCCGTTGAGGATGATGTTAGCTGAAGGCTTCTCGTGGATGGCTTTGATGATGTTTAAGTAGGTTCCATCTATCCCAACTTTCTCGAGAGTCTTTATTCAGAAGGGATGCTGTATTTTCTCAAATGCTTTTTCTGCATCTATTGACAGGATCATATGTTTTTTATCTTTTCTTTTATTGATATGATGTATCACATTGATTGATTTGCGAATATTGAACCAGCCCTGTAACCCAGGAATGAATCCCACTTGATCTTGGTGGATGATTCTTTTTATATGCTGCTGGATTCGATTGGCAAGGATCTTGTTGAGAATTTTTGCATCCGTATTCATCAAGGGTATTGGCCTATAGCTCTCTTTTTTTGCTGGATCTCTGTCTAGCTTGGGAATCAGAGTGATGCTGGCTTCATAAAATGAGTCCGGGAGTTTTCCTTCGATTTCTGTTTTTTGGAATAGCTTGAGAAGAATTGGGATTAATTCTGTTTTAAATGTCTGGTAGAATTCCCCAGGGAAGCCATCAGGTCCAGGGCTCTTATTTGTTGGGAGATTTTTGATCACTGATTCCATTTCTTCACTCGTTATGGGTCTGTTCAGGTTTTCTGTTTCTTCCCGTGTGAATTTTGGTAGTGAGTGTGTGTTTAGGAATTTGTCCATTTCTTCTAAGTTGTCCAATTTGTTGGCATATAATTTTTCATAGTATTCCCTGATAATTGCTTGTATTTCTGAGGGGTTGGTTGTAATAAGTCCATTTTCATTCATAATTTTGTCTATTTGGGTGCTCTCTCTTTTCTTTTGGATAAGTCTGGCTAGAGGTTTGTCAATTTTGTTTACTTTTTCAAAAAACCAACTCTTGGTTTCATGGATCTGTTCAATTGTTTCTTTGGTCTCTATGTTGTTTATTTCTGCTCTAATTTTTACTATTTCTCTTCTTCTATTGGGATTAGGGCGTTCTTGTTTCTCTGCCTCTAGTTCCTTTAGGTGAGCTGTTAGATTTTGGACTTGCGCCTTTTCTAATCTCTTGAAATAGACCTGGAGAGCAATGTACTTTCCTCTTAGGACTGCCTTTGCCGCATCCCATAGATTTTGAATTGTTGTGTTTTCATTTTCATTTGTTTCCATATATTTTTAAATTTCATCTCTAATTGCCTGATTGGCCCATTTATTCTTTAGAAGGGTATTCTTTAACCTCCATGTTTTTGGAAGTTTTCCAGACTTCTTCCTGTAATTGATTTCAAGTTTCAAAGCATTGTGATTTAACAGTGTGCATGGTATGATCTCTATTCTTTTATATTTATTGAGGGCTGCTTTATGTCCCAGAATGTGATCTATCTTTGAGAATGTACCATGCGCACTTGAGAAGAAAGTAAATTCCCTGGCCTCAGATTGTAAAGTTCTAAATACATCTGTCAGGTCCATCTGGTCCAATGTGTCTTTCAAGTCCATTATTTCTTTAGTGATATTTCTTTATTTCTTTTCTGTCTTGTTGTCCTATCCATTGCTGTAAGCGGAGTATTAAAGTCCCCTGCTATTAGCACATTCTTATCTATAAGCTTGTTTCTGTTTGTGATGAA